>JARBWK010000006.1:154658467-155395581 GCA_030556195.1 Anolis apletophallus | reverse complement strand
ATCTTTCTTCATTGTGTGTTAATGTTTTAAAACAGATAGAGATAAACAAGGAGGATGTTCTCACATGCCTTACTAAACTAAATGTCAACAAATCACCAGGTCCAGACGGCATCCACCCCAGAGTTCTTAAGGAACTCAAGTGTGAAATTGCTGAACTTCTAGCTAAGATATATAACCTTTCTCTAAGATCAGGCACTGTTCCGAGGACTGAGGGAGGCAAAATGTAACACCGATCTTCAAGAAAGGATCCAGAGGTGATCCAGGAAACTATAGACCAGTCAGTTTAACCTCAGTTCCAGGCAAAGTGATGAAACCATTATTAAAGAAAATATTACTAGGCACATAGAAGAACAGGCATTGCTGAAAGAAAATCAACATGGTTTCTGCAAAGGCAACCATGTCTTACTAACTTGTTAGAATTCTTTGAGGGTGTAAATAAACACATAGATAAAGGGGACCCAATTGATATTGTTTACCTTGACTTTCAAAAGGCTTTTGACAAAGTCCTCACCAGTGCTCCTAAATAAGCTCTTCAGCCATGGAATCAGAGGGACAGGTCTTGTCCTGGATTGGAACCTGGCTAAACTGTAGGAAACAAAGGGTGGTAATAAACGGACATTTCTCTGGGTGGAAAAGAGGTGAGAAGTGGCGTACCCCAAGGTTCAGTTTTGGGTCCATATTTTTAATTTATTCATTAATGATCTGGATGTAGAGTGAATTCTGAGGTAGCAAAGTTTGCAGACGACACTAAATTGTTCAGGGTAGTTAAAAATGAAAACTGATTGTAAAGAGCTCCAGAAAGACTCTCGAAATTGAGTGAATGGGCAACAAAGTGGCAAAATGCATTTTAACCTAAACAAGTGTAAAGTCATGCACATCGGGGCAAAGAACCCCAACTACACCTACCAATTGATGGGGTCAAAGCTTTCTGAGACAAACCAGGAAAGGGATCTTGGGGTCTTGGTGGACAGCTCAATGAAGATGTCAACTCAGTGCGCAGCAGCAGTGAAAAAAGCAAATTCTATGCTAGGTATGATCAGAAAGGGAATCGAAAATAGGTCAGCAAATGTTGTATTACCTCTCTACAAATCAATGGTAAGGCCACATTTAGAGTACTGTGTACAATTCTGGTCACCGCACCTTAAGAAGGATATAACGGAACTGGAAAAGGTACAGAAAGGGCAACAAGAATGATCCAAGGGATGGAGCTGCTCCTTTATGAAACCAGGTTGCAACGCCTTGGTCTTTTCAGCCTTGAAAGACGGGGCGCTTAAGAGGTGACTTGATCGAAGTGTATAAAATCATGCATGGGATAGAAAAGGTGAATAAAGAAAAACTGTTTTCTTTGTCACAAAACACTAGGACTAGAGGGCACCCGAAGCTCCAAGGTAGGAAAATTAGGACTAATAAAGGAAATATTTCTTCACCCAGAGGGTCATTGGGTTTATGGAACTCACTTCCAGAAGAGGTTGTGACAGCTGTCAGCCTGAACAACTTCAAGGCAGGATTAGACACAGATTCATGGATACCAAGTGTATCGGTAGTTACTGAAAAGGACATTCAAGTGCCACCTGAGTTGGTTGAGGTAGGCAGGATTTCCCTGGGTACTGGTTGTGGGGGTCGGGAGCAGGTTAGGGTTTGCCCTCCCTTCTGCTCGAGATCCCCGTGTACAACTGGTGGGCCACTGTGTGATACAGAATGCTGGACTAGATGGGCTGAGGTCCGATTCAGCATGGCTCTTCTTATGTTCTTATGTTCTTATGTTTTGTCTCTCGATCCAGAGGATCAGTTGCTTGCAGTTGACTCTCTCTGATTGATTCCATGAGTTTTGGTTTATGAAGACGAGAATGAAGACACAGTTGAAGATACATTTAAAAACAGCAAATTTCAAATCCTCAGTTTCAAAGATTGTATCAGGTAAGAACAGTTGTCTTCATCATTGTCGTTAAACATTGTCGACTTTTTCAAACATCTTCATACTCTAGTAGAAAGAATATTGTGGCGACACAACCTGATAAAGCTCAAAGCCTGAAATGTTATGGCTTATTCCACTATAACTCCCAGATCATTTTTAAAAGGTAATATTTATTGATTTTCACAAAGCATTAAAAAAACAAAAGACATTCAAACAGACATACCGTACATAGACAAAACAATAAAGACAGACATTAACACTAAGAGTTTGCCTCTTGTAACATCTTAAATTGATGTTACTCATTTTCACCTCGTCATTATATATACGCAGTTAGTGCTAAGAGCTCTATACTTAATATCTCTGCAGACCCCGAACTACTCTCCCGCCCTCACCGGGTTGTCGTCGATTGCTCACTTAGATAAGATCAGCAGACTGCACCCCGACTCTTTCCTTGGGCGCGTCGATTGCCGGATTGCTCACTTCAGATGCGGTCATAAGACTGCACCCCGGTCTTCCTTCTGGTTTGGCTTACTGGCAGTAATGGTGATTGTGGTCTCTCGGGTCTGTAAGCGGGGTCTGGGGCGAACTAGGGCAGCCGGTCGTTTGGTGGGTTGGGGGCCCCCTGTTCTCAGCCCTCCTGGGTCACCCCCAGCTCCCACTTATGAGCGAGAGCCATTCCAGCCAACAGGATTACAAGCTCCGCTGTGCAGACCTGCCTTTATCGCCTCTGAATCACGCCGGGTCACCAAAATATGTAGCAGCAAACTTGGAGTCCCAAAACTCCCAGGTGTTACTCTTTTACTTACAGGTTGCGAGCCGTCGAGCAGACTTGGGAAATGAAGCTGTTTATTTGCACAACGTCAGAGGTACTAGCTGCAAGTCCCATCATTCGTGGTCCACCCTCCTCCAAACTGCACCAGAATGTAGATTAATTTTCATTCTCACAGGTCATGAGGGCTCTGTGCCAGCAGGAGTTTGGTGTTGATCAATCATAGGATTAGGTTTGTTCCTGGCAGTCTTGGAAAGTGGCTTTTTAGGAAGGCTACTGCAAGACCCAAAAGCACCAATCATCTGTGTTCTGGGGGCCCCCCTCCAAACTTGAAGTGAGTGAAGGTACAAGTCCCATCATCTGATGTGGGTGTTGATCAGGAATTAGGGTTTGTAGCCACTGGGTCACTGGGGCTCTGTGTGCCAAATGTGTGGTCATTTATCAGTGTTTGTTCTTGGGGCCACAGTGGTCTGGCCCTGGGAACAGAGGGGTAAAAGTACTACAAATCCCATCATCCATTGTCAGTCTTCCCCCAAACCTCACCAGGACATGAAGGCAGTCATGGGGGTTATGTGTGCCAAGTTTAGTCTCGATCAGTGATTGGATGAGGGTTGCAGCGGACTTGGGAAGTGAGTACAGGCACTTCAAGTCCCATCATCCATGGTCCACCCTCCTCCGAACTGCACCAGGACGTAGAGTGGGTCATGGGGGCTGTGTGTGCTGAGTGTGGTCTGTATTGGTCCTTTTGGTGGCCTCAGTGGTCTGTGGGAACCAAAGTGTTGGAAAGTACTACAAATCCCATAATCCGTGGGTCATGTCCCCACCCGCGCCAGGACGTAAAGGGGGTTAGGGGGGGGCTCTGTGTACCAAGTTTGGTGCAGCTCCATCACCCGCGCTGGTCGCTGTGGCCTGTGAAAGTGGCTGCCCCATATCCGCCCTGGCCTGTGAAAGTGGCTGCTTCCGCCCTTCTGCCCTCCCGCCCTCCACATACACACATACACACATACACACATACACACATACACACCGGAGCGAAGTCCCGCCCCTAGGGCCTCTGACCGCGCTCGTTCCGCCTCTTTCGCTCCTGCCAACCCCTCCTTCCTTCACTCAAGGAAGGAGCGGCGCCCGGCCCGGCGCAAGCGACAAAAAGGCGGAGCGAAGCCACGTCAGAGGCCTTAGGGGCGGGACTTTGCTGCGCCACTTCGTCGCTCGCGCCGGGCACCCCTCCTTCCTTGGTGTGAAGGAGGAGGGACCGACGCGAGCGAGGAAGAGGTGGAGCGAAGCCCCGCCCCTAGGGCCTCTGACGCACATGCTCCGCATCGGCCCGGGGGCATGGCTTCCAATGTGTGGCCTAGGGAGCCACAAAGAGTTTATCCGGGCCTGGCTCCTCCCCTTTTCAGAGCCTATTTTTTATTATTTCCTATTTATTTATTAGTATTTGTTAATATATAGTTTCTTCCTTTCTGTTGAAATTGTCCACATGCTTGAGGATTTCAGTGACTTCTCTGTGTAGTCTGACGTGGTTGTTAGAGTGGAAATACTAAAAAAAAATTAGGGGAATTCCAACCCCCGAGGGGGGACTCAGAGCGCCCAAACAAAAAGGCAACAATTCGATGCCGAAACACAATATAAATACAATATAAAACCATAGACATTCAGGATTAAAATACAATTAACATCACATAACACACATATGTTTAAGTTAAAACAAAGTTCCGTCCATCACATGAGCATTGAGCCATATCCATCAACTTGCCATTACAATTCCAGTCCAAAGTGCTGCATTGTGCTAATGTGCAAAAGCCTTGTCCCACAGCCAAGATTTTACTCTTTTCCTGAATGCCAGGAGGGATGGGCTTGATCGTATGTCGCTTGGGAGCGCATTCCACAGGTGGAGAGCCGCCACCGAGAAGGCCCTCTCTCTCGTCCCCACCAACCGCATTTGCGAAGTTGGCGGGAGCGAGAGCAGGACCTCCCCGGATGATCTTAAATTACGAGGTGGGACGTAGCGGCTGATGCGTTCGGACAAGTAAGCTGGGCCAGAACCATATAGAGCTTTAAAGGTCAAAACCAGCACTTTGAATTGAGTGGACAGGCAGCCAGTGGAGCTGACACAACAGGGGGGTGGTATGCTCCCTGTATTTAGCTCCAGTTAGTAATCTGGCTGCCGCCCGTTGGACTAACTGCAATTTCTGAACTGTCTTCAAAGGCAGCCCCACGTAGAGTGCGTTGCAGTAATCTATTCGGGATGTGACCAGAGCGTGGACGACCGTAGCCAGATCAGACTTCCCAAGGTACGGGCGCAGCCGGCGCACGAGTCTTAACTGTGCAAAAGCTCCCCTGGCCACCGCCGAGACCTGGGGCTCCAGGCTCAGCGATGGGTCCAGGATCACTCCCAAGCTGCGAACCTGCGCAGTAGCCAGGCGTTGAAGCTGCGAGGCCATTCGATGCTAACCAAGGTGGCTTATTGCAACATTCACACTTGCCTCAAACAGAAAAGAGTTCTTTCTCCCACCCTGGACTTTTCACAGATTCCACACCCTTTTCCCTACATAATTTGTTCTATTTTATTTATTTATTTATTTACATCATTGGGGGTGGGAGAGGTTGCGTAAGTAGTTTTATCAAAATTTGTCTGTGTTTCGAATCATCACAAGTACTGTCCCCACTATGTGTATCCACAACAGCTCTCTGGCCTGGTAAAATAAACAATAGGGAAGTGTCACAACCATCTGCTTGGGAAATACTCCACTGACCTCTAGTGATTGTCACCGCAAATACAGTCCATTCCCAGAAACGTGTGACCAGACGAGACCAAAGGTCTACGTACTTTACCATTTTGATTTGTGGGAGCGGCCAGTCAGAAACCACAAACAAGGCGTGATATGATCATGGATCCATACTGCTAACTCACCCCTGCAACTCTGCTGTTTCTGGACACAAAAGCTCCATTTAGCAGTAAAAGTCCGTGACTTTTTGAATGAAACACAGGTTTTTGGATAAAAAATCATTTTATTTTTCATTGTTGGAGTCAAATCTCTTTCCGGCGAGCCATTTCTTCAGGTGTGGAAACAAGAAATAGTCACTCGGGGCTAAATCCGGAGAATAGGGCGGATGAGGGAGCAATTCGTTTCCCAATTCATGGATTGTTGAAGGTAGTCAGTGTGGATTATACCACGTGCATCCCAAAAAGCGATCGCCATGACTTTATTGGCTGACAAACCCACCTTGGCCTTCTTTGGCGCCGATTCACCCCGAGAAACCCACTGTTTTGACTGCTGTTTGGTTTCTGGTGTGTGGTGCTGGATCCATGTTCCGTCCACGGTTACGAAACGGCGCAAAAACTCGTTGATATTGTGGTTGAACAACGCCAAACACCCCTGTGAAATTGTCACACGACTGCGTTTGTGATCGATTGTGAGCAAACGCAGCAATCTCCGATTGGCCAACACCATATTGTGATTTTTTTTCAATTGTTTCGGGTGTGGAGACCGCAACTGGGCGAGGTTGTGAGGTCCTCCGAGGATGCCTGCCATAGATGCAGGCGAAATGTCAGGAGAGAATGCTTCTAGAACAGTGTTTCCCAACCTTTTTTGAGCTGCGGCACACTTTTTACATTTGCAAAATCCTGGGGCACACCACCAACCAAAATGGCACAAAATGACACTCCAACACAGTAATACATATAGTTAATATGTTTTTAAATGTATTTATACACTCAGTGTGAAACCTGGGCCTGTTTCAATGAACTCAACATAGATATCCTGGCAGGAATGGCAGAAAGACACAAACTCCCCACACAGAACTCTCATAACCAAGAGAAAATGCTATAAGAGTTTGGTGGGCATTGACCTTGAGTTTTGGAGTTCTAGTTCACCTATATCCAGAGAGCACTGTGGACGCAAACAATGTTGGATTAGGACCAAACTTGGCATGAATACTCAATATGCCCAAATACGAACGCAGATGGAGTTCAGGGGAAATAGACCTTGACATTTGGGAGTTGTAGTTGCTGGGATTTATAGTTCCCCTACAATCAAAGAGCATTCTGAACCCCACCAATGATAGAACTGGGCCAAACTTCCCACACAGAACCCCCAGGAGGCAAGAGGAGGTCTCTACTTGGGGAAAGGGAGGTGGGCCTTCCCAATGCATGGAGAGGGAGAGACCAAGTAGACAATGGGTGGGGAGGGGGCCTTTATCGAGGTAGGTTTCTTAGGGTTTTTATACTTCAACACAGTAGACTCTCTCTCCCCCCCCCCCAGGTTCCAATTTCCCACAGCACACCTGATGATCTCTCACGGCACACTAGTGTGCCCCGTCACACTGGTTGGGAAACACTGGGCTGTCCAACAGGCGGCCCGGGGTCCGTACACAGCCCCCGAGTCCCTTCCCTGCGGCCCCCTAACCCCCTGCAAAACATCAGGTTTTTTTTTATATATATTTTTTGGCGGGGTGGCGCGAGGAGGGGCAGGGCCGGCGTAAGTGAGGAGGAGGCGGATGGAAGCCACGTCAGATGCCCTAGGGGCAGGACTTCCCCCGCCTGTTCCGCTCGCGCAGGGTCGCTCGCGGGCTTGCGTGCCAGGGCAGGATTGGCAAGCCGCCTCCGCCATGACCCTAGCTAGGGATACGGGCGGAGGGCGGCACGCCGATCCTGCCCTGGCGCATGCCCGCCATCTTGCGTGACCCGCCCCTCTTTGGAAGGGTGACGTCAGGCGCCGAAAAGGGGCGGGTCGCGCAAGAAGCCGGGCATGCGCGCCAGGGCGGGAGGCGGGCCGGGGGATCGGCCCGCCTGCCGCCCTCCGCCGTGACCCTAGCTCTTGCAGTGGCCGCACCTGAAGGAAGGTAAGCCCAGGAGCTTACCTTCCTTCAGGTGCGGCCGCTGCAAGAGCTAGGGACACGGGCGGAGGGCGGCTTGCCGATCCCGCCCTGGCGCGCAAGCCCGGTATCTTCCGACCCGCCCCTTTCAGCGGGCTGGGTGACGCCAGGCGTGGCGCCTGACGTCACCCCGCCGAAAGGGGCGGGCCGCGTAGGACGCTGGGCATGCGCGCCACGGCGGGAGGGGCCGCCCCGCGAACGGCCATGCCCCTGCTGCGGCCACGCCCTCCGCTCCGGCCCCAAGGTGATCAGTCACCTGAATTCCGGCCCTTGGGCCTGAAGAAGTTGGACAGCCCTGTTCTAGAACATGGCCATACAGTCTGAAAAATCTACAACAAAACAGTGATTCGGCCATGAAAGCCTTCGACAGTACATTTTCCCTCTCTCCCGTATCCTTACTTATCCTTTAATCCTTCTGCATTGTGTCTTAATTTTGAGGCGGTGAGTCTGAGAGCGGGAGGTATTTTGCTCTTGGAGCCTTTTTGGCTAAACAGCAGGGCGTAAAAGCTTTGCATAAATAATAAATGGAGGGTTGAATGAAAGTGGATTGACTGACGCAAGCTTGACCTAAGATGGTACTTGCTCCCATTTCATGTACAGAAGGTGACCGGAATCAGCGGTTTAGTTCTGTTTCAATGCTGGTGTTGGGCCAATCTCAGCCACTGTGTATGGAGGCAACAGACTAGCTGGAGTGATGCTGAACAGGGCTGTATATTTTGCCTGGTTCTCCAAAATCTTGCTCCCAGTTGCCAGCACATGGTGCCCGGGGCAACTAATTTAAGCCAGCTCTAAATGAACAAGTGGGTAGAATGCACTAATTTGGGGGAGCTCCAGATAATAGTAATTTATTAGCATGTAGCCCCAAAAACATTGTCCAAGGCAGTGTTTCCCAACCTCTGTGCCGCGGCACACTAGTGTGCCGTGAGCGATCATCAGGTGTGCCGTGACTGTGGGAGGACCCCCTTCCTCTCTCTTCGCCCTGCCTGGCATGGGAAGCCGGGCCCGGCCTGCTTTTTGGCCCGGAGGTGGGAAGGGGGCTCCAGGAGGGAGCCTGGGAGGCGTGACCCGCGCCCCCTCCCCTCCTGCAATGGGCCAGCCAATGGCGAGGCCATGGTTGAATTTAGTGTGGCCCCCGGTGCCCTGATTGGCTGCGGGGAGTGTCGGCAGGGGGGCGAGCGTTCCATCGCAGGGCTGCAGTAAGGACGCCGCTGCATTGGGCGCATTGGGATGGGGCGCCTGGCCAGAGGCTGGGCAGCAGCGGGAGGAGGAGGAGGAGGAAGGAGAAGGCTGGCCATTGAAGCGGTGAGTCCCGGGGCTTTGCGTGGAGGGGGTTTCCACAGAGAAGAGGAGGCGTTTGGGGAGCGCTCAGGCTCTGCAGCAACAGATGGATTTATTTTGGGAAGCTTGGCTTGTTTCAAATACTGGGAAGTGCCTGCTCCTCCAGCCAAGCACGCACGCGGCGTTTACCCTCTCCTTCCGTTCCTCCTTTCCCTTCCTTCTGGTTCCTGCCTCGCGTTGCCTTGAGTGGACGGGAGGGGAGGCGAGCTACGAAAGGCAGGGAACCCAAGAGGCAAAAGGAAGCTTGGAGGTGGACTGGGCAGGCAGCAGAGGTCGCCTCCTACAAAACCATCCCTCAGTCTGAATCACCATCATGCTGCATATCGTTTCTGATCTACAGATCTACAGAGACACTCGCTTGAACAACTCAGCAAGCAAGAGTCCAAAAGTGGCAGACTAAAACCAGAAACTCCATCATCATCTTCTTCATCATCATGTTGCAAGTGGTTTCTGATCTACATAGACACTCGCTGGAACACCTCAGCAAGCAAGAGTCCAAAGGTGGCAGACTAAAACCCAGAAACACATCGTTATCACCATTAAGCTACAAGTCGCTTCTGATCTACAGAGACACTCGCTGGAACACCTCAGCAAGCAAGAGTCCAATAGTGGCAGACTAAAACCCAGAAACTCATCATGATCATCATGATGCTGAAAGTCACTTCTGATCTACAGACCTACAAAGACCCTCGCTGGGACACCTCAGCAAGGCAGAGTTCAATATGCCAAGTTTGGGTCAATTCCATTCTTGCAAGAGTTCAGGATCCTCTTTGATTGTGTGTTAACTATAAATTGTGTCATTTTGGTTGGTGGTGTGCCCCAGGATTTTGTAAATGTAAAAAATGTGCCGCGGCTCAAAAAAGGTTGAAAAACACTGTCCCAAGGGAAATGACGCATACAGTGGGAAACAGGTTCTTTGTCCCATAGTTGTTTTTCAGGTCCATAACCACCACAACCAATTTCTACCTGGCTGCAGCTTATATGTGTCAGATGGCAGTTTTGTTGTGGATTTTTTCTTTGAATTTTTAAAGTGTTTCAAGAATAGTCAGGAGGCGCACCCCGGGGACGGGTATGTGGGGCCTTGCGGTGACCCGGACGGACAGGTGGACAAGGCCCAGCGGTCAGCGAAGGAGCAGGATTCCTCCAGCGGCCAGAAGACCATCTTCAGCCGCATCCTGGATGGCTCCATCCCGGCCAACTTCGTGTACCAGGATGAAAAGTGCGTGGCCTTCCGGGACGTGTCCCCGCAGGCCCCCGTCCACGTGCTGGTGATCCCCAGGAAGCCCACCCCCCCCGCCCCAGCCAAGTGGAAGAAGCGGACACCCAGCTCCTGGGTCACTTGCTGCTGGTGGCCAGCCAGGTGGCCAAGGCCGAGGGACACTCTGAGGGCTACCGCATGGTGATCAACGAAGGGAAGCATGGGGCCCAGTCCGTCTACCACCTCCACCTCCACATCTTGGGGGGCCACCAGATTGGGGGGGGGCAGGTTGAGCTCAATAGAGTGCCCCCCCCAAAACTAAATAATAAAAGCCTACAAAGCGGAAAAAATAATAGTCAGGAGGGAGAGGGAAGGGAAAAAAGAACATTAAAATAAACATCAGGCCCTTCTACACCGCTGTATAAAATCCAGATTATCTGCTTTGAATTGGATTATATGGCAGTGTAGACTCAGATAGTCCAGTTCAGTTCTTGACCTTTGCAACCTGAAAGACAGTTGCATCTGTCAAGTAGGAAATTTAGGTACTACGTTGTGGGGAGGCTAATTTAACTAATTTACGAGGCCATAAATCTCAAGGAGTGTGTAAAAGGAGTGAAGGAGTGCGACCGCTCCCCCTGGTGGCCAAAAGCTGAAATGTTAAATTGCCTCTGAGTCTTACATGTTTGTATGTCAAGGGCATTGAATGTTTGCCTGTATATGTGCATTGTGATCCGCCCTGAGTCCCCTGTGGGGTGAGTAGGGTGGAATATAAATGATGTAAATAAATAAATCTATGTATATAATAAAAGTCAGTGTTTGCGGAGGTGCGGAGGGCGGGAGGTGCGGAGGAATATATGGCAGCTTTTCGATTGGTTGCCACTGTGGGATTATTTGCATAAAGGACTCTGATTGGCCAGCCTCTGAAATCAAACACTCTAAGGCACCAGATTATTTGCATAAAGGACTCTGATTGGCCAGGCTCAGAACTCCAACACTCTAAGCCACCAGACAGAGTACAGAAAGGGCCTGACTGAATTAACAGGGCCTCAGTTACTACATAAAGGGCCTGAAAGGGCCTGATGGAAATAACAGTAAGGCTTCCTCAAGTTGATTTTCCTGACTAGGCCTCAGTTACTGGGATACTATGGAAAGACAGATCCACATTTACTGTATGTATCATGCTGTGTAGATAAAAGGGACATATACCTTAAAGATATGCCATCTCGGTATGGGCAGTTAGCCAGTAAACAGTTTTTTTCCGTTGGAAATTGAATGTTCAATACCTTCACCCAATACACTTCACAAAAAACACTGTAACCCCTACAAATCACAAATTAGGCCCAAAATTGACAATAAGGCTTCATTCACTTGATTTTCCCGACTAGGCCTCAGCTCATGGGACATTGTATATCAGTGCTGTCCAACTTCTGCTGACCCAAGGGCCGGACTTTCTGGGGGCCGATCACCTGGGGGCCGAGTGGCCACGCCCCGCCACGCGGCTCGCCCCTCTCCCAAAGCGTCACAATAGCCTTGGAAGCGGGCGATTCGCCCACTTCCGAGGCTGTTGTGACGCTTTGGGAGAGAAGGAGGAGCCACGGGGAGCCTCATGCCCGCCCCTCGCCCAAAGCATCACAACAGCTGTTGTGACACTTTGGGGGAGAGGGCGGCCGCGAGGAAGCTCCATGGCTCCGCCCCTCGCCCGCAGGCCTGGATGGCTCACGGGAAGCGAGCGCCCGGTTCTCGCTTCCCCGCGAGCCATCCAGGCTTGCGGAGGGTTTTTCGCCCGGCTCTCATGTCCTCTGGTCAGAGGGATGCGAGAGCTGGGCGAAAAACCTCCCGCAGGCCTCCCCTGGAAGGCCTGCCCTCGCTCCTCCCGCCCCTTCCCAACGCCGCCCGGTGTCCCACGCCACGGCTCCGGGGAAGGAGAAGGAGGGAGGGAGGATTCCTCCTCCTTCCCCCGGCGCCACGGCGATCGGGACACCAGCGGCGCCGGAAGGAGGAAGAGGAGGAGGAAGGAGGATTCCTCCTCCTCCCCTCCCTCCCGCCGCTGCGAACCGGATCGCAGCGGCGGCGAGGCGCGTCGGACGGAGGGGGCAAGGCCAGGAGGAGGAGGGAGCTAGCTCTTTTCCTCCTCCCTGCCCCGCTCCTCCTCCTCCTCCTCCCGCCCGTTGCTGCGATCTCGCAGCGGCGGGCGCCGGAGAGAGGGGACGGAGGGGCGGTGCAGGAGGAGGAGCTAGCTCTCTTCCTCCTCCCTGCCCTGCCTCCCCCCCCCGGCTGCCATTTTTTTTTAAAAATTAGATTTTTTTTAAAAATTTTTTTAATGGCGGCCGGGGGGGGAGCGGGGGCCGTGTCCAACAGGCTGGGGGGGGCGTGTACGGCCCCCGGGCCGCCAGTTGGACAGCCCTGTTGTATATGGCCTGAATTGACAGTAACCAACCTTGCCACACAGAGCCCCTATGACCCACGTTACATACTACTGCAGTTTGGAGGAGGGTGAACCATGGATGATCGGACTTAAAGTACCTCCACGGATTATGGGACTTGTAGTACTTTCAACCCCTTAATTCCCCACAGACCACTGCGGCCCAGAACCAAGACCGATAAAGACCAAACTTGGCACATGATGCCCCCATGACCCACACTCCATCCTACTGCAGTTTAGAGGAGGGCGGACCATGGATGATGGGATTTCAAGTACCTCCAATCACTTCCCGCGCCCGCTGCGACCCTCATCCAGTGCATGATCAAGACCACATTTGGCACACAAAGGCCCCATGATCCACTTTACATCCCGGTGCAGTTCGGAGGAGGGTGGACCACGGATGATGGGACTTGAAGTACCTATGTTTACTTCAGAAGACCGCTGCCAACCTCATCCAAAGACTGATCAAGACCAAACTTGGCACACAGAGCCCCCATGACTCATTCTACATCCTGGTGCAGTATCGAGGAGGATGGACCACGGATGATGGGACTTGGAGTACCTCCACTCACTTCCCAAGACTGCTGTGGCTCTCATCCAATAACTGAGTAAGACCAAATTTGGCACACAGAATTCCCATGACCCACTCTACATCCTGGAGCAGTTTGGAGGAGGATGGACCATGGATGATGGGACTCCCAGCACCTTCCCCCACTTCCTGAGACCACTGCAAGCCACATAAACAACTGAAAAAGACCAACCGTGGCACAAAATGCCTTTCTCCAATAACCCGGGCAGCGCCGGGTCCCCAAGCTAGTAAATAAATAAAATAGGGCGCATTTTAGAATCACGGGTGCCTTTTGTATAAATAAGTAACACTTTTTTTTCATGTAATGGTTCTAAAATTCGTGTGTGTCTTACAATTGATGGCATCTCAGAATAGAAGAAATATAATAATAGCAATAATAATACCCCGCCACCATTTCCCCAAAGGGGTCTTGGGGGGCTTAAATGAGGCCAAGCCCAGAAGTGCATTTCCATACAGTAACACAGTGTTTCCCAACCAGTGTGCCAGGGCACACTAGTGTGCCGTGAGCGATCATCAGGTGTGCAGTGGGAAGGAACCTTGGGGGAGTCTAGTGTGTTGAAGTATAAAAACCCTAAGAAACGTACCTCTATAAAGGCACAAAATTACAACCCCCCCTCCCCACCCGTTGTCTACTTGGACTCTCTCTCTCTCCATGCATTGGGAAGGCCCGCCTCCCTTTCCCCAAGTAGAGGCCTCCTCTTGCCTCCTGAGGGTTCTGTGTGGGAAGTTTGGCCCAGTTCTAACATTGGTGGGGTTCGGAATGCTCTTTGATTGTAGGAAACTATAAATCCCAGCAACTACAACTCCCAAATGTCAAGGTCCATTTCCCCTGAAGGCCATCTGCGTTCACATTTGGGCATATTGAGTATTCATGCCAAGTTTGGTCCTGATCCAACGTTGTTTGAGTCCACAGTGCTCTCTGGATATAGGTGAACGACAACTCCAAAACTCAAGGTCAATACCCACCAAACTCTTATAGCATTTTCTCTTGGTTATGGGAGTTCTGTGTGGGAAGTTTGTGCCTTTCTGCCATTCCTGCCAGGATATCTATGTTGTGTTCATCGAAACAGGCCCAGGTTTCACACTGAGTGTATAAATACATTCAAAAACATGTTAACTCTATGTATGACTGTGTTAGAGTGTCATTTTGTGTCATTTTGGTTGGTGGTGTGCCCCAGGATTTGGTGAAGGTAAAAAGTGTGCCGCGGCTCAAAAAAGGTTGGGAAACACTGCAGTAACATAAAAACATAGAGCAACATTACAGTAAAATTTTAAAAAAGAAAAGAAAACCAAGCGTAAAATATATTAAACAGTGCAAAGTAATACATTGGCAAAATAAAGACACAATAAACAAAATAAAAACAGCAAAAAAACAAATAAATAGGAAAAACCATGAAAATGAACCAAATTTGGCTACCAGTATTCAGGGCCAGCTAACACCTCCCAACAAAGGATTCCCCCAGGCAGGGAGCAGCCAGGCTTTGACGCTGCAAGGCCATTCACTGTTAATCAAGGTGGCCAACTGCAACATTCACACTTGCCTCCAACAGACAAGAGTTATTTCTCCCACCCTGGACATTATTCCACAGATATATAAATCCCATTTGCCTAGTTTCCAACAAACCTCACAACCTCTGAGGATGCCTGCCATGGATGTGGGTGAAACGTCAGCAGAGAATGCTTCTGGAACATGGCCATACTGCCCGGAAAACTCACAGCAGCCCAGTGATTCTGGCCATGAAAGTCTTCGACGACAAACAAGAATAACGTTGTGGGTGTAAAGCCACATCATAATCTCTTCTCCAAACATCTGTCACCAACTTTCATCAAAAAGTCCCCAAAATTTTTAGATTTTTAATTGTATTTATGTCTGGTCTAGTGGCAGGAAGGGTAACTTTAAAATAAAAAAAAAGTTGATAAGACTCCAGGAACCACCTATAAAAATATGCTACAATTTTGTTTTTAAAAAATTATATTTAGCTTGCTTTGGTTCTCAGCTCTCTTGTTTTGGGTGGGATTATCACAGAACTGTAGATAATACTCAGCTGCATGGGAATTAGCGGCTCTCGCCTTTAACCACATCAGTGAAAGGAAGGCAAGCATCAAAAACTGTAGCACTACATTTCACTATGGGCCCTTCCACATAGCCCTGTATCCCAGAATATCAAGGCAGAAAATCCCACAATATCTGCTTTGAACTGGGTTATCTGAGTCCACACTCAGATAATGTGGGATTTGCTGCCTTGATATTCTGGGATATTGGTTTGTGCGCAGGCATGTAGCCAGGGGGCTAAGGGGCTTCAGGCCCCCAAAATTCTCAGGGTGGTCTGCGAGAAGGCCTTACTGAATGGAATTGAGCCAAACTTGGCACACAGAACCCCCTTGACCAACAGACAATACTGGAGGGGTTTGGAATGATTTGTCTCCGCTGGGGAAGGCTGCGCTTACTTCCACGGTGGTGGGGAGGCTCCTCCGGAGGACACAAAGGCCTTTGCACTGCAGCCTTCACACTGCACTGCGTGTGGGGGTCAAAGCGAAGGGGGCAGAGCCAAAGGAGAGAGCCGTGCGACCCCTCCTAAATGGACAGTTGTTCACCGCCTCCTTAAAGTGGTTCACCGCCCCCCAAATTCCCCTGAGCCTCCCACTGCCCCCTTGGATCGCCTCACCGCCCACCAGGGGGTGGTACCGCCCACTTTGGGAATCAGTGGTTTACAGATTTGTATAACCACAGTGATGATTTATGAAGTGTCCCATATTTTACTCACAGGGTAGGGTTAAACCCTCCGGAGAGGCCCTGCTCTCGGTCCCGTCATCTTCGCAAGCACGACTGGTGGGGACGAGAGACAGGGCCTTCTCTGTGGTGGCCCCTCGGCTGTGGAACTCTCTCCCAAGGGAGGTTAGATCTGCACCCTCTCTGTTGTTTTTCAGGAGGTTGGTGAAGATCTGGATGTGGAATGCAGCTTTACCAGAATAGGCTGAGGTTGGTTATAGTCTGAATGAATGACCATGCTTACAAACTGAGTGGAATTGTTTTAATGGCAATTTGGTTTTAGGTCTTGAGCTTTTTATGTAATTTAATATGTTGTTGTAGTTGTTTTAAATTGTATAGCACTGAATCTTGCTGTAAGCCAGTCTGAGTCCCTCTATGGAGGTGAGAAGGTCGGGGTACAAAAGTTTCAAATAAATAAATAAATAAATTGTGCTGGCAGAACTGCTGACCGAAAGGTCGGCAGTTCGAATCTGGGGAGTGGAGTGAGCTCCCTCTGTCAGCTCCAGCTTCCCATGCGGTGACATGGGAGAAGCCTCCCATAGGATGGTGAAACGTCTGGGCATCTCCTGAGCAACGTCCTTGCAGACGGCCAATTCTCTCACACCAGAAGCAACTTGCAGTTTCTCAAGTTGCTCCTGGCACTGAAAGCACAACAAAACTCACAGGGTAAAGAGGTGTTAGGTTGGCTCTCATCTTTAGCAAGATCAGTCACCAAAAACCTCTGGAATTACTCTGTACCAAATACTCTGTGACTTTAATTTTTAATCAATGTTGATCTCTCTCTCTCTCTCTCCCCCCACCCCCGGTTGTTTATATTTTATTATCCAGTTGCCCAGGGCTAATCCGAGCACTCAAATGTACTTTCTAGGATCCTGGCATATAATGAGATCGGAGGATTTAGGCAGGTTTAATTCTGCCCTTTGTATTTAGAGGAAATTGGGGCAGAGTTGCCCAGCTGTGCATCCTCCACTTGGCTTCGGAGAGGATGTTTTGCTGCTCCCGGCAACTGCAATGCAAGGCGGCCCAGGCCTTATGGGTTCACAGTTCAAACTCAGATGAGATAGAAGATATATTCTCTGCTGACAATGGGGACTCAGGTCTCCGCTGTGAGCAGGACTGCATTTTTCCGTCTGCGTCAGGCTAGGCGACTGGCTCCCTACTCGTCTAGGAACGACCTGGCCACTGTGATCCAGGCTACAGTCATCTCAAGATTAGACTACTGTAACGCCCTCTACATTGGCCTGCCTCTGGCGGTGACCCGGAAACTGAAGCTGGTGCAGAATGCTGCGGCCCCGGCGAGATGTCATATCACTCCCATCCTCCAGCAACTGCGCTGGCTACCGATTGAACACCGAATCACCTTCAAAGTGATGGTACTTACCTTCAAGGCCTTACATCAGGGGCCGGGAACCTTTTTGACTCAGAGAGCCATGAAAGCAAAATATTTGGAAATGTATTTCAGTGAGAGCCATATAGTATATCTATATATATAAAGGAAGAGTCGTCATGGAAAGACCGTCCCAAACAGAGAAACCTTACAACGCAGAAACACCAAACTTGCCAACAGAAATATGCCTCAAGAAAGGTATGTTTGTATCTAAGAAACTTTCCAACACAAAACCTAAAAGGCCCCCAAAACAACAAGTAAAAAACCCTACATTTCCCAGCATCCTCCGGGGCTGCACGACTCTCCAGCCTCTACATTCTGACATGATTGGCTGCCAATAAGGGCGGAAAGGCATACAGTAACTCCTGTACTGGCCAGCCAACATGAACATTCAAACCCATAATAAACTGTCAGAGAGGATAAGGCAAAGGGCTGAGGACAAACACAAACACCCAATTCACTTCCTACAGGAACAATTCCAACCCTTACATACTCAGACTTTCTCGCATCTCCTAAATAGGGCAGGAAATGGTGCAGGTACAAGGTATAATATATTTTTAAGACTGAATTCAACTAAATGTGAGTCTATACTAAAATAATGAGAAAAGGATTCCCCTTTGGCAGAATGACGGAAGTTCAAACCTGGCTCTGCAAAGGCAGGCTCAGGACTCTGGGAAGGAAGAGAAGACGGAAGGAAGGAAGGGGGAAAGAAAGAAAGAAATACAGAGGAAATAAAGGAGGGAGGGGAGAGGAAGAAAGAAAAGAACAAACTATGGAAAAGGAAGAAAAGAAAAGCAGGAGAGAAACAAGGAAAGGAAAAGAAAGAAGAAAATGGGGAGGAAAGGAAAGGGTGGGGGAAAGAAAGTAAAGGGAGTGAGGAAAGTAAAATAATGAAGGGAAAAGAAGAAAAGAAAGAAGGGAGGAGAGAAGTGAAAAGAAAGAAAGGAAGGAGAAGGAAAGGAAGATAATAAAGAAGAAGGAAGGAAGGAAGGAAGGAAGGAAGGAAGGAAGGAAGGAAGAGAATGGAAGAAAGAAAGAAGAACAGAGATGGAGAAGTGAAAAAAAGAAAAGAAGGAAGGGAGACTTGGTGGAAAAGAATAGAAGAGAAGGAAATGAAGGAAGGAAGGAAGAGAATGGAGGAAAGAAGGAAGGGGAGAGGGGGAGTGAAAAGAAAGGAAGGAGAAGGAAAGGAAGACTTAGGGAAAAAGAATAGAAAAGGAAGGAAGGAAGGGAGGGAGGAAGGAAGACTTAGGGGAAAAGAATAGAAGAGGAAGGAAGGAAGGAAGGAAGGAAGGAAGGAAGGAAGGAAGAGAATGGAGGAAAGAAGGAACGGGAGAGAGGGGGAAGTGAAAAGAAAGTAAGGAGAAGGAAGGGAAGACTTGGTGGAAAAGAATAGAAGAGGAAGGAAGGAAGGAAGGAAGGAAGGAAGAGAATGGAGGAAAGAAGGAACGGGAGAGAGGGGGAAGTGAAAAGAAAGGAAGGATAAGGAAAAGAAGACCTGCGAAAAAAGAATAGAAGAGGAAGGAAGGAAGGAAGGAAGAGAATGGAGGAAAGAAGGAACGGGAGAGAGGGGGAAGTGAAAAGAAAGGAAGGAGAAGGAAGGGAAGACTTGGTGGAAAAGAATAGAAGAGGAAGGAAGGAAGGAAGGAAGGAAGGAAGAGAAATGGAGGAAAGAAGGAAGGGGAGAGAGGGGGAAGTGAAAAGAAAGGAAGGAGAAGGAAAAGAAGACCTGCGAAAAAAGAATAGAAGAGGAAGGAAGGAAGGGGAGAGGGAGGGAGAATGGAGGAAAGAAGGAAGGGGAGAGAGGGAGGGAAAAGGAAGGAGAGAAGGAAATGGTGAAAGGGGAGAAAGAAAGGAAGGAAGAGGAAGGAAGGAAAGAAGGTAGGGAGAGGGAGGAAAAAGAATGAAAGAAAAAGAGAGGGGAAAAGAAAGGGAGGGAGGGAGGGGGAGGAGGGCGCGGGGCCAAGGCAGACCTTGGTGTCGACCTCGTCGAGGTAGTCCCTCCGGAAGGTGTCAAAGAGGCAGCGGCTCTTGAGCTGCCCGATGATGAGGGCAATGAGCTGGGCGTCCCCCGGAGACAGCGAGGCCAGGTCTGCGGTGCCAGGGCCAGGCCTGCCTCCGGCGCCTCCCCCAAGGCCCGTGGCGGAGAAGGAAGAGGACTACGAGGACAAGGCG
Source organism: Anolis apletophallus (assembly GCA_030556195.1). NCBI lineage: Eukaryota > Metazoa > Chordata > Lepidosauria > Squamata > Anolidae > Anolis > Anolis apletophallus. Next base: position 155,376,140 of record JARBWK010000006.1, on the reverse strand, counting down.
CTGCCGCTGGGCTCCGCCATCCCCGGCAAAGAGGGTGCAGGGCCCGAAAGCAGTGGGGGATGAGGAAGAGGCGGCGATGGCAGTGCGGAAGCAGCAGTCATGCATGCTGGGAAACTGAGGCCCAGATTGCTCTGGGGAGCCAGATGCAATCATGAAAAGAGCCACATCTGGCTCCCGAGCCATAGGTTCCCTACCCCTGCCTTACGTGGTCTGGGGCCTGTGTATCTGAGGGACCGCCTCGCCCCCTACCAACCCCAGAGATCACTTCGATCTGAAGATCAAAATCTATTGGAAACCCCCAATTTTAAGATCTTCCGTCTGACAGCTACAAGGCTCAGAGCCTTCTCGATCGTGGCTCCTTCATTATGGAACGCATTGCCTGCTGAAGTCCGTAAATATAATAATAATAAATAATAATAATGTAAATGTAATAATAATAACAAATAGAGTAAAATAATAAATGTAATCAAAATAATAATAATAGCAGAGTAAAATAATAAACAACCTTGATTCGAGTATAAGCCAAGGGGGGCTTTTTCAGCCTTAAAAAGGGCTGAAAAACCCGTCTTATACTCGAGTATATACAGTACATTCAAAGTAAGTCCTACTACACCATTTAACAGGAAATAACAAAAAAAATTCCAGATTTTGTTCCATAGTGTTGTCAGCCATCCCCAACCTGAGTTGAATGTGTCGGATTACAGATCCCATCAATCTCAACTAGCATGCCCGGCGACCCTTGTGTCTAAGGATGCTGGGAACCGTGTCGTCCAAATTAATCTCAATGGCACCAGACTGAGGATGATACCCAACCTTTTTTGAGCCGTGGCACACTTTTTACATTTGAAAAATCCTCGGGCACACCACCAACCAAAATGACACTCTAACACAGTAATACATATAGTTAATATGTTTTTTAAATGGATTTATACACTCAGTGTGAAACCTGGGCCTGTTTTGATGAACACAACATAGCTATCCTGGCAGGAATGGCAGAAAGACACAAACTTCCCACACAGAACTCCCATAACCAAGAGAGAATGCTATAAGAGTTTGGTGGGCATTGACCTTGGGTTTTGGAGTTGTAGTTCACCTATATCCAGAGAGCACTGTGGACTGAAACAATGTTGGATCAGGACCAAACTTGGCATGAATACTCAATATGCCCAAATATGAACACAGATGGAGTTCAGGGGAAATAGACCTTGACATTTGGGAGTTGTAGTTGCTGGGATTTATAGTTCCCCTACCATCAAAGAGCATTCTAAACTCCACCAATGATAGAACTGGGCCAAACTTCCCACACAGAACCCCCAGGAGGCAAGAGGAGGTCTCTACTTGGGGAAATCTCCCAATGCACGGAGAGGAGAGATCAAGTAGACAATGGGTGGGGAGTTTTTGTTGTAATTTTGTGCCTTTATCGAGGTAGGTTTCTTAGGGTTTCTATACTTCAACACACTAGACTCTTCCCCCGGAGGTTCCAATTTCCCACGGCACACCTGATGATCGCTCACAGCACACTAGTGTGCCCCGGCACACTGGTTGAGAAGCACTGCCCTACATCTACTTGAACATTAAATAGAAACAGGAAGAATCAGAAAGTTCAGAAGAGCTTTATGAAAGCATGCGATGTTATGTCTGGCGCTAAATGTGGAAGGCTGCCATGGCCTTGACTGTTTGTCCCATATAAGTCCTATCTCTGATATGTATGTGATATACTTGGACTTTGTTTCTGGGAAGCTTAGACAGGCCATAAATATGTTAGTAGGAAGCCTGGTGTTCAGAATCTGTAATACAAACCTCAGCTCTTGCATCTCATGAGAGGCTTTTCCAGAAATATTGGCAGCTTCAAGGTGAATTCTGGAGCTCTTCATCAGAACCCTTATTGCAGTGTTTCTCAACCTTCCTAATGCTGCGACCCCTTAATATAGTACCTCATGTTGTGGTGACCCCTAACCATAACATTATTTTCATTGCTACTTCATAACTGTATTTGTGTGTGTGTGTGTGTGTGTGTGGGGGGGGGTTGATTTTGTCATTTGGAAAGTGTAGCTGCTGGCATTTATAGTTCACCTGCAATCAAAGAGCATTCTGAGCTCACCAACAATGGCATTGAACCAAACTTGGAACACAAAACTCCCATGACCAACAGCAAATACTGGAAGGGTTTGGTGGGCACTGACCTTGAGTTTGGGAGTTCTAGTTCACCTACATCCAGAGAGCACTATAGACTCAACAATGATGGATCTGGACCACACTTGACACGAATCCTCAATATACCCAAATGTGAACACTGGTGGAGTTTGGGGGAAATAGATCTTGACATTTGGGAGTTGTAGTTGCTGGGATTTATAGTTCATCTACAATCAAAGAGCCCCTTGCACCCTACCAATGATAGAATTAGGTCAAACTTCCTACACAGAACCCTCATGCCTTGAAGGGACTAGCTGGCGCGAGCCTCCATCCCACCTCTCACTCTCTCCCTCACCCACACATGCGCATCATGCTGCCATGCGCCAAGGACGCCTGCTCTCCCCTCCCCACTTGGAGTCTCAGAATCAGCCCTCCCCTTGGCTGGGAGGCCTGCCAATCACAGCAAAGGAGAGTTTTAGGTGGGAGAATACGCAGTCTGTTTCCAAAAAGAAAGAGAAGGACAAGCAGATAGATCTATAACCACCTCTGCCAACGAGTTTCCTAAGACCATGTTTTCTTATGGTCTTTGGCGACCCTCTGAAAACCTACCCCCTGCCTTTGATAGCAATGTATGTATTTTCGGTGTCCACAGACAAATCTGGGCGTCCAAGGGCTAATTTCCCACCCTAATTTGGGGGGCAGTGAACCCCTTTAAGGGGGTGGTGAACGATTGGAGGTTCTGTGTGCCAAGTTTGTTGGTGGAGTTCAAAATGCTCTTTGATTGTAGGTGAACTATAAATCCCAGCAACCACAACTCCCAAATGAGAAGGGCTATTTTCTCAAAACTCCACCAGTGTTCAAATTTGGGCATATTGAGTATTCCTGCCAAATTTCATCCAAATTCATAGTTGTTTGGGTTCATAGTGCTCTCCAAATGTAGGTGAACTACATCTCCCCTAAACCACTGCCAATTCCTCCCAAATCTCTCCAGTATTTTCATGGGTCATCTCTGTGGGTTCTCTGTGCCAAGTGTGGCGGTGAGTAAATTATTTTCTGGATTAATCACTATGCTTGAATTATGTTCAATTTGGTGGATATTTTGATTAGCCAAAGAGTTTTATTTATGAAAATGAAAATATGGTTGGGGGGGTCACCACGACTGGTTTTTAGGGTCACGGCATTAGAAAGGTTGAGAACCACTCAAAATCCAATTGCACTTTGAAAAAATAAAAATAATTTATATAGGGCTCGGAGATGGACCGCAAAAAAGTTTGAAACCACTGGTTTACAAAGCAAAACAAGGGGCTGGCATGTTCCCTGGAGCCGACACAACAAGGGGTGGCATGCCCCAGTTAGTTACCTGGCTGCCGCCCGTTGGACTAGGTGGAGTTTCCGAACCATCTTCAAAGGCAGCCCCATGTAGAGTGCGTTGCAGTAATCTATTTGAGGTGTGACCAGAGCGTGGACCACCATGGCCAGATCAAACTTCCCAAGGTACGGGCGCAGCTGGCGCATGAGTCTTAACTGTGCAAAAGCTCCCCTGGCCACCACCAAGACCTGGGGTTCCAGGCTCAGCAGTGAATCCAGGATCACTCCCAAGCTGCGAACCTGCACCTTCAGGGGGAGTGTCACCCCGTCTAACACAGGCTGTAACCCTATGCAGGCCCTGCATCTATGGCAAGCATCCTCAGAGGTTGTGAGGTATAGGACAATGCCGGGAAGCCCACCGGCAGCTGGAGAGCGAGGGGGAAGAAGGCGCGGGGTCCTCCTGGTCAGGATTAGCTCTTTCTGGCGCCCAAGGCCAAAAGAAGCCCCGTCGCCCCGCCTCTTGCTCCTCCTCGGTTCCCCCTTCCCTTCCTTCGTTCACTTGAGTGAAGGAAGGGAGGGGGAAAGGAGAAGGAGCAAGAGGCGGCGGAGCCAGAGGCCTGGCTGTGATGCGGCGCCCCTTAGCGCCGCCTCTTGCTCTTCCTCGGTTCCCCCCTCCCTCCTTCGTTCACTTGAGTGAAGGAAGGAAGGGAAAAGGAAGGAGCAAGAGGCAGGAGCGAAAAGGGTGTGCCGCGTCAGAGGCCTGGCTGTGATGCAGCACCCCTTAGTGCCGCCTCTTGCTCCTCCTCGGTTCCCCCCTTCCCTTCCTTCGTTCACTTGAGTGAAGGAAGGGAGGGGGAAAGGAGAAGGAGCAAGAGGCGGGGCGAAGGGGCGCCGCGTCAGAGGCCTGGCTGTGATGCGGCGCCCCTTAGCGCCGCCTCTTGCTCTTCCTCGGTTCCCCCCTCCCTTCCTTCGTTCACTTGAGTGAAGGAAGGGAGGGAAAGAAGAAGAAGCAGAGGCGGGGCGAAGGGGTCAGAGAGGCCTGGCTGTGATGCGGCGCCCAAAAAATCGCCGCCTCTTGCCCTTCCTCGGTTCCCCCTCCCTTCCTTCATTCACTTGAGTGAAGGGAGGGGGAGAAAGCCTCGGGCAGAGGCGGGGCGAAGGGTATCAGAGGCCTGGCTGTGGGTCCCCTTAAAAAAATCACCGCCTCTTGCTCCTCGCCCAAAAAATCGACCATTTAAAAAAAATTGGGGGTCCTATTCCGCCGCCCCCATTTTGTGCCACCAGGCAATGGCCAGCAGGTGGCCTTATAAGGAAGGAAGGAGGTCAGAGGGGGAGAAGGCAGGAGGGGGGGCCAGAGGAAGGAAGGAAGGAGGGAGGGAGAGAGGGAGGGAGGGCCTCCCCACGTGAGGGAATGCTCCCCAGGGAACACTAGGAAGAAGAGGGGAAAGAGAGCTTATTTCACTTGGAACAGCGGTTGGTGTGCCGCGGAACAGCGGTTGGGAAACACTGCACTACTGAACCCAGAAATATCATCCTATAAATCCAGATTGTTGTACCATCTATCTATTTATCTTCTATCTATATACAGACACACATATATATATACTAGCTGTACCCGGCACGTGTTGCTGTGCCCTATTTAGGAGATGCGAGAAAGTCTGAGTATGTAAGGGTTGGAATTGATGTTAGTTATGGTCTTGGTGGGGTCATGGCTGTGTCGTGTCATGTTCTTGTTCTGGTGGGTGGGATGTTGAAGTGCTGTGGAGTTGTCGGTGCGGGGTGTTGCGGGCGTTCTGCAGAGCTTGTGGATATACAAGGTTTTTGTCTTTCCGTCTGCTGTGTTGATGTAGAGGTTGATGCTTGTGTGGGTGGGGTACTTTGGAAGTGAGTGGAGGTACTTGAAATCCCATCATCCATGGTGTGCCCTCCTCTAAACTGCAGTTGGATGGAGTGTGGGTCATGGGGGCACTGTGTGCCAAGTTGGGTCTTTATCGGTCTTGGTTCTGGGCCACAGTGGTCTGTGGGGGAATGAAGGGTTTGAAAGTACTACAAATCCCATAATCCATGGAGGTTCATCAAATCCCATCATCCAAGGTCCACCCTCCTCCAAACTATAGCAGAATGTAGCGTGGGTCATAGGGGCTCTGTGTGCCAAGGTTGGTTACTGTAAATTCAGGCCATACACAATGTCCCATGAGCTGAGGCCTAGTCAGGAAAATCAAGTTAATGAAGCCATACTGTCAATTCAGGCCATACACAATGTCCCATGAGCTGAGGCCTAGTCGGGAAAATCAAGTTAATGAAGCCTTACTGTCAGGCCTCGTCAGGAAAATCAAGTTAATGAAGCCTTACTGTCAATTTTGGGGCGTGGTCTGTGATTTGTAGGGGTGTAAATTTTCTGTGGGAAGTGAATTGGGTGTTTGTGTTTGTGCCTCAGCCCTTTGCCTTATCCTCCTCTGACAGTTTATTATGGGTCGGAATGTTCATGTTGGCTGGCCAATAGAGGTGTTATGCAAATACTCCCTCACTGGCAATCAATCATGTTGTCAGAATGTGGAGGCTGGGAGATTCTCTGGCGGCCGCGGAGGACGCTGGGAAATGTAGGTTTTTTTGTATCATTGTTTTGGGGGCCTTCTAGGTTTTGGGGGGGAAAGTTTCTTTGCTAAAAATCTACCTTGCCTGAGGCCTATTTTTGTTGGCAAGTTTGGTGTCTCTGCCTTGGATGGTTTCTCTGTCTATGGCAGTCGTTCCATGACGAGACCTCCTTTATATAATAGATATAATAAAACTAATATAATATAAATTATATAATAATAAAAATAATATAATAACAATTAATATAATAATAATATAATATCAATTTATTAATTAAGTATTAATATTAATAAATTAATCCATATTAATAAATTTTTAATATTTAATATTTATTAATAATTAATATTTTATAGTAATAATATAATAATATAATATAATAATAATAATCTGGATGCATTTTATGAAGTGTCCCTTATTTTTTGTGTGAAAAATCACGTAAATGTCCCTTATTTCTTCTATCAAAATATGGGTAGGTAGACCATTTTGACTTGGTTGTTTTATAAGTAGCTCGCATGCTGAAAAAGTGTGGGCACCCCAGTATAGAGCTTTAAAGGTCAAAACCAGCACTTTGAATTGAGCCCGGAAGTGGACAAGCAGCCAGTGGAGTTGACACAACAGGGGGGTGGTATGCTCCCTGTATGTCGCCCCAGTTAGTAACCTGGCTGCCGCCCGTTGGATTGGTTGAAGTTTTCAAAGGCAGCCCCACATTGAGAGCGTTGCAGTAATCTTTTTGGGATGTAACAAGAGCGTGGACTACTGTGGCCAAGTCATACTTCCCAAGATACGGGCGCAGCTCAGGCCCAGATTAACCCCTTTTGGCGCCCTAGGCCACACTTTGGAATTACGCCCCCAAACCAACCTCTACCGCACCCCCCCTCCTCCTCGTGCCCCCCTTTCTTGAGTCAAGGAAGGACGGCGCGCCGCGAGGAGGAGGGAAGTCCTGCCCCCGGGGCCGTTGCCAGGCATGCGCAGTAGGAGGGCGCGAGCGCATCTGCCTCCTCCGCCAGGTTCCTGGGTGCCGTGCATGCCCGGCAGCGGCCCGGGGGCTTCCCCCCGCCTCCTCCGCCTCGCGCCCTCCTTTCTTGAGTCAAGGAAGGACGGCGCGCCGCGAGGAGGGAAGTCCCGCACCTGGGGCCACTGCCGGGCATGCGCAGCAGGAGGGCGCAAGCGCATCTGCCTCCTCCGCCATGTTCCTGGGTGCCGCGCATGCCCGGCAGCGGCCCCGGGGGCTTCCCTCCGCCTCCTCCTCCTCGCACCCTCCTTTCTTGAGTCAAGGAAGGACGGCGCGCCGCGAGGAGGGAAGTCCCGCACCTGGGGCCACTGCCGGGCATGCGCAGCAGGAGGGCACAAGCGCATCTGCCTCCTCCGCCATGTTCCTGGGTGCCGCGCATGCCCGGCAGCGGCCCCGGGGGCTTCCCTCCGCCTCCTCCTCCTCGCACCCTCCTTTCTTGAGTCAAGGAAGGACGGCGCGCCGCGAGGAGGGAAGTCCTGCCCCCGGGGCCGTTGCCAGGCATGCGCAGTAGGAGGGCGCGAGCGCATCTGCCTCCTCCGCCATGTTCCTGGGTGCCGCGCATGCCCGGCAGCGGCCCCGGGGGCTTCCCTCCGCCTCCTCCTCCTCGCACCCTCCTTTCTTGAGTCAAGGAAGGGGGGCAGGGAAGTCCTGCCCCCAGGGCCGTTGCCAGGCATGCGCAGTAGGAGGGCGCGAGCGCATCTGCCTCCTCCGCCATGTTCCTGGGTGCCGCGCATGCCCGGCAGCGGCCCCGGGGGCTTCCCTCTGCCTCCTCGCACCCTCCTTCCTTGACAAGGGGGTAGGGGCAATGGTGAGGGGGGGACGCCATTCCCTCCTCCCCCGCCCCCTCAAAGCACTCCCCGAGGAAGAGAGTCATCTCCATGCCGTGCGTTGCTGTTTTGTTTCAACATTTTTTTTGGTCCGTGTGAGCTGCGCCCCCCTTGGCTTGCGCCCCTTGGCCATGTTCTTAGGTTGGCCTTATGGGTAATCCGGGCCTGGCGCAGCTGGCGCATGAGCCTAAAGTGTGCAAAAGCTCCCCTGGCCACTGCGGAGACTTGGGATTCCAGGCTCAGTGGTGAATCCAGGATGACTCCCAGACTGCGAACTTGCGCCTTCAGGGGGAGTGCGACCCCATCCAACACAGGCTGCAAACCTATGGAGGCCCTGCATCTATGGCAAGCATCCCCAGAGGTTGTGAGGTCTAGCATAATGGGGTGTATGGTAACCCTGCTGCTGCTGCTTGCTTTGCTCCCATCCCCTTCGAGGGTCTTGCTGGACTCCAAGCCAGGCAGGGAAGGGGGGAGGTAAAGAGAGGGGGGGTCTTATTTCCCTCTCTCCCTTTGGCTCCACCCAATCCCACCACCATCCATGGGTGTGTGTGCGTGTTTGTGTGCATGCATGCAGTGACTTCCCAGCTTGCAGGCGGGTGGGGGCTTTGCTTTCCCATCTGTGTGTGTGTGTGTGTGTTGTCCTTTCCTTGGCGCTGCCCCGCCTTGGAAGGAAGCTCTGCAAAGCGGGGTCATGATTAATAGATGAACGCCGGGATCCTCTACTTGCTACCTGGCAGGAGGGAGGCGGGCCGGTCTCTCTGGGGACGGGAGGAGGAGGAGGAGGAAGAGGAGGAGGAGGCGCAGAGGCAAGCAGACAGGCGGGCATCGCCGCTGCGGAAAGACCTGCCCTGTCTACGCTGCAGCAAAGGCAGGCAGGCAGGCAGGCGCGCGCACCGCTCGAGAGGGACCCGCCGGGCTGCATATGACCATTGCAAAGGTAGGACTGGCCAGGGCTCACTGGAGGCGGCAGCAGCAGCAGCAGCCAAGGGAGGCAGGAGAAGCACCCAAAGGGGTTCCAAGGGGGAGGCATCCCAGGAAGGAAGCAGGCCACCTCTGCCATGGCAATCATCATAATAATAATTAGGATTTACAGCAGGTGGAATTATATTCATGGTAGGCTTTGCCATGTGCCTGTGCACGCACACACACACACACACATCAATACACACACATATTGGAAAGTCTTGCCCTGTGTGTGTATACACACACACACACACACATCAATACACACACACACACATATTGGAAAGTCTTGCCCTGTGTGTGTATATATATACATACACATCAATATACACAATATATACACACACACACACATTGGAAAGTCTTGCCCTGTGTGTGTATATATATACATACACACACACACATCAATATACACAATATATATACACACACACATATTGGAAAGTCTATCCCTGTGTGTGTATATATATACACACACACACACACACATCAATATACACAATATATACACACACACACACACATATTGGAAAGTCTTGCCCTGTGTGTGCGTATACACACACACACATACATCAATACACACACACACATATTGGAAAGTCTTGCCCTGTGTGTGTATATATATACATACACACACACACATCAATATACACAATATATATACACACACACATATTGGAAAGTCTTGCCCTGTGTGTGTGTGTGTATACACACACACACACACACTGTATATACACACACACATATATAAATACGCGCATATATTGGAAAGTCTTGCCCTGTGTGCATATCACACACACACACATACACACACACACACAAACACACACACACATATCAATACACACACACACATATATTGGAAAGTCTTGCCATGTGTGCATATCACACGCACACACATATATACACACACAAACACACACACACATATATCGGAAAATCTTGCCCTGTGTGTGTATATACACACACATATATATCAATACACACATATATTGGAAAGTCTTGCTCTGTGTGCATATGACACACACATATATATACACACATACACACACACATATATCAATATACACACACGCATATTGGAAAGTCATCCCCTGTGTGTGTATATATATATACATACACACACACATCAACACACACACACACACACATATATTGGAAAGTCTTGCCCTGTGTGTGTATACACACACACACACACACACAATTATCAATACACACATATATTGGAAAGTCTTGCCCTGTGTCCTTATCACACACACACACACACATATATAGATACACACAAACACACACACACATATCAATACACACACACATATTGGAAAGACTTGCCCTGTGTGTGTGTGTGTGTGTATACACACACACACACACACATATAATACACACACACATATATTGGAAAGTCTTGCCCTGTGTGTGTATATACACACACAAATATATATATATCAATGTACACATATATTGTGTATATATATTATATGAAGGCCTCTCATGACCCGTGTTTAGACGAGTTCTCTTTCACGAAGAATCTGCTCCTGTTCTCTCACTCCGAGTTTTTAAACTTTTTAACATTTTAACTTTTCACCTTGTGCACGCGGCCCGCCTTGTCGATTGTGATTGGAGATATTTATCTGTATATTGTTTTTATTTATATGTCTGTATTTTTATTGTGTTGCTGCTGATGTATTTGTTGTTTGGGCCTGGCCTCATGCGAGCCCCTCGAGTCCCCATCGGGGAAATGGTGGCAGGGTATAAATAAAGTGTGTGTGTGTGTGTGTGTGTGTATATATATGATGTACCTGCCACATGATTCCCTCCCTCTTTCTCTCCTTTCTTTCTCTCCTTCTTTCCCTCCCTCTTTCCTTCCTTCCCATTTTTTGCTTTCCTTCTCTCCTTCCTTCCTTTTCTACCTCTTTCCTTTCTTCTTTTTTTCTTTCTCTCCTTTCTTCCTTTTCTACCTCTTTCGTTCCTTCCCTTTTTCTTTCTCTCCTTCCTTCCTTTTCCTTCTTTTTCCTTCCTTCCCTTTTTCTTTCTCTCCTTTCTTCCTTCTCTATTCTTGGTCTGTAACTCCCAGCAATCCTCCTGATTGATCTATCTACCTATCTACTATCTCTATCTAATCTACATATCTTATCTATCTGGAGAATCGCTGGGAGTTGTAGTCCAGGAATAGAAAATAGGAAATATGTACGGATTGGGATGCTCTCAAAGAGATCCAAGGAGAAGAAAGCTTGCAGCTTGGAAGCAGCGCATTTGGAGCATCCTCCTCCCCTGAAGGGCCTGGTCTTGGGGATGCTGGGAGATGTCGTTTTCACGCATGTGCTGTATCGTCATTTAACTTTTTTGGGAGAGGTTTATGAGTGATGGTCACTCATTGGTTTGTTAGAGGTGGAGTGTCCAAATTTTGTGTTGATTCATCCAGAAGTTTTTGAGTTATGTCAATCCCACAAACAAACATATATTTATACCTATATATCTATATATATATCTCAATACACACACACACACACATATATTGGAAAGTCTTGCCCTGTGTGCATATACACACACATCAATACTCACTCACTCTCTCTTTCTCTCTCTCTCTCACACACACACACACACACATATATACTAGCCAGGGGCGGTCCAAGCTCTCCCGGGTGGGTAAGCGAACATTATTTTGCCCCCCCCCCCCGCGGCTCCCAAGCGCGCCACCCGTATCTCCGTGCTGCTGCCGCGCTGCGCCTACAGGCGCTTCTGGGCATGTGCCGAGGTTTTGCACGCATGCCCAGTGCCTATGGAGTTCCACGAGCTCCGTAGGCACTGCGCAGGCGCGCGAAAATCTCCGTGCGCATGCGCTGTTCCTACGGAGCTCCATTTGAGCTCTGTAGACACAGCGCTTGTGCGCGGAGATTTTCGCGTGCATGCGCTGTGTCTACGGAGCTCAAGTGGAGCTCCGTAGGCACTGGGCATGCGCGCAAAACCTCGGCACATGCCCAGAAGCGCCTGCGCTGTGTCTACGGAGTTCACTTGAGCTAGGCGCAGCACGGCGGCAACACGGAGATACGGCGGCGCGGCACCCCACGATGGCGCCCTACGCTGTCGCCTCCAAGATGGCGCCCTACACGGTCGCGTACTTCGCCTAATGGAAAGACCGCCCCTGATACTAGCTTGGGGACCCGGCGGTGCCCGGGTTATTTGAGAAAGGCATTGTGTGTCAAGGTTGGTCCTTATCAGATGTTTATGTGGCTTGCAGTGGTCTCAGGAACTTAGTGAAGGTACTGCAAGTCCCATCGGCCGTAGTCCTTCCCCCTCCAAACAGCACCAGGATGTAGAGTGGGCCATGGGGGCTCTGTGTGTCACGTTTGGTCTTGATCATTCATTGGATGAGGGTTGCAGCGGTCTCGGAAGGTGAGTGAAGGTACCTCAAGTCCCATCATCTGTGGTCCATCCTCCCTGAAACTGCACCAGGGTGTAGAGTGGGTCATGCGTATTCTGTGTGCCAAGTTTGGGCCTGGTCTGTGATTTGTAGGGGCTGTAATGTTCTGTGGGAAGTGAGTCGGTTGAAGGTGCTGGAAATTCCATCATATGTGGCCCATCCTGCCAGAAACCGCACCAGGTTGTAAAGTGGGCCATTGGGCCTCTGTGTGCCAAGTTTGGTCCTGATTTGTCATTGGTGTGGGCCACAGTGCTCCAAGGAAGTGAGTTAAAGTACTGCAAGTCCCATCATGCATAGTCCATCCTCCCTGAAACTGCACCAGGATGTAGAGTGTATCTTGGAGGGTTTGTGTGCCAAGTGTGGTCTTGTTCTGTCATTGTTGGGGGCCTACTCAGGAAAATCAAGTTGAGGAAGCTTTACTGTTAATTCGGGCCCTAAACAATATCCCATGAGCTGAGGCCTAGTCAGGAAAATCAAGTTAAGGAAGCCTTGTTGTCAATTTTGGGCCTGGTCTGTGAGTTATAGGGGCTACAGTGTTGTTTGGGAAGGGAATCAGGTGAAGATACTGCAAATCCCATTGTTCGTGGCGCATCCTGCCCTAAACCACACCAGGTTGTGAAGTGGGCCATTGGGCCCCTGTGTGCCAAGTTTGGTCCTGATCCGTTATTGCTGTGGGCCGCAGTGACTGACTGCTTGAGGCCTTTCCTTTTCCCTTTGCGTCACCTTAGAATTTTGGAATGTAGATGGCCAATCAAAGTCCTTTATGCAAATAATCCTTCAGTGGCAGCCAATCCCCTCTGTCTGGTGCCTTAGAATGTTGGAGTTATGAGGCTGGCCAATCAGAGTCCTTTATGCAAATAATCCCACAGTGGCAACCAATCGAAACACTGCCACATATTCCTCCACACCTCCACACCGCCGCAAACATTCTCTTTTATTATCGTTATAGAATAGAATATAGAATAGAAGATAGATAGATATTGGAAAGTCTTGCCCTGTTTTCAATCTGCCCTACACAGCCCTGGGGGATTTCACCCCAGTTCTCCAACATTCTGGGTCTGAGGCAACCCAAGGGAATAATAATAATAATAATAATAATAATAATAATCCTTCTTTGTAGTTGCAGGTATTTTGCATTGTCTTTGCCACCAAATCTATTTGGAGTCCCGGGAGGATAAATCAGGGATGCTACTATGACTCAGGACTTGTAGATCAACCAGGAAGTTGGGGGGAAATGTTTTATTTACATACTGTAGGTTGGTAAAAAAATCAAACTTTTTTACTTATTATCATATCAGTATGCTATTATTTATTTATATATATACTAGCTTGGGGACCTGGCGGTGCCTGGGTAATTTGAGGAAGGCATTGTGTGCCAAGGTTGGTTCCTATTAGATGTTTATGTGGCTTGCAGTGGTCTCAGGAACATAGTGAAGGTACTGCGAGTCCCATTGGCCATGGTCCACCCCCCTCCAGACAGCACCAGGATGTAGAGTGGGTCAAGGGGGCTCTGTATTGTAATGTGTAATTGTGGCATTTGGTGAGGGTCGCGTTGTGAAGTGGTCCATTGGGCCCCTGTTTGCCAAGTTTGGTCCTGATCCGTCACTGCTGTGGGCCGCAGTGTCTGACTGCCTGAGGCCTTTCCTTTTCCCTCTGAGTCACTTTAGAATGTTGGAATGTGGTTGGCCAATCAGAGTCCTTTATGCAAATACCATTTCAGTGGCAACCAATCCCCTCTGTCTGGGGCCATAGAATGTTGGAGTTCTGAGGCTGGCCAATCAGAGCCCTTTGCAAATAATCCCACAGTGGCAGACAATCGAAACACTGGCACATATTCCTCCCACCGCACCACCGCCCACAAACACTGACTTTTATTATATACATAGATAGATAGATCGACAAGATTTATTTATTTATTTGCAATATTTGTATACCACCCTTCTCAACCCCCGAAGGGAACTCGGGGTGGTTCACAGTGTCGGCAATAATTCAGTGCCATCGATCAAAACAGTATAAAACATTAAAATTTACCCTCCCCCAATAAAACAGTAAACATTATTAAACACATCACATAAAATAACATCACCTATCACACAGAGACGTGCAACAGGGCTTTCCTGTCAGTGACACACTTTTTTAGACCGCGACCCAGTAATTCAGCTTTTTGCCAGCAAACCAAAAGTTCAACCAACTCCATATCAGAGATACTAGACATAATTAAATTGCAACAATAATACATATGGGGGCACAACATACCCCCATATGTATCATTACGTATAGGCGTATGTTGTGCCCCCATACGTATCTCGTGAAAACCTTGCATTTAATATATTTTTTGCATTTAATGTATTGAATGTTTTGCCGTCTCTGTATTCTGTGATCCGCTCTTGAGTCCCCTCAGGGAGATACAGCAGAATATAAATAAATTATTATTCGAAACACAAAAAGATTAGTACACAGCAAACAAGGTCACTCTGCTGGCTGTTGTATTGGATCACACCCCGGATGCTCCCCAAGTGTCTAGGACTGTGTGATGTATCAGCGCATAATGCATTCAGATTATTATTATTATTTTAAATATACGATTTAGTGTTTATTTCACTAAAAGCCCTTCCACACATCTACAGTATATAACTCAGAATATCAAGGCATATAATCCACTATATCTGCGTTGAACTGGAATATCTAGAGTCCACACTGACATATAATCCAGTTCAATGTGGATTTTATACAGTCTTGTTTTGTGGAAGGGTATATAGACTCAGACGTTACCCATAAGTTGGTATGGCACACTTAAACACTGCAGCTCACACACTATAGTGTCCCGACACACAGTTTGGAAAGCTATGTGCTAGAGCGGTGGTTCTCAACCTTTTTTTGACCAGGGACCACATGAACAGGGATCCACTTGACCATGGACCACTTTGACCAGGGACAACATGAACAGGGATCCACTTGACCATGGACCACTTTGACCAGAACAGGGATCCACTTGACCATGGATCACTTTGACCAGGGACCAAACGAACGGGGATCCACTTGACCAGGGACCACTTTGACCAGGGACCACATGAACAGGGATCCACTTGACCAGGGACCACTTTGGCCAGGGATCCACTTGACCATGGACCACTTTGACCAGTGACCACATGGACAGAGATCCACTTGACCATGGACCACTTTGGCCATGGATCACTTTGGCCAGTGATCCACTTGACCATGGACCACTTTGACCACGGACCACATGAACAGGGATCCACTTGACCATGGACCACTTTGACCAGCGATCCCATGGACAGAGATCCACTTGACCATGGACCACTTTGACCAGGGACCACATGAACAGGGATCCACTTGACCATGGATCACTTTGACCAGGGACCAAACGAACGGGGATCCACTTGACCATGGACCACTTTGACCAGGGACCACATGAACAGGGATCCACTTGACCATGGACCACTTTGACCAGCGACCACATGGACAGAGATCCACTTGACCATGGACCACTTTGACCAGGGACCACATGAACAGGGATCCACTTGACCATGGACCACTTTGGCCAGGGATCCACTTGACCATGGACAACTTTGACCAGGGACATCATGGACAGGGATCCACTTGACCATGGACCACTTTGGCCAGCGACCACATAAACAGGGATCCACTTGACCATGGACCACTTTGGCCAGGGACCACTTTGGCCAGGGATCCACTTGACCATGGACCACTTTGACCAGGGACCACATGAACAGGGATCCACTTGACCATGGACCACTTTGGCCAGGGATCCACTTGACCATGGACCACTTTGGCCAGCGACCACATGGACAGGGATCCACTTGACCATGGACCACTTTGACCAGGGACCACACAAACAGGGATCCACTTGACCATGGACCACTTTGGCCAGGGATCCACTTGACCATGGACCACTTTGACCAGCGACCACATGAACAGGGATCCACTTGACCATGGACCACTTTGGCCAGGGACCACTTTGGCCAGGGATCCACTTGACCATGGACAACTTTGACCAGGGACCACATGAACAGGGATCCACTTGACCATGGACCACTTTGGCCAGGGATCCACTTGACCATGGACCACTTGACCAGGGACCACACGAACAGGGATACACTTGACCAGGGACCACTTTGACCAGGGACCACATGAACAGGGATCCACTTGACCATGGACCACTTTGACCAGGGACCACACGAACAGGGATCCACTTGACCAGGGACCACTTTGACCAGGGACCACTCTCCAACATTTGCACCAGAAAGGTTACGAATTAGTTTTTGGTCAACTTTAGATTCAGTTTGGTTATTTGGGGTGCTGCTTTAGAAACTTGCATTGGATAGACCACATCAGCTCTAGTTTCCAATACAAACCATGTGCCATCCAGTAGTCATCATCTGCTCGCCCACAGAAAACCATATTTAATAATCTAGAGCGGATGTGATAGTAGTAAGCTTTCGTGGGTAGTCAGCCTCTCCCCTCCCGACATCCTCGGCACTATAAGAGGGTTTGGCCAGACCAGTCGCTCTTGTTGCCATGTGGTTTTGAGCCAACGGTGTAGTAACGGTGGACCAGTACTTTCTCTTGGTCTATTTTGACATTGCTCTCGTTTTCAACCACATATCTGTGTGAGATGAGCTTCTCTAGATTGACTGCGATAAAAACTAAACACAGAGAGACTGACAGTTGTTGAGCAAGACCTTCGTGTGTGTCTTTCTGCCATTCCTGCCAGGATATCTATGTTGTGTTCATCGAAACAGGCCCAGGTTTCACACTTAATGAATAAATACATTTAAAAACATATTAACTATATGTATTACTGTGTTAGAGTGCCATTTTGTGTCATTTTGGTTGGTGGTGTGCGCCAGGATTTTGCAGATGTAAAAAATGTGCTGCGGCTCAAAAAAGGTTGAAAATCCCTTTTGTAGAGGAACATTATTCTAGACATCTGAAATAGGAAAACAGAGCAATTCTTGGATAGATAGCACAAACATTATCCAAAATGTTTAGGACCAGACGTGTTTTAGATTTCAGGGTTTTTTTTCCCCATATTTTGGAATACTTACAGTATATTTGCATATACATAATGTGATGTCTTGGAGACTTATTTATTATTTACTAGCTGTACCCGGCACGCGTTGCTGTGCCCTATTTAGGAGATGTGAGAAAGTCTGAGTATGTAAGGGTTGGAATTGATGTTACTTACGGTCTTGGTGGGGTCATGGCTGTGTCGCTGTGGGTTGTTCTGGTGGGTGGGATGTTGAAGTCCTGGGGAGTTGTCGGTGTGTGGTGTTCCTGGCGTTCTGCAGAGCTTGTGGATATACAATGTTTTTTGTCTTTCCGTCTGCTGTGTTGATGTAGAGGTTCTGTGGTTTCCCAACTCTGGAGCACGCTACGTAGAGTTGTCCGTGGAAGAAGCATTCTGTGTCAAGGTCTATGCCACAGATTTGTAGCGTTTGTCCTTGAGCCTTGTTTATGGTGGTGGCAAAAGCTAGTGTAGTGCAGTGTCTTTCTGTACTGGCGTTTGTTCTGCCCTTTTTTTGTGTGATGTATGTAGCGTTGCGAGTGTGTGTCAGTCCGATGCTGTTCTTTTTTAGGAGGCATGGTTTGTCTTTTGGGTCAGCTTATGCCTGTGTGGAAGGAAGGAATGGCATACAAATGGGTTGAGCAGTAGACGCAAGGTTGTGTTATGTGCGTATTGTGTTGTGTGTAGGTATTACTTTTTTGGTAAGTTAGTGGGTGTGTGGTGGCATTGTGGGTGGTTGTATGTTGTGGAATGCTTGTGTGGGTGGGGTGTTTTGGGTGTTTGTGTGTGTTTGTAGAGTATCAGTGCAGTGTTGTGTTGTGGTTGGAGTATAGGTGGAATTGGTTTTTGTTTGTGGTGGTGGTAGGTGTTGTATGTGCGGGGTCCCGTAAGGTTGGGGGGATGGGTTGTGATAGGAAGTTGTGTTGTGTTGTGTGGGTAGGAATTGCTGGAGTATTGTGCCTGGGACGTGTGTGTATTTGGAGGTGTGTGTAGTGGTGAGTAGTGAGTGCAGTCCTGGGTTTTGTGTTGGGGAAGTTGTCAGGTATTTGTGGGGTGTATTTTGTGTGTGTTGTGGTGACCTAGTTGTCTCAGTCTGGCTGTGTGGTGGTTGTGGTGTGGAGGGGGTGTTGCTTTTGCCAGTGGTGTTTGTTGTGAATTTTGGTTGGGGTGGGTTTTTGTGTTGCAGGATTGTTTTTTTTTGGTGGGTTTTGCAAGTTTGTGTTATTCCGGCGGTATGTGTTTGTCAGTGGTGCCTGTGTCCCCGGTGCCCTATTTGTGTTAGTGTTATGTCTTCCTGGTAGTTGTTATGTCCTCCTGTGTTAGTTGGTTGTACAGTGTAGGTTTCTGTTTAGCAGTGGTATGTATGCGTTGTGTGTCTGTTGTGTTGTGGGTCTGTAGAGGTAGGCATCATGAGTTGTGTGGCTGTCATGTTGTGGGTGTGGTGTTTGTAAAGTGGAGGATTGGTAGTGTGTGGGTGGGATGGTGCTTGGAGAAGAGTTTGTGGTGTTGAGTGTATAGTTTGTTGTGAGTGTACAGTGGTAGTGTGGTGTAGATGTACGGTGTGTATGTGGGGTGTGTTAGTTGGTTGTACTGTGCTGGTTTCTGTTTAGCAGTGGTATGTATGTGTTGTGTGTGAGTTGTGTTGTCGGTCTGTAGAGGTAGGCATCGCGAGTTGTGTGGCTGTCATGTTGTGGGTGTGGTGTTTGTAAAGTGGAGGATTGGTTGTGTAGGTTTCTGTTTAGCAGCTGTATATGCGTTGTGTGTGTTGTGTGTCTGTTGTGTTGTGGGTCTGTAGAGGTAGGCATCGCGAGTTGTGTGGCTGTCATGTTGTGGGTGTGGTGTTTGTAAAGCACTATCTATCAGAACTACAGTTCCAAACTCCGACTGGCACTAAGAACCTGCTCCCTCCTAGAGCTTGGTCTTGACAGTTTAACCCACAAACACCAACTGACTAAATTCAATTCACTCAGCATTCTAACCTAGCCTTGGCTGGCTCCGACCACCGATACTATGGGAACTCAACCTCCCGGCACTTTGTGTGGGCCGATGTTGGCCAATGGGATTCGCTGGCGGCTGCAGAGGACGCTGGGAAATGTATCGTTGTTTTGGGGGCCTTCTAGGTTTTGGGGGGGAAAGTTTCTTTGCTAAAACCTTCCTTGCCTGAGTCCTATTTTTGTTGCCAAGTTTGGTGTCTCTGCCTTGGAAGGTTTCTCTGTCTATGGCAGTCGTTCGATGACGGGTCCTCCTTTATATATATAGATTTATTACTACATTTCTATACCGCCATTCTCATGTAGTTCATGCCAATCTCGTACTGTCAAGAGTTCACTAGCAGTACAGGTTGAATATCCCTTACCTGATATGTTTGAGACCAGGAATGTTTTGGATTTTGGAATACTTATATTTATGATGGCACAGCGGGTTAAACCGCTAAGCTGCAGAACTTGCTGACTGCAAGGTCGGCAGTTCAAATCTGCAGGACAGAGTGAGCTCCCATTGTTAGCCCTAGCCCTAGTTGCAAGCCACTTTGGGTTCTGTTTAGGGAGAAAGGCGAGATATAAATAAAAATTTATTACTACTACTACTACTACTACTACTACTACTACTACTACTACTAGAGGATCACCTGGTAGTGCAGTGGGTTGAAGTGCTGAGCTGCTGAACTTGCTGACCGAAAGGTCGTAGGTTCTAATCCGGGGAGCGGCGTGAGCTCCTGCTGTCCGCCTCAGCTTCTGCCAACCTAACGGTTTGAAAGCATGCAAATGTGAGTAGATCAATAGGTACCACTTTGGTGGGATGGTAACGGTGCTCCATGAAGTCAGGCTGGCCCACAAGCCTTAGGAGGCGACTATAGACAACGCCGACTCTTCAGCATAGAAATGGAGATGAGCACTACCCCCCAAAGTTGGACGTGACTAGACTTAATGTCAAAGGGAAACCTTTACTTTACTTTGAATTTGCATAAGCATACTGTTGCGACACATACACAGTAAAATATCTTGGCAATGAGACCCAACTCAGTATTAAAAAATCATTTATGTTTCATATATATGTCTTACAATATCCTGAAAGTAAATTGTATGCAGTATTTTTCGTAATTTTCGGCATGAAACAAAGTTTCTGTCCCTTGAACCAGAGCTGTCCAACTTCTACCAGACCTGTGGCCGGAATTCCGGTCACTGATGACCTGGGGGCCGAAGGGTCTGCCTCCGCCCCTGGCTCCACCCCCCCCCCCCCCCCCGCCCCCAGCTCCGCCTCCTCCCCTTAACATAAGGGGAGAGGGAGAGAATGGAACACAATGGGGGCATAAATAAACAATTCCATATATTTAATATTAACATAAGGGGAGCCCCCTGATTCTGCCTACCTCCCCAAAAGCGCAGGATCCAGGAGAAGCCGATCCACGAGACAGGCCACGACCGACCGAGGCAGGCGCCGAAGGGATTCAGTAGCCGAGATTTCGGCAACAGGAGGAGTATCGAGAGACTACGCGAGCCACACGGGATTTCGCTCTCAACGCAGGCGTGATCTCGCGTTGAGAGCGAAACCCCGTGTGGCTTGTGCAGTCTCGAGATACTTGCTCCGAAACCCGGGTAATTTTTATTATTATTATTATTTATTTTATTTTTCTATTTTTATTCTTTATTAAAATGCTGAGGGGGCCGGAGGAAAGGGGCTAGGGGGCCGTGTACGGCCCTGGGGCCGCCTGTTGGACAGCCCCGCCTTGAACCATCCGTAAGCAACGGTTCCTCTATTGCAGGGGTGCTCACACTTTTTCAGCATGGGAGCTACTGATTAAAAAACCAAGTCCCAAAGATCACCGACCCAGAAATGTAAAACGTATAACTATTTTCTTATTTATTTATATTTATTATTCATTTTTATGTACCGCTCCTTCCAGCAGGAAGTTATAAAACATCAACATTTCAATTTAATAACAACAATATAAAACAGAGCATAAAAATACATCCAACCACCCCATTCCTCCCACACTGCCATATTACCACACATATTATCAGCCAGAAAGTAAGACGAGAGGCTTTTGAACTGCAAGGCCATTTAATACTCAGCAAGGTAAACAAAGGGGCATGCAAAGATACATCCAACCACCCCATTTCTCCCACATTTCCATATTCCCCAACATATATTTCTCAAGGAACAAAGCAAGCAGAGAGGCTTTGGAGCTAAAAGGCCATTTTAAACATTAAAAATAAACAAAGAGACATGCCACAGAACAATCAAGCACCCACCCCAAAGTAAAAAGACCGACCTTTTGAGATGCGGTAAGGAAATGACCCCAAAGCGTCCTCCTTCTCCTCCTCCGTCATTGCTCCTATTTCCACGCTGCCAGCATGCGTGCCGCCTCCAAGAGCTCACGAGAAGTCCGAGAGGCAGAATGGGCGCTTCTGTGCATGCGCGTGGGGCCAGCCATGCACCGCATCATCCAGGCCCGCCCCCTTTGGTCTCTTACGACTCTGAGTGGCTGGAGAAGGACGGAGGGAGGAGGAGGAATCCAAAAGAGGGGGCCCAGTCTGCCTCTTGGACTCTGCAGCTTTTGGAGGCGGCGCGTGAGCAGGGAGGAGCAACGGCGAAGGACTTCTTTGCAGCGTGCAGGGGCATGTGAAGAGGACCAACAGCAGAAAACCTGGTCAGGAGTCTGAAGATCACCAGCATGAGGCCCAAAGATCACCCTGGTGATCACGATCACCGTTCTGAACACCCCTGCTCTATTGGGTCTCATTGTGCCATGTGGACATTGTAGGATTTTGGAGTATTTGAAATTTTAAAATAAGGAACGCTTATTGTAATGTTCTTCATGGTTCATTCAAGGCTGCTGTCGTTTGATTCTGAGGAACTGGGAAAAGGGTTAATTACAGGCCGAGACTCAGGCAAATGTGAAATTGCTAGTGGATGAATTGGGAAATCTAGACTTCGGTATTTTGGCAGTGGAGGAACTGGATGGGCCTGTTGGAGATGGCAATTTGCAGGGGTTTGAGGTCTATGAATAGGCACTGACCTGACCACAGGTGGGAAGAAAGAATTCCCCGTGGAAGAGAGTTTCGTCTGCTTCTCTGTCCAGGTAGACAGTAAGCCAGATATGACTAAGATAGGTGTCTGCGGCCAGGCAGGCTGGCTATTAAATAGTTATTTATTATTTATTATTTATTTACTTCATTTATATTCCGCCCTTCTCACCCTGCAGGGGACTCAGGGCGGATTACAGTGTACACATTACATTTAGACACACAAACACACGAGACAGACAGAGGCAATTTAATATCTGGCCACCAGGGGGAGCTGTCGCACTCCTTCATTCCTCAGCGTGTTTTCCGGAGATCTTTTTAACGGCCTCGTAAATCAGTTAAATTTAGCCTCCCCACTAAGTGGTACCTTAATTTCCTACTTGACAGATGCAACTGTCTTTCGGGTTGCAAAGGTTAGCAACAGGCTACACAATAGGTCGAGAGCCCACCTCGACCCGGGCAGGCCTCGAACTCATGATCTTCTGGTCAGTAGAGATCTTATGCAGCTGACACCCAGACAGCTGCGCCACATTCCCGGTACCTTTCAGACTAGTAGTTTTAAAATATCTTATCTGGCTTTGCATACCCAGTCGAAGGATAGAACGTAGCTCGGTACATTATACCCCATCTCCCCTATCTCAAATTACCTTTTAACATTTATTTCTACCCTATGCAGTACGCCATAACTGTGCTCCATGCAGTCATGTCAGCCACATGACCTTGGAGGTGTCTACGGACAAAGCTGGCTCTTCAGCTTAGAAATGGAGATCAGCACCAACCCCCAGAGTCGGACATGACTCAACTTAATGTCAGGGGAAAACCTTTCCCTTTTACTATTCCATGCATATACTGGGACTGTGGTGCAGCTGGTTGGGAGTCAGCTGCATTAAGATCACTAGTACTGACCAAAAGGTCATGAGTTCGAAGCCAGCCTGGGTCAGAGTGAGCTCCCGACCAAAATTGTGTAGCTTGTTGTCGACCTTTGCAGCTGAAAGACAGTTGGAAATTTAGGTACCACTTTGTGGGGAGGCTAATTTAACTTATTTACTAGGCCATAAAAATCTCCAGAAAGTATGCAAAAAATGAGGAAGCGACCGCTCCCCTGGTGGCCAGAAGCTGGAATGTTAAATAGCCTCTGAGTGTCTGCCTATATATGTTGTGTGTCTATGGCATTGAAAGTTTGCCATGTATATGTACATTGTAATGCGCCCTGAGTCCCCTGCGGGGTGAGAAGGGCGGGATATAAATACTGTAAATCTATTATATAAATGGGTTCACATCATGTGATGTATACCTCAAACAAAGAAACCATACAACGCAGAAACACAATACTTGCCAACAGAAATAGACCTCAAGCAAGGTACGTTTGTAGCAAAGAAACTTTCCCCCCCAAAACCTAAAAGGCCCCCAAAACAACGAGTAAAAATAAAACTACATTTACCAGCATCCTCCGGGGCAGCCAAAGACTCACCCAGCCTCTACATTCTGAACAACATGATTGGCTGCCAATAAGGGTGGATTTGCATAACTGCTGCACTGGCCAGCCAACATGAAAATTCCAATCCATAATAAACTGCCAAAACAGAATAAGGAAAAGGCCTCAATCCCCAACACAAACACCCAAATCACTTCCCAAAATCACAGACCAACAGAAAACATAAGGCTTCACCCCAAAAATCACAGACCTGTTTACGCTCTAAATTGACAGTAAGACTTCATTAACTTGATTTCCCTAACTAACCCTCACTTACTGGGAAGCTGTTTACGCTCTGAATTGACAGTAAGGCTTCATTAACTTGATTCTCCCGACTAGGCCTCAGCTCATTGGACATTGTGTATGGCCTGAATTGACAGTAAGGCTTCATTAACTTCCTGTTCCTAACTAGGCCTCAGCTCATGAGACATTGTGTATGGCCTGAATTTACAGTAACCTACCTTGGCACACAGAGCCCCGACCATGCATGATGGGACTTGAAGTACCACCATGGAAAATGGGATTTGTAGTACTTCAGAACCCATCATTCCCCACAGACCACTGTGGCCCAGAACCAAGACCAATAAAGACCCAACTTGGCACACCATGCCCCCCATGACCCACACTCCATCCAACTGCAGTTTAGAGGAGGGCACACCGTGGATGATTGGACTTTCTCGCATCTCCTAAAAAGGGCACAGCAACGCGTGCTGGGTACAGCTAGTAAATAAATACATAAATAACCACTCCCTTGGACGTGGAAGCAAGGTGTTAAATAATGGCGAAAGGGTGCTTTATGAGCGCAGTGGGGAATTCCAGTCTGTTAGGGAGTAAGGGGCAGAACAGTTCCGGATTTGTCCTGCCTGTGTGGCACGTCGTTGCCCTCCTGAACCGTGGGCTTGTTCCAGGCACAGATAAAGTTGTTGACTAAGGCCGTGGGACGGATTTATTGCTCCGACTTTGCCCTGGAGAGAGACGGAGGAGAAGGTGGAAAAAAAGAAGATTGCTCTACGTTTTGGCCTCGGGTTCAGAATGATTGGCTTGACTGGCTGGTGCGAAAGGAAAAGGGTTTGTACGTGTGGTGCAATGACAAGTGGGACGGCTTCGGATTATGGTTTCGGATTGCGTGGTTTCAACAATTGGTTTTAACATTGAGTTTAGATGTTTCTTTAATTTTTTTAAAGTTTTATTATATACTAGCTTGGGCATCCGGCGTTGCCCGGGTTATTAGAAGAAGTCATTTTTTATTTTACAAAATGCATAAGGTTCTGGGTGAACTACAACTCACATCATGCCAGGTTAAGCCCCTGAAACTCCATCAGTACTTAAAGTTTGTCATGTTAGGCAAATTTGCACTAGATCAGTGGTTCCCAAACTTCCACAACCGAGACCCCATGAATGAGAGACCTGGACCAAACTTGGCACACAGAACCCCCATGACCCACAGAAAATATGGGAGAAGGTTGGAAGGAATTGACAGTGATTAATGGGAGATGTAGTTCACCTACATTTGGAGAGCACTCTGAACCCAAACAACCCTGGATCTGGACCAAATTTGGCACAAATACTCAATATACCCAAATTTCAACACTGGTGGGGGTGGGGTGGGGGGATTGATTTTGTAATTTGGGAGTTGTAGCTGCTGGGATTTATAGTTAGGGTTGTCACTTTTTGATATAAGAAATAAGGGACATTTACGGGATTTTTCACAAAAATGAGGGACACTTCATTTAAAAACGAAACTCAAACATTAGGCATAAATAGTTTTATTAACAGAACAAGATAATGATTGAAACTCACAAAAGAAACCTGACTTACACCCTCTTAACAGGACATGGTATGTCTCTGCATGCTTTGTTATGCAGAAAAAAACATGATTAGAACTACCTTATTTTCTCCGTCTGTATTTAGTACTTGGCTTTGCTGACTTTAAAAGTGCGCTGTCTAAACATTAAAAGAAAATAAATTTTATAAGACAGTAGTAAGTCTTCATTATTATTCTCTCTCGGCATTACTTCGCAAACAAAGATTCTTAGGAAGGACTCATCCCACGCTTTTTACAAGCACGTTGATTACTAAAAAGGCCAATCTGAGATAGGCAAGTCCGGTTGCAGAAAGCACAGCAGAAGGTCTCCTTGGGTGATGTTGTTTCCAAGTTGCGGTTCTTTCTGCGTTGTCGTTTCTCCTCAAGACCCATTTGGCGTGTCTTCTCGAAAGAGGCCGCAGCATTGTGGATAGTGCATCTCCATGCCTCCCTATGTGAGGCCAGGGTGGACCATTGTTGGCCGAGCCTGAGATGTTGTTTCAGGGAGTCCTTATATCTCTTTTTGGGGTGCCTCTCTTGCGCTGACCTGTGGCGAGTTCACCATAGAGCAGTATCTTTGGGAGGCGGTGGTCGTCCATCCTAGAGACCTGCCCTGCCCAGCGCAGCTGTGTTCTCAATAGCATGGCCTCAATGCTGGTGATCCCTGCTTGCGCAAGGACAGCAACGTTAGTCACGTAGTTAGTCCATTGTATATTTAGGATTGTGCGAAGACAGCGCTGCTGAAAGCATTCGAGGAGTCGTAGGTGTTGGCGATAGGTGTTTCAGACCGATAGAGGAGAATAGACAGTACGATAGCTCTGTACTCACTGATTTTGGTGCTTTGCCTCAGGTGCTTATTGCTCCAGACTCTTTTGTGAAGCCTTCCAAATGCACTATATGCCTTTGATAATCTGTGATCTAGCTCTTTGTCAATCTTGGCGTCTGAAGAGATGCCTTCCAGGTAGGTGAACTGCTGAACGGACTTAAGCACAGATTTGCCTCTGCTGACGTGAGGATGATGGTATTCTTCCTGTGGTGCGGGCTGGTAGAGGACTTCCATTTTCTTCAGGCTGACTTCCAGACCAAACAGCTCTGCAAAGCAGCAATAGTTAATAGTTAATGATATAGTATAGTATAGTATGGGATACACAGCATTGTATAGTATTGGGATACACAGCTAAGCCTATTTTAAGAGTAACTCTCAAGCAACCAGAAACTGTCTATCCAACATGATCTAACATTCCCCTTGGGTAACGGTTAATTGAGTCTACTATACTTTGAAAAAGTCCTGTATCACCTCTTCCTTCCAACGGGGATGTAGGCAGGCACACACTCGCAAGCGCGCGACTGTCAGCCTGCCCTGCGAGTTGGAATCCCCGGGCAGGCATTGCCGTGGAAACCGCAGCACGCGCCTTCCTCTGATCAACCCAGTCCTGTCCTGTTAGTCAATAATAAGGGACAGGGCCTGAAAAAACGGGACACAAATTTTAGGGCCAAAATAAGGGACGTCCCTTAGAATAAGGGACATATGGCAACCCTATTTATAGTTCGTCTACAATCAAAGAGCATTTTGAACTCCACCAGTGGAATCGAGCCGAACTTGGCATACAAACGCCCATGACCAACAGAAATACACTGGTGGAGTTTTGAGATAATAGCCCTTGATATATGGTAGCTCCATTACTGAAGAAACCGTCTTTAGATCCGGCGGTTCCCTCCAACTACCGACCAGTGTCGAATCTTTCGTACCTGGGGAAGGTAGTTGAGAGGGCAGTAATGGAGCAGCTGCAGTCCTTCTTAGATGATGCAACATGGCTAGACCCCTCCCAGTCCGGCTTCCGTTCGGGCCACGGGACGGAGACGGTCCTGGTCTCCATCACAGACCAACTCCGCTGCCAGCTCGACCAAGGCGGGTCTGCGCTGCTCGTGTTATTGGACCTCACGGCAGCGTTTGACACAGTCGACCACAATCTTTTGATCCACTGCCTGGCCATGGCTGGAGTGAGGGGGATGGTCCTTAAATGGCTGACCTCCTTCCTCCACCAGCGGTCTCAGCGTGTGAGGAGGGGCGAGGTGGTCTCCGAGGGCTCCCCATTAGTTTGTGGAGTTCCGCAGGGGGTCATTCTTTCCCCTCTATTATTTAACATCTACATGCAGCCGCTTGCACAGCTGGAGCGGAGTTATGGGCTTGAGTGTCACCAGTACGCTGACGACACTCAGCTCATTCTGAGGGTGGAGGACAGGTCTGGCCCGTCCCGATAATTTCAGCGCTGCCTCGAAGCCGTTACTGGATGGCTGCGAGCCAGTAGGTTGAGGGTGAATCCGGCGAAGACGGAGATCTTGTGGCCGGGTCGCCCGGGCGGTGGGGATGTCCAGCTTCCGACCCTGGACGGTGCGGCGTTATGCCCATCGTCTTCCGTGAAGAGCCTGGGGGTCCACTTGGACTCCCAGCTGACCATGGAGACCCAGGTCTCTGCGGCCAGCAAGATTGCCTTCTTCCATCTCCTTCAGGCAAGGAGGCTGGCCCCCTACCTGTCCCGGTCTGATCTGGCCATGGTGATCCAAGCCACGGTCATCTCGAGGCTAGATTACTGTAACGCTCTTTACGTTGGCCTTCCTCTGTCGGTAACCCGGAAGCTCAGGCTGGTGCAGAACACTGCCGCCCGGCTCCTGTCTGGCTCCCCAGCAGGATGCCATATAACACCCATTTTGCAGGATCTGCACTGGCTGCCTATTGAGCACCGGATTACCTTCAAAGTGTTGGTTCTTACCTTTAAGGCCCTACACGGCCTGGGGCCAGCGTATCTGAGGGACCGTCTCACCCCATATTACCCTTCCAGATCACTTCGTTCGGAGGACACTAATCTTCTAGCTGTCCCCTCCGCTAAGGTGGCCAAAAGGACTGCCACTCGCCGAAGTGTCAGATTATTGCATTTTGAATAGCAATTCATGAGTCAGCACAAGATATATTTTCGCAGTTTGAGATGACCTGCAGTGTGACATGTTTGACACCAGATGGCGCTGTCTCAAGACTGCTAAATGGAACTTTGAGGAATGTCAGTTACAAAGTGACAGTTGGGATTTAATATCTGTGAGGAAAGGATGTTTAGAAAGGTAGCTGTGATGGCCGTTGTTTTTCGATGTTTTGCCAGTTATTGTTAAATACAATTCAATACAAAGTTATATATTTACCTTGTGAATTGAATGAGAGTTTCATTATTCACTCGAACAGAGACTGGAGTTTTTGGGCCGATGGGCAATTAAACTTCTATATTTCTGTTGCCTATCCGCTGTGACATAAATACTCAACGCCGAAGTGCCTATTGAGCACCGGATTACCTTCAAAGTGTTGGTTCTTACCTTTAAGGCCCTACACGGCCTGGGGCCAGCGTATCTGAGGGACCGTCTCACCCCATATTACCCTTCCAGATCACTTCGTTCGGAGGACTCTAATCTTCTAGCTGTCCCCTCCGCTAAGGTGGCCAAAAGAACTGCCACTCGCCGAAGGGCCTTCTCGGTCATAGTGCCGACATTGTGGAATGCCCTTCCGCCAGCCACACGGGCTATTCATGACTTGCTCCCGTTTAGGCGAGCATGTAAGACTCACCTTTTCCGGCTGGCTTTCCAGGTATAGGCCCAGTGGGTTCTCCAAGCCATGCCAATGTTGCCAGACCGTCTTAAGTATTTTAACTGTGTTTTTAATGATGTTTTATTGTGTATTTTTATCTTGCATTTGTTTTGCATTTTAGAGTGTATATGCTTATTGTCTTGCTTTCTGGCTGTGAGCCGCCCCGAGCCTTTTTGGGAGTGGCGGCATAAAAGCCGAGAAAATAAAATAAAATAAAAAATATATAGTAGTGTTTAGCACTTACAAGCAAGTCCAGGTCCAAGCAAGCAAGTCCAGGAGGGCCTTCCATTGCCCTTCCTGGCAATGGCCATGGCGCGAAGGCCTGGGTCGGCTTGTACAGCGGTGGTTAGCAGGCCTTCACACTGCAGCCTTGCTCCCGACAGAGGCAGAGGTATGGAAAGGCAGCACTGGGGGGGGGGGGGGTTTGGTCATGGGGGTTATGTGTGCCAAGTTAGGTCCAGGTCCATCATCGGTGGGGTGCAGAGTGCTCCTTCATTGCAGGTGAACTATAAATCCCAGTAGCTACAACTAACAAATATCAAGACCACCCCCCCAAACCCACCAGTATTCAAATTTTGGTATATCGGGTATACGTGCCAAATTTAGTGCAGATAACCATTGTTTGCGTTCACAGTGCTCTCTGAATGTAGGTGAACTATAATTCCTATAAATCAAGGTGAATTTTCCCCAAAGCCCTCCTGTATTTTTTGTTGGTCATTGTGGTTCTGTGCACCAAGTGAGGTCCAAGGCCATCGTTGGTAGGGTCCAGAATGCTCTTTGATTGCAGGTGAACTATAAATCCCAGTACCTACAACAGCTATAAATCAAGGTGAATTCCCCCCAAACCTCTCCAGTATTTTTCTTAGGCAGGCCCGGATTAACACCTTTTTGCGCCCTAGGCCACACTTTGGAATTACGCCCCCTTTAAGTCAACCTATACCGCGCCCCCCACATCCTTTCATCCGCTCATCCCCTTAGGGCCCCGCATCCAGCTCTCCCGGTGTGGCCCCACTAGGTCCGTCACAGGAGTTTCCCTATGGATGCAGGCATGGGGGGAGGAGCCTCCTCCCCGATGCCGGGACTTGAGGCACTTGGCTCCTACCCGGTATCGGGGATTGCGCATGTGTTGTAGTCAGCAGTTGTACCGATGCCGCACTTCTCCCCAATACCGGGGCTTGTCGCATTGGGCTTCTCTCCTGTTCCGGAGTTTGTGCATGTGCTGTAGCCGGCAATTGCGTTTCTCTCTCCAGTAAGGAGGAGTCTCCTCCTTGTGTTGGAGGAGGAATACCAGCTTTCGTGGTGTTAGGGCATGCGCAGACTGTACTTGCACTGAAGGAGCCAGCAAGTGGATGCTGTCGGCATCGAGGGACTTAATTGTTCCTCCTGTCGACGTCAGTGTCAGGAACCCCTGCGCATATGCCGTTTGTGCAACAATAGCAGAGGCAGGAGCTGGTATTCAGGAAGGGGCAGGGGCGCCGCCGAAAGGGGGACCTCCGGTATCCTTCCTTCCTCATCTCCATGCGCGTTGCGTTTTTATTTGTTTAAATGTTTTTATTGTATATTTTTTTGGTCCGTGATCTGCGCCCCCCCCCCCCTTGCACCCCTAGGCCATGGCCTAGGTTGGCTTTATGGGTAATCCTGGCCTGTTCTTAGGTCATGGGGGGGGGGGGGTTCTGTGTGCCAAATGTGCCCAATGTCAGTGGGGGTCACAGTGCTTTGGCTTGATGCGGGGTGAACTACCACTCCACCAGTACGTTTAGTTGTTGATTAGTTCTGCTCTGTTTGTTGTGCAGACAGAGTTGAAAAGAGTAGGAAAGGGTTAAGGGAGAGGCAATGGGTGGGATCATGCAAATTCCACACCAATGGAGAGTAAGAAACACTGGGGTGTCTCTGTGGTGGAGGAAACATGTACAATCTAGGATGAAACGGTCCCCGAATAAAAGCATTTTTTGGGGGGTGGGCAGTATGGTGTTGGGGGGGCATTTGTAGGGGTTGGGCTACATGTTCATGGTGCTCGCTGTAACCTGAAATGTCACTGGAGGGAAGGCTTTTGGTGGCTCCTCAGCACTGTTTGTGGAAGTGGGAGCCTGTCTGTGGAAGTGGGCACCCCAGCCGCATACATACATACACATTTTCACTTTTATTATGGGCTAGCCATCCCCTGCCACGCATTGCTGTGGCCCAGTTTGTGTATAAGTGTTTTGTGTGTATATATATATTTGTGTTCATGTGTGTATATATATATGTGTGTTTGTGTATATATGTAGTTTTGCGCATGTATTATAATGTATTTTTTTTGTTTTTTGGCTTTTTAAGTCTCTTCCATTGTGTTTTTATGAGTGATGGTCACCTGTTGGCCTGATAGGTGTATTGTGTCCAAATTTTGTGTCAATTCATCCAGTGGTTTTTGAGTTACGTTAATCCCACAAACGGACATTACATTTTTTTTTATTTACTAGCTGTGCCCTGCCACGCGTTGCTGCGGCCTATAGTAAGAATTTTCGAAGTAGAGGTACATATCTGGATTATTATGAAAGAGGGGTACCTATCTATTCCTTCCCCCCTTTTTCTTCCCCTTCCCCTTTCTCTCCTTTCTTCCTTCTCTACCTCTTTCTTTTATTCTTTAACTCTTTGGTTTCATCCTTCCTTCTCTCTTTCCCCCCCCCCCTTCTCTACTTTTTCATCTCCTTTCTTCCCTCCCTTTTTCTTTCCTTCGTTCACGTTTTATTTCCTTTTCTCCTCCCTTCCTTCTTTACCTCTTTCCTGCCTTTCCTTTTTCTTTCCTTTTTTACTTTCTATTCTTCCTTCCTTTGGTACCTCCTTCCTTCCTTCCCTCTTTCCTTCTTTTCCTCCCTCCTTCTTTCTTTTCTTCCTCCCCCTTTCCCTCTTTCATTCCTTCCCTTTTTCCCTCCCTTCTTTCTTCTCTTCTTCCTTCCTGTCTGTTCTCTCCAATACCATGGTAGAGTCCCTTCTAACTCTATTCTATGAGTGTATTTAATTAGTAATATATAGTACCGTGTTTCCCCGAAAGTAAGACAGCGTCTTACTTTCTTTCCCCCCCGAAAAGTCCCCCTACGGCTTACTATCGGGGTACGGCTTACATTGGGCGACGGTAAGCCGTACCCCCTTGCCTCCGCACTACTCGGTCCCGCCTCTCCTCCTCCCCCAAGCCGCCGCTTCCCTGCGGCCGCCTCTTCCCTGATCGGAAGAGAGCCGGCTGAGGAGAGCCCTCTGCCGCCTCTGTTCCCTTCCCCGAAGAGGGGGCTGCAGGGGGGCGATCGCGCTCTCTCCTTGCAGCCCCCTTTTCGGGGAATGGAAGAGAGGTGCAGAGGGCTCTCCTCTGCGCCTCTGTTCCCTTCCCCAAGAGGGGCTGCAGGGGGCAATCGCTCGCTCTCCTTGCAGCCCCCTCTTCGGGAATGGAAGAGGCGCAGAGAAGAGCCCCTCTCTGCACCTCTGTCTTCCATTCCCCCGGAAAAGGGGCTGCAAGGAAACCGCGCGGGGCGATCGCCCCCTGCAGCACAGACTCATCAGGAAAAAGAAGGGGGGGGGAGGGAGGGGGAAGAAAGCCAGAAGCATGGCAAAGCGCCGTTGTTCGTCCAGAGTGACGCGTTGTTGCTCTGCCCGCCCCCGGCTCCCTTCTCCCTCCCTTTCTTGGAGAAAGGAAAGGAGGGGGAAGAGAGCCGGGGGCGGGGCAAAGCGACGACGCGGCACTCTGACGCAGCGCACGCTTTGCCAGGCTTCGGGCTCTCTTCCCCCTCCCTGGGAGGCCTGGCAGAAAGGAGGTGTGCCGCGGAGGTGTGCCGTGGCCTGGCGATGGGCCGCGTCGATGGCCGGTTGGCGGCGCGGCGGCGTGGCGTGGCGGGCGAGGTACGGCTTACATTCGGGTACGGCTTACATTAGCCGACCCCCCTGACACCCCTGATACATCTTACAATCGGGGGTGTCATACTTTCGGGGAAACACGGTAGTAACACTATATTATGTTTGTATGTATGTGTGCGGAGGGCGGATATGTGGCAGCTTTCTGATTGGTTTCCACTGTGGTAATATTTGCATATGAGTTCTGATTGGTCCATCTCAACATTCTAACATTCTGAAGTGACTAAGAGTAGAAAGGCAAGGGCCTTAGTGGCATCTTCTACTTTTTTAGGATTTAGGATTTTAAAAGTTATTTTAGTACTTTTTTGTTTTTTATTTTTGTTGGTCACACCTAGCATTGTGAGACGTTTTGCTGCCAAATTTGGTGTGATTCCGTTCAGTGGTTCTTTTGTTTACTTCAGCCTCATTACGGACAGAGCATTTATACACACACACACACACACACACACACACACACACACACACACACACAAGCTTGGGGACCCGGCAGTGCCCGTGTTATTTGAAAATGGTATTGTTTGTTTTTGGGTGTTGGGTAATATCGGTTTAGTCATATATTACACTATGTCTTAATCAAACTCAAGTTTGGTCCAGATCATTGGTGGGGGTCACAGTGGTGTCTGAAAATTGGTGAAGGTGCTGCCAATCCTATCATCCGATATCCATCCTCCCCCAAACTGCACCAGGATGTAATTTGGGGTACCAGTTGTCTGTTTGCCAAGTTTGGTCCAGGTCAGGGCTGTCCAACTGGCGGCCCGGGGGGCCGTATACGGCCCCCAGCCCCTTCCCTCCGGCCCCCTAAGCTTTTTAATAAAAAAATTGAAAAATAATAAATAATAAAAATAAAAAAATACCTACTTCCGGGTTCGGAGCAAGTATCGCGAGAATACGCAATCCACACGGGATTTCGCTGTCAACGCGAGATCACGCCGGCGTTGACAGCAAAATCCCGTGTGGATTGCGTATTCTCGCGATACTCTTCGGCTACTCTACTACTGGATTGCTGAGGCCCACAGACGCGATTAGGACCTTCTTCGACTCAGTCGGTCGTCGCCTCTCTCGTCATCCGGGTACTCCTGGATCCTGCGCGTTTGGAAAAGGTAGGCCGAAGCAGGGGGCTCCTCAGGGGGCTCCTCATTCCCTCCCCCCATCTCCCCTCATGTATTAAATATAAAATTAAATATATTTAAAGATGAAATAAGGGGAGATGGGATACATTAAAATAAAGGGGGAGGGGAGGATGGAATTAAATATATTTAATATTAAATTAAAATAAGGGGAAGGGGAGGATTGCATTAAATATATTACATATTAAATTAAAATAAGGGGGGAGGGGAGGATGGAATTAAATATATTTAATATTAAATTAAAATAATTTAATATCTTATCCCTGCATTTTATCTCAGTAAAAGATTATATTTGACTGTATGCATGCAGGGGCGGGGGCGGCTGGGGTGGGGCGGAGCCGGGGGCAGACCCTACGGCCCCCCAGGTCATCAGTGACCGTAATCCAGGTCCCTGGGCCGGTAGAAGTTGGACAGCCCTGGTCCAGGTCATGTTTATTTAAGAAAAGGGCTTTTTAAAAAGAAATGAATTGTTTTAATAGTAAGAAGGGTAAGGTTGTAGTTGGGCGCACATCATACTAAGTCATCCCCCTCAGACTTCATCATTTTGCATAGGTTCACAATGTTGCCCAGTTTAATTTTATTATTTATAATAATAAGCATTTTATTATTTATAATTTCTTTTTTATGGTATTATTATTATTCTTAATTTTCTCCTTCATGGGACCCAAAAGAGCTTACAACATAGTGTAACCATGTAAATACCGTGTTTCCCCGAAAGTATGACACCCCCGATTGTAAGACGTATCGGGGGTGTCAGGGGGGTCGGCTAATGTAAGCCGTACCCCGAAAATAAGACGTACCATCGGCCGCCACGTCACTCGGTCCTGCCTCCTCCTCCGCCTCTTCCTTCTCCTCCGCCGCCTGCCTCCGCCTCCGTCGCCGCCGCTGCCCGCCTCCGCCCCTTGCCGCCGCCCGCCGCCTACCTCCCCGCCGCCACCCACCGCCGCCTACCTCCCCCTCCGCCGCCCGCCACCGCCTACCTCCGCCTCCGTCGCTGCTGCACAGCCGGCCCCACGCCTGCGCCAGGCGCGCCTGCGTCACGGCTAGCGCGCGCTGCGGACATTCGCGCATGGGCAGTAGGTCCCGCCCTAGTGCGCTGGCGCAGGCGCGCCTAGCGTGCCAACGCAGGCGCGCCTGGCGCAGGCGTGGGGCGGCTGTGCGCGGTGACGGAGGCGGAGGTAGGCGGAGGCGGGCGGCGGCGGGGGGGAGGCGGAGGTAGGCGGAGGCGGGCGGCGGTGGCGGAGGAGGAGGCGGGACCGAGGAGGAGGCGGGACCGAGTGACGCGGCGGCCAAGGGGAAAGGCTTACTTTCGGGGTACGGCAGGTACCGTCGGCTAATGTAAGCCGTACCCCGAAAGTAAGCCGTAGTGGGGATTTTGGGGGGTCAAAAGAAAGTAAGACGCTGTCTTACTTTCGGGGAAACACGGGTAAGTATAAAACATAGTAAAATAAGCAGTGTAATTACAGCAGTAATATACTGTTGAAGTTGTTCTTGAGCCTCTGCAGTGCTTGTTGGTTTTCCTCATGTTGGCAATCGGTTGTCTCACATGATTGCTGTTGTTATTTTCCTTTTTTTTTGCTGTTGTTGGGATTTTTCCAATGGTTTTTTTCCCCATTTTTTTGAGACATGTTTATGCTGCCACTTTGCTTGAAGGATGTCTGTCTATTTTGGGGCCTAGCTTGTAATGCTAGTAATGCTCTCAGTACATCAGGAAACCCTCTCACTGCAGTGATATCCTCACAGAAAATGAACATTCCATTGCCAACGGAAAAAAACCCTGTTAACTGGCTAACTGCCTGCCTGAGGCCTTTCCTTTTCCCTCTGAGTCACCTTAGAATGTTGGAGGCTGGTTGGCCAATGGGAGTCCGTTATGCAAATTACATTTCAGTGTCAGCCAATCCCCTCTGTCTAGAGCCGTAGAATGTTGGAGTTCTGAGGCTGGCCAGTCAGAGCCCGTTATGCAAATAATCCCACAATGGCAGCCAATCGAAACGCTGGCACATATTCTTCCCGTCGCTTGCTCGGCCGCACCACCGCAAACATTGACTTTTATTATATACATATATATAGAGAGAGGGGGGGGTTCACTAGTGTGAACCACCCTGAGCCTCTTTGGGAAGGATGGTATATAAATCAAAATAATAAATAAACAAATAAAATAATAGATATAGATGTAGATATAGATGTTTATTTTATTTTTTTGTGTCATTGTGTGGCATCGAATCGCTGCCTGTTGTAATCTGCTCTGATTCTCCCCCCTCAGCGTGAGAAGGGTGAGGTATAAATATGGCAAATAAATAAATACATACATACATACATACATGTTGTTGTTTTTTATCAGGCGACTTTAGCCGGGACAGAATATTGGCCGTAGACGCGTTCCATGGCAGGTTACATTTACCATTGTACTTTGAGCAGGGCTTGGGTGTTAGTTGATTGCCTAGAGAGGTTGCCTAGTGTTAGTTGAGCCGGCTACTAATTGCTGGGTGCTAATTACTAGGTGGAGATCTCCGCAACATAGTCTCTTTTAATACTTTTCAGCTTCTGGAGTATCGTGTGGATTTTTGCTTTGTGTTGTTGTTCACTGGTCAAGCCAGACACTTTATTCTAAATGGGGATCCCAGTTTTTCCTCTAGGATCAAATTATCAGGTGATTAATTAAGGGGGATCATTGAGTCGTTCTTCAGAGAGTTAACATGTGTTCACCGGGGGAAGAAACGTAACACGAAACATGGGTAGATATCTGTGACACTCCATGGAAGTCGGGATCAAAGTAGCCCTCTTCTTGCGTTCAGTAAACATGTCTTTATTGGAGCAGCCAGCTCTCCACATTTGCGAATTTGACTTTTGTGGGATTGATTATTTAGAATTTGACTTTTGTGGGATTTATTATTTACTAGCTTGGGGACCCGGCGGTGCCCGGGTCATTTGAGAAGTGCAGCAGGATGTAGAGTTGGTCATGGGGGCTCTGTGTGGCAAGTTTCATCTTGAGCCATCATTATTGGGAGTTGCAGTGGTATCATGAAATTACTGAAGGTAGTGGAAGTCCCATCATCTCTGGCCCACCCTCCCCCAAAATGTAGTAGGATGTAGATTGGGTCATGGGGGCTCTGTGTGCTAACTTTGGTCTGTATTAGTGAATGGATGAGGGTTGCATTGTTTTTAGGAAGTGAGTGAAGGTACTTCAAGTCCCATCATCCGTGGTCCGTCTCACACAAAACAGCACCAGGATGTAGAGTGGGTCATGAGGGCTCTGTGTGCCAGGTTTGGGGTTGATCAGTCATTGGATTAGGTTTGCAGCAGGCTTGGAAAGTGAGGGAAGGTACTGCAAGTCCCATCATCCATGTTCTGGCCCCCTCCAAACTTCAGTAGGATGTAGAGTGGGTCACTGGGGCTCTGTGTGCCACGTGTGGTCTTTCTCGGTGTTTGTTGGGGGCCACAGTTGTCTGTGGGAGCAGAGGGGTGTGAAAGTACTACAAATCCCATCATCCATTGTCAGTCCTCCCCCGAACCTCACCAGGACGTGAAGGCAGTCATGGGGGTTATGTGTGCCAAGTGTGGTCTCGATCAGTAATTGGATGAGGGTTGCAGCGAACTTGGGAAGTGAGTAGAGGTACTTCAAGTCCCATCATCCATGGTCCACCCTCCTCCAAACTGCACTAGGACGTAGAGTGGGTCATGGGGGCTGTGTGTGCTAAGTGTGGTCTGTATTGGTCCTTTTTGGTGGCCTCAGTGGTCTGTGGGAACCAAAGTGTTTGAAAGTACTACAAATCCCATAATCCGTGGGTCATGTCCCCTGAACCGCCCCAGGACATAAAGGGGGTTAGGGGGGGTTATGTGTACCAAGTTTGGTGCAGGTCCATCACCCGCGCTGGTCGCTGTGGCCTGTGAAAGTAGCTGCCACATATCCGCCCTCCTGCCCTTCCGCCCTCCCGCCCTCTGCACACATACATACAAACATTCCGCTTTATAAAGGTATACAGATTATGATTTATTTATTTATTTAAACCTTGTCTACCCCAGTGGCCTTCTCACCTCCGAAGAGGGACTCCGACCGGCAAAGAGCAAGTATTCAATGCTAACATTGAAAATCTAAAAACATCATAAATTTACAATAAAATTTACAAAAAAATACAATACAATACATACATTTAAAAAGCCTTTCGCCAAAGTAAAATCAAGTCCAATTCAATCCGTATATTCGGTCCGTATCAAGTGGTTGGCGCCTTTAGTCCCTTCGCGATCTCCTCCTTCATTCTGCGAAGGCCTCATTGCACAGCCATGTTTTCACCCGTTTCCTAAGAGTCAGGAGGGAGGGGGCGGATCTGATTTCATTTGGGAGGGAATTCCACAGCCGGGGGGCCACCACAGAAAAGGCCCTGTCCCTCGTCCCCACCAGGCGAAGGTGGTGGGACCGAGAGAGCAGGGCCTCTCCAGACGATCTTAGCACTCTTGACGGTTCATAGGGGAGAATACGTTCGGACAGGTAAACTGGGCCGGAACCGTATAGGGCAGTGGTTCTCAACCTTCTTAATGCCGTGACCCCATAATACACTTCCTTAGGTTGTGGTGACCCCCAACCATAAAATTATTTTCATTACTGCTTCATTACTGTTAAGAATCATAATGTAAATATCTGATATGCAGGATGTGTTTTCATTCACTGGACCAACATTTGGCACAAATACCCAATATAGTCAAATTTGAATACTGGTGGGGTTGGGGGGTTGATGTTGTCATTTGGGAGTTGTAGTTGCCGGGATTTATAGTTCACCTACAATCAAAGAGCATTCTGGACCTCACCAACAATAGAATTGAACCAAACTTGGCACACTGAACTCCCATGACCAACAGAAAATACTGGAAGGGTTTGGTGGGCACTGATGTTGAGTTTGGGAGTTGTAGTTCACCTACATCCAGAGAGCACTGTGGACTCAAACAATGATGGATCTGGACCAAATTTGGCACAAATACTCAATATGTCCAAATGTTAACACTGGTGGAGTTTGGCAAAAACAGAGTTTGACATTTGCGAGTTGTAGTTGCCAGGATTTATAGTTCACCTACAATCAAAGAGCATTCTGAACCTCACCAACAATAGAATTGGGCCAAATTTCCCACACAGAACCCCTATGACCAACAGAAAATACTGAGTTTTCCGATGGTTTTTGGTGACCCCTCTGACACCCCCTTGTGACCCCTCCAGGGGTCCGGACCCCCAGGTTGAGAAACGCTGGTATAGGGTTTTGTAGGTCAACACCAGCACTTCGAATTGTGCTCGGAAGCTAATTGGCAGCCAGTGGAGCTGGTGCAACAGGGGAGTTGTGCGCTCCCTGTATCCCGCTCCCGTTAGTAGTCTGGCTGCTGCGCGTTGGACTAATTGCAGCTTCCGGGCAGTCTTCATAGGCAACCCCATGTAGAGAGTGTTGCAGTAGTCTATACGGGATGTAACCAGAGCATGGACCACTGTGGCCAAGTCCGACTTCCCAAGATACGGGCGCAGCTGGCGCACAAGCCTGAGCTGTGCAAAAGCTCCCCTGGCCACCGCCGAGACCTGGGGTTCCAGGCTCAGCGATGAGTCCAGGATCACTCCCAGACTGCAAACCGGCGCACACATTTGATTATAATGTTCTCTTGAGGAATCTCAAGGTCCTCCAATGCAATGTTATGGTCAGCTTACAGCAGATGTTGAGCCTAGAAATTCCTAGAGAGGTGTTCTCACAGGTAAAAAAAATAGCAATTAAATCCACTTTTTCCGTTCCACAGCAGTCCTGTGCCTCCATGCCAGTGGTTCTCAACCTCCCTAATGCTGTGACCCCTTAATACAATTCCTCATGTTGTAGTGACCCCCAACTATCAAATTATTTTCATTGCTACTTCACAACTGTAATTTTGCTATTGTTATGAATCGCAATGTAAATATCTGATATGCAGGATGTGTTTTCACTCAGTGGATCAAATTTGCTACAAATACTTGATACGCCCAAATTTGAATATTGGTGGGGTTGGGGAGAGATTGATTTTATCATTTGAGTGTTGTAGTTGCTGGGATTTATAGTTCATCTACAATCCATGAGCATTCTGAACTACATCAATGATGGAATTCAACCAAACTTTGCACACAAACCTCCCATGACCAAGAGAAACTACTGGAAGGGTTTGGTGGGCATCGACCTTGAGTTTTGGAGTTGTAGTTCACCTACATACAGAGAGAACTGTGGACTCAAACAATGATGGATCTGCAACAAACTTGGCGTGAATCCTCGATACGCCCAAATGTGAACACTGGTGGAGTTTGCGGAAAATAGACCTTGACATTTGGGAGTTATAGTTTCTGGGATTTGTGTAATGGTCGCAGCAGAGGAGGAGGCGGCTGCGCGGGAGGGGATGAGGTACCAGGTCCGTGGAGGTGGTGGCGGTAGCTTTTAATGAAGTGTCCCTTATTTTTGTGAAAAATCCCGTATTTTTAGTTAAATGTCCCTTATTTCTTATATCAAACTAGCTGTACCTGGCACGCGTTGCTGTGCCCTATTTTGGAGATGCGAGGAAGTCTGAGTATGTAAGGGTTGGAGTTGTTGTTAGTTATGGTGTTGTTGGGGTCATGGCTGTGTTGTTGTGGGTAGTTTTGGTGGGTGGGATGTTGGAGTCCTGTGGAGTTGTTGTGTGGTGTTGTTGGCGTTCTGCAGAGCTTGTGGATATACAATGTTTTTTGTCTTTCCGTCTGCTGTGTTGATGTAGAGGTTGATGCGTGTGTGGGTGAGGTACTTTGGAAGTGAGTGGAGGTACTTGAAATCCCATTATCCATGGTGTGTCCTCCTCTAATCTGCAGTCGGATGGAGTGTGGGTCATGGGGTGCATTGTTTGCCAAGTTTGGTCTGTATCGGTCTTGGTTCTGGGACACAGTGGTCTGTGGGGAATGATGGGTTTTGAAGTACTACAAATCCCATTATCCACGGAGGTACTTCAAGTCCTATAATCCATGGTCCACCCTCCTCCAAACTGTAGTAGAATGTAGCGTGGGTCATAGGGGCTCTGTGTGCCAAGGTAGGTTACTGTAAATTCAGGCCATACACAATGTCCCATTAGCTGAGGCCTAGTCAGGAACAGCAAGTTAATGAAGCCTTACTGTCAATTCAGGCCATACACAATGTCCAATGAGCTGAGGGCTAGTCGGGAGAATCAAGTTAATGAAGCCTTACTGTCAATTCAGGCCATACACAATGTCCAATGAGCTGAGGGCTAGTCGGGAGAATCAAGTTAATGAAGCCTTACTGTCAATTCAGAGCGTAAACAGCATTCCATTAAGTGAGGTCTAGTCAGGGAAATTAAGTTAATGAAGCCTTACTGTCAATTTTGGGTGTGGTCTGTGATTTGTAGGGGTGTAAATTTTCTGTGGGAAGTGAATTGGGCGTTTGTGTTTGTGCCTCAGCCCTTTGCCTTATCCTCCTCTGACAGTTTATTATGGGTCGGAATGTTCATGTTGGCTGGCCAGTACAGGAGTTATGCAAATCCGCCCTTATTGGCAGCCAATCATGTTGTCAGAATGTAGAGGCTGGGAGAGTCGTTGGCAGCCCCGGAGGATGCTGGGAAATGTAGGTTTTTTTACTCGTTGTTTTGTGGGCCTTTTAGGTTTTGGGGGGAAAGTTTCTTTGCTACAAACCTACCTTGTCTGAGGCCTATTTCTGTTGGCAAATTTGGTGTCTCTGCGTTGTAAGGTTTCTCTGTTTGGGACAGTCGTTCCATGACGACTCTTCCTTTATATATATAGAAAGTGGCAACCTTACTGGGAATGAACGGGATAGCAGAACACCTTCAGGAACGTGATCTGTCAAGATTTTTTTTCCATTGGAAAGATCATAGACAAGTTGACAGCACCCATAACAATGAGAAGCCAGTAAGTATGAAACGGTGCACAGCGACCATAAGAGAATGAGCGCAGCTAAAAATAGACCTTCTCCGGTAAATCCCGATATAGGCCTAATGTCAAACCATATATCATTGGAGACATTCGTGACCATGAAAAAATGAAATTAAACTTGCAGTGGTGGAGGCAATCTTCCCTATGCCCAGAGATATCTCAACCCTGTCAGCCAAAATAGACCACATTTCCAATTCCACTAATATTGCCTTTCAACAAAGCACTCAAAATAGGTTGGGTTTTTTTTAAATTATGAAAGTACCTACTTCATCTTTTAAATATACTTGTTTTTTGCAAGAGCCTAGCTGACTAAAGCAAAATAAACCTGAACTTAATTTCAATTTGTTGCAAATCACTATTTTGATTTGCTGATACATACGAGGGCGGGTCAATAAGTCCGTGACTTTTTGAATGAAACACAGGTTTTTGGATTAAAAAATCATTTTATTTTTCAACGCCGTCTCCTTTGAGCTCTATACAGTTCGTCCAACGTTTCTCCAATTTTTTATCCCTTCCAATAATAAGATTTGTCGAGGTCATCAAAATAGGTATTTGTTTGTGAGATGATTTCATCGTTGGAGTCAAATCTCTTTCCGCCGAGCCATTTCTTCAGGTTTGGAAACAAGAAATAGTCACTCGGGGCTAAATCCGGAGAATAAGGCGGATGAGGGAGCAATTCGTATCGTAATTCATGGATTGTTGCCATGGCAAGTACACATGTGTGCACCCTTGCATTGTGCACCCTTAGGATCGTGGGTCCTAAGGAGGTTGATCGCAGCTGGATGGGGCGCTTCTACCCTGCGTGCGGCGCACCTTCCGCGCGATGCTCCTTCTGCGGGGCATTGCGGCAACGAGAACTTTTTTCATGGCCAAATGCGGTCGGTTTTTTTTCAAATCCTCATTAAATCGACCCAATAAGTTGGCATAATATCTGCCATTGATTGTTTTACCCTTTTGAATGTGGTAGTCAATGTGGATTATACCGCATGCATCCCAAGAAACAGGCACCATGACTTTATTGGCTGACAAACCCACCTTGGCCTTCTTTGGCGCCGATTCAACCCGAGAAACCCACTGTTTTGACTGCTGTTTGGTCTCTGGTGTGTTGCGGTGGAGCCACGTTTCGTCCACGGTTACGAAACAGCGCAAAAACCCGTCCATATTGCGGTTGAACAACGCCAAACACTCCTGCGAAATTGTCACACGATTGCATTTGTGGTCGATTGTGAGCAAACGCGGCACCCATCTTGCGGAAAGCTTTCTCATACCCAAGTGATCATTTAAAATTGAAACCACGGAGCCACGTGAGATGCCTATGGCTTCCACAATCTCTCGCACT
Source organism: Anolis apletophallus (assembly GCA_030556195.1). Classification (NCBI taxonomy): domain Eukaryota; kingdom Metazoa; phylum Chordata; class Lepidosauria; order Squamata; family Anolidae; genus Anolis; species Anolis apletophallus. The sequence continues at coordinate 155,332,638 of JARBWK010000006.1, read as the reverse complement.
TTCAATCTCCGATCGGCCAACACCATATCGTGAATTTTTTCAATTGTTTCGGGTGTAGAGACCTCAACTGGGCATCCAGAATGTTCGGCCTCTTCCGTGCTTGTACGGTCACAACAAAATCCAGTAAACCACTTTTTTACCATTGAAATTGATGGTGCAGAGTCCCCATAGTATTTATCAAGCTTAGCCTTGGTTTCAGTGATGGTTTTTTTTCACAAAAATAATGCTTAATGAGCACACAAAATTCATTTTTTTCCATTTTCTCCCCAAATCACGTGGTAGTCTGCTATCAATGGCTGTCAAACACAAACTAAATGACGCAGCTGGTTCAAATTTTGACAGGAGTCAACTGACAGGTGCCTCTTGACAGGAGCAGGGTTGCCCTTTCAGTTAAGAGGCGGGAAATTCAAAAAGTCACGGACTTATTGACCCGCCCTCGTAGATCTTGCTATTAAAGCAAATATCATATTGTTAATTTATTTTCGGTTTTTATTTATGTGTCTGTTCTTTCAACAGCCGTGCACAACCTGCTTTTTCCTTCGCCATAAGCAAATGTAATTTGGTTAGAAATTAAAATGGAAGGAAAACATGTCAGTAGGATCAGTAAAGCAAAACTGTGGCTGAGTTTCCTTTTTAATCCACAGCGGACTCCAGGTAGTATAAAACTTCCATCGTCTCTTGAGGTTAATATGAAGTTAATGAAATGTAAAATGATACCTTGATAAGTTGTGTTTTTTTCCCTACTTGGTTCTTCCAAAAACTTTCAGGTATGTGATATTCAAGACTGATTTGCTGCAGCTGCTCTGTTAAATACTCTCTATTTTGGTGTTTTTTGTCAGTGCTGCTCTATTGGTGTTGGATAAAGCCTTCCTTCACTAGTAGGCAACCTTGATCTTAATATAGATTTACATCAATATGTCTCTTGGTCTGAGCCATCTTATCCAAAGCAGTGCTCAAGTTAACTGCTTCCATCCAGGTTATCATCTGAGGTACCATCTACATCAGGGGCGGGCAGCCTACGGCCCGCGGGCCGGATCCGGCCCGGCAGCCGCTACTCTCCGGCCCGGGGAGAAGGGCATTGGGGGCGGGGCCAAGAGGAAGGGGTGCCGCTGCCGCCATCCCATCACGGGCTCTGTGGGGCCTGTGTCGGCAGACAGGCCGGAGGAGCGGGGGCTTTGGCGTTGAGTATTTATGTCACAGTGGATAGGCAACAGAGATATAGAAGTTTAATTCTCAATCGGCCCAAAAACTCCAGTCTCTGTTCGAGTGAATAATGAAACTCTCATTCAATTCACAAGGTAAATATATAACTTTGTATTGAATTGTATTTAACAATAACTGGCAAAACATCGAAAAACAACAGCCATCACAGCTACCTTTCTAAACATCCTTTCCTCACAGATATTAAATCCCAACTGACAAATCCCAACTGTCACTTTGTAACTGACATTCCTCAAGGTTCCATTTAGCAGTCTTGAGACAGCGCCATCTGGTGTCAAACATGTCACACTGCAGGTCATCTCAAACTGCGAAAATATATCTTGTGCTGACTCATGAATTGCTATTCAAAATGCAATAATCTGACAGGGCATTGGGGGCGGGGCCAAGAAGAAGGGGTGCCGCTGCCGCCATCCCATCACGGGCTCTGTGGGGCCTGTGTCGGCAGACAGGCCGGAGGAGCGGCGGCTTTGGAGTGCCTGCCATCCCTGGAGGCGATCCGGACCTGCAGCGGGAGCATTCCGCGACCTGCGGGGGCTTATCGCCCTGGCGACCCGGAAGACTTGATCGTCTTCCGGGTCGCCAGGGCGAACAGCTGCTTCAGATCGCCGAGTGCTCCCCCTGCAGGCCCGGATCGCTTCCAGGGATGGCAGGCACTCCATAGCAGGGCGATCAGCTGGGGAACGGCTGGGGGGGAGAGCGGGCGGAGGCCTGCAGCCTCCGATTGCCTGCTGCTCCGCTCTCCCCTTTTTTTCTTGTCCTGCCGGAGGGACACGGGGACAGAGCGCTGAGCTGCGTCCCAGTGAGCGGCTGAGGGCGGGCGGAGGCAGAGAGAGGGCAGAAGGGGAGGAGGGCAGAGGGGAGGAAGGAGGGAGGTGGCCAGGAAGACCTGCCTCCCGCCCCGAGCGGGTCATGAGGGCCTCGGGCGACCAGGGCGACAAAGCGGTCGAGCTCCCGAGGGGCCGCTGACCGCCACGTTCAAAGAGTCCTCGCCTTCCTCCGAGCTTCCTTCGGAGCCCCCCCGGTGGGTGAGTAGCAGGCAAGCAGAGAGGGCGAGCAAAGGAGGCAGGCAGGCAATCTCTCTGAGGCAGGCCACACACACGCTGGGTCCGCTTTGCCATCCTCTGGGCTGGGTCCATTGGGCCATTCCATCTTGGGATCCTTCCTCTCTTGAGGATGTCAGCATTCATCTTGGTTCGCGCCTTGTCTTCTTGAATTTTATTTTATTGTTTTTTATTATCATTTTATAATAATTTTATAATAATAATATAATAATATAATAAATAATATAATATAATAATGTTACATTATAATTTCAATATATTATAATGTCTATATATATACTATATAATAATTATGATATTAATACTAATAATATATGAATATTTCTTGATATATTAATATGTTAATATTAATGATGTGTAATATATAGTAAACTAGCTGTACCCGGCACGCGTTGCTGTGCCCTATTTAGGAGATGCGAGAAAGTCTGAGTATGTAAGGGTTGGAAATGATGTGTTGTGTGGGTAGGAATTTGCTGGAGAATTGCTCCCTCAGAGTTTGGTTTTGGCAGTTTAACCCTCAAACACCAACTGAAATCTCTCAGCATTCTATCCTAGCCTTGGATGGCTCTTGCCAGCGTTGCTATGGTTACAGCAGTTATGCAAATCTGCCCTTATTGGCAGCCAATCATGTTGTTCAGAATGTAGAGGCTGGGTGAGTCTTTGGCTGCCCCAGAGGATGCTGGTAAATGTAGTTTTATTTTTACTCGTTGTTTTGGGGGCCTTTTAGGTTTTGGGGGGGAAAGTTTCTTTGCTACAAACGTACCTTGCTTGAGGCCTATTTCTGTTGGCAAGTATTGTGTTTCTGCGTTGTATGGTTTCTTTGTTTGAGGTATACATCACATGACGTGAACCCATTTATATAATAGATATAGTAAATAAATAAATAAATAATGAAGATTAGAATGTAGTTAAGTCTTTAGGTGCGGAAATGTAGTTAAGTCTTTAGGTGCCCCTTGGAAAAAATAATTGCCCACCCCTGATCTACATTGTACATCCATCTCAAGCTGGGCTATAGCATGACCAGTTTGACACTCTTCCCACTCATGTGCACAGCAGTGAGCATCTGCGATTCTGTAATACTGTGCAGAACGGCTTTCTGCTCTGCTGTTGGGCAGCAAGGTCTTGGCCAGTGAAAGTAAGCCGGGATTTAGAGAGCAAATTCTGCTCTCTTTTTCTAGCTAATGCATTGAGTTAATAATCCATGCATTTAAAAGACCTGCTGTATAGCTAATGGTTCGTGATTATCTAGTTGAAAGTGACAGCGAGGACCTTCTTTGCCCTGCTTTCAGTAAAAGGTTCTCCTCATTTACTTACCTAAGTGTGATCCTTTTCACCGGGGCTGCTTAAACTTGGTTACATCCCGTATAGATTACTGCAACGCTCTCTACGTAGGGCTGCCTCTGAAGACTGTTCAGAAGCTTCAAATGGTCCAGGTTGATAACAGGAGCGGCACTCAGAGAGCGCACTACTCCCCTGTTGTGCCAGCTCCACTGGCTGCCAGTTTGCTACTGGGCACAATTCAAAGTACTGGTTTTGGCCTTTAAAGCCCTAAACCAGGGGTGCTCACACTTTTTCAGCATGGGAGCTACTGATTAAAAAACCAAGTCCCAAAGATCACCTCCCCAGAAATGTAAAACGTATAACTATTTTCTTATTTATTTATTTATATTTATTATTCATTTTTATGTACCGCTCCTTCCAGCAGGCTCGGGGCAGTTTACATAAGATGAAGTTATAAAACATCAACATTTCAATTTAATAACAACAATATAAAACAGAGCATAAAATACATCCAACCACCCCATTTCTCCCACACTGCCATATTACCACAGATATTATCAGCCAGAAAGTAAGAAGAGAGGCTTTTGAACTGCAAGGCCATTTAATACTCAGCAAGGTAAACAAAGGGACATGCATAAATACATCCAACCACCCCATTTCTCCCACACTGTCATATTACCACACATATTATCAGCCAGAAAGTAAGAAGAGAGGCTTTTGAACTGCAAGGCCATTTAATATTCAGCAAGGTAAACAAAGGGACATGTATAAATACATCCAACCACCCCATTTCTCCCACACTGTCATATTACCACACATATTATCAGCCAGAAAGTAAGAAGAGAGGCTGTTGAACTGCACGGCCATTTAATACTCAGCAAGATAAACAAAGGGGCATGCAAAAATACATCCAACCACCCCATTTCTCCCACATTTCCATATTCCCCAACATATATTTCTCAAGGAACAAAGCAAGCAGAGAGGCTTTGGAGCTAAAATGCCATTTTTAAACATTAAAAATAAACAAAGAGACATGCCACAGTACAATCAAGCACCCACCCCATTTCTCCCACATTTCCATATTCCCCAACACGTATTTCTCAAGGAACAAAGCAAGCAGAGAGGCTTTGGAGCTAAAAGGCCATTTTTAAACATTAAAAATAAACAAAGAGACATGCCACAGAACAATCAAGCACCCACCCCAAAGTAAAAAGACCGACCTTTGAGATGCGGTAAGGAAATTACCCCAAAGTGTCCTTCTTCTCCTCCTCCGTCGTTGCTCCTATTTCCACGCCGCCAGCATGCGTGCCGCCTCCAGGAGCTCACGAGAAGTCCGAGAAGCAGAACCGGCGCTTCTGCGCATGCGCGAGGCCAGCCGTGCATTGGGTCATCCAGGCCCGCCCCTTTGGTCTCCTATGACTCTGAGTGGCTGGAGAAAGACGGAAGGAGGAGGAGGAATCCAAAAGAGGGGGCCCATTCTGCCTCTTGGACTCTGGAGCTTTTGGAGCGGCGCGCGAGCAGGGTGGGGAGGAGCAATGACGGAGGACTTCTTTGCAGCGTGCAGGGGCATGTGAAGAGGACCAACAGCAAAAAACCTGGTCAGGGGTCTGAAGATCACCAGGATGAGGCCTGAAGATCACCCTGGTGATCCCGATCACCATACTGAGCACCCCTGCCCTAAACGGTTCTGGTCCAACTTACCTGTCCAAACGCATCTCTCCCTATGAACCATCGAGATGTTTAAGATCATCCGGAGAGGCCCTGCTCTCGGTCCCGCCTTCTTTGCAGGCGTGATTGGCGGGGAAGAGAGAGAGGGCCTTTTCAGTGGTGGCTCCTCGGCTTTGGAACGCCCTCCCTAGAGACATCAGATCATCCCCCTCCCTCCTGACATTTCATAAGAAAGTCAAGACCTGGCTGTTCGAGCAGGCATTCGCAGATGAACTTTAATTAATCGAGACCAATGCAATATTATGACGATGCAACGGAAACCGATTTTAAGAATGAGATGCTGAGATTTGTATTTTATAGTTTTAACTCTTAATTTGTATAGTTTTTTAAATGGCTCTTTTTAATCATATTTATGATGTATTTTGTCTGTGGGCACTTACTGCCGTGTGTTCACCTCCTTGAGTCGTCTTCGGGCTGAGAAGGGCGGTATAAAAGCATAGTAAATAAATAAATAAATAGTAAATACTCTAGACCCTTTTCCATTTTAAATCTTTTTCAAATTATACTACATAATAATAATAGTAGTAGTACTAATAGTACTACTACTTTCCCTTGTCACCCATTCAGAAGCAGCTCTGCAGCGTCTAACGTCCTGCTTTGCACCAGCTGCAGAGCTGTTTGGGCTGGAAGTCAGCCTGAAGAAAATGGAAGTTCTCTACCAGTCCGCAGCACAGGAAGAACACCATCATCCTTGCGTCAGCATAGGCAAATCTGTGCTTAAGTCCAATCAGCAGTTCACCTACCTGGGAAGCATAATCTCTTCAGACGCCAAGATTGATAAAGAGATAGATCACAGATTAGCAAAGGCATTGAGTGCGTTTGGAAGGCTTCACAAAAGAGTCTGGAGCAACAAGCACCTGAGGCAAAGCACCAAAATCAATGTGTATAGAGCTATCGTACTGTCTGTTCTCCTCTATGGGCCTGCAACATGGGTCACCTATCGCCAACACCTATGACTCCTCGAACGCTTTCATCAGCGCTGTCTTCGCACAATTTTAAATATACACTGGACTGACTATGTGACGGATGTTGCTGTCCTTGAGCAAGCAGGGATCACCAGCTTTGAGGCCATGCTATTGAGAACACAGCTGTGCTGGGCAGGGCACGTCTCTAGGATGGAGGACCACCGCCTCCCACAGATACTACTCTATGGTGAACTCGCCACGGGTCAGCGCAAGAGAGGCGCCCCCAAAAAGAGATATAAGGACTCCCTGAAACAACATCTCAGGCTTGGCCAGATTGATCACCAACAGTGGTCCCCCCTGGCCTCACATCGGGAGGCATGGAGACGCACTATCCACAATGCTGCGGCCTCTTTCGAGAAGACACGCCGAACGGGTCTCGAAACGACAACACAGAAAGAACCGCAACTTGGAAACAACATCACCCAAGGAGACTTTCTGCTGTGCTTTCTGCAACCGGACTTGCCTATCTCAGATTGGCCTTTTTAGTCATCAACGCGCTTGTAAAAAGCGTGGGGTGAGTCCTTCCTAAGAATCTTCATTCGCGAAGTAATGCCGAGAGAGAGAGAGAGTACTAATAGTAGTAGTAGCCAAGGTACTTTTAGTTTTCTCCCCTCCCATTCGTTTTAGGAATACTCTTGCTGGATCCCACTCCCAATGAAAAAAATCTCAGTTGCTATGGTGTATATATGAGGACTGAATATGTTTGCAGTCCTGCAGGATCATGCTTGTCTAAATTCCTCTTGACGTTTCCCAGCGTGACACCAGTAGAACTAACTGACCAAGCATTTTTATGCACAGCATGGGAAGTTACTAATCAGAAATGTTCATTTGGAGCCATCCCAAGTGTGCATTGGTGCACATGGAAGGGCAGCTAATGTGCTACAGAAAAGAAATAAAGTAATTAACTATGTCATCCCATATGTACATTTTTCTTCCTCCTCCTTAATCCGTCTTCCTTGTCCTTTTGTGTGGTGTCTTTGAGGATGTAAGCGGTCAAGCAGGGACGCTCTCGTTGCTCATAACTTTTGAATCTCGCATCTGGGAGGCTTTTTGAATGAAGTAAAAATTAATTAAATAAGTGCCGATACAGAAGTCAGTCCCACTGAGTTCAAAGGGGTCAGTCTTCGGTTGTGTGCTTGCCGCGCATAGCTAAGACCTTCAGACACGGAAAATTATGAAAAGACCTATGTGCGATCAAATCACCGAAAAGAAACTCCTGTACTTGTATAACTGCACCTGAAAGACGTTTTATCTCAAAGTCATAAAGCAAGGGAGATAAGTGATAAGTGGCCATATTTCCGTAATCTATCTCAGGATAATCGAAGAAAAGGGGTGACAATCCCCTTCATCTTCCATCAGTAAATATTTGCTGCTGAAGCTATGCAGTCTTCCATCGAGGCCATGTTATTGAGAACACAGCTGCACTGGGCAGGGCACGTCTCTAGGATGAATGTGTTGGACTATAGCAGTGTTCCCCAACCAGTGTGCCGTGAGCGATCATCAGGTGTGCCGTGGGAAATTGGCACCTCCAATGCCCTTTCTTCCCCCTCCTGCCGAACACTTTTTCTTCTCCACTCGGGCTCCCTTCTTCCCAGCCTCGCTCTGCTCGCTTTGCCTCGCTTTACTCTGGGGCGAGTCTGCGCAGTAGCGCCCGCACGGGTCACGTCTTCCTCCCTCCACCCTCCCCTCCTGAACACGCTCATGCTGCCCTATCGGATCAAAATGGCAGCAAAAGCGGCAGAAAAAGTAAGTGTTCGGCAGGAGGGGGAAGAAAGGGCGCGAAGGGGGGGGAGGAAGAGGTCTCTGTCGAAAGCTGGCATGGGCAAACTTGGACCTTCCAGGTGTTTTGGACGCCAACTCCCACCATTCCTAGCAGCCTCAGGCCCTTTTCCTTTTTCCCCCTCAGCCACTTAAGCAGGAAAGGGCCTCAGGCTGTTAGGGATGGTGGGAGTTGAAGTCCAAAGCACCCAGAGGGCTGAAGTTTTCCCCTGCCTGTTTTAGGGACCTTAAAGTGTTGAGCCTCCTTCCAACATCGTGATTCCGGATAAAAAACAAACAACAACGTAACATAACATTGTTTGAGTCCACAGTGCTCTCTGTGTGTAGGTGAACTACAACTTCCAAACTCAAGGTCAATTCCCAAGCCAACCCTTTCAGTACTTTCTGTTGGTGATGAGAGTTCAATAGGCCAAGTTTGGTTCAATTCCATTGTTGCAAGAGTTCAGGATGCTCTTTGATTGTGTGTTAACTATAAATCCCAGCAACTACAACTCCCAAATGGCAAGGTCTATTTCCCCTGAACTCCATCTGTGTTCATATTTGGGCATATTGAGTATTCATGCCAAGTTTGGTCCTGATCCAACATTGTTTGAGTCCAGAGGGCTCTCTGGATATAGGTGAACTACAACTCCAAAACTCAAGGTCAATTCCCAAGCAAACTCTTTCAGTATTTTCAGTCTTTCTGCCATTCCTGCCAGGATAGGATATCTATGTTATGTTCATCGAAACAGGCCCAGGTTTCACACTGAGTGTATAAATACATTTTAAAAACATATTAACTATATGTATTACTGTGTTAGACTGTCATTTTGGTTGGTGGTGTGCCCCAGGATTTTGTAAATGTAAAAAGTGTGTCGCGGCTCAAAAGGGTTGGGAAACACTGGTTACATCCCGTAAAGATTACTGCAACGCTCTCTATGTGGGGTTGGAAAACACTGTCCTACAATACATCATGCAGGTTCTGATATGTTGGGTCTCTTTTTCATTCAGAGGTCTTACAGAGGTTCCAGACGTCTTCCACTTGTAACTTAGACCAGTGTTTCTCAACCAGTGTGCCGGGGCACACTAGTGTGCCGTGAGCGATGATCAGGTGTGCTGTGGGAAATTGGAACCTCCAGGAAGGTGTGTGTGTGGGGGGGGGGGGGGGAGTCTAGTGTGTTGAAGTATATATATAAAAAAGAAACCTACCTCGATAAAGGCACAGAATTACAAACACCCCCCTCCCCACCCGTTGTCTACTTGGCCTCTCCCTCTCCATGCATTGGGAAGGCCCGCCTCCCTTTCCCCAAGTAGAGATCTCCTCTTGCCTCCTGGGGGTTCTGTGTGGGAAGTTTGGCCCAGTTCTATCATTGGTGGGGTTCAGAATGCTCTTTGATTGTGTGTTAACTATAAATCCCAGCAACTATAACTCCCAAATGTCAAGGTCTATTTCCCCTGAACTCCATCTGCTTTTATATTTGGGCATATTGAGTATTCATGCCAAGTTTGGTCCTGATCCAACATTGTTTGAGTCCACAGTGCTCTCTGGATATAGGTGAACTACAACTCCAAAACCCAAGGGCAATGCCCACCAAACTCTTATAGTATTTTCTCTTGGTTATGGGAGTTCTGTGTGGGAAGTTTGTGTCTTTCTGCCATTCCTGCCAGGATATCTATGTTGTGTTCATCGAAACAGGCTCAGGTTTCACACTGAGTGTACAAATACATTTTTAAAAACATATTAACTATATGTATTACTGTGTCAGTGTCATTTTGGTTGGTGGTGAGCCCCGGGATTTTGCAAATGTAAAAAGTGTGCCGCGGCTCAAAAAAGGTTGGGAAACACTGACTTAGACAGTAGTTCTGTACTCCGCACTCTTTGTATGGAGCAGGTCAGCTGTCTTTAAAGCTCTATACCAGGGGTGCTCAGAATGGTGATCGGGATCACCAGGGTGATCTTCGGGCCTCATCCTGGTGATCTTCAGGCCCCTGACCAGGTTTTTTGCTGTTGGTCCTCTTCACGCGCCCCTGCACGCTGCAAAGAAGTCCTCCGTCGTTGCTCCTCCCCGCTCCCTGCTCGCACGCCGCCTCCAAAAGCTCCAGAGTCCAAGAGGCAGAATGGGCCCCCTCTTTTGGATTCCTCCTCCTCCCTCCGTCCTTCTCCAGCCACTCAGATTCTAGGAGACCAAAGGGGCGGGCCTGATGACGATGCATGGCTGGCCCCACGCGCATGCGCAAAGCGCCCATTCTGCCTCTCGGACTTCTCATGAGCTCTTGGAGGCGGCACGCATGCTGGCGGCATGGAAATAGGAGCAACGACGGAGAAGAAGGACGCTTTGGGGTCATTTCCTTACCGCATCTCAAAGGTCGGTCTTTTTACTTTGGGGTGGGTGCTTGATTGTTCTGTGGCATGTCTCTTTGTTTATTTTTAATGTTTAAAAATGGCCTTTTAGCTCCAAAGCCTCTCTGCTTGCTTTGTTCCTTGAGAAATATATGTTGGGGAATATGGAAATGTGGGAGAAATGGGGTGGTTGGATGTATTTCCCATGCCCCTTTGTTTACCTTGCTGACTATTAAATGGCCTTGCAGTTCAAAAATCTCTCTTCTTACTTTCTGGCTGATAATATGTGTGGTAATATGGCAGTGTGGGAGAAATGGGGTGGTTGGATGTATTTTTATGCTCTGTTTTATATTGTTGTTATTAAATTGAAATGTTGATGTTTTATAACTTCATTTTATGTCAACTGCCCCGAGCCTGCTGGAAGGAGCAGTACATAAAAATGAATAATAAATAAATATAAATATAAATAAATAAATAAATAAGAAAATAGTTATACGTTTTACATTTCTGGGTAGGTGATCTTTGGGACTTGGTTTTTTAATCAGTAGCTCCCAGGCTGAAAAAGTGTGAGCACCCCTGCTCTATACCTTCTCACAGAGAAAACTGGGAGGAATGTGTTCGGTGGACCTATTTTGCATATAACCTTTTCGCTAGCTGTCTTGGATGTATTTCCAGAAATTCCTGCTTTTAGGTCTTGCAACCTAAATGAAACTCACCGCTGTCTTTAGAGTATCATTTTGCGCTTTTCCAGCTCTATTGTGACCATGGTTGGCATATCATCTTCCTCCAATAACTGAGGAAGTAATTTGCCAAGACATAAAAGCTTTGTCAGCTGAAGTTTGCACTATCGCCGAAACCAAAAGTACATGATTACATGCAGAGAAAACTGATAAGGAGTAATATTTTCTCGGTGTCCAAGTAACAGAATGAAGTGAAGTGAAGCATTGTCTCTCGAGAAAGTAGGCTGCGGGATCTGCAGTTTATTTATTTGTTTCATTTTCTGCCCCCTTGGTGATCCTTTTTATATTAGTTTAGAAAGCAGGAGCCTAGTAAGCAAGAAAAATACTTAGAGGAGTTTTTGTAAGAGACATCCAGACTTTCTTCTGAGATTTGGCTTTGATTCTACGAGGGCGGGTCAATAAGTCAGTGACTTTTTGAATGAAACACAGGTTTTTGGATAAAAAAATCATTTTAATTTTCAACGTGGTCTCCTTTGAGCTCTATACACTTTGTCCAACGTTTCTCCATTTTTTAATCCCTTCCAAAAAATAAGATTTGCCGAGGTCATCACAATAGGTATTTGTTTGTGAGATGATTTCATCGTTGGAGTCAAATCTCTTTCCGCCGAGCCATTTCTTCAGGTTTGGAAACAAGAAATTGTCATTCAGGGCTAAATCCGGAGAGTAGGGCGGATGAGGGAGCAATTTGTATCCCAATTCATGGATTGTTGCCATGGCAACTGCACATGTCTGCACCCCTGCGTTGTCCTGATGCAAAATAACTTTTTTCTTGGCCAAATGCGGTTGCGTCCCCCCCCCCCCATGCTCATTAAATCGACCCAATAAGTTGGCATAATATTCGCCATTGATTGTTTTATCCATTGATTGTTTTCAATGTGGATTATACCGCGTGCATCCCAAAAACCGGTCGCCATGACTTCATTGGCTGACAAACCCACCTTGGCCTTCTTTGGCGCCAATTCACCCCAAGAAACCCACTGTTTTGACTGCTGTTTGGTCTCTGGTGTGTTGTGGTGGATCCACGTTTCGTCCACGGTTACGAAACGGCGCAAAAACTCGTCCATATTGCAGTTGAACAACGCCAGACACTCCTGCGAAATTGTCACACGATTGCATTTGTGGTCGATTGTGAGCAAACGCAGCACCCATCTTGCGGAAAGCTTTCTCATACCCGAGTGATCATTTCAAATTGAAACCACTGAGCCATGTGAGATGCCTATGGCTTCCACAAGCTCTTGCACTTTCCATCTACAATCGGCCAACACCATATTGTGATTTTTTTCCATTGTTTCGGGTGTAGAGACCTCAATTGGGCGTCCAGAACGTTCAGCATCTTCCGTGCTTGTACAGCCACAACAAAATTCAGTAAACCACTTTTTTACCATTGGCATGGATGGTGCAGAGTCACCATAGTATTTATCAAGCTTAGCCTTGGTTTGAGTGATTTCCCCCACAAAAAGTAATGCTTAATGAGCACACAAAATTCACTTTTTTCCATTTTCCCCTCAAATCAGGCGATAGTCTGCTATCAATGGCTGCCAAACACCAACTAAATGATGCAGCTTGTTCAAATTTTGACAGGAGTCAGCTGACAGGTCCTGTTGACAGGAGCAGTGTTGCCCTTTCAGTTAAGAGGCGGGATATTCAAAAAGTCACGGACTTATTGACCCGCCCTTGTATGTTGTTGCATAGACAGAATTGAAATATTATGCTACTTTTATTGGAAATAACCACCTTCTTCAAGCCTGTACTAGTAGTTTGTTTTGTATATGATTCTGTTTGCATACTGTGTTGTATATGTATGTTTTGGCATGCAGCTTTCCCTTTATGTTTCTTGAGGTTGCGGGAGGGGCTGCAGATCACCCATCAGATCTGGAACTGTTCAGAGCTCAGACTCCATTTTAGAGGACAGATGCCATTAGACTTCGGACTGTTAAGCGCAAACTCACATTGCTGTTGATTGTAAGAAAGATGTCCTGTGTTATCTGCACTGAGAAACCACTTCAAATCCATCTGTAACTGGATTGTCAAGTTCATGTTGAATATATGAAGGTTGTGAGTAAACCAGACATGTTACTGTGAAGACTCTCTACTTTATAACTTTTGCCGCCACCAAATGTTAGGAACTGAGGTATTTTTGATCAGGGACCCTAATTGTAAAGGTCTCCAATTCTGCCTCAAATTAATGGAGATGTGTGTCACCAAACTGTAATGACGCACCACCTTTGTAAATCTGCTGTCACCAGTGAGTAATTCTTGACCACCCGATGTTTCTAAGGCTTGCACCAAAAGAGGTCACAGAGAGAGATTTATGAATAAAGAGCTTTAACAGTTTATTTGTTAACAAGGTTTAAAGCATGGAGGTTTTAAGGTACACAGAGCTTAGTTGGTTACAGTATCTTCTTAGAGGCACAGATCTTAAGGTTACTAAGTTTCTAAATGGGATACAATGTTTGACTGTATTTCTCCAAACACTGACTCAACAATATTATAGTTACTTATAATATTATAGGCCTTTTATCTATCTTCTAGGTTAGCTTTTCAGCCTAACCTACAAACAGCGGTCTTTAAAGGCTTTCTAAAACCTAACTGCCTTTCTGCAGTATCAAAACACAGCCTTTATTCTATTCTCCTCAGAACAGATAACAGCAGCCTCTCAAAACTGCCACCAGCCGGTCTAACCGCTACTAACCAACTGATGAATTTCAAATCTGGCAATTCTAAGGCTAGTTGTAGGCTCCGCCTCCTGCTGCTATGGCAACGCAACTTCTCAGAGGCCGGGCACTCTAATACCCTCTGTTAACCCTTTGTGGTCTGTCTAACATTTAATCATCTAACAAAATACAAATGTAATAATACAAACCACACATTTAACAAAGAAAAGAAAAACCCGCAATAAGCATAGCAACGTCATTACAGTTACTTTTAACGAAGTCTATTTTATTTTTGTCTCTTGAGAGCATTATATAGAAACAAGGTATTTTATGGGAGAGTAAATGTTTTGGGGCACTGAAAAAAAAACACTGCTTCAGCCTCAAGAAAATAATTATATCCATGTAGAAAGTATTTTGTCAGAATATAGCCTTTTCCCCCAACATGGTAGCATTCTGTGTATGTGACATGTATTTGTTGTAGGAGGACTTACTCTCATGAGACCCAACTACAGTTCTGCACCTAGACACATCTTTGTTACCTTCAGTGTCAAAGTCATCTGTCTGATAGAAATTTCCGATAGGACTCTATAACATGCTGTCTTCACTCATCAGTCTTTATTACTAATAATCAATCAATGGGGATGTTTCTCCTTGTTTTTATGTCACTTTCTTTATTTTTTAACATACCATAATTTTGAGCACAAAAGACAGTGAGTTGTGTTAGGACATTTTTTGTGTGTGTCAGGAGCAACTTGAGAAACTGCAAGTCGCTTCTGGTGTGAGAGAATTGGCCATCTGCAAGGACATTGCCCAGGGGATGCCTGGATGTTTTGATGTTTTACCATCCTGTGGGAGGCTTCTCTCATGTCCCTGCATGGGAAGCTGGAGCTGACAGGCGGGAGCTCACCCCGCTCCCTGAATTCATACTGCTGACTTTTTGGTGGATAGTCCTGCCGGCACAAGGGTTTAACCCATTGTGCCACCGGGATGTAGTGATGTCTGTCTTCATAACTTACCTCAGTGTTTTTCAACCTTTTTTGAGCCGCGGCACATTTTTTACATTTACAGAATCCTGGGGCACACCACCAACCAAAATGGCACAGAATGACACGCTAACGGTCATTTTACTAACTGTCACCCTCCCCCCTCATGATGCCGCTGCTTCCGCCAAACCCCCCCCCCCGAGAGGCCCGTGCGCAGGAGGCCCGTCACCATCTCACGGGGGAGGGCTGTGCTGAGTGTCCGAAGCGCCCACTGGCTTGGATGAGCAGGACAAATAGGAATTGAGCACACGGGGTGGCTCCGAGCCTCGGAACAAACTGCAGCGGAGGCTCACAGCCGTTGCCACCCCAGCTCTCCTTCCCGAAGGGGTTCAGCCCTTTCGGCTTCCCTTCTGTCGCCAGGAACCAAGCTGGGCTGTGGAGCTGCGCATCCCGGCCTCTGCTCTGCAGCGAACCCAGAGCCCAGCCAGGAGAGGCCAGGAGATGCGGGATTGCTCCCCTTCCCCAGTGTGGAGGAGCTAGAGGAGCTAGAGGGCAGAAAGCCTCGCCTCGAGCCTCTGGGAGCAGGGTTGGACAGGGGCATCTCCCGTGGACTCCTCCTCCCTCTCCTCCTCCTTGCTGCCGGAGGGGAGGAGGGCAGAAGAGCGCCCAGGAGCCAGGAAGCAGGAGGAGCCGCATCCCGGCCAGGTAGCCCTTGGCGCGCAGAGGGAGGGAAGGAAGGAAGGAAGGGAAGGAGAGAGAGAGAGGGAGGGAGGGAGGGAAGTTCTGGACGCCGAGGGCTCTCCCTGACTGCAGCCAGGCTGGCTGGCATTGCTGCTTCGGCCAGGAAAGCCTCATTTCCGCTGCCTGAAGTTTCCTGCTAGGCGCTCTCTCTCTCTCTCTCTCTCCACTGTAATTTCCCATGGCACACCTGATGATCTGTCACGGCACACTAGTGTTCTGCGGCACATTGGTTGAAAACCACTGACTTACCTGTATGCAGGTAATTGGAAGAGTGGTGTGGTGCATTGGTTTCAGTGTTTGGATTAGGACTCCTGGATCACATGCTCACTCAGCCATGGAAACCCACAGGGTGGTCTTGAGCAAGTTTTTCTTTTTCAACCTAATGGGAAGGCAGTGACAGACCTCCTCAAAATAAATATATTTCCAGGAAAACCCAAGGAGAGGGTTGCCGTAAGTCAGAGGGCCCTTCCACACAGCCCTATATCCCAAATATCGAGGCAGGAAATCCCACAATATCTGCTTTGAGCTGGGTTATTTGAGTCCACACTCAGATAATGTGGGTTTTTCTGCCTCGATATTCTGGGATATAGGACTGCGTGAAAGGGCCCGGAGTCAACTAGACCAGTGTTTCCCAACCTTTTCTGAGCCGCGGCACACTTTTAACATTAAAAAAATCCGGGGGCACACCACCAACCAAAATGACACAAAATGACACTTTAACACAGTAAAGAACGGCTGGGGGATGGTGGCCTGCTGGGAGCAGGTGCTGGGAGTGCCAAAGCTGGGGAGGGGGCGGAGCCAGGCTGTGCCATGCCCCGCCCCCTACCCCCGGCTTCACCTCTCCCAGCAGCTGCTCCAGCCTTGAGGGGGCAGTGCCAAGCCAGCAGTGCCAGAGCCAGCACAATGCTGGCTTGGCACTGTTCCCTCAAGGCTGGAGCAGCTGCTGGGAGTGCCGAAGCCGAGGGAGGGGGCGGAGCCAGGCCGCGCCATGCCACGCCCCCTCCCCCCAGCTTCAGCTCTCCTACAGAGGAGGAGCATGAGCGGTGGATGGGCTTCAGTGGGCGAGGCTCCTCCTCCACGCGGCTTCAGCGAGCGAGGGGCGAGAGTCATGGTGGGACTCATGGCAGATTGGAGGCTGGCTGGGGACATGGCCGAAGGAGGCGGCGCCCCGGCCCCTTCTTCTTTTTCTTCGCCACTGCCCGGCCCTTCCTCCTCCCCCAAGCAGCAGAAGTTCGGCGGGGGGGGGAAGGGGGGCAGAGAGCTTTTCTCGCAGCACAGCAGGAGGTCCGTCACGGCACACTAGTGTGCCACGGCACACTGGTTGAGAAAGACTGAACTAGACGGCACACAACAAGATAATTAGAGGCTAAGGGACTAAATAGCCGCAGGACTCTGATCTGAAGAACAGATTGTTTGTTCTTTCTGATCCAGATACAGGCAAAGGGCTCTTTTATTGCTCTTATTGTTGTAAACATTTACCCTCCAGTTATTCAGCCTGCAATGGAAATGCAGAGAGTTATTTTATGCTTCTGACCGTCTGATAAATTATTCTTCCTTCCCCGCTCCCCTTTTCACTCCACCACTTACTCTGAGTCAGAAATTAAATTAAAATGTTATTTGTGATCTCAATTAACCGAGATGCACTTTTAGCTTTGTGGAATGAATCTTAGGCCCCTTCTACACTGCCATATAATCCATATTATCAAAGCAGATAAACACAGGTTTTTGGATAAAAAATCACTTTATTTTTCAACGTCGTCTCCTTTGAGCTCTGTACACTTTGTCCAACGTTTCTCCAATTTTTTTAATCCCTTCCAAAAAATAAGATTTGTCGAGGTCATCAAAATAGGTATTTGCTTGTGAGATGATTTCATTGTTGGAGTCAAATCTCTTTCCGCCGAGCCATTTCTTCAGGTTTGGAAACAAGAAATAGTCATTCAGGGCTAAATCCGGAGAATAGGGCAGATGAGGGAGGAATTTGTATCCCAATTCATGGATTGTTGGCCATGGCAACTGCACATGTGTGCACCCCTGCATTGTCCTGGTGCAAAAGAACTTTTTTCTTGGCCAAATGCAGTCTTTTTTCCCAAATCCTCATTAAATCGACCCAATAAGTTGGCATAATATTCGCCATGGATTGTTTTACCCTTTTGAAGGTAGTCAATGTGGATTATACCGCATGCATCCCAAAAAGTGGTCGCCATGACTTTATTGGCTGACAAACCCACTTTGGCCTTCTTTGGCGCCGATTCACCCCGAGAAACCCACTGTTTTGACTGCTGTTTGGTCTCTGGTGTGTTGTGGTGGAGCCACGTTTCGTCCACGATTACGAGACAGCGCAAAAACACGTCCAAATTGCGGTTGAACAACGCCAAACACTCCTGCAAAATTGTCACACGATTGTGTTTGTGGTCGATTGTGAGCAAATGCATAACCCATCTTGCGGAAAGCTTTCTCATACCCAAGTGATCATTTAAAATTGAAACCACTGAGCCATGTGCGATGCCTATGGCTTCCACAATCTCTCACACTTTCAATCTCCAATCGACCAACACCAGATCATGAATTTTTTCAATTGTTTTGGGTGTAGAGACCTCAGCTGGGCGTCCAGAACGTTTGGCATCTTCCGTGCTTGTACGGCCACAACAAAATTCAGTAAACCACTTTTTTACCCTTGAAATTGATGGTGCAGAGTCCCCATCGTATTTATCAAGCTTAGCCTTGGTTTGAGGGATGGGTTTTTTCCACAAAAAATAATGCTTAATGAGCACACAAAATTCACTTTTTTCCATTTTCTCCTCAAATCACGCGGTAGTCTGCTATCAATGGCTGCCAAATACAAACTAAATGACGCAGCTTGTTCAAATTTTGACAGGAGTCAACTGACAGATGCCTCTTGACAGGAGCAGTGCTGCCCTTTCAGTTAAGAGGCGGGAAATTCAAAAAGTCACAGACTTATTGACCCGCCCTCGTACATTCAGCCAAAACGAAAATGTGTTGCTGGTGGTAACATTAACAGTGGTTCTCAACCTGTGGGTCCCCAGATGTTTTGACCTTCAACTCCCCGAAATCCTAACAGCTGGTAAATTGGCTGGGATTTCTGGGAGTTGTAGGCCAAAACACCTGGGGACCCATAGGTTGAGAACTACTGCAAAAAGAAACCAAAATACTCGCCCTTGTTTGATACTTCCCATTAGCCGGCTTTGATCTGTCCGGAATGGCCGGTTGCTTCCTTAGAGTTATGACAAATTGCCTGTTATTACTGGAAACATAGCTGTGTGTACGTACCAGCGAGTGTTGACATTACAATATGAGAATTCTTGGACTCTATTTAAAAAAGGGCCAGAAGGCAGCTTGAGCGACGTTGCTGATCTGGACAAAGCGATTTATGCCGACAGGTTTATACCGTGTGACAATTCTGACCTTGTCTAATTCCAAAAAGATGGACAGACCATTAAGAGAGTCATGCAGATCTAGGTCATTTTTTTGCACTAGGAAGGTGCTAATAAATAAATAAATAAATAAAATTATCCGGGAAGAAATTGAGGAAGTTGTGTTGGCTGGCCAAAGGTAAACATTGTCTTCCCAGGCTTCCTCTTTAATGCTCAAGAGCTGGTTTCCACAGAGGTTTCACCGAAGTTTTTGGTATATCGTCTCTTTTCCTATACCATTTTGACATATACTCCCAACTGGTCTGAAGTGGTAGAAATTGCCCTCATTAATCCTCTACCACTCCACTTTTCCAGCTACTTTTAAAATTTCCAGTTTCTTCTCTTTTCACTTTCCTAATTTTTCTTGAGTTTACTTCCGTTCCTGCAAACTGAATTCAAAGTCTAAAGGTAGAGAGTGCCTACCGTATTTTCTGGCATATAAGACTACTTTTTAACCCAAGAAAATCTTCTTGAAAGCCAAGGTTCGTCTTATGCGTGGGAGTCGTCTTATATGCGGGAGTAGCCTTATACGCGGGAGTCATCTTATATGCGGGAGTAGCCTTATACACGGGAGTAGCCTTATATGCGCGAGTCTTATATGCCAGGAGTCGTCTTATACGCGAGAGTCGTCTTATATGCGGGAGTAGCCTTATACACGGGAGTAGCCTTATATGCGCGAGTCTTATATGCCAGGAGTCATCTTATACGCGGGAGTCATCTTATATGCGGGAGTAGCCTTATACACGGGAGTAGCCTTATATGCGCGAGTCTTATATGCCAGGAGTCATCTTATACGCGGGAGTCGTCTTATACGCAGGAGTCGTCTTGTATGCGGGGGTAGCCTTATATGCGGGAGTCGTCTTATATGCAGGAGTAGCCTTATACAGGGGAGTAGCCTTATATCCGCGAGTCTTATATGCCAGGAGTCGTCTTATATGCGGGAGTCGTCTTATATGCAGGAGTAGCCTTATACACGGGAGTAGCCTTATATGCGCGAGTCTTATATGCCAGGAGTCGTCTTATATGCGGGAGTCGTCTTGTATGCGGGGGTAGCCTTATATGCGGGAGTCGTCTTATATGCGGGAGTAGCCTTATACACGGGAGTAGCCTTATATCCGCGAGTCTTATATGCCAGGAGTCGTCTTATACGCGAGAGTCGTCTTATAAAGCAGGTGCTGAAACTTCCAATGCGGATTGGAGAATCTGTGGTTGCCGCATATGGTGGGGGGAGTTCAAATATTGCAGTGGCCACGTCCCTGCCGTATGCAGCAACTGTATGAAAGCATTAAGGGCGACGCTGTACAAGTACGGTAGAAGAAAATCCATTCATCAGGATTCGTGGACTTAATACGGTCCCGATGGTGAGGTGAAGGGGCGCCTCACCGGGAAGGTGTAAGTGGAGGGCGGAGCAAGCTGCAAGCATCCGGGGCGCCCGGGGTATGGAAAAAAGAGATAGAGTGGCTCTGGGCCCAGAAAAACACCCCTCTTTTACCTATCTGGCCCGCCCTTGTTTCCTATTACCGTACCTCCTCCTCTGCCTCTCAGATCTCGCTCCTGAAGACTGCAGTGAAGCGGTGCAGGTGCGCAAGTGCGAGATCTGAGAGGCAGAGGAGGAGGTACGGTAATAGGAAAATTACCATATTGAAGTCAAATCTGATGCATTTTAAATTTTTACTTGGTGTGCGTTGGAAAAGAGATAGTCTTATACGGCGAGTATATCCCCAACTCTATATTTGGGGTCGTCTTATATGCCCAGTCGTCTTATACACCAAAAATACGGTAAGTTAGCAGGAAGGAGAAAGGAGAAGAGTGGGATCTTGTCCTTCCTTTTAAGATCTGGCAGAAGCACATTGCTGCCTTGCATCTCTAAACATCCCAACTACACTCTGATGTTGTTTAGCATGCTTAATACATGTCCCAGGATTCACTTGTGAAATGTTAGAGGTTTGAATATCATAACTAAGTTGCACAAGCGTTTTGTGTGAGTGTCTGGGTCAGGGTTTTACCTTTGAAACCCTTAATGCAGGCATGGGAAAGCGTTCGGGGAATCGTAGGTGTTGGCGATAGGTGACCCATATAGAAGAATAGACAGTACGATAGCTCTGTACACACTGATTTTGGTGCTTTGCCTCAGGTGCTTGTTGCTCCAGACTCTTTTGTGAAGCCTTCCGAATGCACTATATGCCTTTGCTAATCTGTGATCTATCTCTTTATCGATATTGGCGTCTGAAGAGATGATGCTTCCCAGGGAGGTGAACTGCTGAGCGGACTTAAGCACAGATTTGCCTATGCTGACGTGGGGATGATGGTGTTCTTCCTGTGGTGCGGGCTGGTAGAGAACTTCCGTTTTCTCCAGGCTGACTTCCAGCCCAAACAGCTCTGCAGCTGTTGCAAAGTTTAAATAAATAAAGTTTATTATTTATAAATAATAATAATATATATAAATAATTAATAAATAAAGTTTATTATTATTATCATTAATACACAATTTGAAGTTTGAGTATAACCATGGTTTGACTCACATTCGAAAATGGGGAGTCATTACCTAAAGTTCAGAGGGAATGTTTGACCCCAAGAGTCCTTCAGCGTTTGTTCATGGAGCACCAAACTGTGTTGGATGAAAAGACTTACCGGTAACTGGTCCCCACTGATAGTCCGCTAACGCAGTGTTTCTCAACCAGTGTGCCGGGGCACACTAGTGTGGCCTGAGAGATCATCAGGTGTGCCGTGGGAAATTGGAACCTCGGGAGGGTGGGGGGGGGGAGAAGAGTCTAGTGCAGTGGTTCTCAACCTTCTCAATGATGCGACCCCTTAATCCAGTTCTTCATGTTGTGGTGACCCCCAACAATAAATTTGTTTTTGTTGCTACTTCATAACTGTAATTTTACTACAGTTATGAACTGTAATGTAAATATATGATATGCTGAATGTATTTTCATTCACTGGACTAAATTTGGCACAAATACCCAATATGCCCAAATTTGAATGCTGGTGGAGTTGGGGGGTAGATTTTGTCATTTGGGAGTCATAGTTGCTGGGATTTAGAGTTCACCTACAATTAAAGAGCATTCTGAACTCCACCAATGGTGGAATTGAACCAAACTTGGCACATAGAGCTCCCATGACCAACAGAAAATACTGGGTTTGGTGAGCACTGACCTTGAGTTTTGGAGTTGTAGTTCACCTACATTCAGAGAGCACTGTGGACTCAATGATGGATCAACACCAAACTTGGCATACTCAATATGCCCAAATGTAAATACTAGTGGAGTTTGGGGGAAATAGACCTTGACATTTGGAAGTTGTAGTTGAGATTTATAGTTCTGCTACAGTCAAAGAGCCTCTTGGACAAACTTTCCATACAGAACCCCCCATGACGAACAGAAAATACTGTGTTTTCTCATGGTCTTTGGCGACCCCTCTGACACCCCCTCGTGACCCCCCTAGGGGTCCTGACCCCCAGGTTGAGAAAAACCCGTCTAGTGTGTTGAAGTATAAAAACCCTAAGAAACCTACCTCGATAAAGGCACAAAATTACAAACACCCCCCTCCCCACCCGTTGTCTGCTTGGTCTCTCCCTCTCCATGCATTGGGAAGGCCCGCCTCCCTTTCCCCAAGTAGAGACCTCCTCTTGCCTCCTGGGGGTTCTGTGTGGGAAGTTTGGCCCAGTTCTATCATTGGTGGGGTTCAGAATGCTCTTTGATTGTAAGGGAACTATAAATCCCAGCAACTACAACTCCCAAATGTCAAGGTCTATTTCCCCTGAACTCCATGTGCGTTCATATTTGGGTATATTGAATATTCATGCCAACATTGTTTCAGTCCACAGTGCTCTCTGGATATAGGTGAACTACAACTCCAAAACTCAAGGTCAATGCCCACCAAATTCTTATAGTATTTTCTCTTGGTTATGGGAGTTCTGTGTGGGAAGTTTGTGTCTTTCTGCCATCCCTGCCAGGATATCTATGTTATGTTCATTGAAACAGGCCCAGGTTTCACACTGAGTGTATAAATACATTTAAAAACATGTTAACTATATGTATGACTGTGTTAGAGTGTCATTTTGGTTGGTGGTGTGCCCTAGGATTTGGTCAATGTAAAAAGTGTGCCGCGGCTCAAAAAAGGTTGGGAAACACTGCGCTAACGTGAATGTTACAAAGTGATATAACCTTCCTTAGGGTATTGGAAAATTGGCAGGGCTGAACCGACTTTGTTGACATTGCTCCATCCTTGGATCAGAACATTTCATAGAGTTCCTTGAGAGTGCATACGGGAGGCTTTTATGAAAAGTACTCCCTGGCCTAAGTTCCTGATACTCGATGCATTTGAGAAAGGTAATTGCACAGTAATACATTGGCTTACTTTATGATGCAATATAGCCTCTGAGGATGTACAGGGATTTCCTTTAAACTTTGCTTTGAGAGCTGAACTGTGAAGGCAAACAATGAGTGTACTTGTGAGAGCATGTGGATCCCGTCCACCTTGGGCACGTCGTTGTGAACAACACATAGGGCAGGAGCATTGCTCTCCCCAGGGATGGAGGCTCGGACCCGCCTGCGGCCGACTCCTTAGCAACTCTGACAAACAGAGATGATTTCACACCCGTTGCGGTGAACGTTCAGGACTTTCCTGCTTGCTTTTGAGATAAAACAGCATATGAGCAAATTAAGATCCTTTGAAAAATGAAGTAGGTATCCTACATATATTGCATTTTGCATTTTCCCCCAGGAAATGTCCAGGCACATTGGGGCTCCATCAAAACCCTTTAAAAGTTAATTCTTGTCATTTTACGAGGCTTTAGCCCTAACCCTGATACTCAGTTTGTGGTTGTCCCTAAACAGGCTAGTATGATTTAGATTGTGTGTTTCCTTTGGAGCCAAGTGGGCGCTTGTTTCACTTGATTTCCCTTCAGTGGGTGTCTGGAAGATGGTGTTAGAAAGGATAATACTTGTATTGTAAGTCAGTGTTTTTCAACCTTCTCTGAGCCGCGGCACATTTTTTACATTTACAAAACCCTGGGGCACACCACCAACCAAAATGACACAAAATGACACTCTAACTTACTATATTGTACTATACCATTATACTGTAATATTAATAGTATTTATTTATTTATTTATTTCTTCGGTTTTGTATTCCGCTCCTCCCTACAGGCTCGGGGCGGATAACAGTGAAATATATATGGGCAGCATGTCGCAGACAAGCAGCCCTACAATAAAAGCATAAAAACAAGTTAAAAACACAATCCAACATAGTTACAAAATACAGGGCATAGAGATCTAATTAAACGCCAGTCGAAAGAGGGGCGGTCTTGCAGGCCCTTCTAAAAGGAGCTAGTTCCGAGATAGTTCGGACACTGTCTGGTAGAGAGTTCCACAGCACTGGGGCTGCTGCAGAGAAGGCTCTCTGTCGAGTCACGGATAGGTGACAGGAGCGGACTGATGGTACAGTCAACAAGTTATGCTCGTCTGACCGCAGTGATCTCGGGGGTAAATACGGAGTAAGGCGGTCCCTCAGGTACGCAGGCCCTAGACCGTGCAAGGCCTTAAAGGTTAATACCAACACCTTGAAGACAATTCGGTACTCAATAGGAAGCCAGTGCAGTTGCCGGAGGATGGGCGTGATATGCTCCCTTACTGACGAACCCGTCAGCAACCGAGCAGCGGCGTTCTGCACTAGCTTGAGTTTCCGGATTGTCGACAGGGGAAGGCCAACGTAGAGGGCGTTACAGTAGTCTAGTCTCGAGATGACCGTCGCTTGGATCACCGTCGCCAGGTCGTTCCCGGACAGGTAGGGTGCCAGTCGCCTAGCCTGTCGTAGGTGATAGAAGGACCCCCTGCAGACCGCGGAGACCTGAGACTCCATGGTCAGCAGGGAGTCCAACTGAACACCTAAGCTCTTAACTGAAGGTGACGGGCTAAGCCGCTCGCCATCCAGGGTAGGCAACCGGCACCCACCCAGCCCGGGGCGACCGGGCCACGGAATCTCCGTCTTCGACGGGTTCACCTTCAGCCGGCTGGCGCGCAGCCAACCAGTCACGGCCTCCAGGCATCGATGGAAACAATCGGGTACGGTATCCGGCCTGCCGTCCATTCTCAGCAGAAGCTGGGTGTCATCCACATACTGATAACACTCCAGACCAAAGTCGCAGGCCAGCAGGGCCAGGGGGCGCATATAGACGTTGAATACTAAGGGGGAGAGGATGGCCCCTGGGGACCCCACAATTGTGGGGACCTCCCGGAGACCCCCCCACCCCCTCCACACGTTGTCCCCCGCCCCGGAGGAAGGAGGCCACCCAATGAAGTGTGGTCCCCGACTCCGCGCGCCGGCTAACGGTGGGTCAACAATGCATGATCTACCGTATCGAACGCTGCTGTCAGATCTAACAAGACGAGCAGGGCTGACCCGCCCTGGTCCAGCTGGCGGCGAAGTTGGTCTGTAATGGCGACAAGCACGGTCTCCGTCCCATGCCCAATACGGAAGCCGGACTGGTAGGGATCAAGTCCAGCTGTGTCATCTAAGAACTGCTGCAGCTGATCCGCTGCTGCCCTCTCAATTACTTTGCCCAAGAAGGGCAAGTTGGACACAGGCCTGTAATTGGAGGGAGCTGAAGGGTCTAAGTTCGGCTTCTTCAGCAGCGGTCTTACCATAGCCTCTTTCAATCCCCCGGGAAGACTCCTTGCTCAAGGGAGCTATTTATGATCGTGCCCAGGGGGCCTCGTAGCCCCTCCCGGCAAGATCTAATAAGCCAGGAGGGGCACGGGTTGAGGGAGCAAGTAGTTGGCCTGGCTGCAGCAAGTAACTTATCAACAGCTGCTGCGTCCAGCTTTTGGAAACGGGTGAAGGTGGGCCCGCCGAGTGGCGGCGGAGTCTCGAGCTCACTAACTGTATCAACCGTGGCTGGAATGTCCCGGCGAAGCTTCGAAATCTTGTCAGTAAAATAGTTCTGGAAGGCCTCAGCTGTTGGAGCCAAACCCCTATCGTTTGGGACAGTTGGGATTATTGTCATAGACCGAATTATCCTAAAAAGTTGGGCTGGGCGTGAACTAGCTGACTCTATCAAGGAGGCATAGTAGACTTTTTTCGCCTCCTTGATAGCTCGCTCATAAGCCTCCTTAAACTGCTTATAAGCCGATTTCGATGCCTCGTCACGGAGACTCCGCCACACGTCCTCTAGCTGTCTCTTCCTCCGTTTCATCGCCCGCAACTCCTCGGTGTACCATGGCGAGCGATTACTACGGGGGGTGAGAGAGCGCCTGGGGGCGATCTCGTCTAAGGCAGTGGCAAGGCTGGTATTCCAGGATATTATGTTAATACATAATTCATAATAATAATAATATAGCCCATGAGGCTCCTTCCATGTCACGTCACAGTCTCTGAGGCCCGGTAGGCCGCTCGCACATCTGCCCGGAGGCGGGCCCCGTCATTCCCCACGTCGTGGCAGTAGTGGGCGAAGAGGCAGTACAGCTGCGGGTAGGAGAGGAAGCCCATGAAGGCAGAGGCGGCGGCGCCGACCAGGGCCAGGCTCAAGGGCTGCACCGCCCCGGCTGGCCGGACCAGCGCCAGGCCCGCTGCCACGCTCAGCACCACCAGGCACACCCTCCGCCGCATTGCCTCAGACGAGGCACTTCTACTCCACTGGCGTCCCCTCAGGCAAGGCGCTTCCGGTCCCGCCACCTCCATCACCGCCATCTTGGTGCCGGGCGGGAGTTTGAGGCCACCGCGACGGAATGGGTCCGCGGGGAATAAAGGGGCGTGGCTTATTCAAGACTCAAGAGGTTCCAATTTCATACGGCACACCTGATGATCACTCATGGCACACTAGTGTGCCGCGGCACACCGGTTGCGAAACACTGTTGTAAGTGATTCTGACCATTTTTGTCAGTAAGTGCCTGTGATATTTGGTTTGTGAAATTAATGTTTACATTTTATATAATTAATATGTATTTTAGGTAAAGGTAGTGGTTTCCCCCTGACATGAAGTCCAGTCGTGTCCAACCCAGGGGGGTGGTGCTCATCTCCATTTCTAAGACGAAGAGCTGGCGTTGTCTGTAGACACCTTCAAGGTCATGTGGCCAGCATGACTGCAAGAAACACTGGGAATGTGGTGCAACTGGCTAAGTGTCAGCTGCATAAGATCTCTTTGACCAATAGGTCATGAGTTGGAGACTTGCCCAGGTCGAGGTGGGTGCTCGACCTTTAAGTGTAGCCTGCTGTTGACTTTTGCAGCCCGAAAGACAGTTGCATCTGTCAAGTAGGAGATAAAGGTACCATATTAAGTGGGGAGGCAAATTTTGACTGAATTATGAGGCCATTAAAGAACTCCAGGAACGCTGAGGAATGCGGAAGGAACTCTGAGAGATGAGGAGTGCGCCAGCTCCCCCTAGTGGCCAGAGTTTGCCTCTGTTCATCTATATGTGTGTATGTGGAAACGACAGGGATCGTCTTCCGGGCAGCTGCATTTTGAACTATATGAAGCTTCCGGGTCACTGACAAAGGAAGGCCAACGTAAAGAGCGTTACAGTAATCCAGTCTTGAGGTGACCATGGCATGGATCACTGTGGCTAAGCACTCCCCGGAAAGATGGAAAAATGCCTGTTTGCTGACGGCGGAGACCTGGGCCTCCATTGATAGCAAGGGGTCCAAAATGACACCTAGGTTTTTCACGGTGGCCGATGGAGCAAGAGGCTCACCGTCGAGGGTAGGCAGCGGGTGCTCCACTCCCTCGGGCCGGCCAGGCCACAGGATGTCTGTCTTCGCCGGGTTCACCCTTATCCTGCTAGCACGCAGCCATCCAGTCACGGCTTCAAGGCATAGAGTGAAATTATCAGGTTCCTAAACTGCCCCAGTCTCCAGACGCAGAAGGAGCTGGGTGTCATCAGCGTACTGATAACACTCCAGTCCGAAACTCTGTACCAGCTGAGCGAGCGGTCGAACATAGATGTTAAATAAAAGAGGGGAAAGGATAGCCCCTTGTGGCACCCCACAGTAAAGGGGGCACCTCTCGGAGACTTGTCCCGTCCACTCTACTCGCTGTCCCTGATTCCGGAGAAATGAGCTGAACTGTTTGCTTACCTTCTGGACTCTTGTGTGGTGCTGTGGCCATAGGGGTTCCCAGACGTGGAGTGCAATACATATAATGCAGTATGGGTATTGTATTGGCCTGGTGCAACCATACAACTCACACAGGCTAATGCAACTTAAGGTGGGGAAAGCCACTTAATGCAGCCAGACTCCCAACTTAAAAATACACTGGGGAATGTTTGGCCCCTGCAGCAGGATATGGACCTTCCCCTGTAATGGCAGCTCAAGACTTGCCTTTTTGCTTCAATGCACCTCGCAACCAGCATTTTTCATACTGGTTTGGAGCCGCAATATGTGCCTGTGTAGAAGGGGCCTAAGTTGTAAGTGGCATGCAGGGTAATTTTAAATGGTAAGTGAACAGTCTTTTGGCTCCCCCCAACCAATTACTGAGATAGATAGATAGATAGATAGATAGATAGATAGATAGATATGGATTGGGTGCATAGACAAATTTGGGCCCTCCAGGTATTTTGGACTTCCTACTGGCTGTTTGGAATTGTGGGAGTTTAAGTCCAAAACACATGGAGGGCTGAAGTTGGCCCATGCCACACACACACACACACACACACACACACACACATATATATTCCTTCCCACCATTTTCCCTGCTCTATTCCTATTCTCTTTGTGTGTGTGTCTATATCTATATCTATTCCCTTTCCTTCCTTCTCAGCCCTATACCCCAGCATGTCAAGGCAGAAAATCCCACATTATCTGGGTGTGGACTCAGATATTCAAAGCAGATAATGTGGGATATAGGGCTGCGTGGAAGGACCCTCACCCTTTTCCCTCCCCTCCTCCTATTCTTTGTGTGGGTCTGTACATTCCCCATCCTTCCTTCCTCCTCACCCATTTCCTTGCCCCCTTCCTATTCTCTTTCCCCTTCTTACCTTCCCCTTCCTCCCTTCTCACCCTTTTCCCTCCCCTCTTCCTATTCTCTTTTTGTGTGTATGTGTATATATGTGTGTATCAGGTCTAGGCAAATTTCGGGAGCAAGGGCCCGGGGGTTGGGCTAGGTGCCCTCTGGCTGGCAGGCTCGTCTGGCCGCTCAGTCCTGCTCCCGGCCCCCGGGTAAAGGCGCCCACGTGGCCTCCTCCCTCGCCCTCGTGCACCGGTGGCAGCAGCGGCAACAGAGGGAGGAGACGCGTGGGGGGGAAGGGAGACGGGAAAGGCAGGTGCTTCTGCCCCCTTCTCTCTCACCCTGCGCAACGCATCCTCGGCGGGGGGGAAAGGGTGCGCAGGGCGCAGGGCGAGGCAGGGAGAAGGGAAAGGCACGCGCCACTGCCGCCTCCTCTCTCGCCCTGCGCGAGCCTTCCTCCCACCCTGCCGGCACCCCTGGGGGCGTGGCGCCCGGCCCTGGATGCGCCCTTTGGCCACGTGGCGCCCTGAGGCGGCCGCTTAATTTGCCTCCACTAAGATCCGCCCCTGGTGGCATGTAATGCTTAATTGGGGTTTAATCTCTAAGATAGGGGTGTCAAACCCATCTTCACCAAGGACGACATCATCGTTATGGTTGCCTTCAAAAGGGCTGAATGTTGCTCTGACATTGAAAGCTTCATAAACTGACACGGCGGGCCGAATTTGGCCTACGGGCCTTGTGCTTGACGTGTGTGCTCTAAGCCCTGTGTCAGGCTCAGTGAATGATGGCTTATGTTCAGATTGCTTTTCTGCGGGCAGCATGCCCAGGCAAAGCAAATCAGGATGTCTCTTTTTAATTTTATGATGCGATCATGTCCACGAGGAGCTCTGCATTAGAGACAATTACACAGGAAGACGGAAAAAGAGAGTGTCTCTTAGTATGAGGCTGACTTCATTCCAGTTTGGGGATGTAAATAGGTTTGAAATAATTGCATGTGTACAGTAATTTCTGGAAAATTAGGTTCTATAAAGCTTGTTGGTTTTACTAAACACTCTGTAATACTCTAGTTTAGGAACGTTCGGATACAGATTATTAGATTATTAGATTCATATTTTTCTGAAGACCAGCACATACTTGAACATTTAACATCTAATTACATGTTATGTGACGGCGCAGCAAGCGCCACTTGTATGAAAAACTTTTAAGTTCCAAAGGTTTGCATTGTTGTATTGTGTTTCTGCAAGCCTGCTCAGTTTTGCAAAGGTTTGGTTGCACTGATTGGCTCTTTACACCTGTCAATCATTGTTTAACAGAGCCCAATTAAGTTTGTCCCGCCCCTTTTCCCAGGGACTTTGGGAATCTAGCCATTTTGTTTATCGGCGCTTCCCAGGTTTTCTCCAGAAGAGGACATACCTGAAGGTTTATTATTTATTTATTTAGATGGTATTTGTACCCCGTAGCTTCTCACCCCCGCAGGGAGACTCAGCACGGCTTACATTTGCAGCACTACAGGCCACAACACCACAATACAATTTTAAAATACACCATATAATCAACATTATTAAAAAACATTAAAAAATCAAAAAAAACCCATTACATTAAAAACCACTACATGCAACAATAATTAATTAAAGCCATCAAGCGGAACACATTCTCAGTCCAGTCAAGTCCAAAATGTCAATCCAGTCAAATCCAAAGGTACAATTTACATCTGCTGCCCAAAGGCCTGGTGCCAGAACCACGACTTTAGCATTTTTCTAAAAGCGAGGAGAGATGGAGTTGATCTTACTTTGTTTGGGAGTGCGTTCCCTAGTCAAGGGGCCACTGCCGAGAAGGTGCTGTCTCTCGTCCCCACCAGCCGTATTTGCGATGCTGGCGGAAACGAGAGCAGGGCCCCCCCAGATGATCTTAGACTGCGAGATGGGACATAGAGGCAGATGCGTTCAGACAAGTAAGCTGGGCCAGAACCGTATAGAGCAGTGTTTCTCAACCTGGGGGTCGGGACCCCCGAGGGGGTCATGAGGGGGTGTCAGAGGGGTCGCCAAAGACCATCAGAAAACATAGGGAAGTTTGGCCCAATTTTATCGTTGGTGGGATTCAGAATGCTCTTTGATTGTAGATGAACTATAAATCCTAGCAACTATAACTCCCAAATGTCAAGGTCTATTGTCTTCAAACTCCACCAGTGGGCATATGGGATATGCATGCCAAGTTTGGTCCAGATCCATCATTGTTTGAGTCCACAGTGCTCTCTGGATGGAGGTGAACTACAACTCCCAAACTCAAGGACAATGCCCACCAAACCCTTCCAGTATTTTCTGTTGGTCACGGGAGTTCTGTATGCCAAGTTTGGTTCAATTCCATCGTTGGTGGAGTTCAGAACGCTCTTTGATTATAGATGAATCATAAATCCCAGCAACTACAAGTCCCAAATGACCAAAATCAATCCCGCCCAACCCACTATTAAAATTAGGGAGTATCAGATATTTGTGCCAAATTTGGTGCAGATATTGACGTTACGATTCATAATAGTAGCAAAACTACGGTTATGGAGTAGCAACAAAAGTAATGTTATGGTTGGGGGTCACCACAACATGAAGAACCGTATTAAGGGGTCATGGCATTAGGAAGGTTGAGAAACACTGGTATAGAGCTTTATAGGTCAATACCAGCACTTTGAATTGCCAGGCTAGGCCTTGGTCAAGCTATCTCTCAACACCAATCTGACTTTCCTTGGGACTTGTACTGCATACTCAACATATCAGAAGGTTGAGTGACACTGAGGAGCCCCAAGCGCCTTCAAACAGTCAGGTGGCATTCAGAGGAAGGTTTTGTGCCTTTAATATAGGCCAGGGCTGCTCATTAGGTAGATCGCGATCTACTGGTAGATCGCGTAGGGCGTCCTGGTAGATCGCAGGCAGGGCGGGAGGAAGGCTCAGGCCCGCCCCACAAGCTTCCGACGACGCCCAGGTGCAGAAGGAGGCTGGACTGGATGGCCCTTGGAGGTCTCCTCCTATTCTAGGAACCCATTGTTATTGTTGTTATTATTATTATTAGAGACTGAATGGCCATCTGTGAGGAATGATTTGATTGTGTGTTTCCCTTATGGCAGAAGGAGGCTGGACTGGATGGCCCTTGGAGGTCTCCTCCTATTCTAAAAACCCATTGTTATTGTTGTTATTATTATTATTAGAGACTGAATGGCCATCTGTGAGGAATGCTTTGATTGTGTGTTTCCCTTATGGCAGAAGGAGGTTGGACTGGATGGCCCTTGGAGGTCTCCTTCTACTCTAGGAACCTATTGTTGTTGTTGTTACTATTATTATTATTAGTAGCAGAGGCTGAATGAATATTATCATCATTATTATTATGAATAAATTCAGGGGCTCATTATACTCACATTTAGTTGAATTCAGTCTTAAAATATATTATATGGCTCTCACTGAAATAAATATCCGAATATTTTGCTTTTATGGCTCTCTGAGTCGTGGGTCGGGAGATCATTTTGACTTGGTTGTTTTATAAGTAGCTCGTATGCTGAAAAAGTGTGAGCACCCCTGATATAGGCCATCTGGCTGGCGTCTCAAGTGTCCTTACCTCGAGGCCACAAAGAAGGAGAGGACTTGGAGAGCCATCTGGCTGAAGCTTCCTGGATCTAGGCCAGTGATTTTCAACCAGTGTGCCGCGGAACACTAGTGTGCCGTGAGAGATCATCAGGTGTGCCGTGGGAAATTATTTTCAAACTTCATTCATATATAAACTATAAGGCATATCTGTCCCTTTAAGAAATGGAACTATAGCACTCTCGTGTCACCTAAGAAGTGACCCGAGAGTGCTATGGTCGCGCCATCTTGGATTCGCTCAGACGCGGCTAAGTAAACAAAGTTGGAGTTAGTGCTGCAGCTGCGCGTCAATTTGGGATTTGTGTTCATCGCAACAGGCCCAGGTTTCACACTAAGTGAGTGTATAAATACATTTAGAAACATATTAACTATATGTATGACTGTGTTAGAGTGTCATTTTGTGTCATTTTGGTTGGTGGTGTGCCCCAGGATTTTGGAAGGTTGAAAATCACTGACTTAGGCAACTAAGAGACTGTAAAGTATTTTTCTTTTATCCTTTTGGGGAACAAAGTAAAGTACCTGAGTGAAATTAACTCATGTGAAGAATAATAAAGCCTGTTTGAGTTAACTATAGTGTTAACTATACCAGGGCTGTCCAACTTCTACCGGACCTGTGGCCGGAATTCCGGTCACTGATGACCTGGGGGGCCGAAGGGTCTGTCTCCGCCCCGGCTCCGCCCCTCCCCCTCCTCTGCCCCCTCCCCTTAACATAAGGGGAGAGGGAGGGAATGGAACACATGGGGGGCATACATAAACAATTCCATATATTTAATATTAACATAAGGGGAGCCCCCTGATTCAGCCTACCTTCCCAAACGCGCAGGATCCAGGAGAGACAGGCCAGGCCACCGACCAAGACAGGCGCGCAAGACGGACTGTGTGGGCCGCAGGGAGTCAGTAGCCGAGATTTCGGCAACAGGAGGAGTATCGCAAGACTACGCGAGCCACACGGGATTTCGCTCTCAACGCAGGTGTGATCTCACGTTGAGAGCGAAATCCCGTGTGGCTCGCGTAGTCTCGCGATACTTGCTCCGAAACCCGGAAGTGGGTAATTATTATTATTATTATTATTTTATTTTTCTATTTTTATTTTTTATTAAAATGCTGAGGGGGCCGGAGGAAAGGGGCTAGGGGGCCGTGTACGGCCCTGGGGCCGCCTGTTGGACATCCCCGAACTATACTATAAAACCACACAAAAGGACTCAGGCTCCTTCCACACAACTGTATAAAATCCCACATTATCTGCTTTGAACTGGATTATATGGCAGTGTGGATTCAGATAAC
Source organism: Anolis apletophallus (assembly GCA_030556195.1). Taxonomy (NCBI): domain Eukaryota; kingdom Metazoa; phylum Chordata; class Lepidosauria; order Squamata; family Anolidae; genus Anolis; species Anolis apletophallus. Next base: position 155,298,884 of record JARBWK010000006.1, on the reverse strand, counting down.
CCAGTTCAAAGCAGATATTGTGGATTATCTGCCTCAAATATTCTGGATTACAGTGTTCCCTCACTTATTGCTGGGATTACGTTCCAGGGTCTCCCGCTATAAGTGAAAAACCACAATGTACGGATGCTCTATTTATTTTAATATTTATACATTATTTTAGTACGGTAGCTATACACTATTTAAAGTCTTTATAAACATAAAATAAAGGGAAGGAAAGTAAGGAAAGGCCATTCAAGGCTAGGAGGGAGGACGGAGGAGGGAAAGCACCTTGGAGAGCGGGCAAAACCGCCACAAAACAGCGAAAATAACATTATATTTTAAATTAATATCCGTGAAACAGCGAGTCCACAATAAGTGAAATAAATAAATACTACCGATAACCATTCACGTGGGTGAATAAAATGTTGTGAAAGGTTACATCCCATATAGATTACTGCAACGCTCTCTACGTGGGGCTGCCTTTGAAGACTGTTTGGAAGTTTCAAGTGGTCCAAGTGGTCCAAAGGACAGCAGCCAGGTTGATAACAGGAGTGGCATTCAGAGAGTGAACAACTCCCCTGTTGTGCCAGCTCCACTGGCTGCCAGTTTGCTACCGGGCACAATTCAAAGTGCTGGCTTTAGCCTTTAAAGCCCTAAACGGTTCAGGTCCAACTTACCTATCCGAACGCATCTCTCCCTATGAACCATTGAGATGTTTAAGTTCATCAGGAGAGGCCCTGCTCTCGGTCCCGCCTTCTTCGCAGGTGCGACTGGCAGGAACGAGAGACAGGGCCTTCTCAGTGGTGGCTCCTCAGCTTTGGGACGCCCTCCCTAGTGACATCAGATCGGCCCCCTCCCTCCTGACATTTTGCAAGAAAGTCAAGACCTGACTGTTTGGGCAGGCATTTGCTGATGAAATATAACGGTTTAATTAGATATATAGAATGACGACGACGTGACGGAAAGTGATTTCAACGTGACGCTGAGAACAGTGCCTTGAAGCCGTGACTGGTTGGCTGCGTGCCAGTAGATTGAGCAAATCCAGCAAAGACGGAGATACTGTGGCTGGGCCACCCAGTTGGTGGGGAGGCCCGACTGCCTAGCTTGGATGGCGAGGCATTATGCCCGACGCCAGGGGCGGTCTAAGGTAATTTTAAATGGTAGGCGAACATTATTTTGGTGCCCCCCCCCAAAAACATTATTTTGTCGCCCCCCATGTAAAACAAATATACAATTATAATATCACAATACCATTAGTAGTATTATATTGTATCAATGTATATACAATATATTATACCATACTCATACTATATTATATCATAATTATATTATACTACATTACAATATAATTATATTATAATATATTGACATTATAATATAATATAACATTCTATTATATTATTATAATAAAATAACATTATTTATTTAAATAAAATTATCCTCTACTAAATATTTTCATTACTCCTATAAAACTCAAATAACCCAAAATAAAGTAAAATAAAATATTATATATTACTATTTTGTACAATACCACTATACTGCAATATTGTTTGTAATATTACATGTAATATAAAATATATCATTATTCTATTGTTATATTGTATTTGTATTATATTGTATGACAATATTAAGCAGAACTGTATAATAATCAACAAGAAATGCAATGTAAATGCATCAAAATCAGAATATATGACCTACCACCCGTCTCATAATCCATAGGAGTCTCCCATAAGTCCAAAATTAGGATCCCAATGTAAATGTAAATGTCTGAGGAACATCGGCAGGGCCAGGATGGCGCCCCATGCGGCCAGGATGGCGCCCCCTTCCCAGATGGCGCCCTAGGCGGCCGCCTACCTGGCCTATCTTGTAGGACCGCCCCTGCCCGATGCCCTCAGTTAAGAGCCTGGGGGTCGTTTTTGACCCGTTGCTGTCGATGGAAGCCCAGGTCTCCAGCGTCAGCAAAACCGCCTTTTTCCATCTGTGGCAAGCTAGGTGTCTGGCCCCCTACCTATCCAGAGACGACCTGGCCACAGTGCTCCAAGCCACGGTCATCTCGAGACTGGACTACTGTAACGCCCTTTACATTGGCCTGCCCTTGTCAGTGATCCGGAAACTTAAGCTCATCCAGAATGCCGCTGCACGACTTCTCACTGGGGCTCCAGTGAGACGTCACATAACACCCATCCTCCAGCAGCTCCACTGGCTTCCGGTCGAGCACCAGATCCCCTTCAAGGTGATGGTGTTAACTTTCAAGGCCTTGCATGGTCTGGGGCCGCTGTATCTGAGGGACCGTCTCTTCCCCTCCCAACCCCAGAGGTCACTTCGTTCCGAACAAATGAACCTCCTGGAAGTACCGACCTTCAAAGCAATCCATCTCACATCGACCCGGCGCAGAGCCTTTTCTGTAGTGGCGCCGTCAATATGGAACACTTTTCCTAGCGATGTACAGGCCATGCAGGACCTTCTCTCCTTCCGCAAGGCCTGCAAGACTCACCTTTTCCGGCTAGCCTTTGATTGCTAGGCCAGAAATCTTTTCTAAGCTAGTTTAATATGTTTGCTTTGACCTCTGTGTGTTTTACCTGATTGTAAGCCGCTCCGAGCCCTCGGGGAGTGGCCGCGTACAAGTCCAAATAATAAATAATTAATAAATACTCTGTAATTGTATGTTTTTAATTGCTCTATTTCTGGTGCCTCTTGCTTGGCCACACCAGAATGTGGTGAAATTATAGGAAAACGGGGCAGGACGTTCAGAACTGTTTTTTAAATATATGGAAAGGAGCATGTTTTGATCTCTAGTCACAGAGAGTTGCTATACTGTCCAGAACGGGGACAATGGTTATTTGTGTTGCAGTCACGGTTGGTAGCATGAATCGACCCCTTTGTAATAATTGTGCATGTGAGAGATGGGCTGTGAGCGTTGCTTATCAAGAAGACCTGTTTTGTATCATAGTGCAAGGATGCTTCTTTTGCTGGCACATCTCTTTTTATGTGCTGTTCCTTGCCTTGAACCTATTGGTGAAGCTTGAACTTCCAGTGTTACTATCATAACTTAGAACAGGGGTCGGGAACATTTTTGACCCAGAGAGCCATGAAAGCAAAATATTTGGAAATGTATTTCAGTGAGAGCCATATAATAGATATAATATATTTTAAGTCTGAATTCAACTAAATGTGAGTCTATACGTACATACGATGAGGAAAGGATTCACCCGGCAGAATGATGGGACACTTCAGTCCTGGCTCTGCAAAAGGCATGCTCAGGACTCTGGGAAGGAAGAGAAGATGGAAGGAAGGAAGGGGAAAAGAAAGAAAGACAGAGGAAATAAAGGAGGAAGGGGGAGAGGAAGAAAGAAAAGAAGAACAAACTATGGAAAAGGAAGAAAAGAAAAGCAGGAGAGAGACAAGGAGGGGAAAAGAAAGAAGGAAATGGGAAGGGAGGAAAGGAAAGGGCGGGGAAAAGAAAGGAAAGGGAGTGAGGAAAAAGTAATATAATGAAGGGAAAAGAAGAAAGGAAAGAAGAGGAGAGAGGGAGAAGTGAAAGAAAGGAAGGAGGAGGCAAGGAAGACTTGGGGGAAGAATAGAAGAGGAAGGAAGGAAGAGGAAAAAAGGAAGGGGAGAGAGGGAGGGAAAAGGAAGGGCAAGGAAAGAATGGAAGAGGAGGGAGAGAGGAAAGAAGGAAGGGGAGAGAGGGAGGGAAAGGAAGGAGAGGAGGAAAGAATGGTGGAAGAGGAGGGAGGGAGGGAGGGAGGAAAGAAGGAAAGTACCTCAAGTCAGCCAAAGGCTTAATATGAGGGCGGATCAATAAGGAAGGGGGAAAGAAAGAAAGAAAGAAAGAAAGAAAGAAAGAAAGAAAGAAAGAAAGAGGAAATAAAGGAGGGAGGGGGAGAGGAAGAATGAAAAGAACGAACTATGAAAAAGGAAGAAAAGAAAAACAGGAGAGAGACAAGAAGGGGAAAAGAAAGAGGGAAATGGGAAGGGAGGAAAGGAAAGGGTGGGGAAAAGAAAGGAAAGGGAGTGAGGAAAAAGTAAAATAATGAAGGGAAAAGAAGAAAGGAAAGAAGTGGAGAAGGGGAAGTGAAAGAAAGGAAGGAGAAGGAAAGGAAGACTTGGGGAAAAGAATAGAAGACGAAGGAAGGAAGGAAGAGGAAGGGAGGGAGAATGGAGGAAAGAAGGAAGGGGAGAGCGGGAGGCAAAGGAAAGAAGGAAAGGGTGAAGGGGGAGAAAGATAAGAAGGAAGGAAGAGGAAGGAAGACGGAGAATGGAGGAAAGAAGGAAGGGGAGAGAGGAAAGGAAAAGGAAGGAGAGAAGGAAAGGGTGAAGGGGAGAAAGAAAGGAAGGAAGAAGGAGGAAGGAAGAGGGAGAATGGAGGAAAGAAGGAAGGGGAGAGAGGGAGGGAAAGGGAAGGAGTGAAGAAGAAGGAAAGGGTGAAGGGGAGAAAGGAAGGAAGGAAGAGGGAGAATGGAGGAAAGAAGGAAGGGGAGAGAGGGAAGGAAAAGGAAGGAGAGAAGGAGAAGGAAAGGGTGAAGGGGAGAAAGGAAGGAAAGAAGAAGAAGGAAGGAAGAGGGAGAATGGAGGAAAGAAGGAATGGGAGAGCCAAATGCAATCATGAAAAGAGCCACATCTGACTCTCGAACCATAGGTTCCCTACCCCTGACTTAGAACAATAAAGTCATAATTGGCACGGAGGACCCAGAAATTCCTAGAGAGACCACCTTAAATCAAATCTGTGAATATCCAAATCTGCAAAAATGAAAACCACAGACGCGGAGGGCTAGCTTTACTGTATTATGTCAGTCACACATAAATTGAGACATACCTCACCAAATTCAGCCCACCGAAGGCTTAAAACCCCTCTTTGCCTTCTGCTAGACCCGTGGTTCTCAACCTTCCTAATGCCGCGACCCCTTAATACATTTCCTCATGTTGTGGTGACCCACAACCATCAAATTATTCTAACTAATTTTGCTACCATTGTGATTCACAATGTAAATACTGGATATGCAGGATGTATTTTCATGCATTGGACCAAATTTGAAACAAATACCCAATGCGCCCACATCTGAACACTGGTAGTGACCAGTGATGTTCAAGAGATGTTCCGGCCAGAAGAACAATTCCAGATTATTGCTGCTTTTGATTTCCTAATACTCAAAGCCTTAACCTATTATAAGCTTGGGGGATTTGTTCCAGGTTTGAAAGTCCTCCAACCTGTTATATCTGCCTTGATAATCTGGATTATATAGCAGCGTACAAGGGGCATTACTCATGAGTTCCACACCTGGAAATCTATCTTTATTTGAGCTGCTAATAGTCCTAAAACTATTGGGCAGTAATCAGGGCCGGACTAAGGTAATATAAAATGGTAAGTGAACCTTATTTTGGCGCCCCCTCGCTCTCCAGCCTTGTGGAGGGTGCACGCGTGCGCTGGAGTGTGCGCACGCAGGGCGGGCCCAGCTACCCAGGGTCGGTAGTCGCCCTACGCGGGGGCGAGGGGAAGGAGCATTGGGCGGCCGGAGGCAGGGCACGTCTGGCTGCAGGGCACTCCTCCTTTTTGGCCTCGTGGTGTGGGCCGGTTGGTTGCTCCAGGCTGCTGGGCTCGCCCTGTGGTGATGGCGCATGTGCGAAACTTACGTGCGTGTGCCATTGCCGCGGGGCGGGCCCAGCTGCCCAGAGCCGCTGATCACCGCTGATTTGGAGGCGGCGCGCCTCCAGCTGTGGAACGCTCCTCCTTTTAGGCCTCGTGGTGTGGGGTACTTGGCGGCTCTGGGAGGCTGGGTCACCCTGTGGCGATGGCGCATATGCGAAACTTCCGTGCGTGTGCCATTGCCGCGGGGCGGGCCCAGCTGCCCAGAGCCGCTGATCACCGCTGATTTGGAGGCGGCGCGCCTCCAGCTGTGGAACGCTCCTCCTTTTAGGCCTCGTGGCGTGGGGTAGTTGGCGGCTCTGGGAGGCTGGGTCACCCTGTGGCGATGGCGCATATGCGAAACTTCTGCACGTGTGCCATTGCCACAGGGCGGGTCCGGCTGCCCGGAGCCGCTGATCGACCTGCACCGCGGGGGCCTCCTCCTTTTCGGCCTCGTGGTGTGGGGCGATGGGGACAACGTAAAATGCGCCCCTGAGTATTGGCAAGTGGTAAGCAAATGCTTACTTTGCAGAGTGCAAGTAATCCTGGAGTGATAAGTCCCTGAAGAGGTAAGGGTAGATATATTCCAGGAGGAAATCCAGCCCCGGAATAAGAAAGTAATGGCGTCCTTAATCAGAAGAGGAAGATTCTATGGTTTGGAACTGAAAATAAATGCCGTCACAAATAGTTTGAAACATCCAATTAAGGGATGCAACCAATGTGGCCAATTTATTTTCCATAGATCTTTGCCTATTGGGCATTTTCTCTCTTGGTTAACACTGCCAAATAATGCTTCTTCTTCCCCCGTCATCCTTTTAGGGCAGGCATCCAAATGGAAGCATTTGGGCATGTGGAAGATGTGAATTTTTGTGGATGGGTGGGAGAGGGGAAGGCAGTGTGTCTGCTCCTGACAGCCCTGCACAGAAGAACTATACGTGAATTATTCTGTCTGGGCACTTAAGTGCATCTCTTACTACTGCTTGTGTCGTGTTCCTTCTGTTTCCGGGAGATGCTGCGTAATGGAATGCAAATTATACTCCTGAGAGCCATTTGCGCATGAATCTGCCTCCTTTCTGTTTAATAATGTAGGGGTTGCTGTTTTGCACAGGGTGGTATTTTGTCTTGTGGAGTCATGAGTCCAATTTTACCATTGGTTTTTGAAGTGTTTGTAAGACTGCAATGACTGATCTCTTGTCATTTTATTATGGTAGACTGTTCTACAATTTTGGATATGCCCGGATTTCGGAAGTTATTCGGATACTTCTGACTTTTTTAGCAATTTCGAGAGCAACCCTCCCAACAGGAATTCCGAAATTCCGAATTTCAGAATTCCGAATTCCGAATTTTGGATGTCATTTTGGATGTCATCAGCTCCTTGGCTGATGGCTAACAGCTGACTCTCCCTTCTGCTGATTTTTTTGCCCATTTTTGAAAGTGGACGCCATTTCCGAAGACTTCCAAATTTCGGAAATACTTCCAAATCAATTTCGAAATTTATCGGAAATTTTTCGGAAGTCCATATAATCCGAAACGACAGCTACAATTAGATCCTAAACGAGTTTCGAAACATTTTTTTCTTGGATCAACCAGCCCTACTAGTTAAGCGGACTACTAGTACTACTAGTACTTCTGCTTCATCTGCTTCTGCTTCTCCTCCATCTCCATCCCCATTTCCTCCCCCCCCCCAGGATACCCAATATTATTTATTTTTTATTATTTACTTTATCTGTTCTTCTCACCCCGAAGGGGACTCAGAGCGGATTACAGGTGCACATACTTAGCAGACAATCCCTGCTGTTTCCACATACACTCATAACCCCCCAGCCCCTTCCCTGCAGCCCCCTAAGCTTTTTAATAAAAAATAAAAATAGATTTTTTTAAAAAAAAAAATCCCCCCAAAATAGTGTGCACGCATGTGGTTTTGCCCGCTTTGGGAGGGCGGGGGGAGCCCCCCGTGGCTCCTCCCTCTCTCCCAAAGCGTCACGCCAGACTCCTCGCGGCTTTGCCCTCTCCCCCAAAGCGTCACAGCAGCTGTTGTGATGCTTTGGGTGAGGGGGCGGAGCCGTAGAAGCCTCCTCGCGGCTTTGCCCTCTCCCCCAAAGCGTCACAGCAGCTGTTGTGATGCTTTGGGCGAGGGGGCGGAACCGTGGAAGCCTCCTCGCGGCTTTGCCCTCTCCCCCAAAGCGTCACAGCAGCTGTTGTGATGCTTTGGGAGAGGGGGCGGAGCTGTGGAAGTCTCCCCGTGGCTCCTCCTTCTCTCCCAAAGCGTCACAACAGCCTCGGAAGCGGGCGAAATCGCCCGCATCCAAGGCTATTGTAACGTTTTGGGAGAGGGGGCGGAGCTGCGTGGCCGGGGGCGTGGCTGGGGGCATGGCCAGGGCGTGGCCAAGTGGCCCCCAGGTGATCACTCACCAGAAGTCTGGCCCTTGGGCTGGCAGAAGTTGGACAGCCCTGATATAGATGAACAGAGGCAAACTCTGGCCACCAGGGGGAGCTGACGCACTCCCCTTCTCTCAGCGTTCCCAGCATCCCTTGTTGTTCCTTCTGTATTCCTCAGCGTTCCTGGAGTTCTTTAATGGCCTCATAATTCAGTCAAAATTTGCCTCCCCACTTAATGTGGCACCTTAATCTCCTACTTGACAGATGCAACTGTCTTTCGGGCTGCAAAGGTCATCAGCAGGCTACACTTAAAGGTCGAGCACCCACCTCAACCCAAGCAGGCCTCGAACTCATGACCTACTGGTCAGAGAGATCTTATGCAGCTGACACTTAGCTAGCTGCGCCACATTCCCATCTTCTCATTAAAAAGAAAAAAAAGATACCCTATCTGGTATCTGGGGAAGGAAATACTATATTTATTTATTTATTTATTTACTATATTTCTATACCGCCCCTCTCAGCCTAAAGGAGACTCGAAGTGGTTTACACATGGCAGTCAATGCCCACAATACAAAATACAATTAAAAACAACTATGAGGTACCCAAATAAAAACAGTAAGCAGTTAGCAATTAAAACCATAAAATACAATTCTCAGCGTCTCATCGTTAAAATCCTTTTCCATCGCATTGTCATATCGTTCCATGATCACAATTAAACAGTTAAACTTCGTCTGCAAATGCCTGCTCGAACAGCCAAGTCTTAACTTTCTTTCGAAATGTTAGGAGGGAGGGGGCCGGTCTAATGTCCCTAGGGAGGGCGTTCCATAGCCGAGGGGCCACCACTAAGAAGGCCCTGTCTCTCGTCCCTGCCAATCGGGTCTGCAAAGAAGGCGGGACTGAGAGCAGGGCCTCTTCGGATGATCTTAAACATCTAGATAGTTCGTAGGGAGAGATGCCTTTGGACAGGTAAGCTGGGCCAGAACCGTTTAGGGCTTTAAAGGCTAAAGCCAGCACTTTGAATTTTGCCAGGTAGCAAACTGGCAGCCAGTGGAGCTGGCACAACAGAGGAGTTGTGCGCTCCCTGAGTGCTGCTTCTGTTATTAACCTGGCTGCTCTCCAAATGAAGCTTCCGGACAGTCTTCAAAGGCAGCCCCACGTAGAGAGAGTTGCAGTAATCTATACGGGATGCAACCAGAGTGTGGACTACCATGGCCAAGTCAGACTTCCAAAGATATGGGCGCAGCTGGTGCACAAGTTTTAACACAAGTATAATGCATCATTACATGTAATATGCACCTAATTTTTGAAAGTGTGCTTTACAACAACAACAAAAAAAGGATTTACTCCTGAATGTAATGTGAGTAGGAGGCGGCTATGAAAAGGCTGGTGGGAAGCTGCACCCCAGCATATCAGGGCTGCGGTGGTGCAACGGGTTAAACTGTTGAGCTGTGGAACTTACTGACCAGAAGGTTTGTCGTTCGAATCCGTGGAACGGGATGAGCTCCTGCTGTTAGCCCCAGCTCCTGCCAACCTAGCAGTTCGAAAACATGCAAAATGTGAGCAGATCAATAGATGCCATCTCGGCGGGAAGGGATACGGCGCTCCATGAATGCTGACCACATGACCTAGGACATGTCTATGGACAACGCAGGCTCTTTGGCTTTAAAATATTATTGTTATACTATTATTGTTGTTATTGTTATTACTACTACTATTATTATTCCCAACAGCATTTTCATGGCCACCACTGCTTCTCCGTCCTCTGTCCCCAACTGGGATATCTTGCCCAACAGTGCAAGCAGGTTTATGTGTACAATTTTAATGCGCCATCAAATCTAATGCACACCTCCATTTTTAGTGGTGTAACTTAGCCCCCTGCTAAGTGATGCAAAAGCTCCCATTGTTAGCCCTAGTTCCTGCCAATCTAGCAGTTTGAAAACATGCAAATGTAAGTAGATCAATAGATACTGCTTCTGCGGAAAAGTAATGGCGCTCCATGCAGTCATGCTGGCCACTTGGATTTTTAAAATACTATTTTACTGGATTTTTGAGAGTCCCCCCCCCCCAAAGGAACTGTTTATGACATCCATAGTTAACTGGAAGCAAGTTTCACTCAGGGTGAAATTTCACAAGGGTCTGGAGAACAAGCCCTATGAGGAGCGGCTTGAAGAGCTGGGCATGTTTAGCCTGAAGAAGAGTAGGCTGGGAGAAGACATGATAGCCATGTATAAGTATGTGAGAGGAAGTCATATATATGTTGTGTTCATCGAAACAGGCCCAGGTTTCACACTGAGTGCATAAATACATTTAAAAACATATTAACTATATGTATGACTGTGTTATTTTGTGTCATTTTGGTTGGTGGTGTGCCCCCAGGATTTTGTAAATGTAAAAAATGTGCCGCGGCTCAAAAAAGGTTGGGAAACACTGCTTTAACCTAACTTAGCCAGATAAGGTGACATTAGAATCAAGTAAACATGGTATTACCTGGTTGCAGCTGTACCTGTTAGCCCTGAACATCTTTGTTATGTTCGTGCAGTGTTTCTCAACCTGGGGGTCGGGACCCCTGGAGGGGTCAGGAGGGGGTGTCAGAGGGGTCGACAAAGACCATCACAAAACCACAGCAATTTCTGTTTATCATGGGGTGTGTGTGTGTGTGTGTGTAAAGTTTGGCCCAATACTATCTTTGGTGGAGTTCAGAAGGCTCTTTGATTGTAGGTGAACTATAAATCCCAGCAACTACAACTCCCAAATGTCAAGTCTATTTTCCCCAAACTCCACCAGTGTTTATATTTGGGCATATTGATATTCATGCCAAGTTTGGTCCAGATCAGGGCTGTCCAACTGGCGGCCCTGGGGCCGGATCCGGCCCCCCAGCCTGTTGGACACGGCCCCTGCTATGCCCCCAGCCGCCATTTTTAAATTTTTTAAAAAATTCTAATTTTTTTTTTTAAAAAATGGCGGCCGGGGGGGGAGGGGGAGGCGGGGCAGGGAGGAGGAAGAGGGCTAGCTCCCCCTCCCTGCACCGCCCCCTCCGTCCCTCTCTCTGCGCCAAAAAGGAGTAGGCGGCGCCAAGGGCAGCGCGTCACAGGCCTGGCGTGACGCGCTGCCCTTGGCGCCGCCGCTCTCTTTTGGCAGCCCCCTCCCTAGGAAGGGCGGGGGAGCCGCCGAAAGGAGGAGTAGGCGGCGCCAAGGGAGCGCGTCACGCCAGGCCTGTGACGCGCCCGCCTTGGCGCCGCTTTCTGTTTTCTCCCTCCTCCTCCTCTTTCCCGGGCGCCGTGCCTTTCCCGGGCGCCGCGGCGCTCGGGACAGCCGCGGTGCCCGGGAAAGAGGAGGAGGAGGAGGGAGCATGACAGCTTTAGGAGGGGGCGAGGCCTGGGCTGAGGGTGGGGCCCGGGGGCAGGGCCTGGGGGCGGGGCTTGGGGGCGGGCCGAGCGGCCCCCGAGGTCATCAGTGACCTCTATTCCGGCCCTGGGCCCGGTAGAAGTTGGACAGCCCTGGTCCAGATCCATCATTGTTTTGAGTCCATGGTGCTCTCGGGATGTAGATGAACTACAACTCCAAAACTTAAGGTCAATGTCCACCAAACCCTTCCAGTATTTTTTGTTGGTCATGGGAGTTCTGTGTCCCAAGTTTGGTTCAATTCCACCATTGGTGAGGTTCAGAATGCTCTTTGAATGTAAGTGAACTATAAATCCCAGCAACTACAACTCCCAAATGACAACATCAATCTCTCCCTCCAATCCCACCAGTATTCAAATTTGGGCATATTGGGTATTTGTGCCAAATTTGGTCCAGTGAAGGAAAATATATCCTGCATATCAGATATTTACATTACGCTTAATAACAGTAGCAAAATCACAGTTGTGAAGTAGCAATGAAATAATTTTATGATTGGGGGTCACTACAACATGAGGAACTATATTAAGGGGCCACGGCATTAGGAAGGTTGAGAACCACTGTGTTAGTGACTAACAGAAGCTCCGCTGCAAAATCCTTTCGGATACTACATACAGATTGCTTCTTGCAGGAAAGCATCTGTTGTCGATTCTCCCTATGGTGTTCCAAATAGGGAATAGATAGGGAATGCTATTCATGGATATTCTCACGGATATTATCCAAGTGTGCTCTGGCTGTGTGGTTTCCACATTGCAGTAGTGCAAGGAGTGGGTAACAAAATCTGTCACTGTTTTGAAAGTGTTATTCCTGTTTAATTGAGCGGTACTTACTTTGGAAGTAGTTGTTATACTCCAGAAACTTTGTTTTTGTGGCTGCCACAAACTATGTTGACTTGGTTGGGACTTGAGGAGATATTATTTGGAAATCTATGGCAAAATGTGCCGTGGGATGTCCTGCAAAAACAATGTTTTTAAAAAAAATAATAATAAACATTTTCCAAACACAAGTTTTGGACTTTGGGATTAAGGTCAGATCCAGTTTGCTTCTCCTCCTCACCTACTGTTTGGAAGCAATACATTTCGGTTGTTTCAATGGTGAGACATAGTAACAGCATTGCAAAGTCTTGGGCGCATTTGGGTAGGTACTGTACGACAGATATGTACCATTGGCCAAGCACTTTGAAACTGTTTTGCAGTTGAGGAATGCGATAGACGGGGGCATGAAGTCAACAGGCATCTCTCTAATCTGCTTTTAACATTGTTTTAACATATCTAAACACTGGATTTTCCCAAGGAAGACTCGGCAGATTATCTTTGTTATAAGAACACAAAGTCTTCTCACTCCCGAATGCAGAAATAGTCCAGGATGAGTTTCCTTTGAAGGACAGGCCAAGACCACAACAAAGAGAGAGAATGAGGGATACAAGGGCAAAGAAGAGGTAGACTACTCTTTATCCATACTTACCTTTTGGCTTTCGTTCACAGCCTAAGATTGCCTTGGAGTGGGAAGACTTGACTGCCATATCAACAAAGCAGATGATCCAGATATTCTTCTTTGAACTGGATTATATGAGTCTACACTGCTATATAATCCAGTTCAGAGCAGATAATCTATTATATAAATGGGTTCACGTCATGTGATGTATACCTCAAACAAAGAAACCATACAACGCAGAAACACAATACTTGCCAACAGAAATAGGCCTCAAGCAAGGTACGTTTGTAGCAAAGAAACTCCCCCCCCCCAAAACCTAAAAGGCCCCCAAAACAAAGAGTAAAAATAAAACTACATTTACCAGCATCCTCCGGGGCAGCCAAAGACTCACCCAGCCTCTACATTCTGAACATGATTGGCTGCCAATAAGGGCGGATTTGCATAACTGCTGTAACCATAGCAACGCTGGCAAGAGCCATCCAAGGCTAGGATAGAATGCTGAGAGATTTCAGTTGGTGTTTGAGGGTTAAACTGCCAAAACCAAACCCTGAGGGAGCAATTCTCCAGCAAATTCCTACCCACACAACACAACACAACTTCCAATCACAACCCATCCCACCAACCTTACGGGACCCCGTACACACAACACCTACAAACACCACAAACTAAAACCATTCCTTCCTTCCACACAGACATAAACTGACCCAAAAGACAAGCCATGCCTTATAAAAATAACAGCATCGGACGACACACTCACAGCGCTACATACATCAAACAAAAAAGGGCAGAACAAACGCCAGAACAGAAACACACTGCGCAGCAGAGACACAGACAACAGGTCACTGCACGACGCACAGCTGAGAACCAAATGCAAAGAACTGCACGACAAGAAGAAGCGCGCAGCCAGGAACAACAAAGACGCAGAAATGCAACACAACAGCAGCGCGCAAGGAGCGCAGAAACACGATGTCGCAACACAGAAAACAAACTTCAAAAACACCACAACCAATTCCACCGCCTAGCCTTCAGATACAACGCTGCAGAAGACTACAGCATGGCGCCAGAGGCCGACATTGGCACCCTAACGCACATCTGCACACACATCTCGCATCTCCTAAATAGGGCACAGCAACGCGTGCCGGGTACAGCTAGTGTATTAGTATTGCGTGTGCAAGGGTGACACACCTCGCGACAAGAACAATAACACAGACACAAGTGGTTGGATGAAAATGGCCACAACTTATTTATTGAAAACAGGAACAAAGGGTTGGCGGCCACGCATGGGTCCTGGATCAGGGTCGTACAGCCCGCATGAATGTCTCAAGGCGTTTGCAAGCCTGGGGTGCGAGCGGCCCAATGCCTGTGCGCGGAAACTCGGCACCCCAGGGGGCCTGGGCATTATCCCCCACTTACAACCAAGGGGCGATAAGCCAGCCTGATCCAGGGGCCATGCCACACGCCAAACACAGAGAGTTGTGACAACGAACAATATAACGCATTACCATGAACAATGCAACAATGACATGAAGAATGAACAAAATGGACACCAACAAGCAATACAATAAGAAGGGAGGGTGGGAGGAAAAACAGAGCTGGCCCCATGTGCAGCCTGGGCAGACCCGAGCGGCCTTAAATAGGCTGCCCAGGCGGAAGTGCAGGCCAGCCGGCGCAAAGAGGGGGCGGGGCGGACAGGCCCGGATTACCCATAAAGCCAGACTAGGCCATGGCCTCGGGCGGCAGGTTTTGGGGGGCAGTGGATTTGGCCCCCCGAAATAAAAAAAATGCCCCCTCGCCGCGCTTTCCCCCCGCCCTCTCCCGAGAGAGTCATCATACCTTGGGAGAGGGCGGGGGGAGAGCGCTGCGAGGGGGCGGGGAGGAGGGAATGGCGCCCTCCCCTCGCCTGGGCTGCCTCCTTGCAAAGGAAGGAGGCACCGAGGAAGAGGAAGGGAAGCTCCGCTCCGCCGGCGGGCATGCATGCATGCGCACGCATGCCCGCCAGCGGGCTTCCCTTCCTCCTCCTCGCGCCTTCCTTTCGGGAGCGGGAGGAGGAGGTGGACGGAAGGCGCGCGGCACCGTGGGGCTTCCGTCCGCCGCCTCCTCCTCCTTCCGTGACCGAAAGGAAGGCACGAGGAGGATGAAGGGAAGTCCCACCCTCCTCTTCGAGCCCTCCTTTTTGGTCGCAGGAGGTGGTGGAGGAGGCGGACGGAAGCCCACGGTGCCGCGCGCCTTCCGTCCACCTCCTCCTCCCGCTCCCGAAAGGAAGGCGCGAGGTGGACGGAAGCCGTGGGGCCGGTGTCCACCTCCTCCGGCCACTCCCTCCTTCCGGTTACGGCAGGAGGCGGCGACGGAAGCCGCACGGCCGGGCTGCTGCTGCCGCAGCATGCACAGCAGCGCCCTGGGGCGTGGCTTTCCGTGCCCTGGGGAGGGCGGCGCAGGGCGTCTTGGCCTCGGGCGGCCGAAGACCTTAATCTGGGCCTGGGGGTGGGGCCAGCCCCGTCATTGGCCGGCCGGCGCTGGTGGTGGGAAACCTTCCCGCCACCCCCAGGGGCTTCTGGGAAGAAGAAGCCCCTTCTCCCCCAAGATGGCGGCGAGGGCAACCCCGCCCCGCAACCTGCTCGGCCGGTAAGTCGCCAAGCCCATGATGCTAATAATATAGTATGTTTTTATGTGGATATGACATGTACGTTGTTCCGAGTCCCCTTCGGGGTGAGAAGGGCAGCATATACTGTAAATGTCGTAAATAAATAAAATAATAAAATAATAATCTGGATTTTATATGGCAGTATGGAAGGGGCCTCAGTCCAAAGTGTGGTTCTGTTACCTTAACTTAGGGGATCTCTGCCCAGATGGGGCCAGAGTCCAGACCAGGAAAACAGTTCTTTGGACCAGCTGACACTACAAGTAATTTCTCACTTGTGGGGACCCTAAGGCCAACCCATCTTGGCAAGATTTGTTGAGAAGTGTCCCTTATTTTTGTGAAAAATTCCGTATTTTTAGGTAAATGTCCCTTATTTCTTATATTAAAAAGTGTCAACCCTATAGCCATCCCACCCCAAACCCTTGCAGATCCATATTTAAACCAAAAATAAGGCTCATTATAACACGTAACATTTAGAATTCCATAGAAAATGAAGGCACGTTCCATCAAAATACGTATAAGAACAAATACGCGGGGCCAGAGTATGGCTGTGGGTAAATTCTTGCAAGGAATCCTGCAACAATAGGAATGTACTGTTTGCATGTCGGGTTTGCCTGCAATATCTCTTTGTGGCAGAAGGAGATGTAGTGTTCTTGTCCGCATGCCTTATGCTTCTTGTGGCTTCTCCTTTCACAAAAGGAGCTCCCCTCGGAGGTACAGCACCCAGTGTAAGATGTCAGGGCGTGAATGGAGGGAGCAGATGGCAAGTATCTGGCCATTTATTATGTTATGCAGACTGTAAAATAGTAAAACAGGAGAAGACTGCACTCCTGAGCTGATACTGGACCGGCTGTGTTCAGGCTTTGGTTCAGGTATTAGATACGTAAAGAGGTTTCTTTGCATTGTACTCTTAATGCTATCTTAACCAAATGATGGCTTAAAATGCAGAGTTTTGGAGCTGATATTTGGTGAGAATTTTTTAATAGAGGATTCCTGATCAGGGCCGGTGCGTCCATAAGGCGAACAACGCAGCCGCGTAGAGCGACATCTTCTTGGGGGGCGTCGCCACCTTTTTTGGGGCGCCACCGCGCCACCGCCGCCCGCGCCGCGCTGCCCCGTTCCGCTGCTGTGTCGACCGGGACTCCGGCACCAGGGGCGCTCTGCCTGCACTGCGCATGCGCGAAGATTTTTTGCGTGTGCGCAGAAGTTTCTACAGTCGCTACGGCGCCTGTAGGAGCTTCTACGCATGCGCGGAGATCCCTCCGCGCACGCGTGAACCTCCGCACATGCGCACTGCCTTCTGAGCGCCCCCCCACCTGGAGACACGCTCGGGTGCCAGCGCGCACGCGCAGAGGCCCGTGCACGCGCAGAAAAGCTCTGCGCATGCGCGGGAGCCAGCGGGGAGGGGCGCCAAAATGACCTTGCGTACCTCCCCGGGAGAGCTCGGTCCGCCCCTGTTCCTGATTTCCTCACAAAACTGCAATTCTCAGGATTCCTTAAGGATAGGGAATGCCCATTAAACTAATTTACTTCTGTGATGTATACATGGGTAATCTATCTCTTTATTTTTTATTTATTTACTAGCTTGGGGACCCGGCGGTGCCCGGGTAATTTGTGTGGCTCGCAGTGGTCTCAGGATGTGAGTGAAGGTACTGCGAATCCTGAAGGTACTGCAAGTCCCATTATCTGTGGTCCGTCCTCCTCTCAACAGCACCAGGATGTAGAGTGGGTCATGGGGGCTCTGTGTGCCAAGTTTCTCCTTGATCCATCATTATTGGGAGTTGCAGTGGTATCATGAATTTACTGAAGGTACTGCAAGTCCCATCATCTGTGGTCTGTCCTCCTCTCAACAGCACCAGGATGTAGAGTGGGTCATGGGGGCTCTGTGTGCCAAGTTTGGTCTTGATCCATCATTATTGGGAGTTGCAGTGGTATCATGAATTTACTGAAGGTACTGCAAGTCCCATCATCTGTGGTCTGTCCTCCTCTCAACAGCACCAGGATGTAGAGTGGGTCATGGGGGCTCTGTGTGCCAAGTTTCTCCTTGATCCATCATTATTGGGAGTTGCAGTGGTATCATGAATTTACTGAAGGTACTGCAAGTCCCATCATCTGTGGTCTGTCCTCCTCTCAACAGCACCAGGATGTAGAGTGGGTCATGGGGGCTCTATGTGCCAAGTTTCTCCTTGATCCATCATTATTGGGAGTTGCAGTGGTATCATGAATTTACTGAAGGTACTGCAAGTCCCATCATCTGTGGTCCGTCCTCCTCTCAACAGCACCAGGATGTAGAGTGGGTCATGGGGGCTCTGTGTGCCAAGTTTCTCCTTGATCCATCATTATTGGGAGTTGCAGTGGTATCATGAATTTACTGAAGGTACTGCAAGTCCCATCATCTGTGGTCTGTCCTCCTCTCAACAGCACCAGGATGTAGAGTGGGTCATGGGGGCTCTGTGTGCCAAGTTTCTCCTTGATCCATCATTATTGGGAGTTGCAGTGGTATCATGAATTTACTGAAGGTACTGCAAGTCCCATCATCTGTGGTCTGTCCTCCTCTCAACAGCACCAGGATGTAGAGTGAGTCATGGGGGCTCTGTGTGCCAAGTTTCTCCTTGATCCATCATTATTGGGAGTTGCAGTGGTATCATGAATTTACTGAAGGTACTGCAAGTCCCATCATCTGTGGTCTGTCCTCCTCTCAACAGCACCAGGATGTAGAGTGGGTCATGGGGGCTCTGTGTGCCAAGTTTAGTCTGTATTGGTCATTGCATGAGGGTTGCAGTGGTTTCAGTAAGTGAGTGAAGGTACTGCAAATCCCATCATCCATGGACCATTCCCCTTAGAACTGCATCAGAAAAGGAAAGGGCCTCAGGCTGTCAGGAATGGTGGGAGTTGAAGTCCAAAACACCTTGCGGCCCCCAGCAATGACAGAGCAAGACCAAACTTGGCAATCAGAGGCCCAATGGCCCACTTCACAACCTGATGCGGTTTAGGGCAGGATGGGCCATGAATGATGGGATTTGCAGTATCTTCACCCGATTCACTTCCCACAGAACATTGTAGCCCCTACAAATCACAGACCAGGCCCAAACTTGGCACACAGAGTACTCATGACCCACTCTACATTCCCTCCCTGCCTCTTGCGAATGTTGGAATGCTGACAGTGGCCAATCAGAAACCATATGCAAATTATACCACAGTGGCAACCAATCCCCTCTTTTTGCCACCTAAGAATATTGGAATGCTGGGGCTGGCCAATCCGAAACCATATGCAAATTCTACCACAGTGGGAACCAATCAGAAAGCTGCCACATACCCCTCCGCATACATACAAACATTCTCTTTTATATATAGATAGATATAGATATAGATTTATTTATTTATGACATTTATTTATTTATTTACGACATTTATATTTATAAATGTATATCTCATCTTTTCTCCCCCAGGAGACTGAAAGAGGCTTATGTAACAAAAAGAAATACAAGTAAAATCACATTGAGATTAAATTACAGTATCAAACCCTTCTGCCATCTAAACATATTTAGCTTCTTAAGCCATACCCCATAGGACTTGTTTTCCAGAGCAGTGGTCATGTTGGTCACCCTCCTCTGGACACATTTTAGCTGGTCAGTATCCTTCTCGATACTCGGAACTGAACACAGCTTTCCAGTCAAACCATAATGGAATAGTATCACAATATATATTGATTCGCCCTAGAATTGCATTGACTTTTTGGCAATCCAATCACACATCTGATTCGCATTGTGCATGTAAAGCTAGTGGGATTGAAAAATGTGTTTAGAGCTCAAGCAGTCTCAAGGCAGAAGATACAGCCCTTCAGGGAGAATGGACCTGACTATCTATCCATCTAAAAATATGTTTGTTTATTTATTTATTTATGTATTTATTTACATTATTTATATTCCACCATTCTCAGGGTGGATCACAGAACACAACACACATATAACAACAACAACAACAACAACACTTTATGTATATTCCGCCCTTCTCACCCCGAAGGGGACTCAGGGTGGATCACAAGTACACATACAAGGCAAACATTCAGTGCCGTTTTGTATAGACGTACACAGTACACAGACAGAAGGAGGTTTTTGTGTTGTGCCACAGGGGGTGCTGTTGCTCCATCCTCTATGGCAGTGTTTCTCAACCTTGGGGTCGGGACCCCTGGGGGGGGGTCGCAAAGGGGTGTCAGAGGGGTCGCCAGAGACCGTCAGGAAACACAGTATGTTCTGTTGGTAATGGGGGTTCTGTGTAGGAGGTTTGACCCAATTCTATCATTGGTGGAGTTCAGAATGCTCTTTGATTGTAGGCGAACTATAAATCCTAGTAACTACAACTCCCAAATGTCAAGGTCTATTTTCCCCAAACTCCACCAGTGTTCACATTTGGGCATTTTGAGTATTTGTGCCAAGTTTGGTCCAGATCCATCATTCCTTGAGTCCACAGTGCTCTCTGGATATAGGTGAACTACAACTCCAAAACTCAAGGTCAATGCCAACTAAACCCTTCCAATATTTCCTGTTGGTCACGAGAGTTCTGTGTGCCAAATTTGGTTCAATACCATCGTTGGTGGAGTTCTGAACGCTCTTTGATTGTAGGTGAACTATAAATCCCAGCAACTACAACTCCCAAATGACAAAATTAAAAAGCCGCCCCCCCCCCCCAACCCCACCAGTGCTGAAATTTGGGCATTTTGGGTATTTGTTGCAAATTTGATCCAGTGCATGAAAATACATCCTGCATATCAGACATTTACATTAGGATCCACGAGAGTAGCAAAATTACAGTTATGAAATAGCAACAAAAATAATGTTATGTTTGGGGGTCACCACGACATGAGGAAATGTATGAAGGGGTCGCGACATCAGGAAGGTTGAGAACCACTGCTCTATGGGTATCTGTGATCTTTTACTCAACTTGCGTGGGACGTTGTGCTACTCAAGGAAGTAGGAGTTGTTAAATAACCTGTATTTTTCAGGTAGGTACGAGGGCGGGTCAATAAGTCCGCGACTTTTTGAATGAAACACAGGTTTCTGGATAAAAAATCATTTTCTTTTTCAACGTCGTCTCCTTTGAGCTCTACACACTTTGTCCAACGTTTCTCCATTTTTTTTATCCCTTCCAAAAAATAAGATTAGTCGAGGTCATCAAAATAGGTATTTGCTTGTGAGATGATCTCATTGTTGGAGTCAAATCTCTTTCCGCCGAACCATTTCTTCAGGTTTGGGAACAAGAAATAGCCACTCGAGGCTAAATCCGGAGAATAGGGCGGATGAGGGAACAATTAGTATCCCAATTCATAGATTGTTGCCATGGCAACTGCACATGTGTGCACCCTCGATTGTGAGCAAACGCGGCACCCATCTTGCGGAAAGCTTTCTCATACCCAAGTGATCATTTAAAATTGAAACCACTGAGCCATGTGAGATGCCTATGGCTTCCACAATCTCTCGCACTTTCAATCTCTGATCGGCCAACACCATATTGTGAATTCTTTCAATTGTTTCGGGTGTAGAAACCTCAACTGGGCATCCAGAACGTTCGGCATCTTCCATCCTTGTACGGCCATAGCAAAATTTAGTAAACCACTTTTTTACCATTGAAATTGATGGTGCAGAGTCCCCATAGTATTTATCCCGCTTAGCCTTGGTTTGAGTGGTGGTTTTTTCCACAAAAAATAATGCTTAATGAGCACACAAAATTCACTTTTTTCCATTTTCTCCTCCAATCAGGCGGTACTCTGCTATCAATGGCTGTCACACACAAACTAAATGACGCAGCTTGTTCAAATTTTGACAGGAGTCAACTGAGGGATGCCTCTTGACAGGAGCAGTGTCGCCCTTTCAGTTAAGAGGCGGGGAATTCAAAAAGTCACGGACTTATTGACCCGCCCTCGTATTTTTCTCAAAATGATGTTGACCAGCAGAGGGCATTTGTCAGCCCACTAGAACAAGTCTTGGAATCATGTCTGTGTTTCTCAGCATTTCCTCTAAAATAATAATAATAATAATAATAATAATAATAATAATAATAATCTTTATACTACACCGCCATCTCCCCAATTGGGACTCGGGGCGGCTTACATGAGGCCAGGCCCAAACAACAAATTACAATAAAATAAAAATCAAAAACATCAACAACAACACAATAAAATATAAGCATAAAAACAATGTGCAAATACAATATCTAAAATCACAAATGAGAAAGCGGGCCACACATACAAGGTAACATGTTTAAAAACTCAGGGAGAGATAACATGAGATTCTTTGCGAAGGAGAGCTCGTATAGCCACGGGTTGTGAGAGGCCTTGATATAAGGGGGGAGAGTGTACCCCGGAGACAAGAGCATTGAGGAGAGCAATGGTATAGCTTAGGTCAGTGTTTCCCAACCAGTGTGCCGTGAGCGATCATCAGGTGTGCCGTGGGAAATGGGAATCTCCAATCCCCTTTCTTCCCCCTCCTGCCGAACACTTTTTCTTCTCCTCTCGGGCTCCCTTCTTCCCAGCCTCGCTCTGCTCGCTTTGCCTCGCTTTGCTCTGGGGCGAGTCTGCGCAGTAGTGCCCGCACGGGTCACGTCTTCCTCCCTCCCCCTCCCCTCCTGAACACGCGCATGCTGCCCCCTCGGATCAAAATGGCGGCAGAAGCGGCAGTGTAGAAGAAAAAGTGAGTGTTCAGCAGGAGGGGGAAGAAAGGGCGCGAAGGGGAAGGGGGAGGAAGAGGTCTCTGTCGAAAGCTGGCATGCGCAAACTTGGACCTTCCGGGTGTTTTGGGCTCCAACTCCCACCATTCCTAGCAGCCTCAGGCCCTTTTCCTCCCCCCCCCTTCAGCCACTTAAGCAGGAAAGGGCCTCAGGCTGTTAGGAATGGTGGGAGTTGGAGTCCAAAGCATCCAGAGGGCCGAAGTTTTCCCATGCCTGTTTTAGGGACCTTAAAGCGGTGAGCCTCCTTCCAACATTGTGATTCTGGATAGAAAACAAACAACAACATAACATATCTTTGTTTGAGTCCACAGTGCTCTCTGGCTGTAGGTGAACTACAACTTCCAAACTCAAGGTCAATTCCCAAGCCAACCCTTTCAGTACTTTCTGTTGGTAATGAGAGTTCAATATGCCAAGTTTGGTTCAATTCCATTGTTGCAAGAGTTCAGGATGCTCTTTGATTGTGTGTTAACTATAAATCCCAGAAACTGTAACTCCCAAATGTCAAGGTCTATTTTCCCCAAACTCCATCTGCGTTCACATTTGGGCCTATTGAGTATTCATGCCAAGTTTGGTCCTGATCCAACATTGTTTGAGTGCACAGTGCTCTCTGGATATAGGTGAACTACAACTCCAAAACTCAAGGTCAATGCCCACCAAACTCTTATAGTATTTTCTCTTGGTTATGGGAGTTCTGTGTGGGAAGTTTGTGTCTTTCTGCCATTCCTGCCAGGATATCTATGTTGTGATCATTGAAACAAGTCCAGGTTTCACACGGAGTGTATAAATACATTTAAAAACTATATGTATGACTGTGTTAGAGTGTCATTTTGTGTCATTTTAGGTTGGTGGTGTGCCCCAGGATTTTGTCAATGTAAAAAATGTGTTGCGGCTCAAAAAAGGTTGAAAAACACTGGGTTAGGTAACTTCTCTCCAGAGGCGCAGCAGAAAAGCCAGGTTTTAAGGTGTTTTCTGAAGGCTTCCACAGTGGGGGGCTTTCCTAATCTCTCCGAGCAATGAGTTCCATACAGGGGCGGTCTAAGGTAATTTTAAATGGTAGGCGAACATTATTTTGGTGCCCCCCCCAAAAAACATTATTTTGCCGCCCCCCATGTAAAACAAATATACAATTATAATATCACAATACCATTAGTAGTATTATATTGTATCAATGTATATACAATATATTATACCATACTCATACTATATTATATCATAATTATATTATACTACATTACAATATAATTATAATATATTGACATTATAATATAATGTAACATTCTATTACATTATTATAATAAAATAATAACATTATTTATTTAAATAAAATTATCCTCTACTAAATATTTTCATTACTCCTATAAAACTCAAATAACCCAAAATAAAGTAAAATAAAATATTATATATTACTATTTTGTACAATACCACTATACTGCAATATTGTTTGTAATATTACATGTAATATAAAATATATCATTATTGTTATATTGTATTTGTATTATATTGTATGACAATATTAAGCAGAACTGTATAATAATCAACAAGAAATGCAATGTAAATGCATCAAAATCAGGATATATTCCCTACCACCCGACTCATAATTCATAGGAGTCTCCCATAAGTCCAAAATTAGGATCCCAATGTCAATGTAAATCTCTGAGGAACATCGGCAGGGCCAGGAGGGCGCCCCATGCGGCCAGGATGGCGCCCCCTTCCCAGATGGCGCCCTAGGCGGCCGCCTACTTGGCCTATCTTGTAGGACCGCCCCTGGTTCCATAGTCGGGGGGCCACAGAGGAGAAGGCTCTCTCCCTTGTGCCCACCAAACGAGTCTGTGAGACTGGTAGGAGTGAAAGGAGGGCCTCCCCCCAGGGGCGGTCTAAGGTAATTTTAAATGGTAGGCGAACATTATTTTGGTGCCCCCCCAAACATTATTTTGCCCCCATGTAAAAAACAAATATACAATTATAATATCACAATACCATTAGTAGTATTATATTGTATCAATGTATATACAATATATTATACCATACTCATACTATAGGATATCATAATTAAATTATACTACATTAAAATATAATTATATTATAATATATTGACATCATAATACAATATAACATTCTATTATATTATTATTATAAAATAATAAATAAAATTATTTATTTAAATGAAATTATCCTCTACTTATTTTCATTACTCCTATAAAACTCAAATAACCCAAAATAAAGTAAAATAAAATATTATATATTACTATTTTGTACAATACCACTATACTGCAATATTGTTTGTAATATTACATGTAACATAAAATTACACTTCCTTCACTGACTCTTTTCTCCTTCCTTGAACAGCCTTGTGGAGACAAAGGAGAAGGAAGCACCCCTGCCTGCCCGATAGGGAGTGCTTTGCTTACAGGCTTCTGTGCAAGGGAGCTATTGGTCATGCGAGGAGGTTTTCGCGGATGTGCAGTTGCTTCTGTGCTCAACTTCAGCTCTGGAGCAACTGCGCCTGCACGAAAACCTCCGCGCATGCCCAGAAGTGGTGTCGGAACACACAAGGCCGGGGCCCAAAAGCAGGCAGCTGCGGCGCTGCCTGAGGAACATCGGCAGGGCCAGGATGGTGCCCCATGCGGCCAGGATGGCGCCCCCTTCCCAGATGGCGCCCTAGGCGGCCGCCTACTTGGCCTACCTTGTAGGACCGCCCCTGCCTCCCCCGAAGAAAGAAGAGTTCGGGCTGGTTCGTGGAGAGAGATCCGGTCATGAAGGTAGGCGGGTCCCAAACCGTTTAGGGCTTTATAGGTGATCACCTGAACCTTGAATTGGGACCGGAAAAGAAATAAAATACTAATAAAATGTTAGGCTTTGTTCTAAGGACAATATCTCGCCTTTCTTCTCTCCTGCAATGCACCTTTTAAGAATGGGATATGATCCAATTAGTTGTGTTTGTCGTTGTTTGTACATCACGGCAAATGACTGAAAGGATTTGAAATCAACCAGCCTATGCAACCAATGTTAGAATGAATGAATGAATGAATGAATGGGCAACATTTGAGGAGCGTCAACATGCATTTCTGTTCGTCTGATGCATGTCCATACATTTTCTTTGCTTCAGGACATGTTGACTGCTGACAGTTTTATATTCTGTACCAAAAAAAAAGATACAACAGAATGAAAGTAATGTTTCAGGATCCCATTTTCCCCTCTCCAGATTTTTTTTCCCATTGGAGAGGGGAAAAGCTGTGCTACTTCATTCCAGCTTACTTGTTCAAATGTATCTCCTCTTATCTTGTGGCTGGGTCGCCCGGGCGAGGTGGGTGCCCGGCTTCCGACCCTGGACGGTGCGGCGCTGCACCCAGCGCCGTCTGTGAAGAGCCTGGGTGTCCATTTGGACTCCCAGCTGACCATGGAGGCCCAGGTCTCTGCGGCCAGCAAGGCTGCTTTTTTCCACCTCCACCAGGCTAGGAGGCTGGCCCCCTACCTCTCCCGGAGCGACCTGGCCACGGTGATCCAAGCCACGGTCATCTCGAGGCTAGACTACTGTAACGCGCTTTACGTTGGCCTTCCTATGTCGTCGATCCGGAAGCTCAAGCTGGTGCAGAACACTGCCACCCGGCTCCTGTCTGGGGCTCCAGCAGGTTGCCGTATAACACCAATCTTGCAGGATCTGCACTGGCTGCCTATTGAGCACCGGGTCGCCTTCAAAGTGTTGGTTCTTACCTTTAAGGCCATATACGGCCTGGGGCCAGCGTATCTGAGGGACCGTCTCACTCCATATTGCCCACCGAGATCACTACGGTCTGAGGATGCCAACCTCCTCGAAGTGCCATCAGTAAAGTTGGCGCATTTGACATCCAGCCGCCGGAGGGCGTTCTCCGTTATAGCCCCCACGCTATGGAACGCCCTCCCCGGCCGAAGCCAGGGCCCTGAGGGACCTACTCCCATTTAGACGGGCCTGCAAAACTTATTTGTTTAGGCAGGCCTTCGGTGAGTAGGCCTGCATGTATTATGCATTAGGCCGCTACATCTGCTGCTGTTCTGTTGTTTTAATTGCTATAGTATTGTTTTAATTGTGTTTTAATTGTTTTATGTTTTTAACCCTCTGGTGTGTGCCATTGGCTTTTGTGAGCCGCCGCGAGCCCCCGGGAGTCGGCGGCGTAGAAGCCCCAAAGTAAAGTAAAGTAAATTATGTCCCACCTTGAAATTTACGATCTTCTGGGGAGGCCCTGCTCTCGATCCCACCTTCGTTGCAAGTACGCTTGGTGGGGACGAGGGACAGGGCCTTCTTGGTGGTGGCCCCTCGCCTGTGGAACTCGCTCCCCAGCGAAATCAGGTCAAACTTCCTCCCTCCTTTCCTTTAGCATTTGGTTAGACAGTAGGATAACAGGCGGTCAGTAAAAGGATGACAAGATATAGAAATGGACTGTGGATTGGCTTAATTGGTGATTTTATTGCTCAGATTATTTGCTCTTTTAAATGGTTTTGAATCTGCTGAATGTTGTTATTTATTATGTATTAGTGTTTTTTATTGATTGTACTGTGGGGCATCGAATTGCTGCCGATGTAAGCCGCCCTGAGTAGAGAAGGGTGGGGTACAAATCCTCCAAACCAGTGTTTCCCAACCTTTTTCGAGCCGCGGCACAGTTTTTACATTTACATAATCCTGGGGCACACCACCAACCAAAATGTCACAAAATGACACTCTAACACAGTAATACATATAGTTAATAGGAATTTATCTTGAGTTTTGGAGTTGTAGTTCACCTACATCCAGAGAGCACTCTGGACTTGGGGCCAGCGAAGCAGCCAGGAAGGAAGGCAGCCGCGGTGGCGGGCAGGGAGCCGGAGGGAGGCCAAGAGGGGGAGGAAGGAGGGGTGGGGCGCTGCGGGGAGCCGTTCTCCCAGTTTGCGCCTCCGCTGGGCTTGGTGAAGCCACGACCTGGGAGAAAGTCTCCCCGGAAGGAGCAGGCCCTGCCTGGGAACCGGGTTTGGCCGGCTCGTGTTTCCCGCCGGGCTTGGCGGAAGATGTGAGCCTGCCAAACTCAGCTCCCAGGCAGGGCGCAGGAGGGAGGCCCGCTGACGTAGCCGAAGCTGGGACCTTGGTTGGTCTTGTGGCCCGGGCTCCGGAGGCCTCCGCGACGCCAACCGAGGCCCCGGCTTCGGCGATGACGACGGGCCTCCCTCCTCCTTTTAGGTCTTCAGCAGCCAGCGCCGCTGCCAGCCATTTCCCGGCAGTGGCGCTGGCTGCTAAAGACCTAAAAGGAGGAGAGAGGTTCGTCGTCCTCGCCAGAGCCGGGGCCTTGCTTGCTGCCGCGGAGGCTACCGCAGGCCGGGCAGCGACACCAACCGAGGCCCCTGGCTTCGGCGAAGACAGCGGGCCTCCCTCCTCCTTTTAGGTCTTGATGATGCCGCGCTGGAGTGACGTCACCTTTCCCTCCTCCCTCGAGCGAAACAGCCGAAGGAGGCGGCGCCCTGACCCCTTCTTCTGCCGCTGCCGCCTGGCCCTTCCTCCTCCTCCTCCTTGTGCTCCTCTCGCCGCAAGCAGCAGAAGGGGGAGGAAAGGGGAGAGAGGTTTCCTCGCGGCACAGCAGGAAACGGCTCTAAATAAATAAATAAATAATTTCTGGATATCGATTCAGAGAAACTCCTTCCTTTGTGTCAGCGTCAGCCAGCCTCTGCTCTCCCCAGAAGCGGATTGCTGGCTTGCTAACAGCGCTTTAAACTTCCTGTTCAGCAGTCTGCATTGACCACAGCGTCAGCATCTTTCTAGAAGGGTTTGCAAGCAGAGGCTTGCCTCATCCTAGTTTAGTCAATGCACAAGGTACGAGGGTGGGACAATAAGTCCGTGACTTTTTTAATGTCCCGCCTCTTAACTGAAAGGGCAACCCTGCTCCTGTGAACAGGCACCTGCCAGTTGACTCCTGTCAAAATTTGAACAAGCTGCGTCATTTAGTTTGTGTTTGACAGCCATTGATAGCAAGTATTCACACACAATGAGCTGTAAGAATATTAACAAGAAAACCAAAAGTGGGACACTACTACAATGATTAGTATCAAAAATAGAGATATTATTTCAAAGGGCTGATCTATAGTGCAATATACTCACAATTCAATATTAATATCAAATCAATACAATTTCATATTATTAGCAACACACATTTGAAGTAACAACATGGGTACCTTAGGAATGAGTTGAAGGAAAATATACATAGTATTAAACAACATTAATATTAAAACAATATAGGTTAAAACCATCAAAGCATATAAGAACATAAGAACATAAGAAGAGCCATGCTGAATCGGGCCTCAGCCCATCTAGTCCAGCATTCTGTGTCACACAGTGGCCCACCAGTTGTACACGGGGATCTCGAGCAGAAGGGAGGGCAAAACCCTGACCTGCTCCCGACCCCCCACAACCAGTACCCGGGGAAATCCTGCCTACCTCAACCAACTCCGAGGTGGCACTTGAATGTCCTTTTCAGTAACTACTGATACACTTGGTATCCATGAATCTGTCTAATCCTGCCTTGAAGCTGTCCAGGCTGACAGCTGTCACAACCTCTTCTGGAAGTGAGTTCCATAACCCAATGACCCTCTGGGTGAAGAAATATTTCCCTTTATTAGTCCTAATTTTCCTACCTTGGAGCTTCAGGGAGTGCCCTCTAGTCCTAGTGTTTTGTGACAAAGAAAATATTTTTTCTTTATTCACCTTTTCTATCCCATGCATGATTTTATACACTTCGATCAAGTCACCTCTTAAACGCCGTCTTTCAAGGCTGAAAAGACCAAGGCGTTGCAACCTGGTTTCATAAGGGAGCTGCTCCATCCCTTGGATCATTCTTGTTGCCCTTTTCTGTACCTTTTCCAGTTCCGTTATATCCTTCTTAAGGTGCGGAGACCAGAATTGTACACAGTACTCCAGATGTGGCCTCACCATCGATTTGTAGAGAGGTAATACAACATTTGCCGACCTATTTTCGATTCCCTTCCTGATCATGCCAAGCATAGAATTTGCTTTTTTCACTGCTGCTGCGCACTGGGTTGACATCTTTATTGAGCTGTCCACCAAAACCCCAAGATCCCTTTCCTGGTTTGTCTCGGAAAGCTTTGACCCCATCAATTTGTATAATTGTATATAAAATCACATCACATCACAAAATCACAGCTGTTGATGTACACACACATGCTTTGCACTAGCCTTGGGCCAGCCCCATTCCGAAACTCTGGCCCCAAACAGTTTATTTTGCATGAAAGAATAGTCTGGGATTGGTCTGTTTAATGTATATGTGTGTGTTGGAAATTTTATGCCTATGCTTTTGTTACACTGTATGTTTATTTTGCCTACATGGAAACCACCCTGAGTCCCCTAGGGAAGACAGAGCAGTATAAAAATAACATCTATTATTATTAATAATAATACATATATAAACTTTGGACAGCATAGGGAAGGGTTAACACCTCTATGGCGTATGTTTTGCTGTCGGTCTTCACTTTGTGTCCTTGTGATGATTAGATTTTGAAAAATCCTCAACTTTCCCAAGTAATCACTCAGGCGTAGGATGCCCGTTGCCTTCTCTGATCTGTAAACGAAGACCTTTGTTGACTTCTGTAGTTCCAGGTGTTTTTTCCTGGGAGCCTTCTGTATCACTTAATTCTTCGCCTGACTCCGTATCTATTGTTGTCGTTTTTGTCTCCTCTGACTGACCTTGAAGCCCTGCACTTCCCAAGTCAGATTTCTCACAGAGAGAAGCATCATTCTCTTGGCTTGGATTTTTTTATCATTTCGAGCCCCAGGGAACCCCACAGGTAATCCCACAATTCTCCCTAAATCAGGGGTCGGGAACCTTTTTGGCTCAGAGAGACATGAAAGCAAAATATTTGGAAATTTATTTCAGTGAGAGCCATAGAATAGATATAATATATTTTAAGACTGAATCCAACTAAATGTGAGTCTATACGTACATACGATGAGAAAAGGATTCCCCCGGAAGAATGAGGGGACACTTCACACCTGGCTCTGCAAAAGGCATGCTCAGGACTCTGGGAAGGAAGAGAAGAAGGAAGGAAGGAAGGGGGAAAGAAAGAAAAAAAAGAAAGAAAGACAGAGGAAATAAAGGAGGGAGGAGGAGAGGAAGAAAGAAAAGAAGAACAAACTATGGAAAAGGAAAGAAAAGAAAAGCAGGAGAGAGACAAGGAGGGGAAAAGAAAGAAGAAAATGGGAAGGGAGGAAAGGAAAGGGAGTGAGGAAAAAGTAAAATAATGAAGGGAAAGAAGAAAAGAAAGAAGGGGAGAGAGGGAAGTGAAAAGAAAGGAGAAGGAAAGGAAGACTTGGGGGAAAGAATAGAAGAGGAAGGAAGGAAGAGAATGGAGGAAAGAAGGAGAAGGAAAGGGTGAAGAGGAAGGAAGGAAGAGGGAGGATGGAGGAAAGAAGGAAGGGGAGAGAGGGAGGGAAAAGGAAGGAGAAGGAGAAAGAAAGGGTGAAGGGGAGAAAGGAAGGAAGAGGGAGGATGGAGGAAAGAAGGGGAGAGAGAGAGGGAAAGGGAAGGAGAGAAGGAAAGAATAGAAGAGGAAGGAAGAGAATGGAGGAAAGAAGGAAGGAGAGAAGGAAAGGGTGAAGAGGAAGGAAGGAAGAGGGAGGATGGAGGAAAGAAGCAAGGGGAGAGAGGGAGGGAAAAGGAAGGAGAAAGAAAGGGTGAAGGGGAGAAAGGAAGGAAGGAAGAGGGAGGATGGAGGAAAGAAGAGGAGAGAGAGAGGGAAAGGGAAGGAAAGAAGGAAAGAATAGAAGAGGAAGGAAGGAAGGAAGAGAATGGAGGAAAGAAGGAAGGAGAGAAGGAGAAGGAAAGGGTGAAGAGGAAGGAAGGAAGAGGGAGGATGGAGGAAAGAAGGAGGAGAGAGGGAGGGAAAGGAAGGAGAAGGAGAAAGAAAGGGTGAAGGGGAGAAAAGAAGGAAGGAAGAGGGAGGATGGAGGAAATAAGGGGAGAGAGAGAGGGAAAGGGAAGGAGAGAAGGAAAGAATAGAAGAGGAAGGAAGGAAGGAAGGAAGAGAATGGAGGAAAGAAGGAAGGAGAGAAGGAGAAGGAAAGGGTGAAGAGGAAGGAAGGAAGAGGGAGGATGGAGGAAAGAAGGAAGGGGAGAGGGAGGGAAAAGGAAGGAGAAGGAGAAAGAAAGGGTGAAGGGGAGAAAGGAAGGAAGGAAGAGGGGGGATGGAGGAAAGACGGAAGGGGAGAGAGGGAGGGAAAAGGAAGGAGAGAAGTAAAATAATGAAGGGAAAAGAAGAAAAGAAAAGGGAAGAGAGAGGGAGTGAAGGGATGAGGAAGAGGTGGTGATGGTGGTGCAGAAGTGGCAGTCGTGGGGCATTTGCGTCACTCCTCCCCGCTGCATGCTGGGAAACTGAGGCCCGGGCTGCTCTGGAGAGCCAGATGCAATCATGAAAAGAGCCACATCTGCCTCCCGAGCCATAGGTTCCCTACCCCTGCCCTAAATCATCTGTGAACCCATCAGCCTCAAGAGCCTGAGGCTATCAACAAAAAGGGATGCGAAGAATAAGGCCGGCAGTGCTTATTTTTAGGGAAAATGCAGGTGCTGAGTTATTTCTGTACCTATTTATTTTTAGCTCACCTGTCTCCTTGTATGCAACCCAAAGATATGGCAAATTTAAATACTGAGAGGGTATTGGCCAAATTATAGTTCAAATCAAAAAGCTTCTGGATGGGAATTGGGTTGGCAGAGGGAATTCCCATGACCATTGTCATTTGGGAGTTGAGTTTTGCTGGGATTTATAGTCTGGACAAACTACAATCAAAAAATGTGAACATGGTGTGAGGAAAATCATTGACATTTGGGATGATGGGAATTTATAGTTCAACAATCAAAAAGCATTCTGGACTCCACAATGATGAATTGAACCGGACTTGGCACATAGACCAACAGAAAATACTTGGAAGGTTTGATGGGCGTTGACCTTGAGTTTTGGAGTTGTAGTTTACCTACATCCAGATTGTACTGTGGACTCTCCAACAATGATGGATCTGGACCAAACTTGGCACGAATAATCAATATGCCCAAATGTGAACACTGGTGTAGAGGAAAATAGACATTGACATTTTGGGAGTTGTAGTTGCTGGGATTTATAGTTCACCTACAATCAAAAAGCATTCTGAACCCCACCAACAATAGAATTGGGCCAAATTTCCCACACAGAACCCCCATGACAAACAGAAAATACTGTTTTCTGATGATCTTTGGTGACCCCTCTGACACACTAGCGACCCCTCCAGGGGTCCCGACCCCCAGGTTGGGAAACACTGCTGATCCCTTATCCGCTGATGAAAGGAGAGCAGGGAAGAGGCCACCTTAGCCTCTTCCCAGGGAACATAATTGACAGGCTGGGAGCAGCCACAAAGGAGACTCTGCCAAATTAAATCTTCAAGAGTCAAGCATGACATAACCAGCTAGATTGCCTTCTCATTTTTGCCCTGTTGACACCTCTCAATTACACTACAGGCATCCTCTTTGTGACATTAGCTGTTGGCGTACACCCAAAGAAATGTCCACGATGCCTCTCTCCATTATGAGATTGCAGGTCTGTAAAAGCCCAGCTGTGAATGCCAGCTTTTGTAGGCACACTGTGTTTGTGAATCTAATGATTGTCAGCAGGTGTCAAACCAAGGTTGTTGGAAAGTGTAAGGTGAGAAATCGTAATTTAGGTAAGTGTTGCTGAAACTGTGCTCCTCCAGGTGTTTTGGACTTCGGCTTCCAGAAATCCCAGCCAGCTTACGAATTGTGGGAGCTGGAGTCCAAAACATTTGGAGGAACACAGTTCGAGAACCACTGATTTAGATCAGTGTTTCCCAACCGCTGTTCCGCGGCACACTAGTGTGCCGTGAGCGATCACCTGGTGTGCCGCGGGAAAACCTCTCTTCCCCCCTTTCTTCCCCTTCCTGCCGAACTCCTGCTGCTGCTGCTTGGGGGAGGAGGAAGAGGAGGAAGTGCCGGGCGCCGCAAAGAAGAAGGGGCCGGGGCGCCGCCTCCTTCGGCTGTTTCCCTAGCCAGCCTCCAATCGAGGGAGGGCGGGGAACGGAAGTGGAAGTGAGGAGCGCAGTCCGAGGCAGGCCCAGCGGCTTCTTCTTTCGAACCGCAGGAAGGAAGGAAGGAAGGAAGGAAGGAAGGAAGGAAGGAAGGAAGGAAGGAAGGAAGGCAGGCAGGCAGGCAGGCAGGCAGGCAGGCAGGCAGGCAGGCAGGCAGGCAGGCAACCGCGGACCGAGTGAGTGCCTTCCCTTCTGGTGTGGAAGAGGGAGAGAGCCACTCAGGAAGGGAGCCACCTGGGGGTTTTGTGTGGGAAGTTTGGCCCAGTTCTATCATTGGTGGGGTTCAGAATGAGAGTTCAATAGGCCAAGTTTGGTTCAATTCCATTGTTGCAAGAGTTCAGGATGCTCTTTGATTGTGTGTTAACTATAAATCCCAGCAACTACAACTCCCAAATGGCAAGGTCTATTTCCCCTTGAACTCCGTCTGCTATCGCCCTCTAGGCCCTTGGTCAAGACCTCCCTTAGAAACCACACCGTCAGCTGAGGTACAACAGATTTATTGTGAATAAAAGGTATAGGAAAGAGGTGGAAGGCAATTGTCTAGTGCCCCCAATTAGCAGCAAATCTCAGGAAAATGCAGTGAGTAAAATAGTCCCGTAGCAACAGGATGCAGCCGATGGGAATCAGGAACAAAGCTGGATTGAATTGCAAAGGAAGTCTCTTTAGAAAGCAGCCGGTTTGAAGGCAGTGAAAGTCCTTTCAGGAACAAACAGGAACATAGCAAGGAAAGCCAACTTCACCCAAGCGGGCAGAAATCAAGGCAGCCAAAGCTGACTGGCAAAGTCTTCCTGGAAGGCCCAGTGGCCTCTCTCACAGGAGCATCATCCTGAATGCGGTGTTGGCACGAGATCCCGCTATGGGGCATCTCTACACGGACATACTGTCCAGACCCTTTGATCTAGGTGCGTCGAGTGTCAAAGTGGGCATGATGGATGGCAGCTGGTGTTTAGCTACCTCAGCTTCTAGAGCAGTGTTTCTCAACCTGGGGGTCGGGACCCCTGGAGGGGTCGCAAGGAGGTGTCAGAGGGGTCGCCAAAGACCAATAGAAAACAGTATTTTCTGTTGGTCATGTGGGATCTGTGTGGGAAGTTTGGGCCGATTCTATCATTGGTGGAGTTCAGAATACTCTTTGATTTAAGTTGAACTATAAATCCCAGCAACTACAACTCCCAAATGCCAAGGTCTATTTTCTCCAAACTCCACCAGGGTTGACATTTGGGGATATTGAGGACTCATGCCAAGTTTGGTCCAGATCAATCATTGTTTGAGTCCACAGTGCTCTCTGGATGTAGGTGAACTACAACTCCAAAACTCAAGGCCAATGCCCACCGAATGCTTCCAGTATTTTCCGTTGATCATGGGAGTTCTGTGTGCGAAGTTTGGTTTAATTCCATTGTTGGTGGAGTTCGGAATACTCTTTGATTGTAGGTGAACTATAAATCCTAGCAACTACAACTCGCAAATGACAACATCAATCCCCCAACCCCATCAGTATTGAAATTTGGGCGTATTGGATATTTGTGCCAAATTTGGTCCAGTGAATGAAAATAAATCCTGCATATCAGATATTTGCATTATGGTTCATAACAGTAGCAAAATTACTGTTATGAAGTAGCAACAAAAATAATTTTATGGTTGGGGGTCACCACAACATCAGGAACTGCTTTAAGGGGTCATGGCATTAGGAAGGTTGAGAACCACTGTTCTAGAGAATGTAAACCTCGTTAGCGTTTGCAGCTGTAGAGAGGAGACAAGCTTGCCGCAGCCCCAGGCCTCTCGGCGTATCACTCCGGCCCGCTTTGCTAACCTTGACCGGCTCATGCCACATACTTGGTGTCAGGCTCTCACGGGAAAGGCAAGCAGGCCTAGCCAGATCCTCCTGAGAGGAAAAGGCCTGCTTGGGAGAATCCTTAAAGCTAACATGGCTGCAGTGTTGTTCATGCAAAACCGAGGCCTGTGGGGGCTGGGCCCTGACACCAGATCCATCATTATTTCAGTCCACAGTGCCTATTTGGGCATAAACCCTTGAGTATTCATTTCAAGTGCAGGAGTGGTGCCAGATCCAAATCATTATTTCAGTCCACATTTGTGCTCCTCTGGGTGTGCTCTCTGGGGTGAACTACAACTTCCAAACTCAAGGTCAATTCCCAAGCAAACCCTTTCAGTACTTTCTGTTGGTAATGAGAGTTCAATATGACAAGTTTGGTTCAATTCCATTGTTGCAAGAGTTCAGGATGCTCTTTGTTTGTGTGTTAACTATAAATCCCAGAAACTGTAACTCCCAAATGTCAAGGTCTATTTTTCCCAAACCCCATCTGTGTTCACATTTGGGCGAGTATTCATGCCAAGTTTGGTCCTGATCCAACATTGTTTGAGTCCACAGTGCTCTCTGGATATAGGTGAACTACAACTTCAAAACTCAAGGTCAATGCCACCAAACTCTTATAGCATTTTCTCTTGGTTGTGGGAGTTCTGTGTGGGAAGTTTGTGTCTTTCTGCCATTCCTGCCAGGATATCTATGTTGTGTTCATCGAAACAGGCCCAGGTTTCACACTGAGTGTATAAATACATTTAAAAACATATTAACTATATGTATGACTGTGTCAGAGTGTCATTTTGTGTCATTTTGGTTGGTGGTGTGCCCCAGGATTTTGTAAATGTAAAAAATGTGCCGTGGCTCAAAAAAGGTTGGGAATCACTGATTTAGATGATTGAGGAACAAGGGAC
The DNA here is from genome assembly GCA_030556195.1 of Anolis apletophallus. Lineage (NCBI taxonomy): Eukaryota > Metazoa > Chordata > Lepidosauria > Squamata > Anolidae > Anolis > Anolis apletophallus. The sequence goes on along the minus strand of JARBWK010000006.1, from coordinate 155,262,905 downwards.
CGATATTCAGAATTTTTTTAAAAGCCAAGCTGTAGTGGAAGGCTGATAAGTTTATGACTGATGAGACCTTTTGATCAGGAACTTCCTGGGTTATTGAAGGACCACCTGAAGAACCACCTTGTAAACATATTTGAGGCTATTTTATTTATTTATTTTTTTACTATACTTGTATACCGCCCCTCTCAGCCCGAAGGCGACTCGAGGCAGTGTACAATGGCAAACGAATGTCCACAGATAAATGCATAACAATTAATAAAAACACCATATAAAAGCAAAAATTCACAGTTAAAAATATAAAATACAAATCTCAGCGTCTTCTTATTAGAATAGGTTTCCGTTGCATCGTCACCATTCCATAGGTCTCAATTCCATAATTACATTTCCTCTGCAAAAGCCTGCTCAAACAGCCAGGTCTTGACTTGGCCAATCTAATGTCCCTAGGGAGGGCATTGCATAGCCGGGGAACCACTGCCGAGAAGGCCCTGTCTCTCGTCCCCGCCAATCGGGTCTGCGAAGAAGGCGGGACCGAGGGCAGGGCCTCGATCTTAAGCACCTAGATCAGTGTTTCTCAACCTGGGGGTCGGGACCCCTGGGGGGGTCGTGAGGGGGTGTCAGAGGGGTCGCCAATGACCATCAGAAAATATAGTATTTTTGTTGGTCATGGCAGTTCTGTGTGGGAAGTTTGACACAATTCTATCATTGGTGGGGTTCAGAGTGCTCTTTGATTGTAGGTGAACTATACATCCCAGCAATTAGAACTCCCAAATGTCAAGGTCTATTTTCCCCAAATTCCATCAGTGTTCACATTTGGGCATATTTAATATTCGTGCCAAATTTGGTCCAGATCCATCATTGTCTGAGTCCACGGTGCTCTCTGTATGTAGGTGAACTACAACTCCAAAAACTCAAGGTCAATGCCCACCAAACCCTTCCAGTATTTTCTGTTGGTCATGTGTGCCAAGATTCGTTCCATTGCCCCATTGGTTGAGTTCAGAATGCTCTCTGATTGTAGGTAACTATAACTCCCATCAACTACAACTCCCAAATGACAATATCAATTCTCCCTGCCCCTACCGCACCAGTATTCACATTTGGGTGTATCGGGTATTTGTGCCAAATTTGGTCCAGTGAATGAAAATATATCCTGCATATCAGATATTTACATTACGATTCATAACAGTAGCTAAATTACAGTTATGAAGTAGCAACAAAATAATTTTGTGGTTGGGGGTCACCACAACATGAGGAACTATATTTAGGGGTCACGGCATTAGGAAGGTTGAGAAACACTGACCTAGATGGTTCATAGGGAGAGATGTGTTCGGACAGATAAACTGGACCATAACCATTTATGACTTTAAAGGCTAAAGCCAGCACTTTGAATTGTGCCCAGTAGCAAACTGGCAGCCAGTGGAGCTGGCGCAATAGAGGGGTTGTACGCTCCCTGAGTGCTGCTCCTGTTATCAAACTGGCTGCTGTCCGTTGGACCAATTGAAGCTTCTGAACAGTCTTCAAAGGCAGCCCCACGTAGAGCGCATTGTAGTAGTCTATATGGGATGTAACTACCGTGACCAAATCAGACTTCCCAAGGTACGGGCGCAGCTGGCACACAAGTTTTAACTGTGCAAATGCTCCCCTGGTCATTTTAATATATCTGCATCAGTGGGAATGCATCTTAGGCGCTCCTTTGCCTTTGACTAGGGTGCCCTTGTTTGCCCAAAATATTATGGGTAGATGGGAGGAATCTCTATTGCATGTTGGTAGTGATAGGTCAAAATGCGTAAATAGTGTGAAGCAGAAGCTGGGTAATGTGTTGTCGAAGGCTTTCATGGCTGGAATCACTGGGTTCCTGTGAGTTTTCCGGGCTGTATGGCCATGCTCCAGAAGCATTCTCTCCTGATGTTTCGCCCACATCTATGGCAGCAATCCTCAGGGGTTGTGAGGTCAGTTGGAAACTACGCAAGTGGGTTTATACATCTGTGGAATGTTTAGGATGGGTGAAAGAACTCTTGTCTGCCTGAGACAATTGTGAATGTTACAGTTGGCACCTTGATTAGCACTGAATGGCCTTACAGCTTCAAAGCGGGGCTGCTTTCTGCCTGGGGGAATCCTTTGTTGGGAGGTGTTAGCTGGCCGGAATTCCCCCGATTTCTGAGTTTGAAGCCTTGCAGCTTCAATCTTCTCTGGAACATGGTCATACAGCCCAGAAAACTCACAGCAACCCAGTGATTTCGGCTAGAAAACCTTTGTAGACTTAAGGTACAGCTAGACAGTAGCTTTAACCCAGTTTGATACCACTTTAACTGTCATGCTGCAATGGAATTCTGCAATTTCTTTGGCGAGGCACCAGAATTCTTTGGCAGAGAAAGCTAAAGACTTTCTCTGCGCACCGGGACTGTGGCCCAGCTGGCTGGGAGTCAGCTGCATTAAGGTCATGAGTTCAAAGCCAGCCTGGGTTGAAGTGAACTTTCAACCATTTGTGTAGCTTGCTGTCGACCTTTGCAGCCTGATAGACAGTTTCATCTGTCAACTAGGAAAATGAGGTACCGCTTATGCTAATTTAACTAATTTATGGCGACATAAAATCTCCAGCAAGTGTGGAAAAAGAATGAGGAAGTACTCCACCAGTGTCAGAAATGAATGGTGAAGCGACAGCTCCCCTGGTGGCCAGAATATCCTCATGAAGCTGGAATGTTAAATAGCTTCTGTGTGTCTGTCTATATATGTTGTGTGTCTATGGCATTGAATGTTTTCTGGAATATAAAATAATGTAAATAAATAAATAAAGACCATGTAAAACTCTTATGATCCCAGAGTGTTGATAGCAGTTAAAGTAGTGTCAGATTGCATTAATTCTACAGTGTAGATGCACCCCTAAACAGTAGGCCTGGGCAATCCATGGTTCGAAATGGTTCTAAAGTACTTACAAAACTAAAGTTCTGGTGGTGAACACTAGGTGGCGCTGGTGCTTTGCTTCTACAGTGTTGCTAAAGTTTAGTGGTGAACATTTCAGAACTCTAACAAAACTTTCGAAATTTCGTTATAAATGGCAGTTCCTAATTGGTTTATTTATTTATTTATTTATTTACTTTATTTATATTCCGCTCTTCTTACCCTGAAAGGGACTCAGAGCGGATTACAGGTACATATACTTAGCAGACAATCCCTGCCGTTTCCACATACACACATATAGACAAACAGAGGCAAACTCTGGCCACTAGGGGGAGCTGAGACACTCCTCTTCTCTCAGCGTTCCCAGCGTCCCTTGTCGTTCCTTCCGCATTCCTCAGCGTTCGTGGAGTTCTTTAATGGCCTCATAATTCAGTCAAAATTTGCCTCCCCACTTAATGTGGTCCCTTTATCTCCTACTTGACAGATGCAACTGTCTTTTGGTCTGCAAAGATTGACAGCAGGCTACACTTAAAGGTTGAGCACCCACCTCGACCCGGGCAGGCCTCGAACTCATGACCTACTGGTCAGAGAGATCTTATGCAGCTGACACTTAGCCAGCTGAGCACCATTCCCGGTGGTTCTGTCTTAAAAATCACCAATAATGAAATAATAATGAAATTTTGAAAGTTTTGTTAGAGTTCTGAAATGTTTACCACCAGAACTTTAGCAACACTGTAGAAGCAAAGCACCAGCGCCACCTAGTGTTCATCACCAGAACTTTAGTTTTGTAAGTACTTTAGATTAGAACCATGGATTGCCCAGGCCTACTAAACAGCCTGTTCTTCTATTCCGTTCAGATCATTCTTCAGAAGGGATTAAATTATCAAGCACTGAATAATATTGAGTGACAATAAAAAGTTACTTAATCTTAATCCATTTTGGTGCTTTTATTTATTTATTTATTTCCAATGTTTATACCCCGCTACTTCTCAACCCCCGAGGGGGGACTCAGTGCGGCCTAACAGACGGCAACAATTCGATGCCACACAATACATAGTAAAACACAGTTAAAATTAAAATACATTAAAATACACCTAGAATTCAATACATTAAAATAGTTAATATTAAAAACATCATATACATTCATCACCATTAAAACAATATTCCATCCAAAGTCTTAGATCTTAACCACCCATTTGCCAACTGACCAGTCTAAAGTGCCGTGTTGTGCTAGGGTGCAAACGCTGGTCCCAAAGCCAGGATTTCACTCTTTTCTGAATGTTAGGAGGGATGAAAGCTGATCTTCTTACTATCAATAGGGAGTGCGTTCACAGACGGGGGCCACCACCGAGAAGGCCCTCCCTCTCGTCCCCGCCAACCGCATTTGAGAGGTTGGCAGGAGCAAAAGAGGACAAATCCATGCTGGTGGAAGCCATTGGAGTTCAACTTGAGCTGTGGTTGGTGCCCTCAAGCACATCAATCAAACTGCAGGGCAGACTAGCGATGCCCTGGGGTCACAGGTAAACATGATGTGTCTGTTTAGACAAATCCATGCTGGTGGAAACAGAGCACATGACTCACCTGGGTCACTAAACATGGCTGTAAACAGAGCTGACTCACCTGACTGGCAGGAAGGCAGCTACGGCCACGCCTAAGCAAGCAAGGTTTCAGGTTCCAATTTCATTGTGTTCCTTACTCCACACACACACTGGACGGGTGGCGTAGGTTGAAAGTAGACGTGGATCATAAGTCAGCGTGGGTTGCTGAGCCAATCTGTGCCCAGATCTTCTTTTGAAAACCCTGTAGCACTTTGCTTTTTCATGGGAGTGGTAGAACGTAACCAACGAGACCTTCTAGGAACACTTAATTATTGTGAGCAGGTTGCAAACAAATGAAAGGTAAGTGGTATTGATAGGTACTGTTTCTGTAGTTTACTGTACATTGATATAGTCCCGTTTTGGTCATACCAGTCTGCACAGTTTGTGATATACAAAACTAGCCCTCCAGCTGTCCTAGGGGCTGGTACGCTTAGGGAATAAGGCTTCAAGAGAAGAGAAGGTTATCAGGCAGCTGGCAAATCGCAATGGTCAGTCGTAAGTCCAAACAGGGCATAGGGTTACAGCCTGTGCTTGATGGGGTGACACTCCCCCTGAAGACGCAGGTTCGCAGTCTGGGAGTGATCCTGGACTCATCGCTGAGCCTGGAACCCCAGGTCTCGGCGGTGGCCAGGGGAGCTGCTGCACAGCCCAGGCTTGTGCGCCAGCTGCGCCCGTATCTTGGGAAGTTGGACTTGGCCACGGTGGTCCACACTCTGGTTACATCCCATATAGACTACTGCAACGCTCTCTACATGGGGTTGCCTTTGATGACTGTTTGGAAGCTTCCATTGGTCCAGCGCGCAGCAGTCAGACTACTGACAGGAGCGGGGTACAGGGAGCGCACATCTCCCCTGTTGCGCCAGCTCCACTGGCTGCCAATTAGTTTCCGAGCACAATTCAAAGTGCTGGTGTTGACCCCTACAAAACCCCCTGTACAAGTTCTGGAGAGGCCCAGTTTACCTGTCCGAACGTTACATCCCATATAGATTCTCCCTATGAACCGGAAGCTCAAGAGTGCTAAGATCGTTGCGCCAGCTCCACTGGCTGCTCTCGGTCCCACAAAACCCTACCTGGCCCAGTTTACCTGTCAGGCGCAAGAGTGCTGATGGGGACGAGGGACAGGGCCTTTTCTGTGGTGGCCCCCCTGCTGTGGGACTCCCTCCCAAATGAAATTAGATCTGCACCCTCCCTCCTGACTTTTAGGAAGCGGGTGAAAACGTGGCTGTGCAATGAAGGAGAATGAAGGAGGAGATTGCGAATCGACTAAAGTCGTTAACCACTACATACAGACCAAATATATGGATTGAGTTGGACTTGATTTTACTTTGGCGAAAGGCTTTTTAAATGTATTTATTGTATGTGTATTTGATAATTTTATTGTAAATTTATGATGTTTTTAGATTTTAAATGTTAGCATTGGATACTTGCTGTTTGCCGGTCTGAGTCCCTCTTCGGAGGTGAGAAGGCCAGGATAGACAAGTTTTAAATAAATAAATAAGTAAATAAATAAATATGCTGGATTTTGGGTAGAGTGGTCAACTAGTTGAGGAGTGAGGGTAGAAAGTCATACTCCCACTCCTCAGAAAGTCAAGCCTATATAATTCAGCTGCAGGGCAAACTACAACTTCCACTACGGTGAGTCAGTCCCCTCAAACCCCCCCAGTAGGTTGCGTTAGTCATGGGGGATTCTGTATGCCAAATTTGGTCCAGGTCCATCATCGATGGAGGTCACACTTTCTCTGATTGTGGGTGAACTACAACTCCCAGAAAGGAAGCTCAGTACCCCCCCCCCCAGACCCCTCCAGTAATCAAATGTCAACGTATCAAATATGTGTGCCAAGTTTAGTCCAGATCCATCGGTGTTTGGGTTCGCAGTGCTCTCTGGATGTAGGTGGACTACAACTCCCCCAAATCAAGGTGAATTTCCCCCAAAGAATTTTTTTTGCTGATCATGGGGGTTCTGTGTGCCAAGTTGGGTCAAATTCCATCTTTGGTGGAGTTCAGAGTGCTCATTGATTGCAGGTGACCTATAAATCCCAGGACCTACAACTCCAAAATGTCCAGGCCAATTCCCCATAAAACCCACCAGTATACAAATTTGGGGATATCGGGTATACATACAAGGTTTGATCCAGATCGATCATTGTTTGGGTTCAAACCCACCTTGGCCTTCTTTGGCGCCGATTCACCCTGAGAAACCCACTGTTTTGACTGCTGATTGGTCTCTGGTGTGTTGTGGTGGATCCACGTTTCGTCCACGGTTACAAAACGGCACAAAAACTCATCCATATTGCGGTTGAACAATGCCAAACACTCCTGACAAATTGTCACACAATTGCGTTTGTGGTCGATTGTGAGCAAAGGCGGCACCCATCTTGCGGAAAGCTTTCTCATACCCGAGTGATCATTTAAAATTGAAACCACTGAGCCACGTGAGATGCCTATGGCTTCCACAATCTCTTGCACTTTCAATCTCCGATCGGCCAACATCATATCATGAATTTTTCCAATTGTTTCGGGTGTAGAGACCTCAACTGGGCGTCCAGAACGTTCGGCCTCTTCCGTGCTTGTACGGCCACAACGAAATTCAGTAAACCACTTTTGTACCCTTGAAATTGATGGTGCAGAGTCCCCATCGTATTTATCAAGCTTAGCCTTGGTTTGAGGGATGGTTTTTTCTGCAAAAAATAATGCTTAATGAGCACACAAAATTCACTTTTTTTCCATTTTCTCCTCCAATCACGTGGTAGTCTGCTCTCAATGGCTGCCAAACACAAACTAAATGACGCAGCTTGTTCAAATTTTGACAGGAGTCAACTGACAGTGCCTGTTGACAGGAGCAGTGTCGCCCTTTCAGTTAAGAGGCGGGAAATTCAAAAGGTCACGGACTTATTGACCTGCCCTCGTATGCGCTGCTCTCCAATATCCGTTGCTCATGCAAAAGAAATTATGAGCAAGGAATTGATTTTACAGAGTAGGAAGAAGTGGAATTACTACAAAAAGGCTTAGCTGTAAATAAAGCATTTAGGGTCATTTTGACATAGTTTAACATAGTCAAACTCTGGTGATCAAACAAGCAAAACGCATGCAAACTACAAAGAAAGTAAGGCAGTTGGGTTCTTCACTGGCCTCCTCTCCATATTTTGGTTGATGATTTAAGAAAAACCGTATGCATTTATTTGATTTATATACTATTTTTCTCCACATATGGTACCCAAATGTATTGTATTTTGTCTGTTCACACAAAAGATAGTAATTGAGTTCATTTGTCCAAGCTGCAACCATCGCTATCTTATCTTTTAGTGCTAAGATTTCCCCATCCAGGGGCGGTCCTACAGGTAGGCCAAGTAAGCAGCCGCATAGGGCGCCATCTGGGAAGGGGGCAAGGTGCACCATCCTGGCCGCATAGGGCGCCATCTGGGAAGGGGGCACGGTGCACCATCCTGGCTGCATGGGGCGCCATCCTGTCCCTGCCGATGTTCCTCAGGCAGTGCCGCAGCTGCCTGCTTTTGGGCCCCAGCCTTGTGTGCTCCGACGCCGCTTCTGGGCATGCACAGAGGTTTTTGCACAGGCGCAGTTGTAATAAAAATACAATATAACAATAGAATAATGATACATTTTATATTACATGTAATATTACAAATAATATTGCAGTATAGTGGTATTGTACAAAATAGTAATATATAATATTTTATTTTACTTTATTTTGGGCTATTTGAGTTTTATAGGAGTCATGAAAATATTTAGTAGATGATAATTTTATTTATTATTTTATAATAATAACAATATAATAGAATGTTATATTATATTATGTCAATATATGATAATATAATTATATTGTAATGTAGTATAATATAATTATGATATAATATAGTATGAGTATGGTATAATATATTGTATATACATTGATACAATCTAATACTACTAATGGTATTGTGATATTATAATTGTATATTTGTTTTACATGGGGGGCAAATCATGTGGGGGCACCAAAATAATGTTCGCTTACCATTTAAAATTACCTTAGACCGCCCCTGTCCCCATCACATCCAGCGCCAGCCCTGGTTATTATTTGGATGAGGCAGAGCCAGATCTTGCACTCCGCAAAGTAAGCATTTGCTTACCACTTGCCAATATTCAGGGGCACATTTTACGTTGTCCCCATCGCCCCACACCACCAGGCCAAAAAGGAGCGCCCCCAGCTGCAAAACGCTCATCCCTCCCGGCCCCGCGGTGCAGGGCGATCAGCGGCTCCGGGCAGCCGGGCCAGCCCTGTGGCAGTGGTGCACGCCTGGAAGTTTCACGCATGTGCCATCACCGCAGGGCGAGCCCAGCCTCCCAGAGCCGCCAACTGCCCCACACCACGAGGCCTTAAAGGAGGAGCGTTCCGCATCCGGAGACGCCCCGCCTCTAGCCGCCACCAGAACGGTCCTCCATTTCGGCCCCGTGTAGGGCGATCAGCGGCTCTGGGCAGCCGGGCCCGCCCTGCGGCAATGGCACACGTGCAGAAGTTTCGTGCATACGCCATCGCCAGCCGCCCAGAGCTGCCAACCGCCCCCCACCACGAGGCCAAAAAGGAGGAGTGCCCCGCAGCCGGAGGTACCCCACCCAGGCCCGGATTACCCATAAGGCCACCCAAGGCCATGGCCTCGGGCGGCAGAATTGGGGGGGCCGCCGATTTGGACCCCCCAAAATAAAATAATTTTTTTTTAAAAAAAGTTCAATCTTTGGCGCTTTTGCACCTGCGCGCAGGGCGCCATAGACTCTCAGAGGCAGTTCCGCTGCCTCTGCAAATCTATGGCGTCCCCCTGCGCGCAGGCGCAAAGCGCCAATGATCTCCCCTCCCCCTCCTAAACCCTCTAAAGCCCTCCCCCCCTAAACCCACTCCCTCCCAAGGCCGCGGCATGCCGCCCACCTCAGATTCCGCCACTTCTGAGGCGGCCGGCATGTCACGACCCCGGGAGGGAGGGGCGAACCACGGGAGAGATGCTCCCTCACAGCTCGTCCCTTCCTCCCAAGGCCGCGGCATGCCACCCACGTCAGATTTCGCCACTTCTGAGGCGGCCGACATGTCACGGCCCCGGGAGGAGGGCGAGCCGTGGGAGGCCCGCCCTTGGGGCCACTGCCACGCATGCGCAGCATCGGCTCCGGGGGTGGGGCTTTCCTTCCTCCTCCTCCTCGCACCGGCGGGGGCGGACCCAGGGGAGTGGCCTGGGCGGGGAGGGGGCAGAGCCGGTGGCTAGGCGGAGTTGGGGGCGGGGGCAGTGCCTTTGGCCTTGGGCAGCCAAAGGCCATGATCCGGGCCTGACCCCACCTCCGGCCACCCAACGCTCCTCCCCTCGCCCCTGCATAAGGCGACCACTGACCCCAAGCAGCTGGGCCCGCCCCGCGGCAACGGTGCATGCGCGAAACTAGCTGGCTCCACACACGCGCACTCCGGCGCGCACGCGCACCCTCCATGAGGCTGTAGTGCAAGGGGGCACCAAAATAAGGTTCGCTTACCACTTTAAATTACCTCAGTCAGGCCCTGATGGGAGGTCACTAACAAATATTATTATTATCTATTATTAACTGCATTTCTACACTGCTTTTCTCACCCCTGGGGGGACTCAAAGAGGTTTACAACATAACAAATGGCAAATTTGATGCCTCACATATATATAAAAATATCACATATCTAAATCAATAGCATATAACTGTAGATAAAAACTATTAAACTATGAAAACATCAAACTGGCAAAACTCTCTCTGAGTATTCTTTGCCTAAGAAAACCCTCAGAAAGCTATATGTTGGCAGGTGACATGGAAGCATATTTTATACACACATACATACACACTGGCTCACTTACATGGAAGTCAATACACGGTAGTCCTTGCCTCAGTAACTTCTAAGGTTATATACACGTCGAATTCCCAAAACAGGAATCCTTTTCCAGCCATGTTCTCTTCCTTGGTGAATAAGCCTTGCATGTGCCTTTTTGTGCAGTTGTCCCTTCACTTTTGTGGGTTTGACTTTTGCAGATTTCATTATTCATAGATGTGATTAAGAGATTTTCTCAGTGAGTCTCTGGCTCCTCTAATGCAGTGTTTCCCAACCAGTGTTCCGTGGCACACTAGTGTGCTGTGAGAGATCATCAGGTGTGCCGTGGGAAATTGGAACCTCCAATACCCTTTATTCCCCCTCCTGCCCGCAGTACTCTCTGGGTGTACAGTAGGTGAACTACAACTTCCAAACTCAAGGTCAATTCCCAAGCAAACCCTTTCAGTACTTTTTGTTGGTAATGAGAGTTCAATATGACAAATTTGGTTCAATTCCATTGTTGCAAGAGTTCAGGATGCTCTTTGATTGTGTGTTAACTATAAATCCCAGAAACCGTAACTCCCAAATGTCAAGGTCTATTTTCCCCAAACTCCATCTGTGTTCACATTTGGGCATATTGAGTATTCATGTCAAGTTTGGTCCTGATCCAACATTGTTTGAGTCCACAGTGCTCTCTGGATATAGGTGAACTACAAGTCCAAAACCCTAGGTCAATGCCCACCAAACTCTTATAGTATTTTCTCTTGGTTATGGCAGTTCTGTGTGGGAAGTTTGTGTCTTTCTGCCATTCCTGCCAGGATATCTATGTTCATTGAAACTGGTCCAAGTTTCACACTGGTCCAAGTGTATAAATACATTTAAAAACATATTAACTATATGTATGACTGTGTTAGAGTGTCATTTTGTGTCATTTTGGTTGGTGGTGTGCCCCGGGATTTTGTAAATGTAAAAAATGTGCTGCGGCTCAAAAAAGGTTGAAAAACACTGCTCTAATGCAACTTTGTAGTTAGTGATGGATGACATAGAACCACATTTCTCAACGTGTGGGTCACGACCCCTGGGGGTTTTGTGAGGGGGTCTCATAGGGGTCACCAAAGACCATCAGAAAACAGTCTTTTCTGTTAGTCGTGGGGGTTCTGTGTGGGAAGTTTGGCCCGATTCTGTTGTTGTTGGGGTTCAGAATGCTGGGAACTATAAATCCCAGCAATTACAACTCCCAAATGTCAAGGTTTGTTTTCCCCAAACTCCACCAGTGTTCACATTTGGGCATATTGAGTATTTGTGCCAAGTTTGGTCCAGACCCATCACTGTTTGAGTCCGCAGTGCTCTCTGGATGTAGGTGAACTACAACTCCCAAACTCAAGGTATTCAATGCCCATCAAACCCCTGGAGGGGTCACGAGTGGGTGTCGGAGGGGTCACCAAAGATAATCAGAAAACAGTATTTTCTGTTTGTCTTGGGAGTTCTGTGTGGGAAGTTTGGCCCAATTCTATTGTTGGTGGGGTTCAGAATGATCTTTGATTGTAGGTGAACTATAAATCCCAGCAACTACAACTCCCAAAATGTCAAGGTCTATTTTCCTCTACACCAGTGTTCACATTTGGGCATATTGATTAATCGTGCCAAGTTTGGTCCAGATCCATCATTGCTTGAGTCCGCAGTGCTCTCTGGATGTAGGTGAACTACAACTCCAAAACTCAAGGTATTCAATGCCCATCAAACCCTTCCAGGATTTTCTGTTGGTCATGGGAGTTCTGTGTGCCAATTTTGGTTCAATTCCATGGTTGGAGAGGTTCAGAATGCTCTTTGATTGTAGGTGAACTATAAATCCCAGCAACTCCAACTCCAAAATGACAAAATCAATTCCCCCTGTGAAGAAGCGTGCTTCAATCTCAAATTTTAAAACTTATGTCCACCGATTTGTGAAGGCAGATTTGACACCCAAGTTGTGGTAAAGGTCAGTTGTGTGAAGAGGTTGCTACTTCAAAAGGTCTCTTCCTAAGAATCTGCCATCCACATAGATACTCAAGCTGCCACCATATAAATCTTGGCCACCAGATGTGAGGGGCAATTTCCGTAAACGCGCCTTGCATAAGGAAGGGAGCGAAGGAGCGTTCGAGGTGTTTTCTTTTTTTTTTTAAGGTATCTGACGTCCTCGCGGCACCTTCCCCTCCCGGCACGTGACGGGGTTCGGTAAAGACAGGGGGAGGGAAGAAAGAGGGAGGAGGAGTGGAAGGGGGCAGGGCCAAGGTTTGTTAACGTCTCGAGGTCCGCCTACTCTAAATGGAACGGGAGGGGGGAAAGGAGGGAGGAGGAGGAGTGGAAGGGGGCGGGACCAACGTTTGTTCCATCTCGAGCTCCGCCCACCAGCGGGGGGAGAGAAAAGAACGGAGGACGGTTGTGGTGGTTGCTTGGCACGTGCTCTCTTTCTCTCTATGTACAATTCAGAACGCGAGAGGGGTGGGGGCAAAAGGAGGAGGAAGGAGGAGCGAGAGAGAGAGGGGGCAATAACTTCCGGCAAGGGAACGCACAAGTGTGCGCGCACCTGCCTTTTCAACAGAACTTTGTGTGCGTGAGTGCTCGCGCATGTGCGTTTTTGACGGTTTTATTTGTTTCAACATTTTTTTGGGTCCGTGATCTGCGCCCCCCCCCCCCCCACTTGCGCCCCTAGGCCATGGCTATACACCAGGGGTGCTCACACTTTTTCAGCATGGGAGCTACTGATTAAAGAACCAAGTCCCAAAGATCACCTGCCCAGAAATGTAAAACGCATAACTATTTTCTTATTTATTTATTTATATTTATTATTCATTTTTATGTACCGCTCCTTCCAGCAGGCTCGGGGCAGTTTACATAAAATGAAGTTATAAAACATCAACATTTCAATTTAATAACAACAATATAAAACAGAGCATAAAAATACATCCAACCACCCCATTTCTCCCACACTGCCATATTACCACACATATTATCAGCCAGAAAGTAAGAAGAGAGGCTGTTGAACTGCAAGGCCATTTAATACTCAGCAAGGTAAACAAAGGGGCATGCAAAATACATCCAACCACCCCATTTCTCCCACACTGCCATATTACCACACATACTATCAGTCAGAAAGTAAGAAGAGAGGCTGTTGAACTGCAAGGCCATTTAATACTCAGCAAGGTAAACAAAGGGGCATGCAAAAATACATCCAACCACCCCATTTCTCCCACACTGCCATATTACCACACATATTATCAGCCAGAAAGTAAGAAGAGAGGCTGTTGAACTGCAAGGCCATTTAATACTCAGCAAGGTAAACAAAGGGACATGCAAAAATACATCCAACCACCCCATTTCTCCCACACTGCCATATTACCACACATACTATCAGCCAGAAAGTAAGAAGAGAGGCTGTTGAACTGCAAGGCCATTTAATACTCAGCAAGGTAAACAAAGGGTCATGCAAAAATACATCCAGCCACCCCATTCTCCTACACTGCCATATTACCACACATACTATCAGTCAGAAAGTAAGAAGAGAGGCTGTTGAACTGCAAGGCCATTTAATACTCAGCAAGGTAAACAAAGGGGCATGCAAAATACATCCAACCACCCCATTTCTCCCACTGCCATATTACCACACATACTATCAGTCAGAAAGTAAGAAGAGAGGCTGTTGAACTGCAAGGCCATTTAATACTCAGCAAGGTAAATAAAGGGGCATGCAAAAATACATCCAACCACCCCATTTCTCCCACACTGCCATATTACCACACATACTATCAGCCAGAAAGTAAGAAGAGAGGCTGTTGAACTGCAAGGCCATTTAATACTCAGCAAGGTAAACAAAGGGTCATGCAAAAATACATCCAGCCACCCCATTTCTCCCACACTGCCATATTACCACACATACTATCAGTCAGAAAGTAAGAAGAGAGGCTGTTGAACTGCAAGGCCATTTAATACTCAGCAAGGTAAACAAAGGGGCATGCAAAAATACATCCAACCACCCCATTTCTCCCACACTGCCATATTACCACACATATTATCAGCCAGAAAGTAAGAAGAGAGGCTTTTGAACTGCAAGGCCATTTAATACTCAGCAAGGTAAACAAAGGGGCATGCAAAAATACATCCAACCACCCCATTTCTCCCACACTGCCATATTACCACACATATTATCAGCCAGAAAGTAAGAAGAGAGGCTTTTGAACTGCAAGGCCATTTAATACTCAGCAAGGTAAACAAAGGGGCATGCAAAAATACATCCAACCACCCCATTTCTCTCACACTGCCATATTACCACACATATTATCAGCCAGAAAGTAAGAAGAGGGGCTTTTGAACTGCAAGGCCATTTAATACTCAGCAAGGTAAACAAAGGGGCATGCAAAAATACATCCAACCACCCCATTTCTCCCACATTTCCATATTCCCCAACATATATTTCTCAAGGAACAAAGCAAGCAGAGAGGCTTTGGAGCTAAAAGGCCATTTTTAAACATTAAAAATAAACTAAGAGACATGCCACAGAACAATCAAGCACCCACCCCAAAGTAAAAAGACCGACCTTTGAGATGCGGTAAGGAAATGACCCCAAAGTGTCCTTCTTCTCCTCTGTCGTTGCTCCTATTTCCACGCCACCACCATGCGTGCCACCTCCAAGAGCTCACGAGAAGTCCGAGGGGCAGAATGGGCGCTTCTGCGCATGCGCGCGGGGCCAGCCATACATCGCCCCCTTTGGTCTCCTACAACTCTGAGTGGCTGGAGAAGGATGGAGGGAGGAGGAGGAATCCAAAAGAGGGGGCCCATTCTGCCTCTTGGACTCTGGAGCTTTTGGAGGCGGCGCGTGAGCAGGGAGCAGGGAGGAGCAACGACGGAGGACTTCTTTGCA
This sequence comes from Anolis apletophallus, assembly GCA_030556195.1. Taxonomy (NCBI): domain Eukaryota; kingdom Metazoa; phylum Chordata; class Lepidosauria; order Squamata; family Anolidae; genus Anolis; species Anolis apletophallus. Next base: position 155,247,718 of record JARBWK010000006.1, on the reverse strand, counting down.
GCGTGCAGGGGCGCGTGAAGAGGACCAACAGCAAAAAACCCGGTCAGGGGCCTGAAGATCACCAGGATGAGGCCTGAAGATCACCCTGGTGATCCCGATCACCATTCTGAGCACCCCTGCTATACACAAACAGTCAAGATACTGTAAATACAATGTAGCAAAACACACAAGGAGACTGTATATTATCAAAAATAACATATATATTGGTGCATAAACAAGTAAGTGGTAGATGCTGTAAGGGAGCAATGACAATAGTTACTCCCTGGCGCTTACATACACTTCAATCGTGGCATAAATACCATACAAGAAAGCGCGGGGTGGTTCTCGGATGGAGTCCCAAGAGTGGGCGTGGTGAAGCTCAAAGGGGCGGCGAGGTCAACAGTTGGGATGAGGATCAGATTACACAGGCGAAGAGGGAAGATAAACAGGAAATGATGCCCACAGTGATCCTGAACCGCAGACCGTAGGCGGTGAAGGCAAAATGCCTTTGTTAGTAATCCCAGCTCCAAAACGGCCCATCGCCGGGAGCGGTGCTGCGCAAATGCGCTGTGTCTCGGAGCCAGAGCCACACACGCCGTCCTTGGAGACAACCAGGAGGGGAAACCACAGACCGGGACAGCAAAACAGACCACAAAGAAACGCCGGGCACGCCGCAACGGTTTCAGCTGCAGGGCCCCCGATCCGTTTCACCAATAAACGGCTTTTTCAAGCGGCCAGGTGCGGTGGAAATCACGGGCGTTTCACAGAACAAACAATATCTGTAACAACATGATAATTATAGTACAAGTCTATCGATTACAGTAAAACAGAGTCATGGAGAGTACCAACCATACATCATAACACAGTGTTTTTCAACCTTTTTTGAGCCGCGGCACATTTTTTACATTTACAAAACCCTGGGGCACACCACCAACCAAAATGACACAAAATGACACTCTAACACAGTAATACATATAGTTAATATGTTTTAAAATGTATTTATACACTCAGTGTGAAACCTGGGCCTGTTTCGATGAACACAACATAGATATCCTGGCACAAAACATATTAATACTAACCCAAGGAGGGACTATCAGTCAAATATTTGATTTTCTCATTTGGGAGTCGTAGTTGCTGGGAGTTATACTTCACCCGCAATCAAAGAGCACTCTGAACTCTACCAATGATGGAATGGAATCAAACTTCCCACACAGAACTCCCATAACCAAGAGAAAATACTATAAGAGTTTGGTGGGCATTGACCTTGAGTTTTGGAGTTGTACAGTAGTTCACCTATATCCAGAGAGCACTGTGGACTCAAACAATGTTGGATCTCGGCCGCACTTGGCATGAATACTCAATATGCCCAAATGTGAACACAGATGGAGTTTGGGGAAAATAGACCTTGACATTTGGGAGTTGTAGTTCACCTACATCCAGAGAGCACTGTGGACTCAAATAATGATGGGCAGGCCTCTTCCTCATGGGGAGGGGACACTCCACCCCTTTCCGACCCTCCCTCCGCTCACCTCAGCCTCTCTGCCGGCCTTTCCTTCTCCTCAAATGGCGACCGCTGGGAAGGGGGTTGGGCCCGAGTGATGTCACCCTTCCCTCCTCTCTCCCTCGATAGGAGGCTGGCTGGTGCGCAGAAGGGAAACGGCCAAAGGAGGCGGCGCCCCGGCCCCTTCTTCCTTTTTGCTGCCGTCCGGCCCTTCCACCTCCTCCCCCCCCCCCCCCGCAAGCAGCAGCAGGAGTTCGGCAGGAGGGGGAAGAAAGGGTATATTGGAGGTTTTCCCACGGCACACTTGATGATCGCTCACGGCACGCTAGTGTGCTGTGGCACACTGGTTGAGAAACACTGTCATAGCATACCGTGCGGGCAGACTTCAGGGGCAACCCCATGTAGAGAGCGTTGCAGTAGTCTATACGGGATGTAACCAGAGCGTGGACCACCATGGCCAAGTCAGACTTCCCATCAAAGAGTAGGTCCCTTTGAAACGTATAGGTGGTATGTTTGGCAATCAGGCATAGAGTCAATGATTTAGTGTCCCATCCGGGTAGAGAAATGGGGCGGGCCTATATGAAGAACATAATGTGCTTTGAGTTAGTACAGCACTCCCTTGTTCATAGGCTTCAGTCTACACAGATATACAGAAATATATCCTCAAAGGTTTCAAGGAAGCACGCCTGGTATGCTCTTCAAAGGAGAGATAGCCATCGTACTCTGTTCAGCGCCAGGAAATCTGCTTGTTGAATTCCTTTGTGCTGTGTAAAGAAATCACACAGTATATTCACACTTACAATGCAGAAGAAGGGATTAAGAAAGATGTTGGAATTCAGCCTCAAGTTCTGTTGGCAAAACACTGGCCCTCTTCATGTTGCAATACACTTTGTATTTATTTATTTTTGAAATGCTTCTCCAGCTGAGACATCATAATATGCATTCCCGCCTAGTGACATTGTCTTCAGAAGGACTTGACAGCTGCCGCAACATTCGTCATTCGGTCACCAAATCACAGTCTGTATGTAGCTACTAGGGCTGGTTGATCAGGGGGGGAAATGGTTCAAAACTCGCTTCAAATGTAGGGGACACTGGCGCTTCGTATCTGATTGACTTCCGAAGATTTCCGCAGTACTTTTTACAAGCGCGTTGATAACTAAAATGGCCAATCTGAGATAGGCAAGTTCGGTTGCGGAAAGCACAGCAGAAAGTCTCCTTGGGTGATGTTGTTTCCAAGTTGCGGTTCTTTCGGCGTTGTTGTTTCTCTTCGAGACCCGTTCGGCGTGTCTTCTCGAAAGAGGCCGCAGCATTGTGGATAGTGCGTCTCCATGCCTCCCGATGTGAGGCCAGGGTGGACCATTGTTGGTGATCAATCTGGCCGAGCCTGAGATGTTGTTTCAGGGAGTCCTTATATCTCTTTTTGGGGGGGCGCCTCTCTTGCGCTGACCCGTGGCAAGTTCACCGTAGAGTAGTATCTTTGGGAGGCGGTGGTCCTCCATCCCATAGTTGGGCACGTCCAACTATGGACGTGCCCTGCCCAGCGCAGCTGTGTTCTCAATAGCATGGCCTCAATGCTGGTGACCCCTGCTTGCTCAAGGACAGCAACATTCGTCACATAGTCGGTCCAGTGTATATTCAGGATTTTGCGAAGACAGCACCGATGAAAGCGTTCGAGGAGTCGTAGGTGTTGGCGATAGGTGACCCATGTTTCAGACCCATAGAGGAGAGTAGACAGTACGATAGCTCTGTACACACTGATTTTGGTGCTTTGCCTCAGGTGCTTGTTGCTCCAGACTCTTTTGTGAAGCCTTCCAAATGCACTCTATGCCTTTGCTAATCTGTGATCTATCTCTTTGCCAATCTTGGCGTCTGAAGAGATGATGCTTCCCAGGGAGGTGAACTGCTGAACAGACTTAAGCACAGATTCGCCTATGCTGACGTGGGGATCATGGTGTTCTTCCTGTGGTGCGGGCTGGTAGAGGACTTCCGTTTTCTTCAGGCTGACTTCCAGCCCAAACAGCTCTGCAGCTGCTGCAAAGCAGGATGTCAGGCGCTGTAGGGCTGCTTCTGAATGGGCGACAAGGGCAGCATTGTCAGCAAAAAGCAGCTCATGGACTAAATAGTTTAGTCTTAATTCGAGCCCTCAGATGGCTTAAGTTGAACAAGCTACCATCAGTACGATAGCGTATACTGTATAGTGCATATTCCAGTTCTCCAGGGTGGTGGGAGTCACTACTACTTCATCTTATAGCGTCCTCCCTTAGAGCGTGAGTCATCTCCAGCTATTGGACACTACTCCATTGTTTATGTATTGGCACCATTGTTGGAATGTGTTTTGTGTTGTGTATGTACTGTGATTTCTTATCTCTCTTTTTATTTTCACCTGTTATTGATTTGTGTATATATTTGGATACCATCGGTATTAGCATATTCACATTTTCTCAGCATTTTATATTATTGCAGAGTGTTTCTATTTATACATGATATCACACTTCTTTCATGAGGCTTTGATATCTTAGATGTATTCTCCAGACCCCTCTGTTTTCCTCTACGCTCTAGTACACCCGCCTTCCCAGTGTGTTTTTGTACTTGTGGTTTCTGTCAAGCACATTTGGGTCTAGGTGAGATCCCTGTTTATTGTGAAGGTGGAAGTCAGGGGGGATGTATATATATTTTTTTTATTTACTGTATTTATATTCCGCCCTTCTCACCTCGCAGTGGACTCAGGGCGGATTACAATGTTCACAATGGGATCTTGCAGGGAATAACAATATGATGGATATCATATCAATGTTATGTCTTTCCTGACATTATGCCTGATAGTTGCAAGAGAAAATTCCTATTTTTACCTTTACAAGCACACTCGTTTAGTAAGAACATAAGAACATAAGAAGAGCCATGCTGAATCGGACCTCAGCCCATCTAGTCCAGCATTCTGTATCACACAGTGGCCCACCAGTTGTACACGGGGATCTCGAGCAGAAGGGAGGGCAAAACCCTGACCTGCTCCCGACCCCCCACAACCAGTACCCAGGGAAATCCTGCCTACCTCAACCAACTCCGAGGTGGCACTTTAGTTATTAGTTATTATAAGCTCATTAGTTATTCAGATGCTGCGGAAGCCCTGGGTAGTAGCTAGGACTGCCCAATTATTTCTGGACCGCAAGGTTCCCACATACAGGTTAACCGTCATGCGACGGTGAACAAGCATGGTTCTGGGAGTGCTCAATCCTTCTTCCAACTCAGAGTCTTCATCGACTATATGTTTAACTAGCTGTACCCAGCACGCGTTGCTGTGCCCTTTTTAGGAGATGCGAGAAAGTTCAATCATCCACGGTGTGCCCTCCTCTAAACTGCAGTTGGATGGAGTGTGGGTCATGGGGGGCATGGTGTGCCAAGTTGGGTCTTTATTGGTCTTGGTTCTGGGCCACAGTGGTCTGTGGGAAATGATGGGTTTTGAAGTACTACAAATCCCGTTTTCCATGGTGGTACTTCAAGTCCCATCATGCATGGTCGGGGCTCTGTGTGCCAAGGTAGGTTACTGTAAATTCAGGCCATACCCAATGTCCCATGAGCTGAGGCCTAGTTAGGAACAGCAAGTTAATGAAGCCTTACTGTCAATTCAGGCCATACACAATGTCCCATGAGCTGAGGCCTAGTTAGGAACAGCAAGTTAATGAAGCCTTACTGTCAATTCAGGCCATACACAATGTCCAATGAGCTGAGGCCTTGTCGGGAGAATCAAGTTAATGAAGTCTTACTGTCAATTTAGAGCGTAAACAGCTTCCCAGTAAGTGAGGGCTAGTTAGGGAAATCAAGTTAATGAAGCCTTACTGTCAATTTTGGGCGTGGTCTGTGATTTTTTGGGGTGTAAATTTTTGGTTGGAAGTGATTTGGGTGTTTGTGTTGGGGATTGGCTCAGGCCTTTTCCTTATTCTGTTTTGGCAGTTTATTATGGATCGGAATTTTCATGTTGGCTGGCCAGTGCAGCAGTTATGCAAATCCGCCCTTATTGGCAGCCAATCATGTTGTTCAGAATGTAGAGACTGGGTGAGTCTTTGGCTGCCCCGGAGGATGCTGGTAAATGTAGTTTTATTTTTATTCGTTGTTTTGGGGCCTTTTAGGTTTTGGGGGAAAGTTTCTTTGCTACAAACGTACCTTGCTTGAGGCCTATTTGTGTTGGCAAGTATTGTGTTTCTGCGTTGTATGGTTTCTTTGTTTGAGGTATACATCACATGACGTGAACCCATTTATACAATAGATTCCCAGAACTGTTCATGGAAAGAGAAAGGATGTCAATAGTAGATCTCTGTTAGACAGTGGTTCATCTATTCTCTTCTCCTTCGACATGCATAGCATGGTTTGCACTTAACGTACTGGGAGGATGCCAGTGGCCTCCATGTGTTTCTGGAACCGTTGCCTTTCTGGATTGTCCCAGGGGCATGTCTGACTTACCATTTGAATGGTTGTACTTACCTGAGCTGGTTAAGGATCACTCCATTAGATCTATGGTAACCCCACTACTCGTTGAGGGGCTTTCTTTTGGAAGACCTAGACTTCTGCTGGATAGATGCTTGGTCTACCCTGCTCACCTTCATCATGCACAACGGGATTTCTACCTGCTGTGGCATTGTGTGGCAGAGCAGTCCTGCTCTACGGTGGCATGATACCCACCAGCCATGTTATTAGCTCGCTAGTCTACCATAGGTGCGATTCACAGCTGACCACGATGGGAAAATATGGGTTGCTTACCTGTAACCGTAGTTACAGCAACCCGCAGAAGGGCTTTTTCCGTAATCGCACCCACATTATGGAATGCCCTTCCCGCAGAAACGCGCGCCATTCAGGATTTGCTCCCCTTCAGGCGGGCTTGCAAGACCTACCTATTTCAACAACCCTTCGACTTGTAGGTCTTATCTGTGCGCAGTCCGCCCTGTTCGTATACTGCTAGTAGTGGCTCTTCAGTTAGCACTACACCGGTTTTGTTAATGCTTGCTGTATTATGTGATGTTTTTATGTTATGTTTAATTTATATTACTGTTTTTATGCTGTTTTATCCGGCGTTGTGAGCCGCCCCGAGCCTCCCGGGAGTGGCGGCATAGAAGCCTAATTAAAAAAAAAAAATAAACATTCAATGACATAGACACACAACACATATAGACAGACAGTCAGAGGCTATTTAACATTCCAACTTTTGGCCACCAGGGGAGCTGTCACTTCACCGTCCATCTACGACACTGATGAAGTACTTTCCGCATTCCCTGCATGCTTTTTGCTGCAGATTTTTATGGCCTCGTAAATTAGTTAAATTAGCCTCCCCACACATAGGTGATACATAAATTTCCTACTTGACAGATGCAACTGTCTTTCGGGTTGCAAAGGTCGACAACAAGCTACACAATTGGCCGGAAGCTCACTCCGATCCGGGCTGGCTTCAAACTCATGACCTTTCGGTCTGCAGTGATTTTTAATGCAGCTGGCATCCAGCCAGCTGCGCCACAGTCCCGGTGCCATGCACACTTACACATACTTAGTAGGTGAATGAGGTAATACATGTGAAGAATGGTCCGGCTGGATCTTTGGGGGATTTCAGAGTAGCAGTCCACGCGACTTTCTTAGGTCATCTATCTGAGCACCGATTTTTGGGGTTGGGGTGGGATTTGTCAACACAATGCAAGTCTGGTGGCTTCTCTTCAGCCTTGTCTTTGTCCCTTGCAGATGTCATGGTGCCCGCAGTACCGCACGTCCAAATTCCGCCATGTTTACGGAAAGGCAGCCAACAAGGAGAACTGCTACGACTGTGTCCCCATCACCCGGAGTGTGCATGACAACCACTTCTGTGCTGTGAACCCACATTTCATTGCTGTTGTGACAGAATGTGCAGGTGGAGGAGCCTTTCTTGTAATACCAATCAGTCAAGTAAGTGAGGCTTGAATCTGTTCCGTATAACGGGCATGTTGAGGGGGAGAGAGGTGCAACCATCTCCTTGTAGAGCAGGGGTCGGGAACCTATGGCTCGGGAGCCAGATGTGGCTCTTTTCATGATTGCATCTGGCTCTCCAGAGCAGCCAGGGCCTTGGTTTCCCAGCTTGCAGCGGGAAACCTTTCCTTCTCTCCTTCCTTTTATTATTATTATTATTATTATTATTATTATTATTTCTAACACCACTGGTACCACCTTTACTTATTATTATTATTATTATTTCTATCACCACTGGGACCACCTTTACTTATTATTATTATTATTTCTATCACCACTGGGACCACCTTTACTTATTATTATTATTATTTCTATCACCACTGGGACCATCACCACTGGGACCGCCTTTACTTATTATTATTATTATTATTTCTATCACCACTGGGACCACCTTTACTTATTATTATTATTATTATTATTATTTCTATCACCACTGGGACCACCTTTACTTATTATTATTATTATTATTTCTATCACCACTGGGACCACCTTTACTTATTATTATTATTATTTCTATCACCACTGGGACCACCTTTACTTATTATTATTATTATTATTTCTATCACCACTGGGACCACCTTTACTTATTATTATTATTATTTCTATCACCACTGGGACCACCTTTACTTATTATTATTATTATTTCTATCACCACTGGGACCACCTTTACTTATTATTATTATTATTATTATTATTTCTATCACCACTGGGACCACCTTTACTTATTATTATTATTATTATTTCTATCACCACTGGGACCACCTTTACTTATTATTATTATTATTATTTCTATCACCACTGGGACCACCTTTACTTATTATTATTATTATTATTTCTATCACCACTGGGACCACCTTTACTTATTATTATTATTATTATTATTTCTATCACCACTGGGACCACCTTTACTTATTATTATTATTATTATTATTATTATTATTATTATTATTTCTATCACCACTGGGACCACCTTTACTTATTATTATTATTATTATTTCTATCACCACTGGGACCGCCTTTACTTATTATTATTATTATTATTTCTATCACCACTGGGACCACCTTTACTTATTATTATTATTATTATTATTATTTCTATCACCACTGGGACCACCTTTACTTATTATTATTATTATTATTTCTATCACCACTGGGACCACCTTTACTTATTATTATTATTATTATTTCTATCACCACTGGGACCACCTTCGGGTTGAGAAGGGCGGGGAAGAAGCCTAGTAAATAGAAGCATAGTAAATAAATATTATTTCCAATAAATTTTATAAACGGTCAGTGAAAGTTGCAGAGATTGTTTTTGGATTCCCAGATGGCCCCTGGGCTGTGCAATTCCCACCCCCACCCCTTTAAATCATGAAATTATAAGGATGTGGAGCCAGCCAGTTAATGATAATGCCATTGTTCTGGGCACAAGCGCTTATTGATGCGGGGACGCAAAGGGTGGGCGTTTCTCCCGAGTCTCCTCATTAGGAGTGATTGAATTTATAACCAGTTATTTGAGACTAAGCCTCTTTTAATCCAGGGTGAAGCTTGTTTGGCTTCTAAACAAACATGCATGGCATCATGCTGTGGCCGACCTATGCACATTGGGCGCAAAACCAGGTCAGAATTCCCCACCCGAGGAAAAGTAGGCTAGGATAGTAAATCTAAAAGATTTGGGCGTGCAAGGCACCCGCTTGTTTCTTTTGGCGGGTTCACATTTCAGAATTACTGCTTTCCAGCTTTAAGGCTGTTATCAGTAAAACAGACAATACTGTGTTTTGGTTTAGGCTTTGGCCTCCCCCTTCTCGTCCAATACTGCCCTGTTGTTTACTCATAAAGTAATGTTGTCCAAGCTATGTAATGGTTCGGTAAAGGAATCGTGTTTTTTCTGTATTCAAACAATTAAGGATTGTTGTCTTAACTCCAGGCTGTCCATTCAAGGGAAGGTATTTGCCTTATCTCCAGGCTGTCCATTAAAGAGGGGAGCTCCTCCCCCCCCCGTGGCGCAATGAGTTAAACCAGGTGTGGAGATGTGAACAGGTCAACACCAACTTTTCTACCGTGGCAGGGCAGGTGATCCCACCGCTGCCACCAAATGTGGAGAGTCGAAACGCCACTGACAAAGCTAGCGTCGATCTTTGCGGTGTAACAAGGATTTGCGCCGTTTAAATGTAAAGAATTTCACTGCCACCATTAATTTAGGCTTGACCATTGACTTGTAAAGAGTGGTGAGGAAACTTGTAATTTGAATGACGTCACGGAGAGAGTTTGGAACCAGAACCTAAACAGTTTATTGTGCACAGTGCTTAGTTGGTTACATGTCCGGAGAGGTACATACTTAAAAACACTTGGTTTCCAACACACAGTAATTCTAACCTTGATTTACTAAGCCCCTAGGCTTCCTATACATATTTCCCAAGCTTTACTGCTTGTCTGCAATACTTAATACAATTCACCGCTTCCCTCAGGAACATTCAGCAACTCTCCCTAGTTGCTACCAGCTTCTCTCAGCTGCACTGCCAACCAACTGACTCTGGTCGCAGCTTCTGGCCAACTGACTCTCTCCAACTCCTTGAGTTGGACTGGATTAACTATCCACCTCTCAGCTCCTTGAGCTGGTCCAAACACAACTGCCCTTTCTGAGCTTCTCAGCACCAACTGTCTTAGAGCTGGTCTGACAGTTCAACTGTCAACATTCAAACTGAACATTCTAAAGCTAGAGTGGCTTCCAGTTGCCATGGCAACAGCTTCTGCCCGAGGCTTGCTGTTGCGTACATTCTACTGCCTACTCTCTGCAGCCTTCAAAGACTGTCGTTTCCAAACACATATACAAACATGTGATTAACATACAGCACATGTATTAACACATAAATAGCCACCTCATCACACCAGGGGTTGGGAACCTTTTTGACTCGGAGAGCCATGAACAGGCCCGGATTACCCATAAGGCCACCCTAGGCCATGGCCTATGGGCGCAGGCCTAGGGGGGCGCCAGATCAAGGACCAAAAAAAATGATGACTCTCTCTCTCGGGGGAGGGCAGGGGGAGAGCGCTGCGAGGGGGTCGGGGAGGAGGGAATGGCGCCCTCCCTTGCCATCGCCCACGCCTCCTTGTCGGGAACAGGAAGGAAGGGAAGCCCCTGGGACCGCTGCCGGCCATGCGCAGCACCCAGGAACATGGCGGAGGAAGCACAGGCTCCCTCCTGCCACGCGCGCATGCCCGCCAGCAGCCCCGGGGGCAGGGCTTCCCTCCGCCTCATCCTCCTTGTGCCCAAGGAAGGAGAGCGGGGCAAGGAGGAGGAAGAGGCGGAGGGACGCCCCACCCCTGGGGCTGCTGCCATGCATGCCCAGCAGCTTCCCCGGGGCGGGGCTTATTTATTTATTTATTTATTTCGGGATTTTACCCCGCTCTTCTCCACCCCCAAGGGGGGACTCAGAGCGGCTTACAGTACGGCACAATTCGATGCCCACATAATAACAATATACACCCCAAAACACTTCAACAATTAAAATACATTAAAAATACATTAAAATACAACTACATTAGCACCATACACATTCACTCTGGATTAAAACAATGTTCAGTCCATAAAAACATTGGCCATAATCACCCACTTTCATTAAAAACCAATCTAAAATGCTGCCTTGTGCTGGTGTACGAATGCCTGGTCCCACAGCCAGGATTTTACTTTTTTCCTGAAGGCCAGGAGGGATGTGGTGGATCGTACATCAATAGGAAGCGCATTCCACAGGCGGGGAGCCACCACCGAGAAGGCCCTATCCCTCGTCCCCACCAGCCTCATCTGAGACGTAGGCGGGAGCGAGAGCAGGGCCTCCCGGATGATCTTAGATTACGAGGTGGGACATAGCGGCTGATGCGTTCGGACAAGTAAGCTGGGCCAGAACCGTATAGAGCTTTAAAGGTCAAAACCAGCACTTTGAATTGAGCCCGGAATTGGACAGGCAGCCAGTGGAGCTGACACAACAGGGGGTGGTATGCTCCCTGTATGTACCTCCCGTTAGCAATCTGGCTGCCGCCCGCTGGACTAATTGCAATTTCCGAACTGTCTTCAAAGGCAGCCCCACGTAGAGTGCGTTGCAGTAATCTATTCGGGATGTGACCAGAGCGTGGACGACCGTAGCCAGATCAGACTTCCCAAGGTACGGGCGCAGCTGGCGCACGAGTCTTAACTGTGCAAAAGCTCCCCCAGCCACCGCTGAGACCTGGGGCTCCAGGCTCAGCGATGAATCCAGGATCACTCCCAAGCTGCGAACCTTCCTCCTTCTCCCTGCGACCACCTTCCTTGACTGAAGCAAAGGGTGGGGCTTCCAAAGTGTGGCCTAGGGCGCCAAACAGAGTTAATCTGGGCCTGGCCATGAAAGCAAAATATTTGGAAATTTATTTCAGTGAGAACCATATAGAAAAGGATTCCCCCGGCAGAATGACCGGACACTTCAGACCTGGCTCTGCAAAAGGCATGCTCAGGACTCTGGGAAGGAAGAGAAGACGGAAGGAAGGAAGGGGGAAAGAAAGAAAGAAAGACAGAGGAAATAAAGGAGGGAGGGGGAGAGGAAGAAAGAAAAGAAGAACAAACTATGGAAAAGGAAGAAAAGAAAAGCAGGAGAGAGACAAAGAGGGGAAAAAAAGAAGGAAATGGGAAGGGAGGAAAGGGTGGGGAAAAGGAAGGAAAAAGAGTGAGGAAAAAGTAAAATAATGAAGGGAAAAGAAGAAAAGAAAGAAGGGGAGAGAGAGGGAAGTGAAAAGGAAGGAAGGAGAAGGAAAGGAAGATGGAGAAAATAGAAGAGGAAGGAAGGAAGAGGGAGGGATGGAGGGAGAATGGAGGAAAGAAGGAAGAGGAGAGAGGGAGGGAAAAGGAAGGAGAGAAGGAAAGGGTGAAGGGGGAAAAGAGGAAGGAAGAGGGAAAATAGAGGAAAGAAGGAAGGGGATGGAGGGAGGAAAAAGGAAGGAGAAAAGGAAAGGGTGAAGGAAGAGAAAGGAAGGAAGGAAGCGGGAGAATGGAGGAAAGAAGGAAGGAAGGAAGGAAGGAAGGGGAGAGAGGGAGGGAAAAGGAAGGAGAGATGGAGAAGGAAAGGGGAAGAAGGGAATGGAGAAAGGAAGGAAGAAGGAAAAGGAAGGAAGAGGGAGAATGGAGGAAAGAAGGAAGGGGAGAGGAAGGGAAAAGGAAGGAGAGAAGGAGAAGGAAAGGGTGAAGGGGAGAAAGGAAGGAAGAGGAAGGAAGGAAGAGGGAGAATGGAGGAAAGAAGGAAGGGGAGAGAGGGAGGGAAAAGGAAGGAGAGAAGGAAAGAATGGAAGAGGAAGGAAGGAAGAGGGAAGGAGGAAAGGAGGGAGGGAGGAAAAAAATCCGTCACTCCTCCCCGTTGCATGCTGGGAAACCGAGGCCCAGGCTGTTCTGGAGAGCCAGATGCAATCATGAAAATAGCCCCATCTGGCTCCCGAGCCATAGGTTCCCTACCCCTGGGTTAAACCCATGTACCGGCTGAACTGCTGACTTGAAGGTCAGCGGTTCGAATCTGTGAAGCGGGGTGAGCTCCCATATGTCAGCTCCAGCTTCCCATGCAGGGACATGAGAGAAGCCTCCCACAGGATGGTAACACATGCAGGCGTGCCCTGTGCAATGTCTTTGCAGATGGCCAATTCTCTCACACCAGAAGCAACTTGCAGTTTCTCAAGTCGCTCCTGACATGAAAAAAAAAAAAAACTTTCTTGTACTATATCCTGTTTTTTACCCTCCTAATTACCACATGACCTACTTCCATTGCCTTTGCCTGAGGAAGTGTTTCCAACTCGGTTTCTTGATGCGGACCACAAATTGTACTTGAACGTTTTCATGGATCACCGTGCCAGTGTGTCATTTGTGTTCCTTTTTGTTTGGAGACTAAACTGCCGCATTTGTTTCCAGACAGGAAAGCTTGATCCCCATTACCCCCGCGTCTGTGGCCACAAGGGAAACGTTTTAGACATTAAGTGGAATCCTTTTGATGACTTTGTAATAGCTTCATGCTCTGAAGATGCAACGGTAAGTTTTTGGAAGCTCTTGGGGTTAGGGTTACGCCGCCACTCTTGGTAACCATGGCCAGCTCAAACCACAGCTTGCAATTGAACGTGGTTGCAAACTGCAGTTTGGACTCATGTGTTTGGAAGGCTTAAAAGAATAACTGCTAAAAAGTTATGATATTATAGAGCAGTGTTTCCCAACCACTGTGACGCGGCACAGTAGTGTGCCATGAGCGACCAGCAGGTGTGCCGTGGGAAATGGGAACCTCCGATACCCTTTCTTCCCCCTCCTGCCGAACACTTTTTCTTCTCCACTCGGGCTCCCTTCTTCCCAGCCTCACTCTGCTCGCTTTGCCTCGCTTTGCTCTGGGGCGAGTCTGCGCAGTAGCGCCCGCACGGGTCACGTCTTCCTCCCTCCCCCCTCCCCTCCTGAACACGCTCACGCTGCCCCTCGGATCTAAATGGCGGCAGAAGCGGCAGTGTAGAAGAAAAAGTGTTCGGCAGGAGGGGGAAGAAAGGGCGCGAAGGGGAAGGGGGAGGAAGAGGTCTCTGTCGAAAGCTGGCATGGGCAAACTTGGACCTTCCAGGTGTTTTGGACTCCAACTCCCACCATTCCTAGCAGCCTCAGGCCCTTGTTTGGTTCAATTCCATTGTTGCAAGAGTTCAGGATGCTCTTTGATTGTGTGTTAACTATAAATCCCAGAAACTGTAACTCCCAAATGTCAAGGTCTATTTTCCCCAAACTCCATCTGTGTTCACATTTGGGCATATTGAGTAGTCATGCCAAGTTTGGTCCTGATCCAACATTGTTTGAGTCCACAGTGCTCTCTGGATATAGGTGAACTACAAGTCCAAAACTCAAGGTCAATGCCCACCAAACGCTTATAGTATTTTCTCTTGGTTGTGGGAGTTCTGTGTGGGAAGTTTGTGTCTTTCTGCCATTCCTGCCAGGATATCTATGTTGTGTTCATCGAAACAGGCCCAGGTTTCACACTGAGAGTATAAATACATTTAAAAACATATTAACTATATGTATTACTGTGTTAGAGTGTCATTTTGTGTCATTTTGGTTGGTGGTGTGCCCCAGGATTTTGTAAATGTAAAAAATGTGCCGCGGCTAAAAAAGGTTGAAAAACACTGAACTAGACGTTGTTTATTTTACATCTATTTGCCTCACTTTTCGCTACTACTTCACATTATTGCTAATCCATATTATTGTTCATGACTGATGCTGCTTATGATGAGGTAGATCAGGCATGGGTAAACTTCGGCCGTCCAGGTGTTTTGGACTTCAACTCCCAGAAATCCCAGTCAGCTAAAGAATTTTGGGAGTTGAAGTCCAAAAGACCCGGAGGGCCGAAATTTGCCCATGCCTAGTGTGGATAGATGACACCTACTTACACACTGCTGAACCGTTGTATTTCGTAGGTCAAAATCTGGAACATTCCTCAGCACTTACTCACCCAAAGCATCACTGAGCCACAGAAGGAGCTTTTCGGTCACTCGCGAAGGGTGGGGCTCATTGAGTGGCACCCCACTGCAAGTAATATCCTTTTCAGCACTGCATACGATTACAAAGTAAGTGTGCAAATCTGTTAAATCTGTTTTTCTTGTTTGTTTTCACGTGGGTGACAGTTGACATCTGATTCCTACACAGTGGTTATGAGAGATAGTGGAAGGGATTTTGTCTCGTAGTGTCTCGTTTTGTTCCAAGTCGCTATTGTCAAAATCTCATTTAATGTTGCAAGTTCTAAATTAGAGTTTTGAATTCTTTCTTGTGTGGTCAGGGATCAGATGCGCTATGCGTGCTAAGCCAAAGAAGCTTATAGCTTGGAGAAAAAAAAGCCACAACTTTATTTGGTTACAGTGGGAATCAAGAGTTGTGTTCATTGATCGCAGCACTGGTGGCCTGGGACCCCCAGCTACCCACATGAATCCTTCTCTGGTGGCTATTCGGAGATCACTGCTAGGGTTGCCACTTTTTGATATAACAGGGCTGTCCAACAGGCGGCCCGTGGGCCGTACACGGCCCCCCAGCTTGTTGGGCACGGCCCCCGCTACCCTCCTGGAAGATTTTTAAAAAATTTTTTTTGAAAAAAATTGAAAAAAAATTTTTTGAAAAAGAAGGAAGGAGCCAGCTCCTCCTCCCTGCAAAAAAATTTTTTATGTCAAAAAAACAGAAAATATTTTTTAAAAAAAGTCTCTATTGAAAAAAACTATATTTTTATAAAACTTTGTATTGAATTGTATTTAACAATAACTGGCAGGGCAGGAAAAACAAGGAAGGAGCCAGCTCCTTTCCTCACAGATATTAAATCAACTGTCAGATCCCAACTCACGTCTGACATTCCTCTTCCATTTAGCGTCTTGAGACAGCCCATCTGGTGGGTCACACTGGGGTCATCTCAAACTGCGAAAATATATCTTGTGCTGACTCATGAATTGCTATTCAAAATGCAATAATCTGACAGGAACCGCCGCGCAGTCGGCGCCAGAGGCCTGGGGTGACGTGACCGCCCCCTTGCGCCGCCTACAGCTAGGAAGGGCGGGGGAGCCGGCTGCCTTCTTCCTCCATAGCCCCTCCTCCTTCTCCCCGCTCGCGCCGCCGCCGAGAAAGGAGGCAGCCGGCTACCTCCTCCCTCCCTCCATAGCCTGCTCGGGATCCGAGCAACGGCGTGGCCCGGGTGAAGGAGGAGGGGCTATGGAGGGAGAAGGTAGCTGGCTACCTTCTCCCTCCATAGCCCCTCCCCGCGCCGCCGCTCGGGATCCGAGCAACGGCGCGGCCGGGGGGAAGGAGGAGGGACTACGCGAGCGACCCGCCCCCTGCCCCACCCCCCACGAGGAGCCCCGCCCCTGCTCACTGATCACCTACGGCCCCCAGGTGATCAGTGACACTTCTTCTGGCCCTTGGGTCGGAAGAAGTTGGACAGCCCTGTTATATAAGAAATAAGGGACATTTACCTAGAAATATGGGATTTTTCACAAAAATAAGGGACACTTCCTTCCACGCGGCTGCTTAGGTGAGAAAAGCAAAGTCAGAAGGAAGGAGGGGGCGGCTTGGGAGCGGGAAATGGGAGCCCACCCGGCCTTACCTGTCGCTCACTTCAAAGCCGAGCAGGTGGGTGGATCCCCGGGCCGGGGGGGGGGGCTGCTGCCGTGGAGAACAAACTCTGTGGCTTCGCCTGGAGGTGGCCTGACGGGGGGCGGGGCCCTGCTGGAGAAGATGGGGAGGGGTGGGGGCGTGGCTTGCCGGTGTGAGTGCCGGGGGCACTGTGCTAATTTTGGTCTATATTGGTCATTGGGTGAGGGTCGCATTGTGAAGTGGGCCATCGAGCCCCTGTGTGCCAAGTTTGGTCCTGATCCGTCACTGCAGTGGGCCGCAGTGTCGGACTGCCTGAGGCCTTTCCTTTTCCCTCTGAGTCACCTTAGAATGTTGGAATGTGGATGGCCAATTGGAGTCCTTTATGCAAATACCATTTCAGTGGCAACCTATCGAAACGCTGTCACATATTCCTTGGCACCTCTGCACCTCCCAGAAAATTAACATTCCATTTCCAACGGAAAAAAAACTGTCATTTGGCTTCAGTTGCATTCTGTTTTGCTGGCCAATCAGAGTCCTTTATGCAAATAGTTCCTTAGTGGCAACCAGTGCCCTCTGTCTGGTGCCTTAGATTGTTGGAGTTCTGAGACTGGCCAATCTGAGTCCTTTATGCAAATAATCTGGTGCCTTAGAGTGTCGGAGTTCTGAGGCTGGCCAATCAGTGTCCTTTATGCAAATAATCCCACAGTGGCAACCAATCGAAATGCTGGCACATATTCCTCCGCACCTCCCGCCCTCCGCACCGCCGCAAACACTGACTTTTATTATATACATAGATAGATAGAAGATAGATAGAATAGATAGATAGATAGATAGACATAGATAGAAGACAGATAGATGTGTGTATGTGTGTGTCCATTATTGTAGGGTTTGCATGTAGAACTGTTCTCCTAGTGTAAGTGCAGAGCTTGAAATATTACAGTTTCAGACTAAAAATCTCCAGATCTTGGAGCCCTCTAAGGGTGCGTCTGCACTTCAGAATCAATGCAGTTTGACACCACTTTAACTGCCTTGGCCCTGATGTATAGAATCATGGGAATTGCGGTTTAGTAAGGCAACATCACTCTTAGGCAGAGAAGGTGCCATGATTCCATATCATTCAGCCATCAAAGTTAAAATGATGTCTGTGATGAGGTGGTTATTTATATGTTAATCACATGTTTGTTTATGTATTTGGAAGGAACATTCTTTGAAAGCTGCAGAGAGTGAGCAGTAGAATGTTCGCAGCAGCAGGCTTTAGACAGAAGCTGTTGCCATGACGACAGAGGCCACTCTGGGCTGTAGAATGTTCAGTTTAAATTTGACAGTTGGAGAATGTCAGTTGGCCAGCTGCTGTGAGCAGAGTTGTGTTGGAATTATCAGTTGCTGAAGCTGCAAGCTGTCTGTAGGAACTGCAGTGTGCAGTTCAGTTCTATGTGTGGGTTTGAGGGAAACTCAAGTGTGTGGGACAGAGTTTAGTCCCAGGGTTGAGAGTAACCCAGTATTAAGTAGTTACTTGTGTGTAACTGTATCAGGGGAAAAACCCCAGTGTTATATTGTTTAACATTGCAAGTTTGTACCTCTTCGGAGTAATTTTGAAACCACCTAAGCTATTAGCCCATTTGTGTAAAACAAACTGTTAAACACTTTCAACCCTACATCTGTGGAAGTTGTTTATTCACAAAGACCCTCACATCTAGTGGTCAAGCATTGACAAATGGTGGCAGCAAGATATTAATAAAGAAAGCAAAACATTGAGTATTGGTGGCAGTGGTCAGTCGTCCACAGCGAATCCAGTACTAGGTTTGAGACTTCTTCACAATGTCAAACTTTGTTAATTCAAGAGTGTAGCTGTACCCTCAGCTAGTGTAGTAGTCTGACAAAAGTAATGCCTGTAAGCCAGGCCTGGGCAAACTTCGGCCCTCCAGGTGTTTTGGACTTCAACTCCAACAATTCCTAACAGCCTATCGGCTGTTAGGAATTGTGGGAGTTGAAGTCCAAAACACCTGGAGGGCTGAAGTTTGCCCAGGCCTGCTGTAAGCTGTACATTTGTAAGGAACGTGTAAGAGGTAGAAGGACACCACTGGGCACAGTCCCTGCATGGCTCTCTTGTCTTTTGTCTCTACTACATGGTTCTCTACTACCTATGAGCAGGTATCTTGAGAAACATTCATGCCTATTTATTTACCCTGTGCCTCAGATCATGATCTGGAACCTTGACACCAAAGAG
Source organism: Anolis apletophallus (assembly GCA_030556195.1). NCBI lineage: Eukaryota > Metazoa > Chordata > Lepidosauria > Squamata > Anolidae > Anolis > Anolis apletophallus. The sequence goes on along the minus strand of JARBWK010000006.1, from coordinate 155,228,935 downwards.
TCCGTCATTCAGGCCCCAGTGAAGACAATCGGCTTCCACACGGATGTGGTCCTCTCTATGTCATTCAACACGGATGGCAGCCTCTTGGCCACAGCCTGCAGGGATCGGAAAATACGCATCATCAATCCACGCGAGGGAACCCTCCTGCAGGTAGGCCCGGGGGCTGAGGCGGACGGACTCTTGAGTGCAAGGAGGCTGCTTGCTACGAGGGCGGGTCAATAAGTCAGTGACTTTTTGAATGAAACCCAGGTTTTTGGATTTAAAAAACCATTTTATTTTTCAACGTCGTCTCCTTTGAGCTCTACACACTTTGTCCAACGTTTCTCCAATTTTTTTTATCTCTTCCGAAAAATAAGATTTCCTGAGGTCATCAAAATAGGTATTTATTTGTGAGATGATTTCCTCATTGGAGTCAAATCTCTTTCCGCCGAGCCATTTCTTCAGGTTTGGAAACAAGAAATAGTCACTGGGGCTAAATCCGGAGAATAGGGCGGATGAGGGAGCAATTCGTATCCCAATTCATGGATTGTTGCCATGGAAACTGCACATGTGTGCACCCTTGCATTGTCCTGGTGCAAAAGAACTTTTTTCTTGGCCAAATTCGGTCGTTTATTTTTTCAAATCCTCATTGAATCGATCCAATAAATTGGCATAATATTCGCCATTGCTTGTTTTACACTTTTGAAGGTAGTCAATGTGGATTATACTGCGTGCATCCCAAAAAACGGTCGCCATGACTTTATTGGCTGACAAACCCACCTTGGCCTTCTTTGGCGCCGATTCACCCCGAGAAACCCACTGTTTTGACTGCTGTTTGGTCTCTGGTGTGTTGTGGTGGATCCACGTTCCATCCACGGTTACAAAACGGCGCGAAAACTCATCCATCTTGCGGTTGAACAACGCGAAACACTCCTGCGAAATTGTCACACGATTGTGTTTGTGGTTGATTGTGAGCAAACGCGGCACCCATCTTGCAGAAAGCTTTCTCAGACCCAAGTGATCATTTAAAATTGAAACCACTGAGCCACGTGAGATGCCGATGGCCTCCACAATCTCTCGCACTTTCCATCTCCGATCGACCAACACCATATCGTGTATTTTTTCGATTGTTTCGGGTGTAGAGACCTCAACTGGGCGTCCAGAACGTTTGGCATCTTCGATGTTTGTACGGCCACAACAAAATTCAGTAAACCACTTTTTTACCATTGAAATGGATGGTGCAGAGTCCCCGTAGTATTCATCAAGCTTAGCCTTGATTTGAGGGATGGTTTTTTTCTGCAGAAAATAATGCTTAATGAGCACACAAAATTCACTTTTTTCCATTTTCTCCTCAAATCGCGTGGTGGTCTGCTATCAATGGCTGTCACACACAAACTAAATGACGCAGCTTGTTCAAATTTTGACAGGAGTCAACTGACAGGTGCCTGTTGACAGGAGCAGTGTTGCCCTTTCAGTTAAGAGGTGGGAAATTCAAAAAGTCACGGACTTATTGACCCGTCCTCGTAATTGGGCAGGATGGATATCAGGGATGACGTTTTCTCCAATATGCAGGAGATAGTGAAGCAGCTGCACGGTCAGAATATCTGCTCCAAGAGTTATGTTAATATTTGGGAATGCCAACCACACTCAGGCTTGTTCTGAAGCCACTTCTTCCTGTCCTAGCATCCACCCTAGAGCCGTGCCCATGTTTACCATCTGTCTTGTTGGGTTGCCTGCAATAATTGTATTAGACAAATGCTTTTTAAAATGTTTATTTAATTATTATTGTGAATTTGTTTTTATAGGTTATTGTTTTACATCTCCATATTTTTTGTATGGTATTTTATATGATGTTTATTTACAGTATTTTAATTTATTTACAGTATTTTTACCCCACCCTTCTCAACCCCAGAGGGGGGACTCAGAGCGGCTTGCAAGTCACTTTGGGTCCTGTTTAGGGGAAAAGGCGGGATATACAGTAAATAAAGATTTATTATTATTATTATTATTATTACTACTACGACTACTACTAGTACTAGAGCAGGGGTGCCCACACTTTTTCAGCATGGGAGCTACTGTTAGAACAAACAAGTTGAGAAGAGCTACCTGGCGCACGCGGCGCAGTCCCGCCACTGCGGTGCGCGTTCCCGCTGCCGCCTTCCGCCCACGCCATACTTTTTCAGCCGCACTTCTTCCGCAGGAAGGAGGGAGCGGGAGGCAGTGCTTCCGATGGCGCCTTGCCCCTCTCTCGCCGGCAGCTGCTTCCGGAAGCAGCTGCCGGCGAGAGAGTGGCAGGGCGCCATCGGAAGCACCGCCTCCCGCTCTCTCCTCCCTGCGGAAGAAGTGTGGCGCCCTGCCTTTCTCTCACCGGCAGCTGCTTCTCGCCGGCGAGAGAGGGCAGGGTGTCGCGCTTCTTCCGCAGGGAGGAGGGAGCGGGAGACGGTGCTTCCAATGGTGCCCTGCTCCTCTCTCGCCGGCGAGAAGCAGCTGCTGGCGAGAGAGGGAGGGGCAGGGTGCAGCGCTTCTTCCGCAGGAAGGAGGGAGCGGGAGACGGTGCTTCCGACGGCGCCCTGCCCCTCTCTCTCCGGAAGCTGCCCCGCGCAGGCGGAAGGTGGCGGCGGGAGCGTGCACGCAAATGGCAGAAGGCTGGTGAGGCCTGAAGATCGACTGAATGAGGCCTGAAGATCGACTAGTCGATCGCGATAGACTACTTGAGCACCTCTGTACTAGAGGATCACCTGGTAGTGCAGTGGGTTAAAGCGCTGAGCTGCTGAACTTGCTGACCGAAAGGTTGCAGGTTCTAATCCAGGGAGCGGCGTGAGCTCCCGCTGTCAGTCCCAGCTTCTGCCAAGCTAGCAGATTGATAATATGCAGATGGGAGTAGATCAATAGGTACTGCTCCGGCGGGAAGGTAACAATACTCCATTAAGTCATGCTGGCCACACGACCTTGTCTATGGACAACGCCTGCTCTTCGGCTTAAAAATGGAGATGAGCACCAACCCCCAGAGTTGGACACAACTGGACTTAAAACCTTTACCTTTTACTAGAGCAGATAGAAAGAAATGGTTCAGGAGATGCATTACCTCTTCAGACAGCAGTGCACAACCTGCAGCCTTGCGGGGACTGTTTACTGCCTTCCATCTAATTCCAGAAACCCAGGAAAAGCAACCAGTTCCTACTACTGGCCAAAAGGGATTTGCCCCTAGTATTAGGTGGTGGTGGAAAGTTTGTTTCTCCGGCCTAGCAGTAGGCACTTCAACAGTTTTTCAAACTTGCATTGACCCAAGAGTGCATAATGGTGTGAAGCCCGCAAATCCTGGTTTATGCTCCCTGGTGTCCAGGTGGCAGCTGCTTCCCTTGTGAATGTGCATTGTTCTCATCACAATGGCCACAGCACGATCTCTATTTCACGCTGCTTTTCCCGAAACGCAGAGGAGGCCTTTGGGTGTGGGGTGGGGAGTGCCGGGCGGATTAAGGATCGCAGAGAAGACTGAATGAGGCATTATGAGCTGCTTTATGCTGTTAAAAAACATGAGAAAAAGGACTCCGTGTTGGAACTTTTCCCAAGTGACCTTGCGAGATGTCAGGGTGGGAGAGAGGTCTCCTTACCTGCAGAGTCCCCATGCCAAGATCCCTTTGGAGAGCTCTCATACCAGAAAACCAATATTATGTGTACCTTCTCCTTTCCTCTCTTGCTGGAATATTGCCCCAAATGAATATTTGTGGGCGGCACTAGCTGTGGTACCCTCGCCCGATACGCTATTTTGCTCCTTATTTCGTTATGAATTTCCATGCCTCGCCAGACAGAATAAAAAACTCAAATATATGGGAGGCTTACGGTAACCGTAATCTTGCTGGTTATACTTGCACTGCCTTTGCTTCCTCATCACCTTGATGGTCTTGCTTTAAGTCAGGGATAGGGAACCTATGGCTCGGGAGCCAGGTGTGGCTCTTTTCATGCTTGCATCTGGCTCTCCAGAGCAGCCCAGGTCTCGGTTTCCCAGCATGCAGCTCCCTCTCTCCCCTTCCTTCTTTCCTCCATTCTCCCTCTTCTTTCCTTCCTCTTCCTTCATCTTCCTTCCTCCCCTTCACTCTTTCCTTCTCCTTCTCTCCTTCCTTTGCCCTCCCTCTCCCCTTCCTTCTTTCCTCCATTCTCCCTCTTCTCCTTCCTTCCTTCCTTCCTTCCTTCCTCCCCTTCACTCTTTCCTTCTCCTTCTCTCCTTCCTTTGCCCTCCCTCTCCCCCCTTCCTTCTTTCCTCCATTCTCCTTCTTTCCTTTCTTTCTCCCCTTCACCCTTTCCTTTTCCTTCTTTCCTTCCTTTTCCTTCTCTCCCCTTCCTTCTTCTCCATTGTCCCTTTTCTTTCCTCTTCCTTCCTTTCTCCCCTTCACCCTTTCCTTTTCCTCCTTCCTTTGCCCTCCCTCTCTCCCCTTCCTTCTTTCCTCCATTCTCCCTCCCTCCCTCTTCCTTCCTTCCTTCCTTCCTTCCTTCCTTCCTTCCTATTCTATTATTTTCCCCCAAGTCTTCTTTTCCTTCTCTCCTTCCTTTCTTTTCACTTCCCTCTCTCCCCTTCTTTCTTTTCTTCTTTTCCCTTCATTATTTTACTTTTTCCTCACTCCCTTGCCTTTCTTTTCCCCACCCTTTCCTTTCCTCTCTTCCCATTTCCTTCTTTCTTTTCCCCTCCTTGTCTCTCTCCTGCTTTTCTTTTCTTCCTTTTCCATAGTTCGTTCTTTTTTCTTTCTTCCTCTCCCCCTCCCTCCTTTATTTCCCCAGTCTTCCTTCCTTTCTTTCTTTCTTTCTTTCTTTCCTTCCTTCCTTCCTTCCTTCCTTCCTTCCTTCCTTCCTTCCGTCTTCTCTTCCTTCCCAGAGTCCTGATCATGCCTTTTGCAGAGCCAGGTCTGAAGTGTCCCCTCATTCTGCCTCTATGGGAATCCTTTTCTCACCGTATGTACGTATAGACTCACATTTAGTTGAATTCAGTTTTAAAATATATTATATATTGCAGTATATGGCTCTCACAGAAATAAATTTCCAAATATTTTGCTTCATGGCTCTCTGAGTCCAAAAGGTTCTTGACCCCTGACGTAAACAAGACCATCAAGGTGCTGAGGATGCAAAGGCAGTGGGCTGCTGAGCAGGCAGATTTGCAAGTTAATTGTGATGATGGGAAAGATATTCAGAACTTGTTAACATTTAAAAATTCATGGAAAGAACGTGATTGCCTGATATTAACGCACCCCGTGTATTCTTACAGGAAGCAAACAACAAATCTCACAGAGTGAATAAAGTTTTGTTTCTAGGAAACATGAAAAAACTGCTCTCCACGGGGACCTCCAAGTGGAATAACAGGCAGATTACAATATGGGATCAGGTGAGTTGCTCCGCTGGCAAGGAATTGGCCAGAAGCTCACTCCAACCCGGGCTGGCTTCAAACTCATGACCTTTCGGGCAGCCAGCCAGCTGCACCACAGTCCCGGTGCAAAACACTCCCCTTCCCCATAACTGCACATTGCAAGTTTTAGGCAAACTTGATCACCATACCAATTTCTCTCTACATGGAATTCTAAGCCTGTAGCCACACTGCAGAATTATAGCAGGTTAACACCACATTAACCACCATGGCTCTATGGCAGGGGTGGGGAACCTACGGCCCGCGGGCCAGATGCAGCCCGGCAGCCGATTCTGTCTGGCCCGGGGAGAAGGGCGTCGGGGGCGGGGCTAAAAGGAAGAGGTGCCGCTGCCACCATCCCGTCGCGGGCTCTGTGGGGCCTGTGTCGGCACACAGGCCAAAGGAGTGGCGGCTTTGGAGTGCCTGCCATCCCTGGAGGCGATCTGGGCCTGCAGCAGGAGCATTCGGCGACCTACGGCGGCTGATCACCCTGGCGACCCGGAAGACTTGATTGTCTTCCGGGTTGCCAGGGCGATCAGCCGCCTCAGATTGCCGACTGCTGCCCCTGCAGGCCCGGATCGCCTTCAGGGATGGCAGGCACTCCATAGCAGGGCAATCAGCTGGGGGCGAGAGGGGGAAAGAGGCCTGCAGCCTCCGATCGCCTGCTGCTCTGCCCTCCTCTGCTGCGGCGGCAGCTGGGTCCGCTTTGCCATCCTTTGGGCTGGGTCCATTGAGCTATTCCATCTTGGTTCACGCCTTGTCTTCTTGAATTTTATTTTAGTGGGTTTTATTATTATTGTATAATAATTTTATAGTAATAATATAATAAATAATATAATACAATTTTATATTATAATTTCAATATATTATAGTCTATATATATATATAGACTACTAGCTGTACCTGGCACGCGTTGCTGTGCCCTATTTAGGAGATGCGAGAAAGTCTGAGTATGTAAGGGTTGGAATTGATGTTAGTTATGGTGTTGTTGGGGTCATGGCTGTGTCGTTGTGGGTTGTTCTGGTGGGTGGGATGTTGAAGTCCTATGGAGTTGTTGGTGTGTGGTGTTGCTGGCGTTCTGCAGAGCTTGTGGATATACAATGTTTTTTGTCTTTCCGTCTGCTGTGTTGATGTAGAGGTTGATGCTTGTGTGGGTGAGGTACTTTGGAAGTGAATGGAGGTACTTGAAATCCCATCATCCATGGTGTGCCCTCCTCTAAACTGCAGTTGGGTGGAGTGTGGGTCATGGGGGCACTGTGTGCCAAGTTTGGTCTTTATCGGTCTTGGTTCTGGGCCACAGTGGTCTGTGGGGAATGAAGGGTTTGAAAGTACTACAAATCCCATAATCCATGGAGGTACATCAAATCCCATCATCCATGGTCCACCCTCCTCCAAACTGCAGTAGAATTGTTGCGTGGGTCATTGGGGCTATGTGTGCAAAGGTAGGTTACTGTAAATTCAGGCCATGAGTTGAGGCCTAGTCAGGAAAATCAAGTTAATGAAGCCTTACTGTCAATTCAGGCCATACACAATGTCCCATGAGCTGAGGCCTAGTCGGGAAAATCAAGTTAATGAAGCCTTACTGTCAATTCAGAGCTTAAACAGCATCCCATTAAGTGAGGCCTAGTCAGGGAAATCAAGTTAATGAAGCCTTACTGTCAATTTTGGGTGTGGTCTGTGATTTTGGGGTTTAAATTTTCTGTGGGAAGTGAATTGGGTGTTTATGTTGGCGACTGCCTCAGGCCTTTGCCTTATACTCCTCTGCCAGTTTATTATGGGTCGGAATGTTCATGTTGGTTGGCCAATAGAGGCGTTATGCAAATACTCCCTCATTGGCAACCAATCATGTTGTCAGAATGTAGCAGCAAATTTACAAGAATGTAGTGGCCGGGACATTCGTTGGCAGCCGCGGAGGACGCTGGGAAATGTAGTTTTTTTGTATCGTTGTTTTGGGGGCCTTCTATGTTTTGGTGGGGAAAGTTTTTTTGCTAAAAACCTACCTTGCCTGAGGCCTATTTTTGTTGCCAAGTTTGGTGTCTCTGCCTTGTAAGGTTTCTCTGCCTAGGACGGTCGTTCCATGATGGGACCTCCTTTATATAATAGATAATATAATAATTATAATATTAATACTAATATTTGAATATTTCTTGATATATTAATATGTTGATATTAATGATGTGTAATATATAGTAAATAAATAAATAATGTAGATTACAATGTTGTTCCGCCTTTGGGTGCGGCCCTCCATAATATTTTTTGGCTCTCGTGTAGCCCCTTGGAAAAAATAATTGCTCACCCCTGGTCTATGGTGTAAAGCTCTAGGATTTGTAGTTTCCTGGGCTATTTATTCTTTGTGCCATGAGAGGAGTCACACGATTGATGGCTTTTGTCGTCCCCAACGCACAGCAACAATGTCTTGTTTTTCTTATTTTCCATGCAGGACGACCTTTCTGTGCCTTTACTTGAGGAGGATGTGGATGGTTCATCGGGTCTCTTGTTTCCTTTCTATGACTCGGACACTGGCATGTTTTATGTCCTGGGCAAGGTGAGTTCTTTGTTTTTCTTCCAGCAGAAAAGTCTACATTGGGTGGGCTGCATCCAGAGGTTGGAGTTATTTAGTTAGGCTTTTGCCTCACAGGCACCATATCTCAACCCATTCACCCAAGTGGAAAAAAAACCTAGAACAGTGTTTCCCAACCGCTGTGACGTGGCACAGTAGTGTGCCGTGACGGACTTCCTGCTGTGCCGTGAGAAAAGCTCTCTGCCCCCCTTCCTTCCCCCTTCCTCTTGCCGAACTCCTGCTGCTTGGGGGAGGAGGAGGAAGGGCCGGGCGGCGGCGAAGAAAAAGAAGAAGGGGCCGGGGCGCCACCACCTTCGGCCGTTTCCCCAGCCAGCCTCCAATCCGCCATGACTCCCGCCATGACTCTCGCCCCTCGCTTGCTGAAGCCGTGCGGAGGAGGAGCCCCGCCCACTGAAGCCCATCCACTGCTCATGCTCCTCCTCCGCACGGCTTCAGCTCTCCCACAGCTTCTCCAGCCTTGAGGGGACAGTGCCAAGCCAGCATTGTGCTGGCTCTGCCATCGCTGGCTTGGCGCTGCCCCCTCAAGGCTGGAGAAGCTGTGGAAGAGCTGAAGCTGGGGGAGGGGCGAGGCATGGCATGGCCTGGCTCGGCCCATCCGCACGGCTTCAGATCTCCCACAGCTTCTCCAGCCTTGAGGGGACAGTGCCAAGCCAGCATTGTGCTGGCTCTGCCATCGCTGGCTTCGCACTACCCCCTCAAGGCTGGAGAAGCTGTGGGAGAGCTGAAGCTGGGAGAGGGGGGGGCATGGTATGGCCTAGCTCCACCCCCCTCCGCGCAGCTTCAGCTCTCCCACAGCTTCTCCAGCATTGAGGGGACAATGCCAAGCCAGCATTGTTCTGGCTCTGCCATCGCTGGCTTGGCGCGGCCCCCTCAAGGCTGGAGAAGTTGTGGGAGAGCTGAAGCTGGGAGAGGGGGGGCATGGCATGGCCTAGCTCCACCCCCACCGCGCAGCTTCAGCTCTCCCACAGCTTCTCCAGCATTGAGGGGACAATGCCAAGCCAGCATTGTTCTGGCTCTGCCATCGCTGGCTTGGCACTGCCCCCTCAAGGCTGGAGAAGCTGTGGGAGAGCTGAAGCTGGGAGAGGGGGGGGCATGGCATGGCCTAGCTCCACCCCCTCCGCGCAGCTTCAGCTCTCCCACAGCTTCTCCAGCATTGAGGGGACAATGCCAAGCCAGCATTGTTCTGGCTCTGCCATCGCTGGCTTGGCGCTGCCCCCTCAAGGCTGGAGAAGCTGTGGAAGAGCTGAAGCTGGGGGAGGGGCGAGGCATGGCATGGCCTGGCTCGGCCCCTCCGCACGGCTTCAGATCTCCCACAGCTTCTCCAGCCTTGAGGGGACAATGCCAAGCCAACATTGTGCTGGCTCTGCCACCGCTGGCTTGGCACTGCCCCTCGAGGCTGGAGAAGCTGTGGGAGAGCTGAAGCTGCATGGAGGGGGTGGGGCATGGCGCGGCCTGGCTCCGCCCCCTCCCCGGCTTCGGCACTCCCAGCAGCTGCTCCCAGCAGGCCACCACCCCCCAGCCGTTCTTTACTGTGTTAGAGTGTCATTTTGTGTCATTTTGGTTGGTGGCGTGCCCCCAGATTTTTTTTAATGTTAAACGTGTGCCGCGGCTCAAAAAAGTTGGGAAACACTGACCTAGAAGACATGGCCAATTACTTCTCACGGGTGTTCCGTTCCAGGACCACCTGCGATAAGTGAAAATCCGCAAAGTAGGCACAGTGTCTTTACTTTGGGGCGACATCCTCCTCGCCACCTCCGCTGCTCCCCGCCTCAGAGGCCCCTTCCCATGGCGAGGAAGGAACGGGGAGCAGCTATACAGTGTTCCCTCGCTGTTCCCTTGTTGCCCACCGTGAAACAGCGAGTCCGCAACAAGCGAACTGAGATGTAGCGAGGGTATACTGTATACCAGTAGTTCCCAAAGTGGGCGGTACTGCCCACCCTGGTGGGCGGTGGGGCGATCCAGGGGGCCGCTGGGAGGCTCAGGAGAATTTGGGGGCGCTGAACCCCTGTAAGGGGGCGGTGGTGTGAGCTAGGTGACAGGCTCCCTGCAGAGCCCGCCCCCTGCCTCCGAGAGAAGTGCGAGCAGCTCCGCCCCTCCTTGCTTGTTACAAATTTAACATAATTAAAGCATAGTGATTTAGTGAAGGGGTTATGGCAGGGAGAGGAGGCGGAGGCGGAGGCGGGCCCCTTCGATTTGGGTCACTTGTTGAAGGGCCCGTCGAGCAGTGTGATTGGCTCGGCCCAAGAGCCTGCGGCCTCCTTTCCCAGCTCAGCGTCAATGGGATAGTGTTGAAAAGCCGAGGCCCTGGGGGCGGCAAGGGCTTGCTCTGCCGGCTGTTAGGAATTGTGGGAGTTGGAGTCCAAAACACCTGGAGGGCCGAAGTTTGCCCAGGCCTGCTCTAGGTCTTGAAAAATGGCATATGCACCTAGCCTAAACTAGGTAGAAGCATCTCCATATCACACTATAATAATAATAATATATAAAGGGGTTCCCCTCATGGACCGACCGTCCCAAACAGAGAAACCTTACAACGCAGAAACACCAAACTTGCCAACAGAAATAGGCCTCAAGCAAGGTAGGTTTGTAGCAAAGAAACTTTCCCCCCCAAAACCTAAAAGACCCCAAAACGAGTTTTAAAACTACATTTCCCAGCATCCTCCGGGGCTGCCAACGACTCTCCCAGCCTCTACATTCTGACAACATGATTGGCTGCCAATAAGGGCGGATTTGCATAACTCCTGTACTGGCCAGCCAACATGAACATTCCGACCCATGATAAACTGTCAGAGGAGGATAAGGAGGATATCCACAAGCTATGCAGAACGCCAGCAACACCACACACCAACAACTCCCCAGGACTTAAACATCCCACTCACCAGAACAACCCACAACGACACAGCCAGGGCCCCAACAACACCATAACTAACAACAATTCCAACCCTTACATACTCAGACTTTCTTGCATCTCCTAAATAGGGCACAGCAACGCGTGCCGGGTACAGCTAGTAATAATATAATAATAAAACTTTATTTGTACATCGCTCTATCTCCCCGAGGGGACTCAGGGCGGTTCCTTGCATAGGGTAAAGCATTCAAAGCATTCAATCACCGATACAAAATCATACGAAAGAACTATTATAAAACATAAACATAATACTGTTAAACAACCACACACATTTAAAAGCCAGCTCCTGTATCATTACTGTATATCAGTGGTTCCCAAAGTGGGCGGTACCACCCCCTGGTGGGTGGTGGGGCGATCCAAGGGGGCGCTGGGAGGCTCAGGAGAATTTGGGGGGCGCTGAACCCCTCGAAGGGGGTGGTGGCGTAAGCCAGGCTTGCCACTTGAAGGCAGGCCCGGATCAGGCCCTTTTGCCGCCCTAGGCCAAAGGGTCTGCCTCCGCCCCTCCCCGCTCCCGGCTCCGCCCCTCCCCCAGCTCCGCCCCTCCCCGCCCTCCAGCTCCGCCCCTCCTCGGCGGATTGAAGGAAGGAGGGCGGGGCGAGGAGGAGAAAGTGGCATCCTCCCGCTGCGCGTCCTGCGCACCGCGCACCCCCCTTTCAGCGGGGCTGGCGTGACTCCTCTCTGCCTCCTCCCTGGCGTGGCGTGGCGTGGCCAGGCAGGGAGTGGCCAGGCAGGGCAAGGGAGGAGGGCCGCGCGACTTCTCTCTGCCTCCTCCTCCCTGCCTGTCAACGCCAAGCCAGGGAGGCCTCCCCTCCTCCCCCTTGCGTGGAGTGGCGGCGCAAGGGAGGAGGGCCGGCAGCGCGACTTCTCGGCCTCCTTCTCCCTGCTTGGCGACGCCTAGCCAGGGAGGCGGGAGAAGCCGTGCCTCTGCCCCTCCTCCCTTGCATCGCCATGCCACGCAAGGGAGGAGGGGCGCGGCGGCGCCGCCTCCTCCTCCCTGCCTGGCGACGCCACCCCATGCCAGGATGGAGGCAGAGAGGAGTCGCGCCAGCCCCGCCGAAAAGGGGTGGGCGGCACGCAGGACGCGCGGCGGGAGGGCGCCTCTTTCTCCTCGCCCCGCCCTCCTTACTTCAATCTGGCGAGGAGGCGGGGAGGGGCGGAGCCAAGGGGCGGAGTAAGGAGCAGAGCCGATCCTCCCTCCCTCCTAAAGCAGACCTGGGGAGCAGAGCAAAGGGAGGGGGCGGCCATGCATGCACCCTTTTTTTGGGAAATTTTTTGGGGGATTTTTTTAAAAAAAATTGGGGGTCCGGATCCGCTGCCCCCCCCCCAAACATGCCGCCCGAGGCCATGGCCTCGGGTGGCCTTATGGGTAATTTGGGCCTGCTTGCAGGGTTGCGCACTTGCGAGGAAGTCCCTGTTGGAAGAAAGAGGCCGATACACAGGACTGCGCCGTGGGCGGGGTTGACGAGAGGAAGGAGGCGCGCACTGCGGTTTCCACGGCAATGCCTGCCCGGGGATTCCAACTCACAGGGACACAGTCGCAAGCGTGCGATCCCCGGGCAGGCGTTGTCATTTGATCCAGATCTGCCATTCATGGGGGTCTTAGTGGTCTGTGGAAGTCAGAGCTGAATTGGCTGAAGGTACTACAAATCCCATCATCCGTTGCTCATACTCCCCCAAACATATTGTTTTTGTGATTATTTCTGGAATTCAACGTTTGTAATTTACACCTTTCTTTTACTATATTTTACGAAAAAGATAGAAACATTAATACATATATCTTTCTGTTTAATTGCTATTAAAAAAATTAAAAAAATAATTTTTAGGGGCGTGCTGAGTAAAAAAAAATTTCTGGAAAGGGGGTGGTAGGCCAAAAACGTTTGGGAACCACTGCTGTATATAATGCTCTGATAACACTATAACAGCATTTGCTCCATCTTGTGGGATTCTGAGATTTGTAGTTTACTGAGATTGTTAGTAGTTTTGGCCAAAGAGCTTTAATTCAGCTCAGGAGGAAAGTGCTCATGGGTACATGCAGCCCTCCGGGTATTGCTGGACTGCAACTTCCTTCGGCCCTACTCCGCATTGTTGGGAGTAGCAATTCATCAGCATTTGGAGGGCCACCGTGTTTACTCAGTCCTGCTTCTGGAAAGACTGGATTGACAAGCATGAAACTTGGTAGGAAGGGGGAAAAAACCCAAACAAACCAGTGTTTCCTATTAAGCCAAGCTCAGATAGGAGCTCAGTGTGATATGGGAGTATTTTGACATCTTGGTTTTTACTTGAAGCAGCCATAAGGGGTCAGAAATAGAGCAGAGCTGTAGTAAGTGGCTGGAATAATTCAACACCTTGTTGTGCACTGTTTCCCTGATCGGTGCTTGTTTATTTTCCCTATGAAGGAATAAGGCACCCCCATTCAAGGCGAAAAGAGGGTAATTTCTAGTGAGGGGAGACCTAAGCCCTCCTGAACCCCACTGCTATTCTGTTTAAAGCAGTAGTTCCCATTATTTGGGCCTCCAGGTGTTTTGGACTACAGCTCCCGCAGTTCCTAACAGTTGGTAAACTCACTGGGATCTCTGGGAGTTGACGTCCAAAACACCTAGAAGTTCAAAGGTTGGGAACCACTGGTTTAAAAAATGCAACACTGCCATATAAAATCCAGATTATTTGCTTTGAACTGGATTATATGGCAGTATAGACTCATTTACTCAGTATAGACCTCCGGGGGATCTCCCCTACCTCGTGGGATCCCTCAGGGAGCCAACCTCTCCCCCTTGTTATTTAACATCTACATGCGACCACTCGCTCAACTGGTACGTAGCTTTGGGCTGGAGTGTCACCAGTATGCTGACGACACCCAGCTCATTCTGAGGATGGAGGGCCAACCGGACTCCGTACCCAATAATTTCCATCTGTGCCTTGAAGCCGTTACTGGATGGCTGCGAGCCAGCAGGTTGAAGGTGAATCCGGCGAAGATGGAAATCCTTTGGCTGGGCCGCCGGGGCGATAGGGAAATCCAACTGCCGACCATGGACGGCAAGGTACTACACCTGTTGTCTTTAGTAAAAAGCCTGGGCGTCCTTTTGGACCCTCTGCTGTCAATGGAGGCTCAAATCTCCACTGTCAGCAGAACTGCATTTTTCCATCTGCAACAGGCAAGGCGCCTGGCCCCCTATCTGTCCCGTAACGACCTAGCCACAGTGATCCAGGCCACGGACATCTCAAGACTTGACTACTGTAACGCTCTTTACATCGACCTACCCTTGACTGTGATCTGGAAACTTTTTATTTTATTTATTTATTTATTCGGACTTCTATGCCGCCGACTCCCTGAGGCTCGCGGCGGCTCACAGGAGCCGAAGGCAAACAATAATACAAAGTATACATAGATAAACATACAAGACATACAAGAGGTAAAACATCACAGGGTAACCAACAGCAGATAGGGGGGGGGAGGCCAGGCTCATGCCCAGGGGCAGAGCCACCCGATAGAGCTATCAAGCACGTCCATCAAAAGAGGGGAGCCGGAGGGGACCCCACAAATCGAGGAGGGTCCTCAAGACTTCAAGTCTGAGCAGTGACAGTCACTGCGGTGTCGGTCGTTGCCGGTCTGTGGACCATGCCTCGTTGTCTGCGGCTTGCCCACCCTCCCAAATTGGGGCTTGTCGGTGGAGGTATCCCGCGCCTACGGGCAGCGTTCCTGAAAGTCCTGGAACGGGGCCCTCCGGGGGGCGCCTTCCGAGGGACAGCCGCCATGGGGGGGGGAGGTATTACAGAGTGGGGCAGGGACGTCCTCCGCCCCCTGCCCCGCCCTCGACCCCGCCTCCACTTCGGCAGATGTCTCTCGAACCTGGGCAGCCCATCGGGGCACAGGGGGGTGGATCGATCGTGGGACCCCCCACACCAACGGCGTTCCCGGCCCCGTGGCTGTCATCGGGGGCCGGCCAGGTACCATCTGACGTTGGCAGAGGACCTGAGCTAGTCGCGGCCAAAGGAATCGCCGGCAGCCGTCCTGCCCGTCGTCGGGGCCGCTCCTCAGGGACCCTCGCCAGAACCCTCTCGATGTCCACCGCACCCATCAAGGGCTGCCCGAGCATTGGCAGGGGGGAGCTCGCAGCTCCCAGTGGCGAGGCCGGCGGCGGCGGCCGCTCCGTGGTAGGGGTAAGCTAGTGCAGAATGCTGCAGCCTGGCTACTCGCAGGGGAGCCTGCGAGTTGCCGTATAACACCAATTCTGCAGGACCTGCACTGGCTGCCAATCGAATTCCGGATCACCTTCAAAGTGTTAGTTCTTACTTTTAAGGCCTTGTATGGTCTGGGGCCAGTGTACCTAAAGGATCGCCTGATTCCTTATAACCCCCCGAGATCACTATGGTCAGAGGACCAGAACCTCTTGGCCATCCCCAGGGTGAAATCTTTCCGCCTGACAACAACTCGGCGAAGGGCTTTTTCCATCATCGCCCCGGTACTATGGAATGCTTTACCACCGGAGACGCGGGCTGTGCGAGATTTGAACACCTTCTGCAGAGCGTCCAAGACGCACTTGTTCAGGCAGGCCTTCGGTTGATACCGGGATTTTTAATCTGTGTTTTATCTGGTATTGTTTTATATTAACTCTACTGTAAACTGCTCTGAGCCTCCGGGAATGGCGGTGTAGAAGTCGAATAAATAAATAAATAAATAAATATCCAGTTCGAAGCAGATAATGTGGATTATCTGCTTTGATAATATGGATTATATGGCAGTGTAGACGGCGCCTCAGGCTTGGGTAGAGACTAAGCTTTAAAGTCATAGAGCAGGCCTGGACAAACTTCGGCCCTCCAGGTGTTTTGGACTCCAACTCCCACAATCAACAGCCTACCGGTGTTAGGAATTGTGGGAGTTGGAGTCCAAAACACCTGGAGGGCCGAAGTTTGCCCAGGCCTGTCATAGAGAGAGGCTCTGAATCTCATTTCTTTAATTCTTACCTGGGAGCCATAAAATAGTACTCATGTTTGTGAGAGGAGTCAGGTGTATATGCTTTTCACCCCCTCTTGTATATTATTTCCAGGGAGACGGGAATATTAAGTACTACGAGATCAGTTCAGAGAAGCCATACCTCCATTACCTGATGGAATACCGCTCCCCTTTGCCCCAGAAAGGAATTGGTGAGTATGCAGCAGTTTCCTTGCTTGTGATATGTCCTTGGTGGTGATAAGAAAGATGGCTGTGGACGGCTGATGGCACAAGGGAGGGACAGCTGGTCCTGGGCAGATAACAGTCCTCCGCCTGGTTTCTCTCCCCTTCCTTTTGTCACAGCTACACAGCCTGGCCTTTCTTTTTCTCCTTCTCCTTCACCACTGAAAATACCGATTAACACCCTTCTCCAAGCTGGTGCTTTCCATACTTCTTTGTTTATTTGTTTGTTGTTCATTCGTTCAGTCGCTTCCGACTCTGGTGACCTCATGGACCAGAACACTAACCCAAAGAGGGATACAAAGTGTTCAATATTTATATCAACAATGTCAATAAATATATATTTGTTTTCAATATGTGTTTCAATACATAAATCACAAACTAATCCTAATACACAAATTACAGAATGCACATAATATATAAAGAAATCACTACCCCTGCTGGGGGTTCCTACCAGCGATGACGCTAAGGCGTCATATGAGTCCATGGGTCAGTAGTAGGCTTCCCGCAAATTCACGTACATAAAGAGTCTCAGACCCAATGTCTCTTATATTTAGTGTTACTGCCCAATAATAAGGTGTCCATATATTCGCTGGGAGGACTATCCAGTGTATAATCCACTTCGTGCAATCGATGCTGTAGTACGCCAGTTAAATCCACCGGAAGGCTAATCCAAGTGTCTCTGAAACCACCTGTAACGAAGCGAAGTATCGTAAACGCTGCCTAAAGCTAGCGTCGATCTTCGTTTATACGCACACCAAACTGAGTGAACCATGTAGTACTGTGGCAGGGCAGGCAATCCCACCGCTGCCACCAAATGTCAACAGGTTCCTAACCTAGTACTGGATTCACTGTGGACGACTGACCACTGCCTCCAATACTCAATGATTTCCGTGTTTATTACTTGCTGCCACCATTTGTCAATGCTTGACCACTAGATGTGAGGGTCTTTGTGAATAACGACTTCCACAGATGTTTTTTTTTTTTTAAGTGTTTAACAGTTTATTTTACACAAATGGGCTCAAAGCTTAGGTGGTTTCAAAAGATCTCCGAAGAGGTATAAACTTCAAGTTTTCAACAATATAACAATGGGGTTATAAATTCCCCTTACACAGTTACACACAAGTAAGTATTTAATACTGGGTTACTCTCAACCCTGGGACTAAACTCTGTCCCACACACTTGGGTTTCCCTCAACCCACACACAGAACTGAACTGCACACTGCAGCTCCTACAAACAGCTTGCAGCTCCAGCAACTGTCAATCCCTAACTAACGCTGGTCACAGCTGCTGGCCAACTGACATTCTCCAACTGTCAGGTTCAAACTGAACATTCTAAAGCCAGAGTGGTCTCTGTTGTCATGGCAACAGCCTCTGCTTACAGCTTGCTGCTGCGAACATTCCACGGCTCACTCTCTGCAGCTTTTAAAGAATGTCCCTTCTAAATACATAAACAAACATGTGAATAACATATAAATAACCACCTCATCACACCACCGATGTAAGATACCGCGTTTTCCCGTAGTATGGGATATTTCCAAAACGTTCGTATGCACCTTGCATTTGCCATTGGTCTACTCATAGAAGTTAGATCTTACCTCTATGATATAGACTGTTTATACAAACCGACATGTATATACGCTGCATTTAGATGCTTGATGGAAATGGCTACTGCATATTAGGCCTTGAGAAAGACCCGTCAGGGTCGAAACGAGTGATGGTACCTGTAACATTATTTTCCTCGTTGGCCTAGAGAACCACTGGTGCATACAAACGTTTTGGAAATATCCCATACTACGGGAAAACGTGATATTTTACACAGAGACACTTGGATTAGCCTTCCGGTGGATTTAACTGGCGTACTACAGCAGCGATTTCAGGAAGTGGATTTATACACTGGATAGTCCTCCCAGTGAATATATGAACACTTTATTATTGGGCAGTAATACTAAATATAAGAGACATTGGGTCTGAGACTCTTTATGTACGTGAATTTGCGGGAAGCCTACTACTGACCCATGGACTCATATGACGCCTTAGCATCATCGCTGGTAGGAACCCCAGCAGGGGTGGTGATTTCTTTATATATTATGTGCATTCTGTAATTTGTGTATTTCTGTAATTTTGTGATTTATGTATTGAAACACACATTGAAAACAAATATATATTTATTGACATTGTTGATATAAATATTGAACACTTTGTATCCCTCTTTGGGTTAGTGTTTTAGGTTCTAGCAACCCACCCCATTGTTTTGCTTGACCTCATAGACCAGCCCATGCCAGAGCTCCCTGTCGGCCGTGGCCACCCCCAGCTCCTTCAGAGTCAGGCCAGTCACTTCAAGGATACCATCCATCCATCTTGCCCTTGGTCGGCCCCTCTTCCTTTTTCCTTCCATTTTCCCCCACCACCATTGTCTTCTCTAAGGTTACCTTTTTTTTCTCATGATGTGGCCAAAGTACTTCATCTTTGCCTTTACTATCCTTCCCTCCAATGAGCAGTCGGGCTCTATTTCCTGGAGTGTGGACTGGTTGGATCTTCTCGCGATGGTCCAAGGCACTCTCAGAACTTTCCTCCAACAACACAGTTCAAAAGCATCTCTCTTCCTTTGCTCAGCCTTCCCTAAGGTCCATCCGTAGGTGACTACGAGGAAGACCATTGCTTTGACTATGCGGATCTTTATTTGTTTACTTTGTTTACTTTGTTTATATTCTCCTCGTGGGGACTCAATCATACAGTTTAAGATAGAGTGAAAATAAAATTTACAAAACAATTAAATTATCCTGTGTGAATTTAGGCTAAAATGCAGTTAAAATATAATAAATACAACTAAAACTAAAAACAGACGGGGAGCCACCACCAAGAAGGCCCTCTCTCTCATCCCCACCAACTGCATTTGAGAAGTTGGCAGGAGCGAGAGGAGGGCCTCCCCGGCTGATCTTAAATTACGAGGTGGGACATAGAGGCAGAAACGTTCGGACAAGTAAGCTGGGCCAAAACCGTATAGAGCAGGGGTGCTCATTAGGTAGCTCGGGAGCTACTAGTACAGTGTTTCTCAACCTTTCTAATGCCGTGACCCCCTTAATACAGTTCCTCATGTTGTGGTGACCCCGACCATAAGGCCCTCTCCCAGGTGATCTTCGGGCCGCACCAGCCGGATGGGGCACTTCTGCCATGCGCGCACACACCCTGTGTGCACGCGCGCTCCTGCTGCTGGCTTCTGCTCTCGCGGTGCTTCTTTCGCCTGCGGGGCATTGCAGGAAGAAGGAAGCATGAGGTGGGGCCTCTGGAGGGAGCGCTCTGCCTCTCTCTCGTCCCAGCCTCCGTTGCTGGCGAGACAGGCAGGGCGGAGCGCTACCTCTGGATGCCCCGCCTCGTGCTTTCTCCTTCCTGCAATGCCCCGCAGGCGGAAGAAGCTCTGCGCGGGCGGAAAACAGCAGCAGGAGCACGCGCAGTGGCAAGAGTGCGCGGCCGCGGGAGCGCACGGCGGGGGCAGGTAGATCTTTTGGACTTGGCTGCTTTAAGAGTAGCTCACATGCTGAAAAAGTGTGAGCACCCCTGGTATAGAGCTTTAAAGGTCAAAACCAGCACTTTGAATTGAACTCGGAAGTGGACTGGCAGTCAGTGGAGCTGGCACAACAGGGTACATAAAGTAACAGACGCAAAATAACACGGTGAAGGATTAAAAGCACAAGTTGTTGTTGTTGTTACTACTACTACTACTATTCAGCCTAGAATCACATTGGCTTTTTAGCTGCCATATCACCTGATGATCCCACACAGGGTAGGAACTGAAGATGGAAATGCTTCAGGGAGGAGGAAGTTCCCTACAGAGAGAAATTGTGTTTCTCTCCTGGTTGGAGAAGCAGAAAAGCGAGCAACCATAGAAGTGGAGAGACAGGAAGCAGGCCATCGCCATCCTTCCCCCCCCCCCCCCCTACCAGTCTCACTGGCCCTTTTCAGAAGTGCAGGGACATCACCTGTCTTCCCCAACTCCATGTGACAACTGAACATTGATTGAGAGGGCAGTAGCGGGGCAACTGCAGCAGTTCCTTGAGGACACAGCCGGCTTAGATCCCTTCCAGTCTGGCTTCTGCTTGGGGCACGGCACTGAGACTGTGTTGGTCGCCATTTCAGATCAGCTTCGATGCCAACTGGACAAGGACGATTCAGCACTGCTTGTGTTATTAGACCTCACTGCAGCTTTTGATACAGTCAATCACAATCTTTTGGCCCACCACTGTTGTCCTTTCTCCACAACTGGGGACAGCGAGTGGAAAGGGGTGGTATGGTTTCCGAGAGGGCTCCACTTACTTGTGGGGTCCCTCGAGGTGCCATTCTCTCCCCTTTATTATTTAACATCTATATGCGACCACTTTCTGGACGGGTTCGAAGCTTTGGGCTGGAATGTTATCAGTACGCTGACGACACCCAGCTCGTTCTGAAAATGGAAGGCCGGCCGGACTCCGTACCCTCATGTTTCCAACAGTGCCTTGAAGCCGTTCCTACTCTACTGGCTGCGTGCCAGTAGATTGAGGGTGAATCCTGCAAAGACAGAGATACTGTGGCTGGGCCGCCCGGTGGGTGGGGAGGCCCGACTGCCTAGCTTGGATGGCGAGGCATTACGCCCGACATCCTCAGTTAAGAGCCTTGGGGTCATTTTTGACCCATTGCTGTCGATGGAGGCCCAGGTTTCCAGCGTCAGCAAAACCGCCTTTTACCATCTGCGGCAAGCTAGGCGTCTGGCCCCCGACCTTTCCAGAGACGACCTGGCCACGGTGCTCCAAGCCACAGTCATCTCGAGACTGGACTACTGTAACGCCTTTTACATTGGTCTGCCCTTGTCAGTGATCCGGAAACTTAAGCTCGTCCAGAATGCCACTGCACATCTTCTCACTGGGACCCCAGTGAGATGTCACATAACACCCATCCTCCAGCAGCTCCATTGGCTTCGGTCGAGCACCAGATCACCTTCAAGGTGATGGTGTTAACTTTCAAGGCCTTGCATGGTCTGGGGCCGCTGTATCTGAGGGACCGTCTTTTCACCTACCCACTTTGTTCCGAAGAAATGAACCTCCTTGAAGTACCGACCTTCAAAGCAATCTGTCTCACATCGACCCGGCGCAGAGCCTTTTCTGTAGTGGTGCCGTCAATATGGAACGCTCTTCCTAGCCAGGCCCGGATTACCCATAAGGCCAGCCTAGGCCATGGCCTCAGGCGGCAGGTTTTGGGGGGCAGCGGATTCGGCCCCCCGAAAAACTTTTTTTAAAAAAAAAACCCGCCCCCTCGCAGCGCTTTCCCCCCACCCTCTCCCGAGCGAGTCATCATACCTCGGGAGAGGGCGGGGAAAGTGCTGGGGGGGGAGGAGGGAATGGCACCGTCCCCTCGCCTGGGCAGCCCCCCTTGCAAAGGAAGGAGGCGGCGAGGAGGAGGAAACGAAGCCCCAGCCCGCCGGCGGGCATGCATGCATGCGCACGCATGCCCACCAGCGGGCTTCACTTCCTCCTCCTCCCTCCTGGCTGCCTCCTTCCTTTGCAAGGGGCGGCCCAGGCGGCGAGGAGGAGAGCGGGACTTCCCTTCCTCCTAATCGCGCCTTCCTTTCGGTTGAGGAGGAGGAGGAGGTGTATGGAAGCCGCGCAGCACTGCTCGTGGGGCTTCCGTCCACCGCCTCCTCCTCCCGCGACCGAAAGGAATGCACGAGGAGGAGGAAGGGAAGTCCCTCCCTCCTCCTCGCGCCCTCCTTGGTCGCGGGAGGGAGGAGGAGGTGGCGGAGCAGTGAAGCCCCACCAGCAGCGCCCCTCCTCCTCCTCCCACAACTGACTTCCATTCCGTCCACCTCCTCCTCCTCCTCCTCCACTGAAACGGGAGGAGGAGACAATAGGTGGCACCGCCACCTCCTCCTCCCCCCACGAACGGAAGGAGGGCGCGGAAGGAGGTGACGGGGCCAGTGCACATGCGCGGCTGCCGTCCACCTCCTCGGTGCTGGCATCTTTGTCAGATTCATTTTGAATAGCAATTCATGAGTCAGCGGGAGGAGATGACCTGCAGTGTGACATGTTTGACACCAGATGGCCTGCTCAAGACTGCACTGGAACCACCTCCAAAGTGACAGTTGGGATTCAATATCTGTGAGGAAAGGATGTTTAGAAAGGGAGCTGTGATGGCTGTTGTTTTTCGATGTTTTGCCAGTTATTGTTAAATACAATTTCAATACAAAGTTATATATTTACCTTGGCTGAATGAGGCTTCATTATTCACTCGAACAGAGACTGGAGTTTTTTGCCCTGATGGGGAATTAAACTTCTATATTTCTGTTGCCTATCCACTGTGACATAAATGTGTGCCCGGAGTCTTGGCCTCGGGCGGCCAAAGAGGCTAATCCGGGCCTGTTCCTAGCGATGTACGGGCCATGCAGGACCTTCTCTCCTTCCGCAAGGCCTGCAAGACTCATTTTTTCCGGCTAGTCTTTGATTGCTAGGCCAGAAATCTTTCTTTAAGTCAGTTTAATATGTATGCTTTTACCTCTGTGTGTTTTACCTGATTGTAAGCCACTCCGAGCCCTCGGGGAGTGGCGGCGTACAAGTCCAAATAATAAATAAATAAATAAATAAATACAGTTTAACCCTATCACAATCCCTTTCCTGGTCCTCAGGTGTCATGCCAAAGAGGGGTCTGAACGTCTCATCTTGCGAGATCTTCCGATTCTATAAACTGATACCAGTCAAAAGCCTGATTGAGCCGGTTTCTATGATTGTGCCTCGGCGAGTAAGTGGACGCGTCCGTTTGGGGAGAGGTGGTTTTTGAACAGGGTGGGGCTTCTGTGGAGGCTGGTGGTTCACAATCGATAAGCCTGTTTTGCCGTCTCTTTGCAGTCTGAATCGTACCAGGAAGACATCTATCCAATGACAGTTGGAGCCCAGCCGGCGCTGACTGCACACGAGTGGCTAAATGGTGCTAATAAAGGTCAGCAGAATGAATATCTGAAGGGCCGGAATCAAAGTCATTGCCTCAGCTGTCCAGTCTCTCTACCGCATTATATTAACCGCAGAATTACACATCCAGGCTGGATGAAAATGGCTCCTACAAAACACTCTATGCAAAATAAAACAAAGCCCATGCTGCTAGTAATACAGTAGGACTCTCGTAACAAAAGAGCCAGTACCTGCCTGCACCTGGCAAAACGTTCTCTCTAGGGCAAGGGTGGGCAATTATTTTTTTCCAAGGGGCCACGCGAGAGCCAAAAAATATTATGGAGGGGCGCACCTAAAGGCTGAACTACATTCTAATCTACATTATTTATTTATTTATTTACTATATTTACTATATATTACACATCGTTAATATTAACATATTGGCAATAGGTGACCCATGTTTCAGACCCATGGAGGAGAATAGACAGTACGATAGCTCTGTACACACTCATTTTGGTGCTTTGCCTCAGTTGCTTGTTGCTCCAGACTCTTTTGTGAAGCCTTCCAAATGCACTCTATGCCTTTGCTAACCTGTGATCTATCTCTTTGTCAATCTTGGCATCTGAAGAGATGATGCTTCCCAGGTAGGTGAATTGCTGAACGGACTTAAGCACAGATGTGCCTATGCTGATGTGGGGATGATGGTGTTCTTCCTGTGGTGCGGGCTGGTAGAGGACTTCCGTTTTCTTCAGGCTGACTTCCAGCCCAAACAGCTCTGCAGCTCTGCATATATTACACATCATTAATATTAACACATTAATATATCAAGAAATATTCATATATTATGAGTATTAATATAATTATTATATTATAGTATATATATATATATTGACATTATAATATATTGAAATTATAATATAAAATAACATTATATTATATTATATTATTATATTATTATAATAAAATTATTATAAAATAATAATAAAAACCACTAAAATCAAATTGAATTCAAGAAGACAAGGTGCGAACCAAGATGGAGGCTGACATCCTCAAGAGAGGAAGGATCCCAAGATGGAATGGCCCAATGGACCCAGCCCAGAGGATGGCAAAGCGGACCCAGCCGCCACCGCAGCAGAGCAGCAGGCAATCGGAGGCTGCAGGCCTCCGCCCACTCGCCCCCAGACGTTCCCCAGCTGATCACCCTGCCAGGGAGTGCCTGCCATCCCGGGAGGCGATCCAGTCCTGCAGCGGGAGCAGTCAGCGACCTGTGGCGGCTGATTGCCCTGGCGACCGGAAGACTTGATCGTCTTCCAGGTCGCCAGGGCAATCAGCCCAGGTCGCCGACACTCCGCTGCAGGCCCGGATCGCCTCTCAGGATGGCAGGCACTCCAAAGCCCGATCCTCTGATTGTTCTCCGGAGCAGCTGTCTGTCTGCCGACACAGGCTCCACAGCCCGCGATGGGATGGCGGCAGCGCCACCCCTTCCTCTTGCAGAAAAGGCCTCACCTCCAACACCCTTCTCCCTGGGCCGGTCAGAATTGGCTGGCGGGCCGCATCCGGCCCGTGGGCCGCAAGATGCCCAGACCTGTCATAGAGTCTCGCCCAATTCAACATAGTTTGTAGCAGCCACAAAAATGTAGCTTCTGGAATATAACAACAACTTTCAAAGTAAGTATTACACAATTAAACAGGAAATAGCACTTTCAAACCAGGAACAGATTTTTTTTAAAAAACAAAATTGTTACATAGTGAGAGACTGCAAAATTACGTCATTCAAGTATCCAGTGCAAGTGTTGGCAGGGGCGGTCCTACAAGGTAGGCCAAGTAGGCGGCCGCCTGGGGCGCCATCTGGGAAGGGGGCGCCATCCTGGCTGCATGGGGCACCATCCTGGCCCTGCCGAGTTCCTCAGGCAGCGCCGCTACTGCCTGCTTTTGGGCCCCGGCCTTGTGTGTTCAGCGCCGCTTCTGGGCATGCGAAGAGGTTTTCACGCAGGCGCAGTTGCTCCAGAGCTGAAGTTGAGCGCAGGAGCAACTGCACATCATGAAAACCTCTGGGCGCATGCCCAGTAGCTCCCTTAGAAGCCTGTAAGCAAAGCACTCCCTATCGGGCAGGCAGGGAGTGCTTCCCTTCTCCATTTGTCTCCGCCGCGTTTGCAGGGAAGGAGAAAAGAATCAGTGAAGGAAGTGTAATTTTATATTACACTAGCTGTACCCGGCACGCGTTGCTGTGCCCTTTTTAGGAGATGCGAGAAAGTTCAATCATCCACGGTGTGTCCTCCTCTAAAATGCAGTTGGATGGAGTGTGGGTCATGGTGTGGCAAGTTGGGTCTTTATTGGTCTTGGTTCTGGGCCACAGTGGTCTGTGGGGAATGATGGGTTTTGAAGTACTACAAATCCCATTTTCCATGGTGGTACCTCAAGTCCCATCATGCATGGTCGGGGCTCTGTGTGCCAAGGTAGGTTACTGTAAATTCAGGCCATACACAATGTCCCATGAGCTGAGGCCTAGTTAGGAACAGCAAGTTAATGAAGCCTTACTGTCAATTAAGGCCATACACAATGTGCAATGAGCTGAGGCCTAGTCGGGAGAATCAAGTTAATGAAGTCTTATTGTCAATTCAGAGCGTAAACAGCTTCCCAGTAACACACACACACACTCCACTTGTCTCACTGCCAGCAGAATTGAGGATGCGAGCCACAGGTGGGGCGAAACGTCAGGAGGGCGTGCTGCTGGAACATGGCCAGTGACACTGAGACCCTATTTTGGGAAGCCATGGTCTCCGGGCTGAAAAAGGCCCTTCCTCCCTGGCATCCCATAACAGCCCCCCTCCCTTCCTCAAAGTACCTTCTTTCTTCATTCCGGGCAGGGGCGGAGCGCCCTGCTTCCTTTCAGCTCAGAAATGGGCTCAGGAGCCCCTAGCATCCCTTTCCTCTGAAGAGGAAGCCTCATCCTGTTGGACTCCATCTCCCAGGATCCCTCCCGCCCTGCGAAGCAGCCGAGGCTTCGGGAGTTGGAGTCAAAGTCGAGTCCTGGAGGCCTCGTGTGGCGGGGCAGAAGGCGCAGCTTCTGACCTCACTCCCGGGGAGGAGAGGGTCCTCTTGAACTCTCTGGGCGGGAAGGAGAGGCAGAGCCAAGGGGAGGAGGAGGTGGGGGAGAGAAAGGCGGGCTTCCTTGTGCCAGTGGGCTTCTTCAGAAGAGGCGATGAGAGCGATGAGGCAGCGGGCCAGGTCCCTGGCACTCCCGGAAGAGGAGATCGGAGGGGGAGGCATCGCAGAGCAGCCGTCTTCCGCCTCATGGAGCCGGGTGGCGCGGGCGCTGCCTTGGGCTCCTTGGGGTTATGGCCCTCTCTTCGGCCGCTTCCAGACCGGCCCCTAACCTCCGGAGGGCATTCAGGCGGGGAGGAGGTTCCGCTCTCCCAGTGGAGAGCAGGTGAATGCGCTGTGCTGGGGGATCGGGCGAGGGCGCGGGCGCCGCGGATCCTCCTCCCATAGGTTTGAATGGGCAATTTTGGGGTGTCGCGTTTAGGGGTGTGCGGAAGTTGTAAGGGTGGGGGTTTGTGCCTAGTTGGTACGTCATGGCCTGGTGAATCGTGTGTTGTGGGTTTTGTGGTTGTGGGGGTTATGGTGTGGCCGTGCATAATCGTCAACCCACGACCACTCGATTTTTATATATATAGATGTAATATTACAAACAATATTGCAGTATAGTGGTATTGTACAAAATAGTAATATATAATATTTTATTTTACTTTATTTTGGGTTATTTGAGCTTTATAGGGGTAATGAAAATATTTAGTAGAGGATAATTTCATTTAAATAAATAATTGTATTTATTATTTTATAATAATAATATAATTATATTATTATTATAAAATAATAAAATTATTTATTTAAATAAAATTACATTATATTATAATGTCAATATATTATAATATAATTATATTGTAATGTAGTATAATATAATTATGATATAATATAGTATGAAGTATGGTATAATATATTGTATATACATTGATACAATATGATACTACTAATGGTATTGTGATATTATAATTGTATATTTGTTTTACATGGGGGGGCAAATAATAATTTTTGGGGGGCACCAAAATAATGTTCGCCTACCATTTAAAATTACCTTAGACCGCCCCTGAGTGTTGGGGGCCAGTTTTACTTTGGACCCAATATTAATTCTTGGAATTTAATTTCAGATTTTTGTTGTTGTATTTGGTGGGTTTTTTTTAGTGTATTAGTCCTATATATAAGCTTCAATATTAGAATGATTTAGACTTTATTATTATTATTATTATTATGGAATGGGATGTCATTCTTTATCTTGGCTATTATGTCTTTATAAGTATTCCAATTGCACTTGAGTCCTCGGTGTCACCTGTGCAAAATGCTTCTTTCTTTGCTTTCAGGTCCTGTTTTGATGTCTCTCAGGCCAGGCTCTGTAATCTTGAACTCTTTGCCCTCCTTCCCTGAGAAGGAGCCCTCTTCGGAAGACACAGAATCTATCCGAATACCTGACACACCCGGAAAATCAAGCAGAATCCAAGAGAAGTGGGGTTGTAGGACGGCAGAGAAAAGAGGAAAGGAAGACAGGCCAGTGGGGTTGTCTAATGGCTTCGACGTTTTTGAATGCCCCCCACCCAAAACGGAAAATGAGGTATGGTCCTGTGACAGAGAGAAGACACATTAATGAACTTGAGGGTCTGTTATACATAACAAATTCAATGGGATTGTTTTTCATTAACTGAATATATGAGGAATTTCCAGAACATAATATAAAGGTTTCCCCTTGACTTTAAGTCTAGTCATGTCTGTCCATTAATATTTAAATCACCCACAAATGAATAGTAGCTTGTGCGCCAGCTGCGCCCGTATCTTGGGAAGTCGGACTTGGCCACGGTGGTCCACGCTCTGGTTACATCCCGTATAGACTACTGAAACGCTCTCTACGTGGGGCTGCCTATGAAGACTGCCTGGAAGCTGCAATTAGTCCAGCGCGCAGCAGCCAGACTACTAACGGGAGCGGGGTACAGGGAGCGCACTAGTCCCCTGTTGCGCCAGCTCCACTGGCTGCCAATTAGCTTCCGAGCACAAGTCAAAGTGCTGCTGTTGACCTACAAAACCCTATACGGTTCTGGCCCAGTTTACCTGTCCGAACGTATTCTCCCCTATGAACCGTCAAGAGTGCTAAGATCGTCTGGAGAGGCCCTGCTCTCGGTCCCACCACCTTCGCAGGCGCATCTGGTGGGGACGAGGGACAGGGCCTTTTCTGTGGTGGCCCCCCGGCTGTGGAATTCCCTCCCAAATGAAATTAGATCCGCCCCCTCCCTCCTGACTTTTAGGAAACGGGTGAAAACGTGGCTGTGCAATGAGGCCTTCGCAGAATGAAGGAGGAGATCGCGAAGCGGCTAAAGTCGCCAACCACTTGATACGGACCGAACATATGGATTAAGTTGGACTTGATTTTACTTTGGCGGAAGGCTTTTAAAATGTATTTATTGTATTGTATTTTATTGTAAATTTTATTTAAATTTATGATGTTTTTAGATTTTAAATGTTAGCATTGAATACTTACTGCTTGCCGGTCTGAGTCTCTCTTCGGAGGTGAGAAGGCTGGGTTATAAAAGTTTTAAATACATAAATAAATAGTCATGTCCGACTCTGGGGGGTGGTGCTCATCTCAATTTCTAAGCCAAAGAACCGGCATTGTCCATAGACACCTCCAAGGTCATGTGGCCAGCATGACTATGTAGAGCACTGTTACCTTCTTGCCGAAGCAGTACCTATTGATCTACTCACATTTGCATGTTTTCAAACTGCTAGGTTGGCAGGAGCTGGGGCTAACAACAGGAGCTCACCCCATCCGCTGGTTCGAACCACCAACCTGCCAGCCAGCAAGTTCTGCAGCTTAGCGGTTTTAACCTGACCCCACCCAGAACATAACATACATTTTCCCATACATTCTAGTGGCATATGTTTCTTCTTTTTTTTTGCTCCCAGTTCAGTTTTTTGTGTGTCCTTGTTTGTTGTCTTTTTGTTTTTCTTGTTTGTTTGTTTGTTTACATCATTTATATTCCGCCCTTCTCACCCCGGACGGGGGAACTCAGGCTGCGGATCACAATTTGACTCGACATATACAGGCAAACATTCAATGCCATAGACATAGAACATATATAGACAGACAACGAGCTACACACTGCCTCGAAGCCGTTACTGGATGGTCGAGCTCACCCTGACCCGGGCAGACCTCGAACTCATGACCTTCTGGTCAGGAGAGATCTTATGCAGCTGACTCCCAGCCAGCTGCCCACATTCCCCGTGCGCCACATCTCTATATATAATAAAGCTGAATGTTTGTAGTTATCACGGCGGACAGACAGAAACACTGACGTGTGCTATCTCTGCTTTCCAGCTGCTGCAGATGTTTTACCGTCAGCAGGAAGAAATCCGGAGGCTCCGCGAACTGCTGATCCAACGGGACGTCCAGATGAAACAACTGGAGCTGGAGATTAAAAACCTTCGCGCGGATTCGGGCCGGTTTTGATTGGATGTGGGCTTGGCTGCCTTTGACAGGCAGCTCCACTCTAGGACCATAGTGGCCCCAAAGCGCCACGGTGGGGAAATGATGGATTGGAAAGGAGACTTGTGGTTCACTGGCAAACCATTGCCTGCCTTGCGTGCCCAATTCCCAGAAGCTGGAGACCACTGGGGCTTTGTTTACTGGTTGTTTACCTTCCTTCCTCATCTAAAAGCGGTGCCAGACTCATTCTGAGTTGGAGGATCTCAAGGGGAAGGCAAAGGCCGGCGGCCTCCTTGTACCTGTGTGTGCCTGGTGCTTGAAGTGCGTGCTGGGCATCCCTCAAGTCGCAGCCCTGGTGCCCAGCCGTGGTTGGCACACCGGTTGCCTGGGTTTGTGAGGCCACCTTCTCCACTGCAGGAGGGATACGAAGCCACTGGGAGCAGCTCAGGACTCTTTCGTGTTCCTCTCAGGACTCTTTCGTGTTTTTGCCTTGGGTTGTGTTTCCCGTTGGCCGGAGCGGTGTGGGCGGGGTGTGTCAAGTCATCGCCTTCCTTTCAAAGGTTTTCCTTTTTGGGGGAGCATAGTAGGGTCTGAGAGTCGAGGAGCAAATAAGCCAGAGTTGGTAATCTGAGAATGGGAAGTCAGGAATGTGTATGTAGACACCCGAAGTCAAATGCCAGGATTCCGGAATGAATGCTCACCTGTTGAGCGTTCGGAACTGGACGATGGCCTCGTTCTGAGAAGTGGGGCAACTCGGGAACTAAAGAGAAATCGGTAGCTCTAGTCCAGGGGTGCCCACACTTTTTCAGCATGCGGGCTACTTATAATAAAACCAAGTCAGAAAGATCTACCTACCTCCTCAAGGCTGGAGAGGGGCGGGGCGGGGCTTGGCACAGGGGGCGGGGCTTGGCGCAGCCTGGCTCCACCCCCCTCTGGCTTCAGCTCTACCAGCAGCTTCTCCAGGCTTGAGGATGGCAGTGCCAAGCCAGCCTTGTGCTAGCTATGCCACCATGGCTTGGCCCTGCCATCCCCAAGCCTGGAGAAGCCCCTCCTCCTCCCCTTCTGGCTCCCCACGCCAAGCCCCACCCCCTCCCCGCTGGCTTTGGAGCTCCCAGCAGCTTCTGCAGGCTTGAGGATGGCAGTGCCAAGCCAGCCTTGTGCTAGCTATGCCACCATGGCTTGGCCCTGCCATCCCCAAGCCTGGAGAAGCCCCTCCTCCTCCCCTTCTGGCTCCCCACGCCAAGCCCCACCCCCTCCCCGCTGGCTTTGGAGCTCCCAGCAGCTTCTGCAGGCTTGAGGATGGCAGGGCCAAGCCAGCCTTGTGCTAGCTATGCCACCACTGGCTTGGCACTGCCATCCCAAACCTGGAGAAGCCTGGCTCCCCACGCCAAGCTGCTGGCTTTGGAGCTAGCAGCTGAGGCTAGGATGGCAGGGCCAAGCCAGACCGCACCAACCCCCTTGGCCTCCTCCCCAAGCTGGCTTCCCCTTCTGGCGCTCCGCAGCATCTTCTCCCGGGCTTTGGAGCTCCCAATGGCTTCTGCAGGGAGGATGGCCAGCCAAGCCAGCCTTGTGCTAGCTATGCCCCCCCTGGCTTGGCCCTGCCTTCCCCAAGCCTGGAGAAGCTGCTGGTAGAGCTGAAGCCAGAGGGGGCGGAGCCAGGCCACATCAAGCCCCACCCCCTACCCACTGACTTTGGAGCTCCCAGCAGCTTCTCCAGGCTTGAGGATCGCAGTGCCAAGCCAGTGGTGTCATAGCTAGCACAAGGCTAGCTTGGCCCTACCCTCCTCAAGGCTGGAGAAGCTGCTAGTAGAGCTGAAGCCTGGGAGGGGGCGGAGCTTGGCATGGCCTAGCTCCGCCCCCTCTGGCTTCAGCTCTACCAGCAGCTTCTCCAGGCTTGAGGATGGCAGTGCCAAGCCAGCCTTGTGCTAGCTATGCCACCACTGGCTTGGCACTGCCATCCTCAAGCCTGGAGAAGCTGCTGGGAGTGCCGAAGCCGTGGGAGAGGGTGGGGCTTGGCGCGGCCTGGCTCCGCCCCCTCTGAGAAGCGCCCCATCCGGCTGGGATCGACCTCCTTCAGTCCCGGGGTCAATTGGTCGATCACGATTGACTTTCTGGGCAGCCCTGCTCTAGTCAATACACAGCCCTCTTTCAGCTTCGCCTGTAAAAGTCGCAAGGGATCACTTCATGCCTTAAACCTGTCCTCCAAGATGGTTTCCGTCCAACTGTCTCAAACGTTGTCTTCTGGGTTGCTGCTTCTCTGTGTCTCCAAAGGTTATATGGGACATTGCAGTACAGAGTCCAGCAAAAAACAAAAAAAGCTAACGTCAGCTTTCAGGTAATCTTGATCATTCTCAGTCCTTCTCTGTTTTGCCAGGTTCACAGCCGTAAATTCAGTGCTTCAAGCTTTCTATCACTGTTAAGATCGCAGTCTGTTTTATTCTTATTGATTTTCATCTTCTGCTTTTGAGTTTGCACTAAATCCTTATTTTTTTTTAGCCTCCCCACTTGTTGCTTTGTCTTCTCCTTTTCCTGCTTGTCTATGCAAAGCACTGCCGTCCGAACAATTGTCCTTGGCTAGTCTCAGGCTCGATCATCTCAGATGATAGGGAAGTCCTGGGGAAAATGGGAGACAGGCCTGGATCAACACCTTTTGGTGCCCTAGGCCACAGTTTGGAATTACGCCCCTCCCCCCGCCTCGCACCGCTGCATTAGAGAGGCCTAACCCCATCCCCCCCCCCCAGCTCCCCCTCAGCCCTTCCTCCTCTTCTCCCCGACATCCATCCACTCACTGCTAAGGCTCCTCCCCACGCCAGGAACGCGTGCCCAGCAGTCCCAAAGGACTACGGGTCCCAGCATGCGCCGCAGCTGAGAGGCTGGTGCCGCCGCCACATCCCGGCAGCCCCGCGGCCTCGAGGCACCGCCGCCACACCCGGCAGCCCCGCGGCCTCGAGGCACCGCCGCCACACCGGCAGCCCCGGCGCCTCGAAGGCACCGCGCCGCCACATCCAGCAGCCCCTCGGCCTCGAGCACCGCCGCCACACCCCAGGCAGCCCCGCGGCCTCGAAGGCACCGCCGCCACATCCCGGCAGCCCCGGCCTCGAAGCACACCACCACCACCCCGGCAGCCCCGCAGCCTCAAAGGCGGCTCTGCGGCCTCATGCTGGGTGCGCGGAGGGCAGCACCTGCAGAGAGTCTGGGCCTTCCTCTGCCTCAGGAGTCAATCGCAGCAGCAGCATGAGGAGGAAGAGGAGGAGCATCGCGACCAGCATGGGCTGAAGGAGGAGGAGGCCCACGCTGGTTGCGATTGGCTCCTGAGGCAGATGAAGGCCCCAACTCTGCAGCCTCTGCCCTCCGCGCACCCAGCGCGAGGCCACAGAGCCGCCTTTGAGGCCGGGGGGGCCTGCCAGGACGCGGCGGCGGTGCCAGCCTCTCAGCTGCGGGACATGCTCCTCCTCTTCCTCCTCATGCTGCTGCTGCCTCATGTGGAGCCTTGGTCACGTGGTGCGCCCTCTGCCGGGTCACGTGGGGGCTGGCTCCCGGCTGTATTGTCTGCAGGGCGCCGAGGAGGGAGCCCCCCCTTCCTCCCACCCTCCTGCCTTCCTTCCTTTTGGGTACCAGGCAGCAGGAGCCAATCGCGGCACGCGGGGGGGGGGGGCGTGATTTACGCTCCCCTTGGCTTGCGCCCCTAGGCCATGGCCTCGTTGGCCCTATGGGTAATCCGAGCCTGATGGGAAAAGTATAGTTCTTAATAATAATAACAACAACAACAACTTAATCTCCACCGTTTCACCGAAAGCACTCAGGGCAGCTTACAAGGGGACGGGACGGAAAATACAGAAAAAAACACAACCAAAAAAATAAAATAAAAACAACAACAGAAAAACATTACTTCACAGTACACATTTTAATAACAACAACAACAACTTTATTTACAGACTGCCCTCCCTCTCCAAGGGAACTCTGAGCTGTTTACATTCAATGCCATAGTCAACAAAACACGCCACTCAAAACAATACAAAACCACATCCGTGAATCTCTTGAGCGTCTTGTTTACTGTACTTTTATGCGTTTTCTCCCAATCAGGAAGACCAAAAATGTTAATAAGTAAACAAAACAAAAATAGAGATGTGACAGCACCAGCTGGGGCTTGAAGGAACGTTTGTGCGATGTCTCCCCAGGAGAGGAACACTCAATCCCCTCCGCTCTTTACGCTGGCACCAGGGTATACGGTGGAAACTGCTTTATTGACAGCTGACGTTTTCGATTTCTTTTGGCCAATTATTTGATATTGTTCCAACAGTTACACAGAGCTTCCTCATTACCAGGCCCGGATTACCCATAAGGCCACCCTAGGCCATGGCCTATGGGCGTAGGCCTAGGGGGCGGCAGATGAAGCACAAAAAAACCTGTCCCCTCGCAGTGCCCTCCCCTCGGCATCGCCCGCCTGACCCGCCCCCTTGTAAAAGAACGAGGGCGCGAAGAGGAGGAAGGGAAGCCCAACCCCGCCAGGGCCACTGGCAGGCATGCATGCATGCGCACGTGGCAGGAGGGCGCCTCTGCTGCCTCCTCCGCCATGTTCCTGGGTGCTGCGCATGGCCAGCAGCATCCCTTCCTTCCTCCTCCCGAGGACCATGGCAGAGGCGCCCTCCTGCCAGCTGCCGCGCACGCATGCCCAGCAGCACCCCGTGGGCAGAGCTTCCCTTCATCCTCCTTGTCGCCGCGACCGCTTTCCTGGTCCGGCGATGAGGAGGAAGGGAAGCCCCGCCCACGGCGCCGCTGCCACGCATGTTTAGCAGCCACCCATGGGCGGAGCTTCCCTTCCTCCTCGTCACCGTGACCGCCTTCCGGTCCTGGGGGCAAGGAGGAGGAAGGGAAGCCCCGCCCACGACACCGCTGCCACGCATGTTTAGCAGCCACCCATGGGCGGAGCTTCCCTTCCTCCTCCTGTCACCGTGACCGCCTTCCGGTCCTGGGGGCAAGGAGGAGGAGGAAGGGAAGCCCCGCCCACGGCGCCGCTGCCACGCATGTGCAGCAGCGACCCATGGGCGGAGCTTCCCTTCCTCGTTGCCGTGACCGCCTTCCGGTCCTGGGGGCGAGGAGGAGGAAGGGAAGCCCCACCCACGGCGCCGCTGCCACGCACGCGTAGCAGTGACCCGTGGGCAGAGCTTCCCTTTCTCCTCGTCACTGCGACCGCCTTTTGTTCCCGGCGACAAGGAGGAGGAGGAGGAAGGGAAGCCCCACCCACGGCGCCGCTGTCACACATGCGCAGCAGCGCCCCGTGGGTGGGGTTTCAAAAGTGTGGCCTAGGGCGCCAAAATGCGGTGATCCGGGCCTGCTCATTTCATCATTATTAATTTTTTGGGTCGTGTCAGGAGCAACTTGAGAAACTGCAAGTCGCTTCTGGTGTGAGAGAACTGGCCGTCTGCAAGGACGTTGCCCAGGGGATGCCCGGATGCTTGATGTCTTACCATCCTTTTGAGAGGCTTCTCTCATGTCCCTGCATGAGGAGCTGGAGCTGATAGAGGGAGCTCATCCGTGCTCTTCCCGGATTACGTCGTGAACTTCAGACAAATCCCAGTTCCTTTCTGCCTCTTTTCCATCCTGCAATGGGGACTGAAATGCCTGAACAACTTTTTTATCCTCCTTTACTTGGCCCTGCAAAATGAGGAAATTCTGATACAAACAGGCTGCCCAACTGGGGCGTCTGCAAGTGAAGCCAAGCCTGTCCCGCTGGGTAATCTGCAAATCATACCAAAGTGGCTACTTGCGCTTGCACCTCTCTTCCCCTTCACACTCCCATATCAGCTTGCTGCTGCTTTGTCCCTTCCCGGCTAATGCATGTTACTCTGCTGAGGCCAATGGTCAGGGGAGCTGCTTTGCGTTTTCTCCAGCTTGGCTGGCCCTTCTGTTCTCTCCTGGCTGGCACTGAAGGGTTTCATATCCTTCTAGGCTCCATCAGCAAGCAAGGATGAGTGATATCGGAGACATGCACAAAACTAATTCCTCCTCCTCAGAGCCGGACGAAGGTAATTTCAAATGGTATGCAAACCTTTTGGCGCCCCCTCACTCTGTGCGCACGCACACTAGTAGTGCACCGGTGTGTGCATGCGCAGGCCAGCTAGTTCTGCGCATGCGCAGGGCCAGCTCCGCGCATGCTCACCGGTGTGCGCATGCGCAGGGACAGCTAGTTCAACGCATGTGCCATTCACTCCAGGAGTCCGAAAAGGAGGGTGTTTTGCAGCGGGAGGCGGAAGGCTCTGCCTCAGCTCCAAAACGTCATCTTTTTCGGAGTGCCTTTTGCGTCGCCATCCACCTGGAGTCGCATCCGCACACTGGCCTGCAGCAACGGCGGCCGCGGCCAGATGCGCCCCTAGCCCACATGGCACCCTGAGGCGGCCACTTAATTTGCCTCCATTAAGATCCGTCCCTGCTCCTCCTGGGTTTTTTTCCCTCTGGTACTTTGATGCCTTTCACGTGCCCAACACATGTTTTTAGTGTTTCTTGTACATCAGTGGTTCCCAAACTTATTTGGCCTACCACCCCTTTTCCAGAAAAAAATATTACTCAGCGCCTCCCTAGAAATTATTTTTTTTAATTTTAATAGCAATTAAACAGAAAGATATAAGTATTCCTGTTTCTAGCTCACCTGCCATCAATGAACCTTCTGAATTCCAGAGGCAACTCCCTCCTCTTTCCTTCCCATGTGGCTCGCCTTCCCAGTCCTTTCCACGTGTTTGCAAAGGCAACACAGGCCCTGGTTTCCTCCTTCTCTTCCTGTGGAATCGTAGCCAAAGCCCTTCTCTTTTTCCCTCTCCAAGGCCGGCTGCTTCCTTGGGAAAGGGAGGTTGTTCCACCAGGGAAAGAGGTAGGGTTGCCATTTTTTGATATAAGAAATAAGGGACATTTACGGGATTTTTCACAAAAATAAGGGACACTTCATTAAAAACTTGAAACTCAAACATTAGGTAGAAATAGTTTTATTAACAGAATCAGATAATGATTGAAACTCACAAAAGGAACCGACTTACACCCTCTTAACAGGACATGGTCTGTTTCTGCATGCTTTGTCATGCAGAAAAAACATTATCACAACTACCTTATTTTCTCCATCTGTATTTAGTCCTTGGCTTTGCTGACTTTAAAAGCGCACTGTCTAAACATTAAAATAAAAATAAATTATATAAGACGGTACATCTACATCAGTGTTTCTCAACCTTTCTAATGCTGCGACCCCTTAATACAGTTCCTCATGTTGTGGTGACCCCTAACCATTATTTTCATTGCTACTTCATAACTGTATTTTTTTTTGATTTTGTCATTTGGAAGTTGCTGGGATTTATAGTTCACCCACAATCAAAGAGCATTCTGAACTCACCAACAATGGAATTGAACCAAAATTGGCACAAAAAACTCCCATGGCCAACAGCAAATACTGGAAGTGTTTGGTGGGCATTGACCTTGAGTTTGAGAGTTGTAGTTCACCTACATTGAGAGCACTATAGACTCAACAATGATGGATCTGGGCCACACTTGACACTAATCCTCAATATAGCCAAATGTGAATACTGGTGGAGTTTGGGGAAAATAGATCTTGACATTTGGGAGTTGTAGTTGCTGGGATTTATAGTTCACCTACAATCAAAGAGCCCCTTGCACCCCACCAATGATAGAATTGGGTCAAACTTCCTACACAGAAGCCTCATGCCTTGAAGGGACTAGCTGGCATGAGCCTCCATCCCACCTCACACACTCTCCCTCACTCACACCCACACATGTGCATCATGTTGCCATGCGCCAAGCACGCCTGCTCTCCCTCTCCGCTTGAGTCTCAGAAACAGCCCTCCCTTGGCTGGGAGGCCTGCCAATCACAGCAGAGTAGAGCTTTAGGTGGGAGAATTAGCAGTCTGTTTCCAAAAAGAAAGAGAAGGACAAGCGGAGAGTTCTTCAGCCTTCTCTGCCAAAGGGCTTCCTAAGACCATCCTAAATATATGTTTTCTGATGGTCTTTGGCGACCCCTCTGAAACCCTCTCGCGACCCCCCTGGGGGTCCCGACCCCCAGGTTGAGAAACACTGATCTACATGATTATTATGTCAATAGTTAATGGTATAGTATGGGATACACCGCATTGTATAGTATTGGGATGCATGATCCTCCCAACACAAAGGACTCACAATACAACCCGGGTGGATCTAGAGTGCCACACAATCAGGGGCGGCTCTTACTGGAGGCAAAGTAAGCAGCCGCCTCTGGGTGCCACATGGCCAAGGATGCATCTGCCACAGCCGCCAGGTTCAGCGCATCATGCCGTGCCATTACTGCAGGCAGCCGGCACGCTGGCGGGAGGCTCCGCCTCGGCTGCAAAATGTTCCCTGGCTTGTCCTTTTCGGCCTCTTGGGAGTGGGTTTAGCAACTCCCTCCACCAGAAGCATGCGCCATCGGTGGAGCATGCGCCATCGGGTTGGAGCACTTCTGGTGGAGGGAGTTGCTAAACTCATTCCCAAGAGGCTGAAAAGGACAAGCCAGGGAACATTTTGCAGCCGGAGGCGGGAGGCTCTGCCCTGGCTGCAAAATGTTCCCCTGTCCTTTTCATCCTCCTGGGGGTGCATTTCGCTACTCCCTCCACCAGAAGCGCTCGGTCCCAATAACGCATGCGCGAAACTAGCTATTTGTGCGCATGTGTGCTCCGGTGCGCGCACGTGCACGTGCATGCGCCATCATCACCACGCTGAAAACCCAGGGGGCACCAAAAAAAGGTACGCATACTACTATTTTTTTTTACCTTCGTCAGGTCCTGCACACAATTCAGTTTGGATCTGCATTAGAGAGCCAGTGTAGAGCCAGCCACGCAAATACACACACACACACACCAAATGGCAAACTCCTCTCTTCGATCCCGGAAAACTTACAGCAACCCAGTGATTTCAGCCATGCTTTCACCGTCGTCTTACAATTATTCATGCCCGCCCCCCAAATGCACCTGTGGCCATCACCACCCCCCTGGATCGCTGCAGTGCTCACCAGGGGGCAGTAGCGCCCACTTTGGGAATCACGGTTGTACATTCTCACCAGTTTGACTGGAGTCAGGTACGATCTGTATGATCATTGTGTAGAAATTCTCTTCCAAGCCAAAACTTAGACTATCTTTTCATTTTTTTCCCTATTTCTCCAACTCCATATTCTGCCTGATATTTTGCCACCCATTGAATCAAACGTGCTTTTGTTTCTTCTTCCTCTAATTTCATTTTCAATAAAAGCATATACATGTTTCCAACTAAGTGAGCATCATCTGCGCATACATTGATTTCAAATTTTATTTTCTTCACATTCAAATATTTTTTTTATCCATTTTGTATCTTTCATAAAGTTGTGTCTGTTTGCACCAATTGAATTCCGCTCTTACTTCCAACAATCCCTGTTGTGTTTCAAATCTTGTGTCGAGCCTTTTCAAACCCTATAGAAATATCTGTATGTTATACACTTTACATTCGTTTTCTTATCTGGCTTATACAATGTCTCCAAATGAGTGGAAATCCAAATCCATATTTTATTTGCTTAGTCTTGTTTTAAATTTAATCCAAATTCTTAATACAGCTCTTTTTACAAAAACGTTTGCTGAGGACTTTATTTACTTTCTCTTTAGTAAGTAAAGGTAAAGTTTTCCTCCCGACATTAAGTCCAGTCGTGTCCGACTCTGGGGATGGGTGCTCATCTCTATTTCTAAGCCGAAGAGCCGGTGCTATCCGTAGACACCTCCAAGGTCATGTGGCCTGCATGACTGCATGGAGCGCTTTTACATTCCCACCTGAGCGGTATCTATTGATCTCACATTTGCATGTTTTCAAACTGCTAGGTTGGCAGAAGCTGGAGCTAATAGCAGGGGCTATTAGCTTCAGCTCGCCTTTATCCCCAGCTCACTATTAGCCCCAGCTTCTGCCAACCTAGCAGTTCGAAAAGATGCAAATGTGAGTAGATCAGTAGGTACCGCTCCGGCGGAAAGGTAACGGCGCTCCATGCAGTCAGGAGCTCCCGGTGGCGAAGTGGGTTAAAGTGCTGAACTTGCTGACAGAAAGGTCACGGGTTCGAATCCGGGGAGCACCATGAGCTCCCGCTTTCACTGTATCATATCAGAAATACCCATGCCATCCAAATCTGAGGACATGAACTTCGAGATGAAGGCGTCGGTCGCTTCCAGTAAAATCCAATCCTTAAACCAGACTAAAGAACTAGCTGCAAAATTTAATTTCAGATTGGGTAGACCAAGGATTGAGTGTGAAATTCTCCAAGATCAGAGGTAGGGAACCTATGGCTCAGGAGCCAGATGTGGCTCTTTTCATGTTTGCATCTGGCTCTCCCATTCCTTCTTTCCTCCATTCTCCCTCTTCCTTCCTTCCTTCCTTCCTTCCTTCCTCCTTCCTTCCTTCCTTCCTTCCTTCCTTCCTTCTTTCTTCTCCCTTCCTTTTCCTCCCTCTCTCCCCTTCCTTCTTTCCTCCTCCCTCCTCTTCCTTCCTCTTTTCCCTCCCTCTATTCTTTTTCCTTCCTTCCTCTTCTATTCTTTTCCCCCAAGTCTTCCTTGCCTTCTCCTTCCTTTATTTCACTTCCCTCTCTCCCCCCCTTCTTTCCTTTCTTCTTTTCACTTCATTGTTTTACTTTTTTCTCATTCTCTTTCTTTTCCCCACCCTTTCCTTTCCTCCCTTCCCATTTCCTTCTTTCTTTTCCCCTCCTTGTCTTTCTCATGCTTTTCTTCCTTTTCTATAGTTTTTCTTTTCTTTCTTCCTCTCTCCCTCCTTCCTTTATTCCCTCTGCCTTTCTTTCTTTTCCCCTTCCTTCCTTCCGTCTTCTCTTCCTTCCCAGAGTCCTGAGCGTGCCTTTTGCAGAGCCAGGGTCCCCTCATTCTGCCGGGGGAATGCTTTTCTCATCGTATGTACGTATAGACTCACATTTAGTTGATTCAGTTTTAACATATATATATTATATGGCTCTCACTGAAATAAATTTCCAAATATTTTGCTTTTATGGTTCTCTGAGTCAAAAAGGTTCCCGAACCCTATCTAATATGATAAAAAAAATAATTTTTAAAAATAATCTTGGAAAATCTTACATCTAATCCTCATTTTTCCCCTTGCCATATCCAACTGTACCTTGTATTCTTTTGTTAAATTCTTCGTCAACATTTTTGTCTTTGTTTGTTTACTTTGAAGCCTGCCACTTTCCATGTTGTTCTAAGGATCTCAAAAGAGGAATGACAGTTTTTAACATATCTTCCAATACAATCATTACATAATGCTCAAATGCTCTCGGTTTTATAGATTTTTTATATAAAAAAAACTTCAAATCTTTGTGCTCTTCTTTTTTTTGTCTTATTTAGAACATAAGAACATAAGAAGAGCCATGCTGAATCGGGCCTCAGCCCATCTAGTCCAGCATTCTGTATCACACAGTGGCCCACTAGTTGTACACAGGGATCTTGAGCAGAAGGGAGGGCAAAACCCTGACCTGCTCCCAACCCCCACAACCAGTACCCAGGAAAATCCTGCCTGCCTCCACCAACACAGAGGTGGCACTTGGAATGTCCATTTCAGTAACTACCGATTCACTTGGTCTCCATGAATCTGTCTAATCCTGCCTTGAAGCTGTCCAGGCTGACCGCTGTCACAACCTCCTCTGGAAGTGAGTTCCATAACCCAATGACCCTCTGGGTGAAGAAATATTTCCCTTTATTAGTCCTAACTTTCCTACCTTGGAGCTTCAGGGAGTGCCCCCTAGTCCTAGTGTTGGGTGACAGAGAAAATATTTTTCTTTATTCACCTTTTCTATCCCATGCATGATTTTATACACTTCGATCAAGTCACCTCTTAGACGCCGTCTTTCAAGGCTCAAAAGACCAAGGCGTTGCAACCTGATTTCATAAGGGAGCTGCTCCATCCCTTGGATCATTCTTGTTTCCCTTTTCTGTACCTTTTCCAGTTCCGTTATATCCTTCTTGAGGTGCGGTGACCAGAATTGTACACAGTACTCCAGATGTGGCCTCACCATAAATTTGTAGAGAGGCAATACAACATTTGCCGACCTATTTTCGATTCCCTTTCTGATCATGCCAAGCATAGAATTTGCTTTTTTCACGGCTGCTGCGCACTGGGTTGACATTATTTCTCTTATTAGTAGTTCTAAAGCTGGAGCAAAAAGAAGTGGGGAAAGTGGAAACTGTAGTCTTGTTCCTTTTTCTATTTTGCAAAGGTCAGTTAATTATCTATTTGATAGTATTTTTGCAGATTGTCTATTATAGATAGCTTTTATCCAAGTCTTGAAGTTTTTCCCACCTTCATTTTTCTCTGTTACTGCAAGCATAAAGTCCCAATTTAAATTGTCAAATGCTTTCTCAACATCTAAAAAAATTCAAAGCTAATTATTTTCATTCTATTGCATATCTTACATTATTTCAAAATTGTCTTTTGGGTAAAACACACACACATCATTTTTATATATAATTTATTGAAGGATATGTTGTAACTCAGACGCCAATTAGAGCCAAGCCCAGACGTAAAGGGGGTGACAAAAGGTTTATTTTACAAGGAATGGGAATGGGACTAACAAAAAACCTAGCCAAACCTGGCAAAAACCCAGGGAAAGCCCAAAAAAGAACACTGCAGGAGAAGCCAAAACAAACTCAGGACATCTTCCGTGACGTCCTTCGTGGGACGATCCAAAAGCGTCGTCTGAAACCGGTCTGAGGTCAAGGGCAGGAGAATGATGGAGGAAAACGAGGAGACAGACCAAGGTTCAACTGGAGAGAAGATCCAGTGGAGTCAAACCCCTTCAGACGGCTGTAGGAGTAGTCAGGAACACAATACCAAGAAACAGGATGCCAAGGTAACAGGACGTCAAGATATCAAGGTAACAGGATACCAGACACAACTCCTTGCCTGCCGCAAGGAGTTTTTCCCAAACCCACAATTTATGAAAGCACCCAATAATGACTCAGTGGAGGGGGTTTCAACAACTGTCATAAAGGGCACCAAGCCTCCAAGTAAGGACCAACAAGACCCCTGCCGGCAGAGACGGCGCTATAGGTCTAGGACCTTTTGGGGTGCGGATTTCTCCGCCAGACGGAACAGCAGTCCTGTTAAAGCACCTGTCAATGCCAAGACCTCAACCGAGGACCTAACGAGTGGCCCACCTTGTCCAATTGGACTGCCGGAGGGGGTGCTGTGTGCACGTGGTGACAACTGCCCTTTTGTAGGGCTGTGTGACTGCCCGTGACCCGTTACGGCATCCGCTGTCCTGGTGTGCCACCCCTTGGGGGTGCTGGGAATGCATCCGGAGCCGTGGGCGTCCTGGAGGTCCCCATGGGGGGCCCCCGACTCCCTGATCTGACCGCCCCCTCTGACCCCCATCCCCTCCCCTTTACCCTTCTTGCTGTCTGTGATTTTATGTATTGTTTTTTCTCAATTCTTGTAAACCACTTCGAGCCTTCGGGGAGTGGCGGTATAGAAGTTTGAGGTTAATAATAATAATAATAATAACTAAAGGTCAGATTCATCTGAGTCACACCCTTCCAGCTCAAGTGAAAGAGCTTCATTCCTTTCTGCAGCTGACTCTCTGAGCATCTCCAGGTCTCCCAGCGATTCTTAAAACTTAGTGTTTCCCAGTCATTCCCAGAAGCTTCAGAGGGCCAGTCTTTGTCACTGTCAAACCCCATAAACGTGTCACTATTGGAGTCAGCATTACATACATCTTGAACTTCTTTTACCAAAGTCCAATCTAGCTCGGTTTCACTCTCTTCTGACTTTAGTTCCACATCTCCATGAAAGCCTTCAAGGGACTCTGACTCCGTGGGAGATGTGAGTAATTGCCGGATCCTTTTCCTCTGCTCTAACTCATCAATGCTGGAATCACTGACAGTTCTCTTTCTGCTGACTCCTGCTTCTGCAGAATCATCAGCCCCTCCCAACTGCATACTGCTCCCAGCTGGTGATAACTCAGCGTCTACTACAGCTGCTATCAGACGACGCTGAAGGCTGAATTACAACAGGATACCTTTCATTCTTTCTACCAAAACTGATATAAATATTTTAAAATCATTATTTAATATTGAAATTTATAATAGTTATCTTTGTTCCATCTTGACATTCTTTAGGGATTAATGCTATATTTGCTATCTACTTTCAGAATTAAGTTAAATACCTTTTGTAACTGTATACTTAGTTCATCCTTAAATCTATTGTAATACAATGCCAACAACCCATCTGGACTCGGGAGTTTTCCCATTTTTCAATTTTAAAATTGCCTCTGAAATTACTTCTTGTTTTATTGGTTTGTTTAACATTTGTTATTGTTGTTTTCATATTTGTGGTGTATGTTTTGTGTCTGTAAATATATTTTAAATTTGTTTTATAGGGATCTGGTTCTTCTTAAACAAACGGGAGTAAAATTTGTGAAATACTTGTAAGATCTTCTGTGATCCATTCCTCCTCTTCCTCATAGATTTTAGATATATGTGTCTTCTCTCTTTGTTTTCTCCATCTATAGGCCATTTTCCAATTTTTTTGTTGACTTTTTTCAAAATATTTATGTTTCATGTATTTTTAGTTTTTTCTCAACTTCACATAGTCAACATTGATATTGCACTTATAATATATCTCTGGTTCCCAACCTTTGGTCCTCCAAGCATTTTGGACTTCAACCCCCGGCAATCCTAGACATCTTACCAGCTGTTAGGAATTGTGGGAACTGAAGTCTAAAACACCTGGAGGACCAAATATTTCTGTAATTTGCTTTCTTTTTTAGTTCTTCCTCCATTTTTAAAAATCTCCTGAGTGATCTTTTGCTGTTGTTCTTCTCTCTCTCTCTCTCTCTCTCTTCAATTCCGAAGACTGTTGTAGAAAGGATCCTCTCGTCGCTGCTTTACTTGCATCTCAAACAGTTCCTGATTTCCGTACCTTTATCTAGATCAGTGATTTTCAACCTTTTTTGAGCCGCGGCACATTTTTTACATTTACAAAATCCTGGGGCACACCACCAACCAAAATGACACAAAATGACA
Organism: Anolis apletophallus; assembly: GCA_030556195.1. Taxonomy (NCBI): domain Eukaryota; kingdom Metazoa; phylum Chordata; class Lepidosauria; order Squamata; family Anolidae; genus Anolis; species Anolis apletophallus. The sequence goes on along the minus strand of JARBWK010000006.1, from coordinate 155,184,430 downwards.
CTCTAACACAGTAATACATATGATCAATATGTTTTTAAGTGTATTTATACACTCAGTGTGAAACCTGGGCCTGTTTCAATGAACACAACATAGATATTATGGCGAGAATGGCAGAAAGACACAAACTTCCTACACAGAACTCCCATAACCAAGAAAAAATACTATAAGAGTTTGGTGGGCATTGACCTTGGGTTTTGGAGTTGTAGTTCACCTACATCCAGAGAGCTCTGTGGACTCAAACAATGTTGGATCAGGACCAAACTTGGCATGAATACTCAATATGCCCAAATGTGAACACCGATGGAATTTGGGGAAAATAGACCTTGACATTTGGGAGTTACAGTTTCTGGGATTTATAGTTAACACACAATCAAAGAGCATCCTGAACTCTTGCAACAATGGAATTGAACCAAACTTGGCATATTGAACTCTCATGACCAACAGAAAGTACTGAAAGGGTTTGCTTGGGAATTGATATACATATAGTTAATATGTTTTTAAATGTATTTATACACTCAGTGTGAAACCTGGGCCTGTTTCGATGAACACAACATAGATATCCTGGCAGGAATGGCAGAAAGACACAAACTTCCCACACAGAACTCCCATCACCAAGAGAAAATACTGTAAGAGTTTGGTGGGCATTGACACTCTGTCATTTTACTAACTGTCACCCCCCCCTCGTGACGACGCTGCTTCTGCCAAACCCCCCTCCCGCCTCCCGCCCCCGGGAGGCCCATGCACAGGAGGCCCGTCACCGTCCCGCGGGGGAGGGCTGTGCTGAGTGGCCGAAGCGCACGCGGGCTCGGCTGAGCAGGACAAATAGGAATTGAGCACACGGGGTGGCTCCGAGCCTCGTAACAAACTGCAGCAGAGGCTCGCAGCCGTCGCCAACCCCAGCTCTCCTTCCTGAAGGGGTTCAGCCCCCCCTGGAGTGCCTCCCCCCCCCGCGTCCCTTCGGCTTCCCTGCTGTCGCCTTGGGGCCAGATCGGGACGGAACCAAGCTGGGCTGTGGAGCTGCGCATCCCGGCCTCTGCTCTGCTCTGCAGCGAACCCGGAGCCCAGCCAGGAGAGGCCAGGAGATGAGGGGTTGCTCCCCTTCCCCGGCGCGGAGGGGCTAGAGCAGTGTTTTCCAACCTTTTTTGAGATGCGGCAGGTTTTTGACATTTACAAAATCCTGGGGCACACCACCAACCAAAATGACACAAAATGACACTCTAACACAGTAATACATATAGTTAATATGTTTTTAAATGTATTTTATACACTCAGTGTGAAATCTGGGCCTGTTTCGATGAACACAACATATATATGACTTCCTCTCACGTACTCCTACATGGCTATCATGTCTTCTCTCAGCCTTCTCTTCTTCAGGGTAAACATGCCCAGCTCTTCAAGCCGCTCCTCATAGACCTTGTTCTCCAGACCTTTGTGAAATTTCACCCTGAGTGAAACTTGCTTCTAGTTAACTATGGATGTCATGAAGCTGTTATAAACAGTTCCTGGGGGGACTAAAAAAATCCAGTAAAATAGTAAAAAAACCATTTCCAAGTGGAGAGGCTCAATTTGTTTCTTGGAAACCTGTGAGGGAGCTGCTAGGAGGGGAGGGGGTGCCAATTTCCCACGGCACACCTGATGATCATTCACGGCACACTGGTTGAGGTTGAAAACACTAGGCTAGAGGGCCGAAAGCCTTGCCTCGAACCTCCAGGAGTGGGGTCGGACGGGGGCAGCTCCCGGGGACTCCTCCTCCCTCTCTCCTCCTTGCTGCCGGAGGGGAGGAGGGCAGAAGAGTGCCCAGGAGCCAGGAAGCAGGAGGAGCCGCAGCCCCACTGTAATTTCCCACGGCACACCTGATGATCTCTCACGGCACACTAGTGTTCCGCGGCACTCTGGTTGAAAATCACTGATCTAAATTATCTTCAAAATAATTATTTAGCAAGTGCAGAACATAAAGCTAGGCGGAAACATAGAAAACTACTGAGTCAACAGACTGAGGATTGTGGCACGAAACATATAATCATCATCACCATCAGGGCTGTCCAACTGGCGGCCCGGGGGCCGTATACGGCCCCCAGCGCCTTCCCTCCGGCCCCCTAAGCTTTTAAATAAAAAATAAAAATTGAAAAATAAAATAAATAATAAAAATTAAAAAAAACCCTACTTCTGGGTTCAGAGCAAGTATCGCAAGAATACGCACTCCACACGGGATTTCGCTGTCAACGCGAGATCACGCCGGCGTGACAGCGAAATCCCGTGTGGATTGCGTATTCTCGCGATACTCTTCGGCTACTCTACTACTGGATCGCTGAGGCCCACAGAGCGCGATTAGGACCTTCTTCGACTCAGTCGGTCGTCGCCTCTCTCGTCGTCCAGGTGCTCCTGGATCCTGCGCATTTGGAAAAGGTAGGCCGAAGCAGGGGGCTCCTCAGGGGGCGTCTCATTCCCTCCCCCCATCTCCCCTCGTGTATTCAATATAAAATTAAATATATTTAAAGATGAAATAAGGGGAGATGGGATACATTAAAATAAGGGGGAGGGGAGGATGGAATTAAATATGTTTAATATTAAATAAAAATAAGGGAGAGGGGAGGATGGAATTAAATATATTTAATATTAAATTAAAATAAAGGGGGAGGATGGAATTAAATATATTCAATATTAAATTAAAATAAAGGGGGGAGGATGGAATTAAATATATTTAATATTAAATTAAAATAAGGGGGAGGGGAGGATGGAATTAAATATATTTAATATTAAATTAAAATAAGGGGGAGGGGGAGGATGGAATTAAATATATTTAATATTAAATTAAAATAAGGGGGAGGGGAGGATCGAATTAAATATATTTAATATTAAATTAAAATAAGGGGAGAGGGAGGATGGAATTAAATATATTTAATATTAAATTAAAATAAGGGGGGCCGGGGAGAGGGCGGAGCCGGGGCGGGGGGGGGGGGAGGGGTGGAGCCGGGGGCAGGGGCAGACCCTACGGCCCCCCAGGTCATCAGTGACCGGAATTCAGGCCCCTGGGCCGGTAGAAGTTGGACAGCCCTGATCATCATCATCTTTATTTGTACCACGCCACCATCTCCCTGAAGGGGACTCGGGGCGGCTTACATGAGGCCAAGCCCAGAAATACATATCAATACAATGACATAAAAGCATAAAACATTTCAAGTAGAATAAAAACATTCAAATAGAATAAAAGGAGCGGGCCACATGTGCAAAATACATTGATTTTAAAAAAAACTAAGGATGAGATAAAATTAAAAAACCTATATATTTATAGGGGAGGTTCAGGTACAGGTTTTTATGTGGGAATGCCACATCCCGTCCGAATCGCTGTGTTGCCTCTCGCTCTAGAGTTGCAAGGATGAGCTGATACGAGGGCGGGTCAATAAGTCCGTGACTTTTTGAATGAAACACAGGTGTTTGGATTAAAAAACCATTTTATTTTTCAACGTTGTCTCCATTGAGCTCTATACACTTTGTCCAACGTTTCTCCAATTTTTTTTATCCCTTCCAAAAAAATAAGATTTGTCAAGGTCATCAAAATAGGTATTTGTTTGTGAGATGATTTCATCGTTGGAGTCAAATCTCTTTCCGCCGAGCCATTTCTTCAGGTTTGGAAACAAGAAATAGTCACTCGGGGAGAATAGGGCGGATGAGGGAGCAATTCGTATCCCAATTCATGGATTGTTGCCATGGAAACTGCACATGTGCGCACCCTTGCATGGTGTGCACCCGTGCATGGTGTGCACCCTTGCATTGTCCTGATCCCATCTTGCAGAAAGCTTTCTCATACCCAAGTAATCATTTAAAATTGAAACCACTGAGCCACGGGAGATGCCTATGGCTTCCACCATCTCTCGCACTTTCAATCTCCTATCGGCCAACACCATATCATGATTTTTTTTCAATTGTTTCGGGTGTAGAAACAATTGAAAAAACTGGGCGTCCAGAACGTTCGGCGTCTTCCGTGCTTGTACGGCCACAACGAAATTCAGTAAACCACTTTTTTACCATTGAAATTGATGGTGCAGAGTCCCCATAGTATTTATCAAGCTTAGCCTTGGTTTGAGTGATGTTTTTTTCATGCAAAAAAATGAGCACACGAAATTCACTTTTTTCCATTTTCTCCTCCAATCAGGCGGTAGTCTGCTATCAATGGCTGTCAAACACAAAGTAAATGACGCAGCTGGTTCAAATTTTGACAGGAGTCAACTGACAGATGCCTGTTGACAGGAGCAGTGTTGCCCTTTCAGTTGAGAGGCAGGAAATTCAAAAAGTCACGGACTTATTGACCTGCCCTCGTAGTACTTAATGGAAGCCTCCCATTCATTTACCTGTCTGAGGGCTTTTTACTGTTCTACCTCCCCAGAAGAACACCTTGTTAACCACAACACTCCCCAATGGCTTGTTAGAACTATTTCTTTTCTATACTTATTACTTCTCACTTAATCTGCCAGAACACATTGCTTGAAGGATACCGTCAGCCAATTTATGCATGTGGTGCAGTTCCCCCTGGAGCAGGCCGGGGCAAACTTTGGCCCTCCAGGTGTTTTGGACTTCAACTCCCACAATTCCTAACAGCCGGCGTCGCGGAGGAGGAGGAAGCCAGGCGCATGGCGAGGAGGAGGAAGAAGCAAGGGATGGCTCGCCTCCAAGCGAGCCACCCCTTGCGTCTTCCTCCTGCTCACCATGCGCCTGGCTTCCCCCTCCTCCTCCTTGCCATGCGCCCGGCGTCACGGAGGAGGAGAAAGGGAAGCCCCGCCTCCGGGGCGCGCGGAGCTGCGAGGAGGTGCGGGGGGCGCCAAGGAAAAGTGCAGGAAAGAGGAGGGGGCGCGGGGCGGGCGTGGATGGTGCACAGGCGCAGAAGCGCCCGAAGATCGAACTTTTTTAAAAAAATTATTTTTTTTTATTTTGGGAGTCACACATGGCTGCTGCCATGGCCTAGGGTGGCCTTATGGATAATCCGGGCATGACCAGGGCAGGCATGTTTATTTATTTATTTATTTATTTATTTATTTATTATTCGGCTTCTTTGCCGCCACTCCCGGCGGGCTCAGGGCGGCTCACAGTACCAAAACAACAGCATAAAAACAACAGCACAGGTTAAAAACACAGCATAAAAGCAGCACTAAAAACAACATAGTAACAGCGGCAATTAAAACAAGCTGGAGTGAAAAAAAACCCAGCATTTTCACCAGGGGGGTGCACACCAATGAGACCTACACATGGAAAGCTAGCTGGAAAAGGTAGGTCTTGCACGCCCGCCTGAAGGAGACCAGGTCGTGGATAGCGCGCATATCCGCAGGAAGGGCATTCCAGAGTGTCGGTGCAATCACCAAGAATGCCCTTCGGCGGGTGGCTGTCAGTTTGGCCGCTTTTGCAGGGGGGACGGTCAGAAGATTAGTATCCTCAGAGCGAAGTGATCTCATAGGGCAATGTGGAGAGAGACGGTCCCTCAGATACGCTGGCCCCAGGCCGTGCAAGGCCTTAAAGGTGAGAACCAACACTTTGAAGGTGATCCGGTGCTCAACTGGCAGCCAGTGCAGATCCTGCAAAGTAGGTGTTATGTGGCAACCTGCTGGCGTGCCAGACAGGAGTCGGGCGCAGTGCCGGCCTTTGGCATTCCGCCATGTAAGCGGCCGCGTAGGGCGATGGGTCCTGGGAGGGCGCCACCGCCTGCGGGCGCCGCCACGCTGGCCGCCCCTCCGCCGCGCCTCCTGCCCGGGAGCCAGTGCTCCCGCCGCGCGCGCAGCGGTGATGCAGCCGGGCGGCGCAGGCGGCGATGCAGCCTGCCGGACGTCACTGCGCATGTGCAGGCGTGCGTGGACGCACTCGCGCAGCTGCGCGTGACGTCACCACGCATGCGCAGGTGTGCGTGACGTCGCCGCGCAAGCATGTGATGTCACCGGCGCATGCGCAGGCGTGCGCCATGCACGCCCTGCGCATGCGCGTGACGTTGCCGCGGCTGCCGCGTCCAGCAGCCATGGGGGCGCAGAAATGAGGCTCGCCTACCCCCAGGAGAGACCGCCCCTGGTCGGGCGGCAGTGTTCTGCACCAGCCTGAGCTTCCGGGTCACCGACAGAGGAAGGCCAACGTAGAGTGCGTTACAGTAATCTAGCCTCGAGATGACCGTGGCTTGGATCACCGTGGCCAGGTCGTTCCGGGATAGATAGGGGGCCAGCCGCCTTGCCTGTCTGAGGTGGAAAAAAAAGCAGACTTGCTGACCGCAGAGACCTGGGTCTCCATGGTCAGCTGGGCGTCCAAGTGGACCCCCAGGCTCTTTACGGAAGGATGACATTTTGAAATAGGGGCGGATTTCCTATTTTCTTGTTTACATGCAGAATAAATTACTTTCAAAACCATTTGTAAACTATCAAGAAAGAAAGAAAAAACCCTTTGGAGAGAGTGTTAATGTCAAAGCAGAGCTTTCCTTGTGCTCATTTCCTGGAGGCAAGGGAGAAAGACGACAATGGTCAACCGGTTATGCTTTACTACACAGTGCCTAATTATGTGTAAGGATGGATGACGGTGTTGATAATTTTTTTTTACTGGTTTCAAAATAGTGATTAGCTCCATTGTCTTAAATTGCACAGCAGAGGCAGTGTTGTCACATTGTGGAAGTACGGGGTCATCTCGAAGGAAAGGATTTGCGTTCCATGCGATGAGGAATCGGACGAAAGAGGTCACGTTCAAATGTCTCCAGATGAAAATTAGGGGTATCGGTACTTTCACCCCAGTTGATTATAAAGTGCGCTCATTTTCATTACATGGTTTTGCATTCTGTGGGACCTGGGCTACAATCCTATACGTATTTACAAGGGGTTGAGCCCCATTAAACCAAAGGTTAATGTCCATGCTCAATGTCCGCTGGGGTGAGGTTTAAACAAGGCAAACCCATCATTACCTCGATTCCAAAACCAAGTGTAGGCTGACAAATGGGGAGGACTGCATTTTTAAGCCATACCAGTGCTCTGCCCATCAATATGTGCCAAGAAGCCAATGATGGGTTGTGTTGCCGAAGGCGTTCGTGGCCGGAATCACTGGGCTGCGGTGAGTTTTCCAGGCTGTATGGCCGTGTTCCAGAAACATTCTCTCCTGACATTTCGCCCACATCTATGCCATAGATATGGGTGAAACTTCAGGAGAGAAATGCTTCTGGAACATTTATTTTTATTTATTTATTATTTGGACTTGTACGCTGCCACTCCCTGAGGGCTCGGAGCGGCTTACAAACATATAAAAGTATCACAGGAGTAAAAACAACATATTAAACTAGACTTTCCAGCTTAGCGATCAAAGGCTAGCCGGACCCATATGGAAAAGTGGCAACATCTAAAGCTATCAATGATGGGCAGGATATCACTAATAAAAATGAATATCCTACCAAAAATGTTGTTTCTCTTCCAAAACTTACCTATTCTCACAAACAATAAGTTTTTTATGAGCTGGAAAAGAGATATGACAAAATTCATATGGAGAGGGAGGAAGCCGAGGATAAGATGGTCAAGTATGATTGATACAGGAAACAGAGGAGGTCTGGGGGTACCTGACCTTCAGGCCTACCACGAAGCCTGCGCACTGGATTGGACACGAGAGTGGGCTACACTCGCAAACGAAAACCTGCTAGCAATTGAAGGGTACGACCTTAGGGTCGGGTGGCATAGCTATATTTACTATGAAAGAACTACGATTGAGAAAAATTTTAAGAACCATTGTATCAGAAGATCGCTATTAAAAATCTGGCTAAAACACAAACATATCTTAATAGAGAAAACACCCCTATGGTTATCCCCACAGGAAGCCTTCTTCCGTAGGCAATATGGGAAATCCAATTGGCTCAGATACAAAGATATATTAATAAACCGCAACAATGAATGGTACCTGAAAGATTTTGCAGAGTTGAGGGAACTCGATAGTTCAATGAATTGGCTAAATTACTTTCAAATTAGAGATGTTTTTAACAAAGATCAAATGGTAGGATTTGAAAAGAAACAATTATTTTGGGACAAAATAATAGTAAAAAAAGATAAAAGAGTTTCCATATTATATGGAAAAATTCTGGAGTTAAAAACAGAACAAGAATTAATTAAAAACTGTATGATAAAATGGATGCAAAATTTTGGACACGAGATCCCTCTAACTCGCTGGGAAAGATTATGGAAAATCCATTGGAAATATACTTATGCCTACGACCTTAAAGAGAACAACATTAAGATATTCCACAGATGGTACCTCACACCGCTGAAAATCGCTAGGTATAATATGAATTATGACAAGAATTGTTGGAAATGTAAAGTGGTCCCGGGTAGCTTTTTCCATGTTTGGTGGAATTGCGAAAAGGTGTATAAATTTTGGAAAGAAGTGCATAATATTGTGAAAGATATGTTGGGCTTAGCTATACAAATGAAACCAGAATTTTACCTGCTGGGACTGTTAGACTGTAAGATAGATATGAACACTGAAAAGATTTTTGTTTACTGCACCACAGCAGCCAGGATGTCCCTTGCCAAAAAATGGAAAGATGATACTGTACCAAATATCCAGGACTGGATCTCCAAGCTCTTCGAAATCATAAAAATGGACTCTCTGACGCAAGCAGTTGAGCAAATGAGCAACTGCAGAAAAACAGACTGGTCGAAAGTTATAGACTTCTTTAAACAAAAAAATTTTGAAGGATGGTCTGAAATCAGTTTGTAAATATTCAAGAAATGCTGAATTGAAGCAAGGACGACGAATAAGACACATCGGGTGTTTTTTTTTGAGACACGAATACAGGAAAACAACAAATAACATCGTCAGGGATGTTATAGGTGACAGGGGGGAAGGCTGGAAGTACCCTGTTTTGTCTAGTGATGTTGTTAGTCTGTATTTAGGTGGTCTGTTTGCGTATGTTATGTTAGATGTATGATACATGTTGTTTTTAAATTCGTGTGAAAATCAATAAACATTATTATTAAAAAAAAAAAAAGGCTAGCCGGACAAGGTGGGTCTTGCAGGCCTTGCAGAAAGAGAGTAGATCATGCAAGGCCCGCACATCACTTGGGTGTTCCAGATTGACGGCGCTACTGCAGAAAAGGCTCTGCGCCGGGTCGATGTGAGGCGAATTGCTTTAAAAGTTGGCACTTTCAGGAGATCCATTTGTTCGGCTTGAAGTGACCTCTGGGGTTGATAGGGGAAGAGACAGTCCCTCAGATACAGCGGCCCCAGACCATGCAAGGCCTTGAAGGTTAACACCATCACCTTGAAAGTGATCCGGTGCTCGACCGGAAGCCCATGGAGCTGCTGGAGGATAGGTGTTATGTGGCATCTCACTGGGGTCCCGGTGAGAAGCCGGGCAGCGGCATTCTGGACGAGCTTTAGTTTCTGGATCACGGACAAGGGCAGACCAATGTAAAGGGCGTTACAGTAGTCCAGTCTTGAGATGACTGTGGCTTGGAGCACTGTGGCCAGGTCGTCTCTGGATAGGTAGGGGGCCAGACGCCTAGCTTGCCGCAGGTGGAAGAAAGATGGAGACCTGGGCATCCATTGACAGCAACGGGTCTAAGACGACCCCAAGGCTCTTTACTGAGGATGTCAGGCATAATGCCTCGCCATCCAAGCTAGGCAGTCGGACCTCCCTGCCCACCGGACGCCCCAGCCACAGTATCTCCGTCTTTGCTGGATTCATACTCAATCTACTGGCATGCAGCCAACCAGTGACGGCTTCAAGGCACTGTTGGAAACAAGAGAGGGTGGTGGAATCAAGAGTCCAAGAAAGAGGGGCCGGCCTTCCATCTTCTGGGTGTCATCTGCGTACTGATAACATTCCAGCCCAAAGCTTCGGACCAGACCAGCAAGTGACCGCATGTAGATGTTAAATAATAAAGGGGAGAGAATGGCGCAGGTAAGTGGAGCCCTCTCGGAAACCAAACCTCCCCTTTCCACTCACTGTCCCCAGTTGTGGAGAAAGGACAACAGCCATTTCAAGGCTGTTCCCCTGACTCCAGCAACGGCAAGGCGGTGGGCCAAAAGATTGTAATCGACCGTATCAAAAGCTGCTGTGAGGTCCAATAACACAAGCAGCGCTGAACCGTCCTTGTCCAGTTGGCATCGAAGCTGATCTGAAATGGCGACCAACACAGTCTCCGTCCCGTGCCCCGAACGGAAGCCGGACTGGAAGGGATCTAAGCCGGCTGTGTCCTCAAGGAATTGCTGCAGCTGCCCCTCTACTGCCCCCACCTTGCTCAGAAACAGAAGGTTCGACACTGGGTGGTAGTTGGAGGGAACCAATTGATCTAAATTCGGTTTCTTCAGCAGCGGGGAGACCACTGCCTTTTATAGCCCGGAAAACTCACAGCGACCTAAATGATGGGTTGACGTGCTGCCGAGGTATAGCAATGTGCCTACATGCACAACAGCAGGATCCCAACCTTATTTGGGATATGTCTGCATAAACATAAACCTGAGGTGGCACTTGGATGTCCATTTCAGTAACTACTGATTCCCTTGGTATCCATGAATCTGTCTAATCCTGCCTTGAAGCTGTCCAGGCTGACCGCTGTCACAACCTCCTCTGGAAGTGAGTTCCATAACCCAATGACCCTCTGGGTGAAGAAATATTTCCCTTTATTAGTCCTAACTTTCCTACCTTGGAGCTTCAGGGAGTGCCCCCTAGTCCGAGTGTTGTGTGACAGAGAAAATATTTTTTCTTTATTCACCTTTTCTATCCCATGCATGATTTTATACACCTCGATCAAGTCACCTCTTAGACGCCGTCTTTCAAGGCTGAAAAGACCAAGGCGTTGCAACCTGGTTTCATAAGGGAGCCGCTCCATCCCTTGGATCATTCTTGTTGCCCTTCTTTGTACCTTTTCCAGTTCCGTTATATCCTTCTTAAGGTGCGGAGACCAGAATTGTACACAGTACTCCAGATGTGGCCTCACCATAGATTTGTAGAGAGGCAATACAACATTTGCCGACCTATTTTCGATTCCCTTCCTGATCATGCCAAGCATAGAATTTGCTTTTTTCACTGCTGCTGCGCACTGGGTTGACATCTTCATTGAGCTGTCCACCAAAACCCCAAGATCCCTTTCCTGGTTTGTCTCGGAAAGCTTTGACCCCATCAATTGGTAGGTGTAGTTGGGGTTCTTTGCCCCGATGTGCATGACTTTACACTTGTTTAGGTTACAATGCATTTGCCACTTTGTTGCCCATTCACTCAATTTCAAGAGATCTTTCTGGAGCTCTTTACAGTCAGTTTCATTTTTAACTACCCTGAACAATTTAGTGTCGTCTGCAAACTTTGCTACCTCAGAATTCACTCCTACATCCAGGTCATTAATGAATAAATTAAAAAGTAACGGACCCAAAACTGAACCTTGGGGTACGCCACTTCTCACCTCTTTCCACCCAGAGAAATGTCCGTTTATTACCACCCTTTGTTTCCTACAGTTTAGCCAGGTTCCAATCCAGGACAAGACCTGTCCCCTGATTCCATGGCTGAAGAGCTTATTTAGGAGCCTTTGGTGAGGACTTTGTCAAAAGCCTTTTGAAAGTCAAGGTAAACAATATCGACTGGGTCCCCTTTATCTATGTGTTTATTTACACCCTCAAAGAATTCTATCAAGTTGATGGAGGCAGGCAGGATTTTCCCCGGGTACTGGTTGTGGGGGTCGGGAGCAGGTGAGGGTTTTGCCCTCCTTTCTGCTAGAGATCCCCGTGTACAACTGGTGGGCCACTGTGTGACACAGAATGCTGGACTAGATGGGCTGAGGCCCGATTCAGCATGGCTCTTCTTATGTTCTTCTTATGAGTAAACATGAACAGGGTTGCACCATTAAGAGCACGATTGTGCAAATCGTGTAAGAAAGGTCTCAGTTTGTGACTGTTGCCTTAGCCCCCGGTTAATTCTTACTGGTGTGAATTGGAAATAAGGGTTTTAAAAAGTATGTAACCAGTTTCCCTTACTGCAGTGGTTCCCAACTTTCGTCCTACCAGATGTTCGGGATTTTGGGAGCTGAATTCCAAAACACCTGGAGGACTAAAGGTTGGGAACCACTGCTGCAGCAGATATTTCGATTCGGCTCCTTTTCCTCTTCGTATCCACTGCAAATGTTTGTTTCGCTCCGAGCCCTCGGGGAGTGGCGGCATACAAGATCGAACAATAAATAATAATAAATAAATAAATAAGAGAAATATTGGGGGAAATGGGAGAAGAAACTGAGCCACATCTGCAGGGTGACGCATGAGGCTTGTTCCTCCCCATTTGCCATGTGTTTGTTTCCTTGTGGCACGCAGGAAGGAGAAGCCATTCCCAGGTGTAATTTCACTTCCTTTGGGGATCTGTCCCCCCCCCCCCTTTCCTATGCATTTTTCTTGGGTAAAGGAAAGGAACAAAAACACAAGCCATACAGGAAGATAAAATTGAGCTGGGTCAGCAGGGCAAGTGATACTGCAGGCGTACACAGGGCTGTTTCCTCCCAAGATATTCACAGCTTTACCTTTTATGCTGGGACTACATTCCTCTCCGTCCGCGCCCCTTTGTCGTGGGGGAGAGGCTTGCGTACCCTAATGAAGTTGTGAGCCATGGTGGTGGTGGCATAATAGCTACCAGTAGGGCCTCCCATGCCAGACAGGTCACAAGCGAAGGATCTGACAAAGAGTGTTGTGAAGGCGTGGCTGATGCCACCTGTGTATAAGACTTTAAGTTGCAAGGTTTAAACTATTGGATTATGTTTCAGCTAGTCTGTTTAGTGTTGTTAAGTATTGGTTGCATTGATTGGTTCTTTAGAGCTGTCAATCATCATTAAGTTTGTTTTTCCTCCCCTTTGAGACTTTGGAAATCTAGCTTTCTCTTTAGATTTTGCCTGCATCTCTACAGAAGAGGACGTGTTAGAGGGTTTGCCAGCCAGGCCTCAGTCAGGCATTCTCTAGCACCAACTCTTTATATCTTGGATTCTTTCTGCATATCCAGCACACCTGGATGGGACTGTGGAATCTCAAGCGCCTTCAACTAGTCATTTGGCACCAAGAGGAAGGCTCTGTGCCTTCAGTATAGGCCATTTGACTGGGGCTAAGAGAGTTCTCACCTCAAGGCCAGTGGGAGAGTGAGAATGTGGAAAGCCATCCGGCTGAGAGCGTCCTGGACCCAATCAACTAAAGAACTGTAGTGTATGTTTTATTTTACCCCTGTTTGGAGAACTAAGTTTAATACCTCAACAAGATAACTCCTTTTGTGAACAATGAAGCCTGTTTGAGTTATCTAAAGTGACTGGTTTGGTCCTTGGGAGTTCCAGTTCTCTATGGGAAGGCAAGAAGAAGTCCCCTGGGAAGAGATGTCACGTCCTTGTTCCTATTCTAAGTCAAAGACCCCAGGCGCGTCTGCACAAGTGTCAAAAGGCAGGATGGGCTCCCTAGCCTTTTAGCAACCCTCCTAAGAGAAGGAAAACTGATTTCAAACCTGGGCAGATGGTGCTCGTGTAACCCTGTAAGGCCAACCATCTAAGACAGGTGTGCTCACACTTTTTCAGCATGCGAGCTACTTCTAAAGCAACCAAGTCAAAAAGATCTACTGTCTTACCTTATGTGCGCGCACGCACCCACACATTGCACATTTCCTTTTGGACGAGAGGCGCTCCAGGCAATGAAGAGGGGAGGAAAAAAAAGAGCGCGCGCAACCTTGAGGACAATGGCGTGCGCAAACAGGAAGTCACACCTGGCTCTGCTCACGTCACTCCCGCTCTGCTTCCCCCTCTTTTATTTCTCTCAGTATCCGCGGCCAGGCGTGTGCCTGTGGGGTATCGGGCTCCAGCGTTTCCGCTTCCGAGCCACTCTGCCACCAAACGCTCCCGGTCGCCGCTGCCTCGGAAGAAGAAACGCTGGAGCCCAATACCCCACAGGCACACGCCTGGCCACGGATACTGAGAGAGCGAGAGAAGGGGGAAGAGAGAGAGGGCGCGAGAGGCAGCAGCGCCTTGCCCCCGCCGCCCCGCCGAGTGCCCTCCAGGCAGAAGCCGCGGCTAAGAGGCGGAGCGGAGTGAGCCCGGCTCGCCTCTCAGAGCAGCTCTCTCGGCGCAAGCTCGCCTAGCTGGGGCATCTTCGCTCGCCGCCCGCCCATCCATCGCGATGCTCCTGGCCGCGGTTGCGCATGCGTCGGAAATGGATGTGTTTCTTTTGCCGGACAGAGGAAGTATGGGGGAGGAAGCAGCAGAGAGAGAGATTGGTAGCGCCTATCAGGGCCCTTCCACACAGCCCATGCTCTCCTCCCGGCAGTAATGCCACGCGCAGGGAGCAAGTGCACAGGGCAGAAACGCCCCATCCAGCAAAGATCGGCCTCAAATGGTCTCGGGATCGACTCGTCGATCATGATCAACTTCCTGAGCAGCCCTGATCTAAGAGAAGGAACACCTTTAAATCTAAAACCCGAGGACCCACCAACTGACACAAAATGACATCCTAACACAGTAAAGAACGGCTGGGGATGGTGGCCTTTAAAGCTGTGGTTCCCAAACTTTTTTGGCCTACCTTTCCAGAAAAAAATTTACTCACCGCCCCCTATAAATTATTTTTAAAAAAATTTTAATAGCAATTAAACAATTAAATGTATGTATTAATGCAGTGGTTCTCAACCTTTCTATTGCCGTGACCCCTAAATAAGGTTCCTCATGTTGGGGGGAGGACCCCAACCATATTTTCATGCCCCGCCCTTCATAAATAATTTTGCTACTCTTACGAATTCTAATCCAAGTATCTAATACAGTGTTTCCCAACCTTTTTTTTGAGCACTGCCCTCAAGGCTGGTGAAGTTAAAAAGCTGGGGGGGGGCACCACCAACCAAAATGACACAAAATGACACTCTAACACAGCAAAGAACAGCTGGGGGATGGTGGCCTGCCACCACTGGCAGCTGGCTGGTGAGTGCCAAAGCTGGGGGAGGAGCCAAGCCACACAATGCCCCTCCCCCTCCCCGGCTTCAGTTCTCCCACAGCTTTGCCAGCCTTGAGGGGCAGTGCCAGCCCAGCAATGTGCTGGCTCTGCCACTGCTGGCTTGGCACTGCCCCTCAAGGCTGGTGAAGCGCTGAAGCTGGGGAGGGGAGCCAGGCCGGCCCCTCCCCTCCCCCTGGCTTCAGGCTTGCGCCATGCCCTGCCCCCCTGCCCCGGCTTCAGTTCTCCCACAGCTTTGCCAGCCTTGAGGGGCAGTGCCAACCCAGCAATGTGCTGGCTCTGCCACTGCTGGCTTGGCACTGCCCTTCAAGGCTGGTGAAGCGCTGAAGCTGGGGAGGGGCGGAGCCAGGCGCGCCATGCCCTGCCCCCTACCCCGGCTTCAGTTCTCCCACAGCTTTGTGGGGGCAAGCCAGCATTGTGCTGGCTCTGCCACCGCTGGCTTGGCACTGCCCTCTCAAGGCTGGCGAAGCTGTGGGAATGCTGAAGCCGGGGGGAGGGGGCAGAGCCAGGCTGTGTCATTCCCCCCCCCCCCGGCTTCGGCTCTCTCACAGAGGAGGAGCATGAGCGGTGGACGGGCTTCAGTAGGCGGGGCTCCTCTGCGCGGCTTCAACAAGCAAGGGGCGAGAGTCATGGCGGGAGTCATGGCTGGCTGGAAAAACGGCCGAAGGAGGCAGCGCCCCGGCCTTCTTTTTCTTCACCGCCACTCGGCCCTTCCTCCTCCTCTCCCAAGCAGCAGGAGTTCGGCAGGAGGAGGGGGGAAGGAAGGGGGGCAGAGAGCTTTTCTCGCGGCACACTTGATCACTCATGGCACACTAGTGTGCCACGGCACACTGGTTGAGAAACACTGATCTAATATGCAGGTCAAAGTGAAGGGGGCGGGGCCAAAGAGGGCCGCACGACCCCTCCTAAATAGCCAATTGTTCCCCGCGCCCTCAAAGGGGTTCACTGCCCCCCAAATTCCCGAGCCTCCCACCGCCCCCTTGGATCGCCTCACCGCCTACCAGGGGGTGGTACCGCCCACTTTGAGAATTAGTGGTGTAAAGGGTGAGGCCAGTTCTGTGCAGGCTGCGCTCCACCAGAAAAATCCATTGCACAGGCTCGAAGGACACATCCAAAGCCATCAAGGCGCTTGCAAAAAAGAATCTTCGTTCACGAAGTAATGCCAGAGACACCCCGAACCCCCGTGAAAGTGGAGGGAGTTCTGGATTTAATGTTTATGAATATTTTACAACAAAATGGAGGAGTGTGGTTACAGAAGTAAAGGTTTCCTCTGACATTAAGTCCAGTTGTGTCTGACTCTGGGGTCGGTGTTCCATCTCCATTTCTAAGCCGAAGAGCCGACGTTGTCCATAGACACCTCCAAGATCACGTGGCTGTCATGACTGCATGGAGCACCGTTACCTTCCCGCCAAAGCGGTACCTAAGTAAAGGTAAAGGTTTCCTCTGACATTAAGTTCAGTCGTGTCCGACTCTGGGGGGGCGATGTTCATCTCCATTTCTAAGCCGAAGAGCCGGCATTGTCCATAGACACCTCCAAGGTCATGTGGCTGCCATGACTGCATGGAGCACCGTTATCTTCCCACCAAAGCAGTACCTAAGTAAAGGTTTCGTCTGACATTAAGTCCAGTCGCGTCCCCACTCTCCATGTCTAAGCCGAAGAGCCAGCGTTGTCCATAGACACCTCCAAGGTCATGAGTGCATGGAGCACTGTTACCTTCCCACCAAAGCTAAGTAAAGGTTTCCTCTGACATTAAGTTCAGTCGTGTCCGACTCTGGGGGTCGGTGTTCCATCTCCATTTCTAAGCCGAAGAGCCGGCGTTGTCCATAGACACCTCCAAGATCACGTGGCAGGCATGACTGCATGGAGCACCGTTACCTTCCCACCAAAGCGGTACCTAAGTAAAGGTAAAGGTTTCCTCTGACATTAAGTCCAGTCGTGTTCGACTCTGGGGGGCGATGTTCATCTCCATTTCTAAGCCGAAGAGCCGGCATTGTCCATAGACACCTCCAAGGTCATGTGGCTGCCATGACTGCATGGAGCACCGTTATCTTCCCACCAAAGCAGTACCTAAGTAAAGGTTTCGTCTGACATTAAGTCCAGTCGCGTCCCACTCTCCATGTCTAAGCCGAAGAGCCAGCGTTGTCCACAGACACCTCCAAGGTCATGAGTGCATGGAGCACTGTTACCTTCCCACCAAAGCTAAGTAAAGGTTTCCTCTGACATTAAGTTCAGTCGTGTCCGACTCTGGGGGTCGGTGTTCATCTCCATTTCTAAGCCGAAGAGCCGGTGTTGTCCATAGACACCTCCAAGGTCATGTGGCAGGCATGACTGCATGGAGCACCGTTACCTTCCCACCAAAGCGGTACCTATCGATGTACTCACATTTGCATGTTTTCAAACTGCTAGATTGGCGGGAGCTGGGCCTAACCGTGGGAGCTCACCCTGCTCCCCGGATTCGAACCGCCAACCTTTCGGTCACAAAAATACATCTAAAAAGCACAGCTACATCTTGTGTGTTGTGTAGCTTTGTGTGGACCCCCAATATCTGAAAATTTGGTATTGGCCAGAGAAGTCGACAACTTATTGGTTGCTTACCTGTAACCATAGTTCCCTGAGTGGTCACCTGTGAATTCGTACACCCCTGCCCATCCTCCCCGCTGTTGTCATGCCTCAGTCCTTTAAATTGCTTTTTGCGGCGGAGTAAAGGATCTGAGGTGGCAGCCCCTCCCACTGGCTTTACAGGTCCTTCTCAAAAAATTAGCATATAGTGCTCAAGTTCATTATTTTCCATAATGTAATGATAAAAATTAAACTTTCATATATTTTAGATTCATTGCACACCAACTGAAATATTTCAGGTCTTTTTTTGTTTTAATACTGATGATTTTGGCATACAGCTCCTGAAAACCCAAGGTGGAGCCTGCAACTGGCCTTAGAATTTTCGAATTCAAACTTCGGCAGTTGGCAGTGAAAGTCGAAGGAGAGAGGGTGTGTGGAGAGTTAGAGTCCGTTTTAGCCAGCTGTCAGCCGGTTTTAAAGAGGACTCTGACTCTACTCTGTGAGAGAGTAGAAGAAAAGCTGTGTCTGAACTGCTAGGAAAGCAGTTGGGTTAAAAGGACAAGCAGTTAGTGTAAAGACTGCTGAGCTATTGGTTCTGGGAGTACAGTTATATAGTATCAAGTTGCATCTTCATAGTTAGTGTATTGTAACCTTAAGATATGTGCCTATAAGAAGATACTGTAACCACCTAAGCTCTGCACTCTGAAACCTCCACGCTTAGAACATTGTTTGAATAAACGTTGCAGTTCTTTAACAAAGACATCTCCCCACGTAGTTACTTCACACTCAGGCCTCGAAAACAAATTCTTCCTAGTGGGTAGCCAAGTATAGTGAATAGTAGAAGCGAAAGTTAACAAATAGTGTCAGTGGAAGTCTTGGTTAGAGGGATACCCTGCCCTGACACAGTAATCGAAAGGTCAGTGGAAAAGCTGATCTGTGTGAATACTTATTACATTATATGGTGGCAGCAAGTGGAAATAAAAGAAGTCTTTATATAAATTGGTGGTCAAGGTGGAATAAGAAAACTACCCTGCCACAGTTGAAAGCAAAATTTAGAGAGTCCTCACACAGGTACCATAAGAAACTCCCTCTCTTTCTCATGGTCATTATGGAAAATAATGAACTTTAGCACTATATGCTAATTTTTAGAGAAGGACCTGTATATGCTCGAGGGGAGTGTGGGCGGGGCTACCATTTAAAGTGATAGTAATTTCTAGAACAGTGCTGTCCAACTTCTGGCGGGTCCAGGGCCGGATAAGAGGTCACTGATGACCTGCGGGGCCGCTTGGCCCCCCCCCCCGGCCCCGCCCCAGGCCAGGCCCCTCCCTCCTAAAGCCGCAGAAAAGGAGGCGTGGCGGCGCCAAGAGCAGCGCGTCACAGGCCTGGCGTGACACGCTGCTCTTGGCACCGCCTGAAAGGAAGGCGGCGCCAGAGCAGCGCGTCACGCCAGGCCTGTGACGCGCTGCTCTTGGCGCCGCCTTCTCTGCCCGGCGGCTCCCCCCAGGTAGGGAGGGGGCGCCGAAAGGAGGAGCTAGCTCTCTTCCTTCTCCCTGCCCCGCCTCCCGTCCCCCTGGCCATTTTTTTAAAAAAATCGATTTTTTTAAAATTTAAAAATGGCGGCTGAGGGCATAGGTGGGGCCGTGTCAAACAGGCTCTGGGCCGGATCCGGCCCCGGGCCGCCAGTTGGACAGCCCTGTTCTAGAAGATTCCCAACTGTCTGTGCAGGCGCAGGAAATACCATATGTACGTATTCACAGGGAACACGACAGGGAACTGACCATTTCAGGTGTGAAGGTTTCTGATCTTCACAGTTACTAAACCTTGAGTAGCAATGCCTAATTCAATCTGAAATCAAAGGAAGGCGCTGCTAAGCTTTCAAACGGTGCTTTTAATTCACTGTTCCACCTCAGAATCAATTCTGTCACCTCAAAATGTAAATCAGTGAAAAAAAAATCAAGCTGCTCCTGGGGCAGAACTTTTATTTTCGAAGTGCAGAGTAGAGGATACACAACCCTGCCAAGTAGCACGGTTTTCAAGAAAGGAAAAGGCCACAAGGGTTTCAGACCGTAAGTCTGAACATAACAACTTTACAAGGTTAGTTTACCAAATAACGTTTATTTCATTCAAGTTCTTAAAAATACTTTTCTGTTGTTGCATAAAACATCCTAATGTAAAAAATATCCAACGGCTTAGAAAAGGAAAAGGAAGGCAGGGAAAGCAAAGCATGAAGAACAGTCCCCAAAACGTCAGGACTCTATTTACAAAGCCTCGTTCGCACAGAAAGTAAAAAGAGGACTACAGTCAGTGGGTCGTGTGTCGCCCCTGACCATCAGGACTGACCCATCACACTTGTTCTTCTTGCTATGGCAACAGTGGGAGATGAAGGCCTGGGAACCCCAAGAGGAGAAGTGAAGGGGGCTAGCCCCAAAGGGCTATTAGATCCGTAACCACCAGGACAGATCAGCTGCGGGGTGTGTGGAATGTCACAGGAATGGCCGACTCTTTGGCTCTTCTGAGGGCTGCACCTGGGAGGGAGGGTTGGTTAGACGACTGACTACAGGTGTGCCCCACGGGCTCCTCAAGTTGCAGATCATCCAAGGGGGGCCCCAAGCAATACTGAACAGTCCTTTGGGGGCACAGAAGGCCCTAGTCATCTTCTTCATCCCCTTCGTCATCTGCTTCTCTTTTCCTTTTTTCGCCTTTTCCACTCTCCTCTTCATCTATACAGGGAAGCAAAGGAGAAAATGCCCCGTCAGTGAACGTTACGTGGCTGGATTATCCCACATATCTATTTCAACAACAAGAACAACATTTTATTATGGTCCAAAGACATTTACTGCACCGTAGGTAAACAACAGGGGTGCCCACACTTTTTCAGCATGCGAGCTACTTATATTAAAACCAAGTCAGAAAGATCTACCGACCTCCTCAAGGCTGGAGGGGAGGGGCGGGGCTTGGCCAGAGGGGGTGGAGCCAGGCCGCACCAAGCCCCCCCCTCCCCTCTGGCTTTGGAGCTCCCAGCAGCTTCTCCAGCCTTGTGGATGGCAACTGGCCAAGCCAGCCTTGTGCTAGCTATGCCACCACTGGCTTGGCACTGCCATCCTCAAGTCTGGAATGAAGCTGCTGGTAGCACTGCCATCCAGAGGGGTGGAGCCATGGCGCAGCTCCCAGCAGCCAGGCTTGCCCCGGCCCCCATCCCGCTGGCTTTGGAGCTCCCAGCAGCTTCTCCAGGCTTGAGAATGGCAATGCCAAGCCAGTGGTGGCATACCTAGCACAAGGCTGGCTTGGCACTGCCATCCTCAAGCCTGGAGAAGCTGCTGAGAGTGCCGAAGCTGGGGAGGGGGCGGGGCTTGGCACGGCCTGGCTCCGCCCCCTTCTGGCTTTGGAGCTCCCAGCAGCTTCTCCAGCCTTGTGGATGGCAATGCCAAGCCAGCCTTGTGCTAGCTATGCCACCACTGGCTTGGCACTGCCATCCTCAAGCCTGGAGAAGCTGCTGAGAGTGCCGCCACCTGGGGAGGGGCGGGGCTTGGCACGACCTGGCCCCCCCCTCTGGCTTTGAGCTCCCAGCAGCTTCTCCAGGCTTGACGATGGCAATGCCAAGCCAGTGGTGACATAGCTAGCACAAAGCTGGCTTGGCACTGCCATAATTAAGCCTGGAGAAGCTGCTGGGAGTGCCAAAGCCGGGGAGGGGCGGGCTTGGCACGGCCTGGCTCCGCCCCTTCTGGCTTTGGAGCTCCCAGCAGCTTCTCCAGGCTTGAGGATGGCAATGCCAAGCCAGCCTTGTGCTAGCTATGCCACCACTGGCTTGGCATTGCCATCCTCAAGCCTGGAGAAGCACTGGGAGTGCCGAAGCCGGGGGAGGGGCTTGGCGCGACCTGGCTCCGCCCCCCTCTGAGAAGCACCCCATCCAGCTGGGATCAACCTCCTTCAGTCCCGGGATCGACTGGTCGATCGCAATCTACCTAATGAGCACACATTTAAAACATTGACTGCCACTATCAAATTTTTCCCACCACCACTACTCCTTTTATCATAGTCATCAACAATAACAATTCCATCTTCCCACTTTTCCCAAGACACCATAAACAGCTCCTGTCAAATGCCCTTGCAGTCCCTTCCTAAAAAACACGCCAGAATAGACAGTTCTTTTAGCCTTGGGAATTTTAGTCTTCCTAGAATAAAAAAGAGTTGGCATGAAAAAACTTTGAACTCACCTTCCTCCTCTTCTTCCTCCTCTTCATCTTCCTCCTCGCCATCTCGTCCAAATTCTTCCTCCTGTAAAAATAAAGAGCGCAGTTACTACTGGATGAGTAGGATTTTCTCTCCCACTGGCGAAATCTTCCCTGGGTGGGCACTCCATTTATGTTAAGTCAATTAAACTTGAACTACAGGTTTCATTATTTCAATTTTCTTACAGATTGGTAAACAGCTTGCTGTTTGAACTGTAAGAATGTACATAAATGGCAGTTTCAGCCCATAATAATCTATTTCAGGCATTTCTCTTAATAGTGGGTGTTTTTATAACTTTTACTAGCTTGGGGACCCGGCCCTGCCCGGGTTATTTGAGAACGACATTGTGTGCCAAGTTTGGTCCTTATCAGTTGTTTATTTGGCTTGCAGTGGTCTTGGGAAGTGAGTGAAGGTACTTCAAGTCCCATCATCCATGGTCCATCCTCCTCCAAATTGCACCAGGATGTAAAGTGGGTCATGGGGGCTCTGTGTGCCAAGTTTGGTCTTGATCAGTCATTGGATGAGGGTCGCAGCAGTCTCGGGAAATGAGTGAAGGTACCTCAAGTCCCATCATCCGTGGTCCACCCCCTCTGAACTGCACCATAATGAATTTGGTCTTGATCAGTCATTGGATGAGTGGGCCAAATGGGGTACCTCAAGTCCCATCATCCGTGGTCCACCCCCCTCTGAACTGCACCAGAATGTAAAGTGGGCCATGGGGGCTTTGTGTGCGAAGTGTGTTCTTCCTCAATCACTGGATGAGGGTTGCAGCAGGCTCGGGGAGTGTGTAGAGGTACTTGAAATCCTATCATCCATGGTCCGCCCTCTAAACTGCAGTCGGATGGAGTGTGGGTCATGGGGGCATTGTGTGCCAAGTGTGGTGTTTATCAGTCTTGGTTCTGGGCTGCAGTGGTCTGTGGGGAATGGTTTGAAAGTACTACAAATCCCATAATTCATGGAGATACATCAAATTCCATCATCCATGGTCCACCCTCCTCCAAGCTGCAGTAGACTGTAGCGTGGGTCATACGGGCTCTGTGTGCCAAGGTTGGTTACTGTCAATTCAGGCCATACACAATGTTCCATGAGCTGAGGCCTAGTCGGGAAAATCAAGTGAATGAAGCCTTACTGTCCATTCAGACCTTAAGTGAGGCCTAGTCAGGAAAATCAAGTTAATGAAGCATTATTGTCAATTTTGGGCCTGGTCTGTGTTTATTAGGGGCTACAGCATTGTTTGGGAAGTGAATCGGGTAAAGTTACTGCAAATCCCATCATTCGTGGCCCATCCTGCCCTAAACTGCACCAGGTTGTGAAGTGGGCCATTGGGCCCGTTTGCCAAATTTGGTCTTGTTCTGTCATTGCTGTGGGCCGCAGTGACTGACTGCTTGAGGCCTTTCCTTTTCCCTCTGCGTCACCTTAGAATGTTGGAATATAGGTGGCCAATCAGAGTGCTTTATGCAAATACTCCCTCAGTGGCAACCAATCCCCTCTGTCTGCTGCCTTAGAATGTTGGGAGTGCTGAGCCCAGCCAATCAAGAGTCCTTTATGCAAATACTCCCTCAGTGGCAACCAATCCCCTCTGTCTGCTGCCTTAGAATGCTGGGAGTGCTGAGCCCGGCCAATCAAGAGTCCTTTATGCAAATACTCCCTCAGTGGCAACCAATCCCCTCTGTCTGGTGCCTTAGAATGTTGGGAGTGCTGAGCCCGGCCAATCAAGAGTCCTTTATGCAAATACTCCCTCAGTGGCAATCAATCCCCTCTGTCTGGTGCCTTAGAATGTTGGAGTTCTGAGGCTGGCCAATCAGAGTCCTTTATGCAAATACTCCCTCAGTGGCAACCAATCCCCTCTGTCTGCTGCCTTAGAATGCTGGGAGTGCTGAGCCCGGCCAATCAAGAGTCCTTTATGCAAATACTCCCTCAGTGGCAACCAATCCCCTCTGTCTGCTGCCTTAGAATGCTGGGAGTGCTGAGCCCGGCCAATCAAGAGTCCTTTATGCAAATACTCCCTCAGTGGCAACCAATCCCCTCTGTCTGCTGCCTTAGAATGCTGGGAGTGCTGAGCCCGGCCAATCAAGAGTCCTTTATGCAAATACTCCCTCAGTGGCAACCAATCCCCTCTGTCTGCTGCCTTAGAATGCTGGGAGTGCTGAGCCCGGCCAATCAAGAGTCCTTTATGCAAATACCCCCTCAGTGGCAACCAATCCCCTCTGTCTGCTGCCTTAGAATGCTGGGAGTGCTGAGCCCAGCCAATCAAGAGTCCTTTATGCAAATACTCCCTCAGTGGCAACCAATCCCCTCTGTCTGCTGCCTTAGAATGCTGGGAGTGCTGAGCCCGGCCAATCAAGAGTCCTTTATGCAAATACTCCCTCAGTGGCAACCAATCCCCTCTGTCTGCTGCCTTAGAATGCTGGGAGTGCTGAGCCCGGCCAATCAAGAGTCCTTTATGCAAATACTCCCTCAGTGGCAATCAATCCCCTCTGTCTGGTGCCTTAGAATGTTGGAGTTCTGAGGCTGGCCAATCAGTCCTTTATGCAAATAATCCCACAGTGGCAACCAATCGAAATGCTGCCACATATTCCTCTGCACCTCCCGCCGCAAACACTGACTTTTATTATATACATAGATGTGATATTGTTTTTATACTCATGTACTGTTTATGCGTTATATACTACACTTGTAGTGCCTTCTAAGCCACCCCGAGTCCCTTTTCGCAGATGGGGGAGGATAAAAATAAAGATTATTATTATTATTATTTCAATCCCAAGAATAGCAGTGGTCAGGACCAGATAAGATTTTGGCTACTTGTTAGATAAAACTGAATGATCGCAGCACAGGGAGAGTGAAAAGGCCGGAGATGCTTTCAACGAACCTCTCCACTGATTTCGTCTTCCTCATCTTCTTCTCCCTCTCCTTCTTCGTCCTCCTCGTCCTCATCGAACTCTTCCTCCTCACCATCTTCCTCTTCCTCCTCCTCCTCCTCACCTTCTGAAAAAGAGACCATGTTCAAACATATTCCTTAGAAATCCAATTCTGCTAGCCATGAACACAAAGGATACAGGTTACATTTATATTCTGAGCGGACTATTGGATGCTACGGTTACATTTCTAGAGTAGTTAAGCCCCCAATGGCACAATGGGTTAAACTTTTGTGCTGGCAGACTGACCGATAGGTCAGTGGTTCGAATCTGAGAGCGGGTTGAGCTCCCTCTGTCAGCTCCAGCTCCCCATGCGAGTACATGAGAGAACCCCCCAGGATGGTAAAACATCAAAACATCTGGGAGTTCCCTGGCCAACGTTCTTGCAGGTGGCCAATTCTCTCACATCAGAAGCGACTTGCAGTTTCTCAAGTCACTCCTAACATGGGAAAAAAAATCTAGAGTGAAACGATTTGTCCATTTCAACAGTTTTAACTTTACAGTCATTTGCAGAACACACTATTGCAGTGTTTCTCAACCCGGGGGTCGGGACCCTTATGGGGGTCGCGAGGGGGTGTCAGAGGGGGTTGCCAAAGACCTGCAGACAATACATTATTTTCTATTGGCCATGGGGGTTCTGTATGGGAAGTTTGGTTCAATTCCATTTTTGGTGGAGTTCAGAAAGCTCTTTGGTTGTATGTGAACTATAAATCTCAGCAACTACAATTCCCAAATATCAAGGTGTATTTTCCCCAAACTCCACCTGTGTTCACATTTGGATATATTGAGTATTTGCGCCAAGTTTGATCCCGATCTATCATTATTTGAGTCCACAGTGCTCTCTGGATGTAGGTGAACTCCAACTCCCAAACTCAAGGTCAATTCCCAAGCAAACCCTTTCAGTACGTTCTGTTGGTAATGAGAGTTCAATATGCCAAGTTTGGTTCAATTCCATTGTTGCAAGAGTTCAGGATGCTCTTTGATTGTGTGTTAACTATAAATCCCAGAAACTGTAACTCCCAAATGTCAAGGTCTATTTTCCCCAAACTCCATCTGTGTTCACATTTGGGCATAATGAGTATTCATGCCAAGTTTGGTCCAGATCCAGCATTGTTTGAGTCCGCAGTGCTCTCTGGATGTAGGTGAACTCCAACTCCCAAACTCAAGGTCAATGTCCACCAAACCCTTCCAGTATTTTCTGTTGTGTCATGGGAGTTCTGTGTGCCAAGTTTGGCTCAACTCCATCGTTAGTGGAGTTCAGAAAGCTCTTTGACTGTAGGTCAATTACCCCAGCAAACCCTTTCAAATGACTTTCTGTTGGTAATCAATATGCCAAGTTTGGTTCAATTCCATTGTTGCAAAGTTCAGGATGCTCTTTGATTGTGTGTTAACCAAATCCAGAAACTGTAACAAATGTCAAGGTCTATTTTCCCCAAACTCCATCTGTGTTCACATTTGTAATGAGTATTCATGCCAAGTTTGGTCCAGATCCATCCTTGTTTGAGTCCGCAGTGCTCTCTGGATGTAGGTGAACTCCAACTCCCAAACTCAAGGTCAATGTCCACCAAACCCTTCCAGTATTTTCTGTTGTGTCATTTGTGCCAAGTGTGGTCCGGTGAATGAAAATGCTATGTAGCCTCACCTTCCTCGTCTTCCTCATCAACACCATCTACTTCAGCATCAGAGTCAGAAGCTTCTTTATCTTCCTGATCATATCCATCCAGGTAGGTGAGTTGAGGGAGAAGCTTGAAGACGCTCTCTCGGTAGTCATTTAGGTTTGTTACCTCACAGTTGAATAAGTCAAGGCTCTTCAGAGAGTCCAATTTTTTCTGAATTATGCAGACAAGGAAAAGTGCCGGTTTAACGATCAAAGAGCAAGACAAATTTTACTTCACAACTCTGTCTCAAGCTTTGGTTGGTCTAGAACAGTGTTTCACAACTTTTTTTGAGCCGCAACACACTTTTAACATTAAAAAAAATCCGGGGGCACACCACCAACCAAAATGACACAAAATGACACTCTAACACAGTAAAGAACGGCTGGGGGATGGTGGCAAGCTGGGAGCAGCTGCTGGGAGTGCCGAAGACGGGAGGAACCAGGCCGCGTCATGCCCCGCCCCCCGGCTTCAGCTCTCCCACAGCTCCTCCAGCCTTGAGGGGGCAAACTTGGACCTTCCAGGTGTTTTGGACTCCAACTCCCACCATTCCTAGCAGCCTCGGGCCCTTTTCCTCCCCCCCCCCTCAGTCAATTAAGCAGGAAAGGGCCTCAGGCTGTTAGGAATGGTGGGAGTTGGAGTCCAAAGCACCCAGAGGGCCGAAGTCTTCCCATGCCTGTTTTAGGGACCTTAAAGTGGTGAGCCTCCTTCCAACATTGCGATTCTGGATAGAAAACAAACAACATAACATGACATTGTTTGAGTCCACAGTGCTCTCTGGGTGTACTGTAGGTCAGGGCTGTCCAACTGGCGGGCGCGGGGCCGGATCCGGCCCCGTAGCCTGTTGGACTCGGTCCCACCTATGCCCTCAGCCGCCATTTTTAAATTTTTTTTTTAAATCGATTTTTTAAAAAAAAAAATGGCGGCCGGGGGCCGGGGGAGGTGGGGCAGGGAGGAGGAAGAGAGCTACCTCCTCCTCCTCCTTTTCGGCGCGCCCCTCCCTACCTAGGGCGGGGAGCCGCCGGAAAAAAAAGAAGGCGGCGCCAAGAGCAGCGCGTCACAGGCCTGGCGTGACGCGCTGCCCTGGCGCCGCCTTCTGCCCTGCGCCTCCCTTCCTGGGGCGGAGGGGGGACACCGAAAGGAGTGAGGCGGCGCCAAGAGCAGAGCGTCACAGGCCTGGCGTGACGCGCTGCTCTTGGCGCCGCCTACTCCTCCGGCGCCCCCCTCCGCCCTAGCGCCTAGGCGGAGGAGTAGGCGGTGCCAGGGGCAGCGCGTCACGCCAGGCCTGTGACGCGCTGCTCTTGGCGCCGCCTTCTGCCCCTTTTCGGCCGTTTTAGGAGGGGGGGCCTGGGGCGGGCCGAGCGGCCCCCTAGGTCATCAGTGACCTCTTATCCGGCCCTGGACCCCGTAGAAGTTGGACAGTACTGCTGTAGGTGAACTACAACTTCCAAACTCAAGGTCAATTCCCAAGCAAACCCTTTCAGTACTTTCTGTTGGTCATGAGAGTTCAATATGCCAAGTTTGGTTCAATTCCATTGTTGCAAGAGTTCAGGATGCTCTTTGATTGTGTGTTAACTATAAATCCCAGAAACTGTAACTCCCAAATGTCAAGGTCTATTTTCCCAAATTCCATCTGTGTTCACATTTGGGCATATTGAGTATTCATGCCAAGTTTGGTCCTGATCCAACATTGTTTGAGTCCACAGTGCTCTCTGGATGTAGGTGAACTACACCTCCAAAACCCAAGGTCAATGCCCACCAAACTCTTATAGTATTTTCTCTTGGTTATGGGAGTTCTGTGTAGGAAGTTTGTGTCTTTCTGCCATTCTCGCCAGAATATCTATGTTGTGTTCATCGAAACAGGCCCAGGTTTCACACTGAGTGTATAAATACATTTAAACACATATTGATTATATGTATTACTGTGTTAGAGTGTCATTTTGTGTCACTTTGGTTGGTGGTGTGCCCCAGGATTTTGTAAATGTAAAAAATGTGCCGCGGCTCAAGAAAGGTTGAAAAACACTGGCTTAGGCCATGGGTCTTTCAAATATAAGGAAAACAAATACATGAAAACCACATTATTAAATATAATCTAAAGTAATTTCTAGGCAGCCGAATAATATCAGGAAATCCTTAAACGAAAAAGGGTTCAATAAAAGGACCTCTATCAACCTATTCCTATTTAAATGAGTTATACCAAAATGGGTTAAATGGCAAATGGATTCCTAGCAACTGAGTTGTAGAGTTACTGACTGCCGTGTATTATTCTAGAACTCTGTGATTAAATGCCCTTTTTGTTTAGTAAAACAATTTCCTCTTTTTGGAGACTGTAAAACCTTTATCCTTCTTGAGACGGTAAACCTTTGCTCTTTTGAGACTGTAAAATCCTTCTGATTTTAAAGTACACAACAGAAAAGCGGAAGCGTTTGCTAAATAAACCAGTGACATACCAATGGTTCCAAGGTACCAATATCCTTCAGCTTATTTCCACTGAGATTTAAATGTGTGAGGTTGGGAAGTTTTTCTGCTAATGCATCAAGACCTCCAGAAATTCGGTTGTCACTGAGTTCGAGCTGCAACAGGGAAAATAAAAGGCAATAAACATGCATATCAGTAAAAGAGTGGTTAGAATCCAAATATAGCTAACCTTGGGTTACAAAGAATATTTGTAAACATGTACACATCAAGACTAAAAACTTGTGGTTTTGCAAGTTTTTATGGATTTCATCTGAATTGTTTTTAACACTAATGATATTTAATACTGTTTTGATACTGTATATTTTAAATTGTATTGTGATATTTTTAATGTTGGCCTCTTTGAGTCTCCTTATGGCAAGAAAAAGCAGGATATAAATAAACATAAACGTAATAATAATCTAACAAAAATATTAAAACCTACACTTATTTATTTATTTATTTACATCATTTCTACCCTGCTCTTCTCAACCCCCGAGGGGGAACTCAGAGCGGCCTAACAAAAGGCAACAATTCGATGCCGATACACAATATAAATACAATATAAAACCATAAACATTCAGCATTAAAATAAAGTTAGCATTAACACATAATACACATTCACTTAAGTTAAAAACAGTGTTCCGTCCACAACATGAGCATTGAGCCATATCCATCAACTTGCCATTACAATTCCAGTCCAAAGTGCTGCATTGTGCTAATGTGCAAAAGCCTGGTCCCACAGCCAAGATTTTACTCTTTTCCTGAATGCCAGGAGGGATGGGCTTGATCGTATGTCGCTTGGAAGCGCATTCCACAGGCGGGGAGCCACCACCGAGAAGGCCCTCTCTCTCATCCCCACCAACCGCGTTTGAGAAGTTGGCGGGAGCGAGAGCAGGGCCTCCCCGGATGATCTTAAATTACGAGGTGGGATGTAGCGGCAGATGCGTTCGGACAAGTAAGCTGGGCCAGAACCGTATAGAGCTTTAAAGGTCAAAACCAGCACTTTGAATTGAGCTCGGAAGTGGACAGGCAGCCAGTGGAGCTGACACAACAGCGGGGTGGTGTGCTCCCTGAATGTAGGTCCAGTTAGCAATCTGGCTGCCGCCCGTTGGACTAGTTGCAATTTCCGAACAGTCTTCAAAGGCAGCCCCACGTAGAGTGCATTGCAGTAATCTATTCGGGATGTGACTAGAGCGTGGACGACCGTAGCCATTAAAAACATTTAACCTACTGATGTCTCAATTAATGTAATTTTATCAGTATTTATTTTTATTTTGAAATTTACCAGTAGCTGCTACATTTCCCACCCTCGGCTTATACTCAACTCAGTACGTTTTCCCAGTTTTTTGTGGTAAAATTAGGTGCCTCAGCTTATATTTGGGTCAGCTTATACTCGAGTATATATGGTATACACTCGAGTATAATAGTCCAAAATGCTCAAATAAAGTGTTGCTGTGTTAGTTCCAGCTCTCAAAGGTCTCCTGGGAACCAATACAGCAGGGCTGCCCAGGAAGTCGATCGCGATCGACCAGTCGATCCCGGGACCGAAGGAGGTCGATCCCAGCTGGATGGGGCGCTTCTCTTTTTTTAAAATGTTTTTATTGGGTTTTGAATACAGATATAAAGGGGAACATTGGGGAAAGAGGGGGAGGGAAGGGAGGGTGGGGTGGGAAAGGGGGGTGGGGGGTTCGGGAATCGGTAGGTTTGGGGTGGGGAGATGTTACAACATGTATCACAAACTAAACATTTAGGTTACACTTAACAGTTGACTTCCATTCGGGTCTTGGGTGGATTTGACTTTTCTCTTTCTCTTCTGAAGAATATTCTTTAGTCTGATATAATTGATTTTCGGTTTTTGATTTCTTATTCTCTAAACCCCTTGCTTAGCTAGGGTTTGACCTTTTGGTCTTTTTCGTATGTTTTTATTGGACTCCAGTCTGTTTCGATTCTAGGCCGGCCGGAATTTTTGCTCAGAAAGAATGTTAGCGTGTCCATGTCTTTAATGTCCCGTAGTTTTTGGAGCCAGTCCTCTTGTTGTGGTATCTTGTTGTCTTTCCATATCTTAGCAAATGCAACTCTTGCTGCCGTGGTCATATAGATGAAAAGTTTCTCGGAATTCTTGTCTAGAACCCTGTCTCTATCTGAAAGTCCCAATAGGTAGTATTCCGGTTTCATTGGGAATCTCACTTTCAGTATATTTTGTTCGATCTTATGTACCTCTCTCCAGTATTTTGTTGTGACCGAGCAGGACCACCACATGTGGAAGAAACTGCCCACTTGTGTCTGGCACTTCCAACAGTTGGGGTTACTGTTTTTGTACATCTTCCCGATTTTTTGGGGTGTGATGTGCCAGCGGTGGAACATTTTCAGCCAGTTCTCTTTTAGCTCTGTTGCGTATGTATATTTTATTTTTTTGTTCCATATGAGCTGCCATTCGTGTAGTTTGATTTGTCGTCCTATGTTCCTGGCCCATTGTATCATGCAGTTTTTTTATTTCTTCCTCCTCTGTGGCCCACTCTAGTAGTTTGCTGTAGATCCTTGTGATATTTTTTTTTTCTGTTATGATGATTTTATCCCAGAAATCTTCTTCTATGTGGAAACCCTCTTCTTTGTCTAAGTTAAATCTCTTTCTCAATTGGTGGTATTGGAGCCAGGTTATATTCTCTAGGCTTTGTTTTAATTGTTCTTGAGTTATAAGCTCTAGGGTTCCTTCAGATCTTTTCAACAGATTTTTATAGGTGGGCCATATGGATGGGGCGCTTCTCTGAGGGGGTGGAGCCAGACCGCACCAAGCCCTGCCCCTTCCCCGGCTTTGGCGCTTCCAGCAGCTGCTCCAGGTTTGTGGAGGGCAGTGCCAAACCAGCCTTGTGCTAGCTATGCCACCACTGGCTTGCCATTGCCATCCGCGAGCCTGGAGAAGCTGCTGGGAGCTCTAAAGCCAGAGGGGAGGGGCTTGGCATGGCCTGGCTCCGCCCCCCTCAGGCTTTCGCTCTACCAGTAGCTTCTCCAGGCTTGAGGATGGCAGTGCCAAGCCAGCCTTGTGCTAGCTATGCCACCACTGGCTTGGCATTGCCATCCTCAAGCCTGGAGAAGCTGCTGGGAGCTCTAAAGCCAGAGGGGAGGGGGCGCGGCTTGGCGTGGCCTGGCTCCGCCCCCCTCAGGCTTTCGCTCTACCAGTAGCTTCTCCAGGCTTGAGGATGGCAGGGCCAAGCCAGCCTTGTGCTAGCTATGCCACCACTGGCTTGGCATTGCCATCCTCAAGCCTGGAGAAGCTGCTGGGAGCTCCAAAGCCAGAGGGGAGGGGGCGGGGCTTGGTGCAACCTGGCTCCGCCCCCTCTGGCCAAGCCCCACCCTCTCCCCAGCCTTGAGGAGGTAGGTAGATCTTTCTGACTTGGTTTTAATATATGTAGCTCGCATGCTGAAAAAGTGTGGGCACCCCTGCAATACAGTCCCTGAATTTCCAACAGCTTCCCACCCATTTTATAGATTCAGAAGTATAATTTGCTAAGTTACACAGAAGAATGTCAAGCAAACTGTATTTAGAGAAGCAAAAATCCTGGTTTCACCCAAAATATCTAAAATGGGAGGCTAAATTTTAAATAATTAGGTAAAAACGAAACATATAGAAAAGGCCATATTAGTACTCAATACAGAATTATGAGGGCTTTGATCCTTTCACTCCAGAAGCTCTATGTCTGATCAAAGAAATCTGGCATCTTGCACCAGCAATTCAACTCAGGCATACTGGTGAAACCAGTCTGCCCTCTGGTTTAAGCCACTTGTAAAAATAGCTTCAGAAACAAATAGCTGAATGGCCTGAGTACATTCTATATATGCAAATTCGCCTTTTAAATGCCCAATGGCTTTTAAGAAAAACAGCTTTAGAAGTAGAATCTGCATAGAATCTGCCTACCACTTCTCTTCTTTAGATGCTTCCCAATCACATCTCCCCTTGGCAGAGTTCCAGCCACAAAACTTCCGCTCCATATATGTCTTTGCAACCCTGCTGGGGGGCAAGCCACTTGGATGAATGAAGCAGAGGGCAAGAAAGGGGTTAGCACCATATCATTTATTTATTTATTTATTTATTATTGTGGCTTCTAGGCCGCCGACTCCAGGAGGGCTCGGCGGCTACAACAGGGTTAAAAACATCAGTATCAACATACAATTAAGCAGCAGCAACACATTAAAAATACAATAAAATACAGCATAAAACAGATAAGAAGCAGCATCACACCCGGGCAGACGGAACAACATGTTGGAGGGCTTACTCATTGAAGGCCTGCCTAAATAGATGGGTCTTGCAGGCCCGTCTAAATTGCGGTAAGTCCCTCGAGGCCCTAGTGCCGGCCGGCAGGGCGTTCCATAGCGTAGGGGCTATGACTGAGAACGCCCTCCGGCGGGTTGCTGTCAAGTGCGCCGACTTTATCGTTGGTATTACCAAAAGGTTGGCATCTTCAGATCGGAGCGGTCTCGGAGGGCAATTTGCTTTAACTCCATCACTGAAGCAGAATTTCTCTAGGAAAAAATAGCTGAGACTCTGGCAACTTCACAAGAGAGTCCACCATTTTCACATTTATGTTATTCTAAACCAGGGGTGCCCACACTTTTCTAGCATGCGAGCTACTTTTATAACAACCAAGTCGAAAAGATCTACCTGGCGCGCGCTCCCGAGGCCACCTTTCGACCGCACAGGGCTTTTTCCGCCTGCGCGGGGCTTCTTTTGCCAATGTGGCTTTAGTGGGCGGGCCCTGGCGCTCATCTCTTTGACACGGTGTGGTGACGTGACCGCCCATTGGTTGCACCTTGGGGGGGGAGGGGAGCAAGGCGAAGGCACGTGCAAGGATAGGATGCGAGGCTTCGGGAGGGAGTGAGTGAGTGTCTGTGTGAGAGAGAAGGCCTCGCTGGAGGAGGATGGTCCCCGTGGTGGGGCTGCAGCTGACAAGCGCGCCCTCGACGTCGGGGAGTGAAGCCTGGATGGGGCCCTGCCTCGCGCTCCGCCCTGTCTCTCTCTCGCCTTGGCCCTCGGCAGCACTGGGGCCCCGTCCAGACTTCACTCACCGGCGTCGAGGGCGCGCTCGTCAGCTGCAGCCCCGCCGCGGGGACCATCCTCCTCCGGCGAGGCCTTCTCTCTCACACACACTCACTCCCTCCCGCAGCCTCGCATCCTATCCTTGCGCGCGCCTTCGCCTTGCTCCCCCCCCCCCCCAGGAGCAACCAATGGGCAGTCACGTCACCACACCGTGTCAAGCGCCAGGGCCCGCCCACTAAAGCCTCATTGGCGGAAGAAGCCCCGCGAGTAAGGGGGGTGGTGGCACATGCGCACAGCAGAAGAGCATGCGCATGGCAGGAGCGCCCCATCCGGCTGGTGAGGCTCGAAGATCGACTGGATGAGGCCCGAAGATCGACTAGTCGATTGCATTCGACTACTTGAGCAGCCCTGTTCTAAACTTACACTTTCTCAAACTCCTATCAGACTCTTAAATATCTTTGTGTTTTTCTTAAGATTTAAACAGACGCAGTTGTCATGTGTTGACTATTTAAAGGTATTTATATAAAAATAGTATCCTCTAAAAAGTGTTAAGTATGTTTAAAAATAACAAACACACTGCACTGTGTACTTTTTCTTGTATCGGTTCAAGTACAGAAATTTACAGAGCATATAAAATCAATGTGGCAAACTAAATATAAATCAAACCATAACCAATTTGGTCTCTGGAAAATTTCCTGATAATTTCCATCACAGGTAAATCTCTTTTTGCAACCCTTCTTTGCCATGGAAGTTACAACACTGAACAAGGGCAGTAAGAAATCTGCATGCATGCATATACCGTATATACTTGAGAATATGCCGGGTTTTTCAACCCCCTTTTTAGACTGAAAAAGCCCCCCCCCGGCTTATACTAGACTCAAGGTTATTTATTATTTTACTCTGTTATTATTGTTATTACATTCTTTTCCCTACTATTATTACATTTGTTCTTTTACTCTATTTATTATTATATTATTATTTTACTCTATTATTATTACATTTATTTTTTTACTCTATTACTACTGTTACTAGACATCCCCTGCCACGCGTTGCTGTGGCCCAGTCTGTGTATATGTGTTTTGTGTGTATATATTTTTGTGTATATGTATGTGGTTTTGCAAATGCGTTGTAATGTATTTTTAATATTTTTTTTAGCTTTTTAAGTCTCTTCTGTGTCTTTCTGTGTTTTTATGAGTGATGGTCACTTGTTGGCCTGATACATGAATTGTGTCCGAATTTGGTGTCAATTCGTCCAGTGGTTTTTGAGTTATGTTAATCTCACAAACGAATATTACATTTTTATTTATATAGATTATATTTGAATTATTTTACTCTATTATTTTTTTTACATTTCTCCATTATTGCAAGGATAAATAAGCACATTTACATTGTAGAAGGTGAGAGTAATTGTATTATTAGAGGTGAACAGTCTTATCTTAAATTACAGTTTTATGTAGATATTCAAAACCATTTAATATGATGCTTCCATTAATGTAATTTTATTAGTATCCATTTTTCTTTTGAAAATTACCAGTAGCTACTGCAATTCCCACCCTTGGCTTATACTTGAGTCAACACGGTTTCCCAGTTTTTTGTGTGTGGTAAAATTAGGTATCTTGGCTTATATTCGGATCGGCTTATACTTGAGTATATACGGGTATATATTTAAAATATTTTTAACACCTGCCTTTTGATCACATTATCCTTTAAGTCACTTTACAACATATTACAAAAAAACAAACCCCAAAATCCTGCACACAGTGATGAATTCATCTCTTGGTGGTAGAATGACCAAGGGAGATATTGAGTACTCATGAAGTTTGAGCTTGTTTCCCAGTGTCACTGGCACATGCTGTTTTAAGCTCCATCTACAAGTGTACTTTCTAACAGTGATGTAAAGTGTCTTAATGTTTGCCTTACACATTCATTTACTGTTAATATGTTTGCAAGCAACTCATCCTCTCATAACCTGAATATTGAGCAGAGTGGTGAAGAAGAGAGAGGTACAAATGAAAGTAAACAAAGCAATCGTGTATCACTTTGGGAATACCAGCACGATTTGCCAAACCACTCCTCCATAGCTAACTGCAAGCACTTTGAAAGAGAGAAATTCAACAAACTGTAAGGTGCTTTTGATGCAGATTCTATGCAAATTTTGCTGCTCCATTATCCAAATTCAGGACAGGATTAATATAATCACAAACAGGTACAATAAGAAACTCCCTCTCTTTCTCACGGTCATCGCATCCCTCAGGGAGATGCATCTTCCAGCTACTTTTCATTAATGTCTTCTAAGCTTTCCTTTGGGACTCTACAATTTTAACAGCACTCATACATATATATTCTCTCTCACACACACCTGTCTACCAGCCAACTGGCCAATCCCCTAGAGGTGTTTTGGAGCAGAAATATTCTGACCACTTTCTCACCTTAGCCAATTATATATTTGGTTGGAGCTCCAAAACCAGAGTTAGATGTAATGTCTTGTTTAGAGAAAGCACCTAAGATAATAAGTTGTAGAAGGAAGTCTTTGCAGTAGCAGCGTGGAATTGCACCACTGCTTTAATCCACTATTACAACTGAGACAAACCTTAACGAACTCTGAGTAAAAATAAGGGTAAACATTCTGATTCTGTAGAAGTAAAACAAATAAACAATCTTTTCAATATGGACATTAGCAGGGCTGTGCAGCTCCTTCCATTTTCCACGTCTACTTCCCACAATTCTCCAACATGAAAGAATAGCAGAAGCCTTACCTTTTTTAATTTCGGGAGCTTCGGGAGATTGTGTACAGATGCCAGCCCCACATTGATTAAGCTGAGAAATTCCAAGTTGACAAACTCTCCTGATAGCCCTTCAATCTTGCCTTCATTTGATCTACAGTTGTCAAGAACAAGTTCTTGGACCTGAAGTAAGACAAAAACAACACTCACACGTCACCCATAGTAAAACTCAACACAATGCCACCAACTTTAATATTCTGATTAACCATTATTATCACCACCATCTCTTATGTCTTACTACTAGAGCAGGGGTGGGCAACCTATGGCCCGTGGGCCGTATTCAGCCCGGGAGAAGGGTGTCAGGGGCGGGGCCAAGAGGAAGGGGTGCCGCTGCCGCCATCCGATCGCGGGCTCTGTGGGGCCTGTGTTGGCAGACAGGCAGAGGAACGGCGGCTTTGGAGTGCTCGCCATTCCGCGTCACTCACAGGACAAACACACCACGCACCCCCTCGCCTCGCCCTCTCCCCTCGCCCGCGGGCCCACTTGCAGGCAGGCAAGCAGAGTGACCGACGGAGAGGGAGGGAGGAGGGAGAAGAGGAGGCCAGGGAGGGAGGGAGGAAGTGCTGCTGCCGCCCCCGAGCATCCTTAATAAGTGAACTATACATCCCAGCAACTCCAACTCCCAAATGTCTATTTTCCCCAAATTTCCCCAGTGTTCACATTTGGGCATATTGAGGATTCGTGCCAAGATTGGTCCTGAGTTCCCCATCCTTTCAATGGGGTTTGATCTCTTCCTTTTCCATCACGAATCTCAAAGGCTCGCTGTCAAGAGGTTTTTAGAAAGGTGGGAACAGGAAGTCATCGAGAGGGAAGGGACCCCAGGACTATCCAGCCCAATCCCCAGGGATACACAATCAAAGCACCCCCGACTGATGGCCATCAAGCTTCTGCATAAAACTCTCCTGAGAAGGGGACTACAAGGAAGCATTATTTTATTTTAGTGGTTTTTATTATTATTATTGTATTATAATTTTATAATATTATAATATAATAAATAATATAATGTTATATTATAATTTCAATATAATGTCTATATATACTGTATACTATAATATAATAATTATGATATTAATACTAATAATATATGAATATTAGTATAATATGTAAAATATAGTAAATATAGTAAGTGAATAAATAAATAATTTAGATTAGCATGCAGTTCAGTTTTGGCCCCTTGGAAAAAATAATTGCAGTTTTGGTGGGAAAAAATATAAACTTTAAGTGATTTATAACGTGTATTTTGTTTCAAGCTCATTGCATGCCTATGAATATTTACTCAGGGCCCTTCCACACAGCTCTATATTCCAGAATATCAAGGCAGAAAATCCCACATTATCTGAGTGTGGACTCAGATAACCTAGTTCAAATAAGAGATTGTGGGATTTTCTGCCTTGATATTCTGAGATACAGGGCTGTGTGGAAGGGCCCCAAGACATAAGCCTCGCTATGTGTTCAATGCCCTGAATCTTGTTAGTCCCAACTAGAAGAGACTCAACTGAATGAGTGAGATTAGTCGTATGTGTTCACTCACCACTCAACAATGTAGTAAATGGATCTACTCTAGTTAGAACCATGGCCACTTCCACATAGCTGTATAAAATCCCACATTATCTGTGTTGAACTGGGTTATATGGCAGTGCGGACTCAGATATTCCAGTTCAAAGCATATATTGTGGATTATCTGCCTTGATATTCTGGGTTATATGGCCCTAAGCAGTAAGATTCAAATTTATGTGTGTTTAGGACTGCACCTTTACTCTCGCTTACTCCAAAGCAGGGGTGCCCACACTTTTTCAGCATGCGAGCTACTTATATTAAAACCAAGTCAGAAAGATCTACCTACCTCAAGGCCGGAGGGGGGTGAGGCTTGGCCAGAGGGGGCGGAGCCAGGCCCCACCAAGCCCCTCCCCTCTGGCTTTGGAGCTCCCAGCAGCTTCTCCAAGCTTGGCCCTGCCCTTCACAAACCTGGAGCAGCTGCTGGGAGTGCCAAAGCCGGGGAGGGGGCGGGGCTTGGTGTGGCCTAGCTCCGCCCCCTCTGAGAAGCACCCCATCCGGCTGGGATCGACCTCCCTCGGTCCCGGGATCGACTGGTCGATTGCGATCGACTTCCTGGGCAGCCCTGCTCCAAAGGTACATCTGAACTGTTTTTCAGTGCTCTTTTAGCACACGATGCAGCTTTGCAAACTGGGCCAATTACAAGGCCACCAAAACTGGAGTACTCTGAGTAGCTCAGAAAAACGTGCAACACAAAGTTCTGCATAATACTGAATCCATGTTTAAGAGAGTATTCTCCCTTGTGTTTCAAGTGCAGTTAGACAACGGAGAAGTAATGTGGCAAATTCAGCTGCTGTTGTATGACAGATATATCTGTGTAGAAAAACTATAAAAGTGCTTGAAAAAAAATGTGTATTTAGTATGTATGACTATACCCAATATAACAGTAGTTCTCAACCTGTGGGTTCCCAGGTGTTTTGGCCAACAACTCCCAGAAATCAAAACATCTGGGGACTCACAGGTTGAGAACCACTGCAATATAGCAAAAGCCAACAGCATATGAGCATGTGTACTGAAACCAATGTGCATTTGATCCTCTGTATACACACATTCTGCAATCGCAGATTCAACCAGTTACAGCTCAAAAATATTTGAATAAATAAAACAAATAAAACCCTTTAATTCTGCCATGTGCTAAGCATTGTGTTGATGTGTAGACATGTCCTGTTGTAGCCTCCTGCTGTTCTACAGACCCTCAGTTGTTTACCATTTTATAGGCCATTTTACAAAACCATTGTATATAATGGCACGAAACATCCATATGGGGAAAGGGGTCCTGGAAGCAACCTGAGTAAATATCAAGGGCCTACTGTAGATAGAAACCAAATACATGCTACAAAACAGCTCTATAGTAGTGCTCCCTTTCCACTGCTTGCCCACTATCTTTTTCTCACATTACCTGATGATGCCGAGAGGGCAAAGCGGTGGGTGGTAGGAAGAGGAATGCAATACAGTTGGGGTGACTGTCCCAATGAGAGATAATGAAAAATATCCTACAGGAGCCAACCATAAGACAACGGTATGCAAGGAAACACTTTGTCCAAATTATAATTCCAAGATCACAAAAACTGTTACATTCAAGGAAATGTGCCGGCTGAAACACTGGTCAATCTTAGAAAGTGAAATAGGACTTCCACAGAACAATGTTCCTATTAGGCATGTCAATGCTTCTAGCTGTAAGTATTGAGAGGAAGTTATCTAGTCAGCAAGCAATAAAAAAGTACTAATACAGTGTTCCCTCGCTACTTTGCGGTCCACTCGCTGTTTCGTGCTTGATATATATAGGAACACTTTAGCGAGGAGGGAAGAAGAGCCACCCCTTCGCCCTCTTTACCTTCCTCTTCCTCGTCGCTGCTTGGGTCTCTTGTCGCTGCTTGGGCTCTGTGCTGCCTCTGCAGGAAATGCCTGGCGGCGATGAGGAAGTTAAGGAGGGCGAGGGGGTGGCTCTTCTTCCCTCCTCGCCCTCTTTACTTTCCTCTCCCTTCTCCCCATCGCCGCTGGGGGCCTCGACGAGAAAGGGGAAGGAAAAGAGGGCAAGGGGATGGCTCTTATTTCCTCCTCGCCCTCTTTACCTTCCTCTTCCTCACCGCTGCCAGGACCCCACGACACCTCTGCCACCTCAATCGCAGGCGGCGGTAAGAGGCCAGGTGACAAGGAGGAGGAAGGTAAAGAGGGCGAGGAGGGAATGGGAGGGGGCACTTTGCGTTTTTTCACTTATCTCGGGTGGTCCTGGAACGTAACCCCACGATAAGTGAGGGAACACTGTAGTCTCTTTTGTTCCAACAAAGAGACATATTTACTTCGTTAAGAGGCACCTAAACACTCACTCTACTCTTTAGGCAACACGCACTTGTTACTCATCCGCCCTGAGTCTCTTCATGGAGATAGGGTAGAAAATAAATAAAGTTTTATTATGTTTTATTATTATTATTGTTAGAGCAATATGAATGTACATATTTGCATAAATCCCCAAGTTACACAATAGGCTAGGGGAGTGGAAGGAAATCTCTGAATACTCAGTGAAGGGAATGTGTCGCAG
This sequence comes from Anolis apletophallus, assembly GCA_030556195.1. Lineage (NCBI taxonomy): Eukaryota > Metazoa > Chordata > Lepidosauria > Squamata > Anolidae > Anolis > Anolis apletophallus. Next base: position 155,143,765 of record JARBWK010000006.1, on the reverse strand, counting down.
CTGACTAAGTGTCAGCTGCATAAGATCTCTCAGATCAGTAGGTCATGAGTTCAAGGCCTGCCCGGGTCGAGGTGGGTGCTCGACCTTTAAGTGTAGCCTGCTGTTGACCTTTGCAGCCCGAAAGACAGTTGCATCTGTCAAGTAGGAGATAAAGGTACCACATTAAGTGGGGAGGCAAACTTTGACTGAATTAGGAGGCCATTAAAGAACTCCAGGAAAGCGGAGAAATGCGGAAGGAACAACAAGGGACGCCGAGAGATGAGGAGTGCGTCAGCTCCCCCTGGTGGCCTCTGTTCGTCTATGTGTTGGGTATGTGAAAAACAGCAGGAATTGTCTGCTAGTATGTGTACCTGTAATCCGTACCTCTGAGTCCCCTTCAGGGTGAGAAGAGCGGAATATAAATAAAGTAAATAATAAATAAATAAGGCAACTTCATCAAATGTGGAAGTAGCTTCCATCAGCCCCCGTTGCATATGTGCTTATGTGGTTTGAATCCACTGTCTATGAAAAACCTGTTCCTAAACTACAGCCACAATGCACTATTATAAAAATATAATGAGACGGAACAGAAGCTTGCATTTTCTGCTACCAACAACTGCTTCAAATAGTAATTCCAGTCTTCCTGTCCTCTCAGTTAAAACCATACTACTCTTGCACAAGAGAGAACTATTAGCAAAACTGTTCTAAGGTCTGCTGATGCTAAAAAAATATTTGGCAAAAGCAACTGGAAGGGTACCATTTTTTAAAAAAACCCATACACGACGAAAGGTGTGGAATGTTAAGAGATCAAGAGGTGAAAAGAGAAAGAAACCTGACAACCAGGTGGAGGAGAAATGGAGTAACTGGAAAGGGGAGATGGGAGACACACACACATTTATGGTATGGAAAGAATCATCACATGATCTAGTTTAATCTCTTCTTGCTTTGCACGGATATGCCATTTGACAATTTCTCCATGGACAGCAGTAAGAGATATCTAATGAAGTCAATGGAGAAATCTAGTATTTAAATGGAGTAGGGACTTCAACTGGAGTGCGTCCTTCCACTCCACCCATTCATTCGTAAAAGTGACCAACTATGCTCACTTGGCAGAAATGACTGACTACTGGAGCTGGATGGAGAACAGAATGGAGTGCCAATAATTACAAATGGAAGTATTCTACCTTGCAGGAATTTTGATATATGGTCTCACTTGAACAAGATATATTATGGCTTGTATGCTTTTCTAAAAAGTATAATAGTAGCACTCAACTGAGAACTTAAAAGTGTGTGTGTGTATATATATATATATATATATACACACGCACGCACACACACACTAGCTGACCCGGCCACGCGTTGCTGTGGGATTTTTTTAAACTTGGGGACTGTGTGTAGTTATGTATATGTGTATGTGTGTATATGTGTGTACTTATGTATATGTGTTTGTATATGTATGTTCGTTTATATGTGTTGATGTGTGTAAGTACAGGTGTCTTTATGTATGTGTATATTTGTATATTTCTGTGCATGTATATATGTGTGTGTATGTGTTTCTGTTCCTTTCTTCTCCCCTTTCCTTCCTTCCTTCCTTCCATCCATCCTTCTATCCTTTCCTTCCTTTTCCCTCTCCTCTTTCCTGCTATCCTTCCTTTCTTCTCCCCTTTCCTTCCTTCCCTCCATCCTTCTATCCTTTCCTTCCTTTCTGCTATCTTTCCTGTTTCCTTCCTTCCTTCTCCCCCCTTCCTTCCTTCCATTCTTTCTTCTCTCCTTCCCTTCCTTTCTTCTCCCCTCCTTCCTTCCATCCATTCTTCTATCCTTCCTTTCCTTTCTTCTCCCCTCCTTCCTTCCTTCCTTCCCCTCCCCTTTCTGTATCAGTCCTTGCTCCCCTTGTCTCAGTCCCTCCATTCCTTTCCCTACCTTCACCAACATTCTGACTCTCTAAACTGCCAGGGGATTGGGGGGGCTGCCAGCCTACATTCTAACTGAGGGAGTATTTGCATAATGCCTCTAATTGGTCAGGTACACTAACATTCCGAGGCTGTAAACTGCCAGAGGGAGGTGGTGTGGGGGATCATGGGAGTTGTAGTTCTTTTTTTTTGGATTTGTGGCTGTTGGCTATTCTTTGGGCGGGGTGTGTGTGTGTGTGTTTTGGTAAACATACCTCGTAGGGTTTTCTGGGTATGTGGGCTGTTTTTGTGTTTCTGCTTTGTGTGGTTTCTTTGTCTATAAGACAGGACCCATAACATGGAGGATTTTATATATAGATAGAAGAAGAGAGAGAGAGATATGTATATATATATATATATATATATATATATATCTCTTCATAGACAAAACATGCTTGTCAAATTAGCTTACATTTTGGTGCAACAGGAAATTAACAAGGATGAGAAAAGTAGAAAAACTTTCTGTTGGAAAACAGTGGAAAGAGATCAGGAAATAGGAAAGCACATCCCTCTGGCTGTTTTTGCAGCACTAAATTCGCCCTCACTATTTTTATGGTAACAACTAACTAACCTGGTGAACTGTCTTCTGAAAGATAATAGAAGACACTATTTACCATCTTAATTTAGACAATAGAAGGACTCTTTCTTGTACCTTTTCTAATGTTTTTAATTGTCTTATATGGTATTCATGTCTTTATGTTAATTCATGCTTAATTATTTTGTTATAAGTTTACTGTTATTGTGCATTACTCTGTATTTTTTGATATGTTGTGCTGACTTAGGGCATTGAATCTTTGCCTTTTTGTGTGTAAACTGCCCTGAGTCCCTTTGGGAAGAGAGAGCAATCTAGGAAAAAAAATTATTACTATTATTATTATTGACACTCACTCTACACTAAACTTGAAACGAAAGCCCTTTTAGCGTAATCCTGTGCTTATTTACTCAGAAGGGAATTTAACTATATTCAGTAAGGCTTACTTTCCAGCACGTAACTTTAGGTTTACAGCTTTGACTTGTGAGAAGTCTTAGTAAAGGTACTGCAGAAATACAGTGTTTCAAAATTTAAAGCAGTGTATTTCACAATGGCAACATGTTATAATTATAAATGGTGTGATGAGTTCTCAAGTTATACCATTTTGAGCTAGAAACAAATTCAAAAACAACACGCACCCCCCAAAAAGGAGAATATGGCCCCTTCCACACAGCTAAATAAAATCCCACATTTTCTGCTTTGAAGTGGAATATATGACAATTCAAAGCAGACATTGTGGGATTTTCTGCCTTATTGTTCTGGGTTATATGGCTGTGTGGAAGGGCCCTATGTCATTAAGCCTTATGTTGTGGGATCGCCCTCTTGCAAATGACTGCGGCCAGGGGCTATAAGTATGCTGAGAGGCATTTAACAGTACTGTAATCCTTTGAAACTATGCCCCGCCCTTTTACAAGGGGCAAGGGTTTCATTCATGGGCAGATCATGGCTGCAAAGATATAGCAATTTCAAATCGGATCCATATTTTTTTTAACATCCTGTATATAGAGCAGGCATGGGCTAACTTTGGCCCTCCAGGTGTTTTGGACTTCAACTCCTAGAAATCCTAGCCAGCTTACTAGGTGTTAGGAATTGCTGAAGTCCAAAACACCTGGAGGGTTGAAGTTAGTCCATGTCTGATTAAGAGGCTGTGATAACATGTTACCATAGACCAGGGGTGGGCAACCTACGGCCCGTGGGCCGTATCTGGCCCGGCAGCCGATTCATCCGGTCGCGAGCTCTGTGGGGCCTGTGTTGGCAGACAGGCCGGAGGAGCGGCAGCTTTGGAGTGCCTGCCATCCCTGCAGGCGATCTGCGCCTGAAGCGGCAGCACTCCACAACCTGCGGGGGCTGATCGGCGTGGCGGACCGGAAGACTTGATCGTCTTCCGGGTCGCCACAACAATGAGCCGCCTCAGATTACCAAGTGCTCCCCCTGCAGGCCAGGATCGCCTGCAGGGATGGTGGGCTCTTCCGGCCTGTCTGCCAACAAGGGCTACCGAGGAAGAGGAGGGAGAAGGCAGGCAGGCAGGGAGGCGCTTCTTTTGCCAGCAGATGGAGCTGCAAAAGGGAGGTGCCATCCTGCCCTGCCTCCCTCCTTCCTTCCTCAGGGGCTGAGCGAGAGGCGGAGCTGTTCCTTCTTTTCCAGCCAAGTCAGCAGCCAAGCAAAGCGAGGGGCTCCGCCGGGAGACCAGGGACCCGCAACACCACCATGGAGGAGTTCCACCCCCATAATGATGAGTAGTAGTCATAAGACCTTTCCTCGCCCACCATTCCCCGGGAAAGGACCAGCCCCCTTCCCTCTCCTCGATTCCCTCCCTGGGTCCTTCCCGGAGGAGGAGAGAAGGCCATCGAGGTGTTGCATTTGTTTCCATGCGCCTGCAGCCCCCGATGGCATGGCCTGCTGATCTGCTCTCTCTGTTCTTGAATTTTATTTTAGTGGTTTTTATTATTTTATAATTTTATTATAATAATATAATATAATAATAATATAATGTTATATTATAATGTCTATATTATACTATAATATAATATTAATACTAATAATATATATTTCTTCATATATTAATATGTTAATATTAATGATGTGTAATATATAGTAAATATAGTAAGTAAATAAATAAATAATTTAGATTAGAATGCAGCTCCGCCTTTAGGTGCGGCCCTCCATAATATTTTTTGACTCTCGTGTGGCCCCTTGGAAAAAATAAGTGCCCACCCCTGCCATAGATTGAGCATGCAATCTTATCTTACACATAAATCAATAGGCTGTAATGTAATTCAACGCAATGAAGTGTGCTATACATTCCCCTTACTAGAGAAGGAAGGTGACCCTTATAAAGAAGGAATGCAGAACTGTCATTTGCTAAGGACTGTTCAAAATATATAGTTAAGAAAGGCTATAGGGATAAGCGACAAGCTGGTATGGAGATTCAGAGAACCCTGACTTCAGCTATTTATTTCTTTAAAATGTCTAAATAAATAATCAAATCAACAGTTGCTATTAATAAAACAGAACTCAGTGCATTTAAAATGCACTCTAATTCAGGCAGATGAATTCCCCCGTGGTTCCCCAGCAAAGACGGTTTGAACAGAAGACAAACAGCATCAGTTTTCTCAACCAACATAGCAAAGAATATCTTCCTTTCACAACCACTACTTGAGGGGAAAAAGAGAAAAAAATCTCCAAGAAAAAAGGGTGTGCTGGGTGGGGAGTTTATCTGCTCATGCCAAACACGGTCTCACCCAAGAGTGAAGTGACATATATTTCAAGGATGACTCCATATTGCAGTAAGAAGTGTGCAACAGTATAGATAATTTTACAATTAATTCATAAGAACGAAGACCTAGGACCTAAAAATAAAGGTGTTCAACAATATTAATTTGCTATCGTTGCAGCTATCATGTCACATGCAATTGAATTTATGTGTAGAATTAGCTGTGCTTTTACCAGTATTTCCTACTTGTTTTAAAGGATATGAAAACACAATGGCATTCCTGTTCCTTTTCCTAGCCATGCAATTGAATATATCAATAATAACTATGCCCCCTTCCATTTGACTCAAGACTAGTCCATAGGGCAACATGAGTAATCTTTCAAGAAATGTTTAAGCAGTTAGATCTAATAATAATAATAATAATAATGCTTTATTTATAGCTGCCCTAACTCCCCAATGGGACTTTAACCTAGTGTTAAAGAACATAATTAGAACCAAATAAATTGCATAAAATCTCGCTCTGAATAGCCATGTTAGTGAACAAACTATCCAATCGTACTATCGTATGTTTAAAAGTTCATCATTAGTGTAACACAGTGTTTCCCAACCAGTGTGCTGTGGCACACTAGTGTGCCGTCAGCGATCATCAGGTGTGCCGTGGGAAATTGGCAATCTCCCCCCTCCTAGCAGCCTGCTCACAAGTTTAAAATAAACAAATTGAGCCTCTCCGCTTGGAAATGTTTTTTTTACTATTTTACTGGATTTTTCGAGAGCCCCCCCAGGAACTGTTTATAACAGCTTCATGACATCTATAGTTAACTGGAAGCAAGTTGGGTGAAATTTCACAAAGGTCTGGAAAACAAGCTCTATGAGGAGCGGCTTGAAGAGCTTGGGAATGTTTAGCCTGAAGAAGAGAAGGCTGAGAGAAGACATGATAGCCATGTATAAATATGTGAGAAGAAGTCATATATATGTTGTGTTCATCGAAACAGGCCCAGGTTTCACACTGAGTGTATAAATACATTTAAAAACATATTAACTATATGTATTACTGTGTTAGAGTGTCATTTTGTGTCATTTTGATTGGTGGTGTGCCCCAGGATTTTGTAAATGTAAAAAAGTGTGCTGCGGCTCAAAAAAGGTTGGGAAACACTGGTGTAACATGTATTTTTGTCACTGCCAAAAGACGTATGGCCCACGCTAACAGGAAAGGAATAGCTTGCCCTCAGTAAATAAAAATGGTTAAAGTGCGGTATTAGTCATTTGTGAACCCATTTTCTACAAGTATGGTTTTTAAACTAGCCCAAATATCCAAAATGATACTCAGCTAAATATGTCTATTTTATGACCTGAAGAAGTTTTTCATTATTCTATTTCTCAGACTTTCAAATGAGTAAAAGAATAACAGACACAAAAGAACAGCACAGAAAAAGCATTTGCTGCCTAAGGACTTTTTTAATTTTTGAAAATTCAGAAAAAGTTGAAATTTAGCTGTTGGATTAATGTTTTTTTGGTTTTTTTTTTAAAAAATCCTCATTTTGTACAGTTTTTTCATTTCACCAAAGGTGGCAGTGCCATTTAATTTTATGTTATCTCCTTTCCTCCCTGCAAATCATAAGTTACTAAAATGCCATTGATCTACCGTAATTCTGTTCTAAGAATCTCTCTACAAAGGACATGGAAATTGGATTACTTGTATAAACTGTTGGTGATGTTTTTGCACAAGGCAACTGATACAGAACAGGTTAACTCATGGCTGCACAGGAAGTCGATCATGATCGACCAGTCGATTACCGGACCAAAGGAAGTCGATCGCAGTCGGATGGGGCACTTCTCAGACGGGGCGGAGCCAGGTCACACCAAGCCCCGCCCCCTCCCCGGCTTTGGCACTCCCAACAGCTGCTCCAGCCTTGAGGAGAGCTGGCCCAAGTCAGCCTTGTGCTAGCTATGCCACCACTGGCTTGGCACTGCCATCCTCAAGCCTGGAGAAGCTGATGGGAGCTCCAAAGCCAGAGGGAGGGGCGGGGCTTGGCACAGCCTGGCTCCGCCCCCTTCTGGCTTCTGCTCTACCAGCAGCTTCTCCAGGCTTGAGGATGGCAGTGCCAAGCCAGTGGTGGCATAGCTAGCACAAGGCTGACTTGGCCCTGCTCTCCTCAAGGCTGAAGCAGCTGCTGGGAGCGCCGAAGCCAGAGGGGGCAGATCCAGGCCGCACCAAGCCCCCCCTCCCCTCTCCAGCCTTGAGGAGGTAGGTAGATCTTTCTGACTTTGTTTTATTATAAGTAGCTCGCATGCTGAAAAAGTGTGGGCACCCCTGGGTTAACTGATGCATAGATTTTGAAACATGCAAGTGTCGTGCCGGGTTATTAAAATATACAGTAACTGGCAGAGCAGCACTAAGGCACTCCCAGGAGTAAATGCACAACTGAACCAGGAAGCATAGATCAGCACCAGTATTATGCAGTTCTGCATCAAAGCACCAGTCATCCAAAACAATACTGGAAATGCCAAAAATACTGGAAATGCCAAACTTGCTGAACTTGTGGTACTCATATAAACATTAACATACATGCAGAACTCTCCTGTGACTACTGAGGGTCCTTCCAGACAGGCCCTATATCCCAGGATCTGATCCCAGGTTTTCTTTTTATCCTAGATCAGTGTTTCCCAACCGCTGTGACGTGGCACAGTAGTGTGCTATGACGGACCTCCTGCTGTGCCGCGAGAAAAGCTCTCTGCCCCCCCCCCCTTCTCCTGCCGAACTCCTGCTGCTTGGGGGTGGAGGAGGAAGGGCCGGGCGGCGGCGAAGGAAAAGAATAAGGGGCCAGGGCGCCACCTCCTTCGGCCGTTTCCCCAGCCAGCCTCCAATCCGCCCCTCGCTCGCTGAAGCCGCGCGGAGGAAGAGCCCCACCCACTGAAGCCCATCCACGGCTGGGATATAGGGCCTGTCTGGAAGGACCCTGACACTGAACAGAGATAAACCATTAGCAAAAACAAGCTGGTTTAATAGAAATCCTTTCATATAAAAAGTATTTCACTTATTAAGGTGTATGAAAAAAAAAATTCAAAGCTGCTGTTCAAAAAAGGACAATTTCACAAACCCAAGAGCAGCCAACCAAGCAAAATGTTGAATAACACAGTTCACTGTCAAGGAGAGATTTTCAAAATGACCTGAAAACCGTTCTGGAACTAATTTGTGGTAAAAGGTGGACAAAGAGACAATAGTATTGGGGCCCCTTCCACAATGCCCCTATATCCCAGAATCCGATCCCAGATTATATGTTTTAATGTGCATTTAATTTCAATTTTAACTTAAGTGTATTCTGTTTGTTGTCCAAAGGCATTGAATAGTTGCCATATGTAAAACCACCTTGAGTCAGTCCCCTTCGGGGTAGAGAAAGGCAGGATACAAACAGAGCAAATAAATCAATAAATAATCTGTTTATCCCAGGTTATTTATTTATTTATTTACTATTTTATATGCCGCTCTTCTCAACCCCGAAGGGGACTCAGAGCGGCTTACAGCAAACAACAATACTGCCAGAGTGGCTTACAATGTACATATAACAATATTGCCGGAGTGGCTTACAGCAAACTGAAAAAACAACAAATAACATTACTGTCATAGCACAACATCAGCACTACACATCATATTGCACTACAACATATCGCAATATTGTTAGCAATATTGCATGTAATACAAATATACAAATTATAATATCACAATATAATTATTATATCACATTATCATTGGCAGTATTATACTGTGTTACATTACAACACCAATACCAAATACATATACAACACACCATACCGTAATCATATTATTAGTAGTAGTAGTATTACAATTATTATACTACAACATAATACAATATATTGACATTATAATTATTTGGCAATGGGGACTCATATAATCCAGTTTAAAGCAGAGAATCTGGGATGAGATCCTGGTATATAGAGTAGTGTGGGCCTGGCAGTTTAGATCACTGCTTCTTAAAGTATGGGTCTTGACCCCAAATGGGGTTCTCCGAGGGCCCTTCCTCACAGCCCTATATCCCAGAATATCAAGGCAGAAAATCCCACATTATCTGAGCGTGGATTCAGATATCCCACCAAAGCAAATATTATGGGATTTTCTGCCTTGATATTCTGGGATATAGGGCTGTGTGGAAGGGCTGATCTAAGCTAGGTTTATCTATGGAAGAGTTGAGAGAGAACTGGTAGGAAGATGTGGAAAAACTCCATAAGAGTATCAGTTTACATCACAGAGGGGCCAGGAGAAGCAGACAATGAGGTTTTTTAGAAACATGTCAGAAAGTATTGAGAAACTGCAAGTCACTTCTGGTGTGAAAGAATAGGCCGCCTGCAAGGGCGTTGCCCAGGGTATGCCCAGATGTTTTACCATCTTATGAGAGGCTTCTCTTATGTCCCTACAAGCGAAGGTGGAGCTGACAGATGGGAAGGTTGGTTGAACCACCAACCTTCAAGTCAGTAGTTCAGTTGGCACAGGGGTTTAACACATGTGGAAAGGCCCTTAGTTTCCTTTGAGGAAAAAAAAAGTTGGATATAAACACTAATATCAGTAATGTTGACTGTGCCACACCTACCTAAAGGGGGCTCCAGTTTCACTAAAGAAAAGAAGAGCAATTTAACAGGTTGAAACTACTCTTTTACCAATGTATTTCTCAACTCCTTCGGACATCCCCACCCCTTACCAATATCTTTCGATTTCACAGGCTTTGAAAACCTTGGGCCCTTCCACACAGCCATTTAACCCAGAATTATCAAGGCAGAAAATCCCACAATATCTGCTTGTGTTGTCTTGAGTCCACACTGCCATTCACCCTCAATATTTGCTCTGAGTGTACACGTCCCCCACCTTTTAACTCTATCCCCCTATTTTAATTTGTACATGTGGCCCGCTCATTATCCTGTGTTATAAATGGTTTTATTTCATTGTAATTTTATATTGATTGTTGTATTTTACAGGTTATGTCTTATGTAATTGATTATATTGTCGTTTGATTGATTTTACCTTGGTTGTTGTATTGTTGGGCTAGGCCTCATGTAAGCTGCCCCGAGTCCCCGTTGGGGAGATGGTGGCGGGGTACAAATAAAGATTATTATTATTATTTTGCTCGACCCCAATCTGAGTTTTCTCCCTTACACTTAATTTGCCCCACTGCCATCTCACCTCCTGTTTTTATCCCTATATTTTCTATTTTAATCTCTACATGTGGCCCACTCACTGTTTTGTGTCATGAATTATAATATAATTTTATATTGGTTGTTGTATTTTTATAGCTCATGTTTTATGTAACTGATTATATAGACAGTTGCATCTGTCAAGTAGGCAATTTAGGTACCACTTTGTGGGGAGGCTAAATTTAACTGATTTCTGGAATGTTAAATTGCCTCTATGTCTGTCTATATATGTTGTATGTCAATGGCATTGAATGTTTGCCTGTATATGTGCATTGTGATCCGCTCTGAGTCCCCTGCGGGGTGAGAAGGGCGGAATAAAATTATGTAAATAAATAAATAAATATTGTTTTTATGACTGTTTTCACTTTGTTGTTGTGTTGCTGGGCTCGGCCTCATGTAAGCCGCCCTGAGTCCCCATTGGGGAGATGGTGGTGGGGTACAAATAAAGATTATTAACTTTATTAATAATGTGGCGCACCGGGAATGTGGCGCAGCTGGCTGGGAGTCAGCTGCATAAGATCTCTCCTGACCAGAAAGTCATGAGTTCGAGGCCTGCCCGGGTCGGGATGAGCTCTCGACCAATTGTGTAGCTCGCTGTCTGTCTATATATGTTGTATGTCTATGGCAGGGGTGCTCACACTTTTTCAGCATGCAAGCTACTTATAAAACAACCAAGTCAAAATGATCTACCTACCCACTACTCAGAGAGCCACAAAAGCAAAATATTTGGAAATTTATTTCAGTGAGAGACATATATTTTAAGACTGAATTCAACTAAATGTAAGTATAGTAAGCCCCTGAATTTATTCATAATAATAATATTCATTCAGCCTCTGCTACTACTAATAATAATAGTAACAACAACAGGTTCCTAGAGTAGAAGGAGACCTCCAAGGGCCATCCAGTCCAACCTCCTTCTGCCATAAGGGGGAAACACAATCAAAGCATTTCTCACAGATGGTCATTCAGCCTCTGATAATAACAATGGGTTCCTAGAATAGGAGACCTCCAAGGGCCATCCAGTCCAACCTCCCTCTGCACCTGGGCGGCGTTGGGAGCTTGCGGGGCGGGACTGAGCCTTCCTTCCACCCTGCCTGCGATCCACCAGGATGCCCTATGCGATCTACCAGTAGATCCTGATCTACCTAATAAGCACCCCTGGTCTATGGCATTGAATGTTTGCCTGTATATGTGCATTGTGATCCGCTTTGAGTTCCCTGCAGGGTGAAAAGGGTAAAATATAAATGAAGTAAATAATAAATAAATAAAATTATTTTCCCGTTCAAAGCAGATGTGGGGTTTTTTATTCAGCTGTGTGGAAGGGGCCTTAGACATTATAACAAGCTTGTGTGGCATTTTGGTCCCTTGACCGGGGCCGTGAATTTGAGGGCCCTTGCGTCCTCTTAAGGGCAAGAATCAAACAGATTATACTGTTTGGCACATGGGTGAAATCCACGAGTGTTAGATGGCTTCACTTTAATTCACTTAGTGGCATGCCTGCTGTGCAAAGCAAGGGATTTATTTATCTTTTAACAATGAGGAGGAACATATGCTAAGAAAGCTGGTTTCTGCGTTCTGCTGACTGTGGATTGCTGTGACGATTGGGGGAGAAGTAATGATAATATTATAAAGTAATACAAATTTATACTACTAATAATAATATGATATTCTCCTCTGTCGCCCCCCGACTCTGGAACTCCCTGCCTGGAAAGATTAGGAAAGCCCACACTCTGGAAACCTTTAAAAAGCACCTTAAAACTTGGTTTTTCCAGTGTGCCTTTGGAGAGTAGACATTTAGTTTGATATTCTCGCTCTCCTCAATGCTCTGTTTCGGAGTCCATTAATCCCCCCCCCCCCCAATGTTTACATGTGTTCTCCTTTACAAAGAATGCTGCCCCGTTTATCTCACCCGATATATCCCCGAATATCAAGGCAGGAAATCCACAATATCTGCTTTGAACTGGGTTATCTGAGGGCCCTTCCACACAGCCCTATATCCCTGAATATCAAGGCAGGAAACTCCACAATATCTGCTTTGAACTGGGTTATCTGAGGGCCCTTCCACACAGCCCTATATCCCTGAATATCAAGGCAGGAAACCCCACAATATCTGCTTTGAACTGGGTTATCTGAGGGCCCTTCCACACAGCCCTATATCCCTGAATATCAAGGCAGGAAACTCCACAATATCTGCTTTGAACTGGGTTATCTGAGGGCCCTTCCACACAGCCCTATATCCCTGAATATCAAGGCAGGAATCCCACAATATCTGCTTTGAACTGGGTTATCTGAGGGCCCTTCCACACAGCCCTATATCCCTGAATATCAAGGCAGGAAACCCCACAATATCTGCTTTGAACTGGGTTATCTGAGGGCCCTTCCACACAGCCCTATATCCCTGAATATCAAGGCAGGAAACCCCACAATATCTGCTTTGAACTGGGTTATCTGAGGGCCCTTCCACACAGCCCTATATCCCTGAATATCAAGGCAGGAAACCCCACAATATCTGCTTTGAACTGGGTTATCTGAGGGCCCTTCCACACAGCCCTATATCCCTGAATATCAAGGCAGGAAACCCCACAATATCTGCTTTGAACTGGGTTCTCTGAGCGCCCTTCCACACAGCCCTATATCCCTGAATATCAAGGCAGGAAACCCCACAATATCTGCTTTGAACTGGGTTCTATGGGTCCACACTGAGGGCCCCTTCCACACAGCCCTATATCCCAGAATGTCAAGGCAGGAAACCCCACAATATCTGCTTTATCTGCGTTATCTGAGGGCCCTTCATGAGGGCCCTTCCACACAGCCCTATATCCCTGAATATCAAGGCAGGAAACCCCACAATCTCTGCTTTGAACTGGGTTATCTGAGGGCCCTTCCACACAGCCCTATATCCCTGAATATCAAGGCAGGAAACCCCACAATATCTGCTTTGAACTGGGTTATCTGAGGGCCCTTCCACACAGCCCTATATCCCTGAATATCAAGGCAGGAAATCCCACACAAAGGGACCAAAATGCCACACAAGCTTGTTATAATGTCTAAGGCCCCTTCCACACAGCTGAATAAAAAACCCCACATTATCCTCTTTGAATGGGGAAATAATTTTATTTATTTATTATTTACTTCATTTATATTCCGCCCATCTCACCCCGCAGGGGACTCAGGGCGGATCACAATGCACATATACAGGCAAACATTCAATGCCATAGACATACAACATATATAGGCAGACAACGAGCTACACAATCGGTCGAGAGCTCACCCCGACCTGGGCAGGCCTCGAACTCATGACCTTCTGGTCAGGAGAGATCTTATGCAGCTGACTCCCAGCCAGCTGCGCCACCTTATTAACAAAGATAATAATAATCTTTATTTGTACCCCGCCACCATCTCCCCGATGGGGACTCAGGGAAGCTTACATGATGCCGAGCCCAGCAACACAATACAATAAATCAAAACGCAAACAAAACATAATACAATGTAATACAATATAATACTACTAATAATATGATATTATAATTATATATTTTATGTTACATGTAATATAAAATATTGGTGCTCACCTTTAAGGTCTTACACGGCCTGGGGCCAATGTACCTGAGGGACCAGCTTACCCCATATTGCCCTACGACAGTGTTTCTCAACCTGGGGGTCAGGACCCCTATGGGGGTCACGAGGGGGTGTCAGAGGGGTCACCAAAGACCATCAGAAAATACATTTTTTTCTATTGGCCATGGGGGTTCTGTGTGGGAAGTTTGGTTCAATCCCATTGTTGGTGGAGTTCAGAAAGTTCTTTGGTTGTATGTGAACTATAAATCCCAGCAACTACAATTCCAAAATATCAAGGTCTATTTCCCCCAAACTCCACCTGTGTTCACATTTGGATATATTGAGTATTTGCGCCAAGTTTGATCCAGATCTATCATTATTTGAGTCCGCAGTGCTCTCTGGGTGTAGGTGAACTCCCAACTCCCAAACTCAAGGTCAATGTCCACCAAACCCTTCCAGTATTTTCTGTTGTGTCATGGGAGTTCTGTGTGCCAATTTTGGTTCAACTCCATTGTTAGTGGAGTTCAGAAAGCTCTTTGATTGTAGGTGAACTATACATCCCAGCAACTACACCTCCCAAATGACAAAATCACCCCCCCCCACAATCCCACCAGTATTCAAACTTGGGTGTATCGGGTATTTGTGCCAAATGTGGTCCGGTGAATGAAAATACATCCGATATTTTACATGATGATTCATAACAGTAGCAAAATTACAGTTATGAAGTAGCAACGAAAATGATTTTAGGGTTGGGGGTCACCACAACATGAGGAACTGTATTAAGGGGTCGCGGCATTGGGAAGGTTGAGAAACGCTGCCCTACGAGATCACTACGGTCAGAAGACACCAACCTGCTGGCAATTCCCTCTGCCAAGACACTCAGGCTGACTGCAACCCACAGGAGAGCGTTCTCTGTGATTGCTCCAACTTTGTGGAACGCTCTCCCGGCCGAGACGCGAGCCATCCAAGACCTTATGGCCTCCAGGCGGTCTTGTAAGACATTTCTTTTTAATCAGGCCTTCGGCCCATAAGATGCCATCAGTGTTCAGCTCGTTTAGCCTGCTTGCTGATTTGATGTGCTACATTGCACCATGTTGTGCGTTTATTCCTGTATTGCATACTGTGTTTTAACCTATGATCTTTTAGAGTTGTGATGTTGTTTTAATTGTGTTTTATTGTGTTTTTATATTGCTGTGAGCCGCCCCGAGCCTCTCGGGAGTGGCGGCCTAGAAGTCCGATTAATAAATAAATAAATATAGTATAATGTTATATAGTACAATGTAATATATTATATTAGTATTGTGCTATGGCAATAATATATTTACATTTTACTTGTAAGCCGCTCTGGGTCTCCTTCGGGGTGAGACGGGCGACATATAAATGTTGTAAATAAATAAAGTATTTGAAATGTGGTGCTGCCCCCCTAATAATAATAGGGGTGGTGGTGTTGGAGAGCCAATGAATGCTGAAATAACCACAACCCCCCCAAATAATAGGGGGGGTGTTGGAGAGCAATGAATGCTGAAATAACCACAACCCCCCCCAAATAATAATGGGGGGGGGGTGTTGGAGAGGCAATGAATGCTGAAATAACCACACACACCCCCAAAAATAATAGGGGGTGTTGGAGAGGCAATGAATGCTGAAATAACCACAACCCCCCCAATAATAATAGGGGGGTGTTGGAGAGCCAATGAATGCTGAAATAACCACAACCCCCCCAAAATAAGAATAATGGGGGGTGTTGGAGAGGCAATGAATGCTGAAATAACCACAACCCCCCCCAAATAATAATGGGGGGGGGGTGTTGGAGAGGCAATGAATGCTGAAATAACCACACCCCCCCCCCAAATAAATAATAAGGGGGTGTTGGAGAGGCAATGAATGCTGAAATAACCACAACCCCCCCAAATAATAATAAGGGGGGTGTTGGAGAGCCAATGAATGCTGAAATAACCACAACCCCCCAAATAATAATAGGGGGGGTTGGAGAGCCAATGAATGCTGAAATAACCACAACCCCCCCAAATAATAATAGGGGGGGGTGTTGGAGAGGCAATGAATGCTGAAATAACCACAACCCCCCAAATAATAATAGGGGGGGGGGTTGGAGAGGCAATGAATGCTGAAATAACCACACACACCCCAAATAATAAGGGGGGGGGGTGTTGGAGAGCCAATGAATGCTGAAATAACCAAGAGGAGAGGGGGTCAGATGCGAAAACGTGGCTGGTGGGGAGGGCCTCTCCTGGCTGCGAAAGTGCGAGGAGGCCGAAGGGAAGAGGGAGACCGCATTAAAGATGGATGCCACGGGTGCCCTGAGCCGAGCCAGGGCTCCCAGGCCGCCTCCCTCCCTCCCTCCCTCCTCCGCCCCATGGCCGCCCACAAGGCCAGGAAGGAGAGCTCGCTCCCTTGGACAAGCTTGGACGCTTGAATCCCGCCGCTTTTCAATCGAGTGGCAGGTCGTGTGTGTCTCTTTAAATAGAAACCACAAAGGGAGGGGTTGTTGGTTTTTTTTGTGGGGGGGGGGGGAAGAGAAGGGAGGTCTAAATTACACCCCGTTTGTGTGTGTGTGTGTGTGTGAGGGAAGAGAAGTTTTTTGGCGGGAAGGCGAGCGTTCCGAAGAGGGAGGGGGGGGAAGGGCGAGGAGGAGGGAGGAAACCAGGGCGCGCGACCCCAACTGCCTCGCTTAGTACGCGCACGCGCACTTGCTTCCTCCTCTCTCGCGCGCTCTCTTAAAGGGAACCAAGGGCGCGCGACTCCAGCTGCCTCGTTAGTACGGCGCACGCGCACTTGCGTCCTCCTCTCTCGCGCTCTTAAAAAGAACCAGGGCCGCGCGAGCCGGGCTGCCTCGCTCAGTACGGCGCACGCGCACTTGCTTCCTCCTCTCTCTCTCTCTCTTAAAGTGAACCAAGGGCGCGCGAGCAGGGCTTGCCTCGCTCAGTACGGCGCACGCGCACTTGCTTCCTCCTCTCTCCTTAGTACGGCGCACGCGCACTTGCTTCCTCCTCTCTCTCTTAAAGTGAACCAAGGGCGCGCGAGCAGGGCTTGCCTCGCTCAGTACGGCACACGCGCACTTGCTTCCTCCTCTCTCTCTCTTAAAGTGAACCAAGGGCGCGCGAGCAGGGCTTGCCTCGCTCAGTACGGCGCACGCGCACTTGCTTCCTCCTCTCTCTCTCTCTTAAAGTGAACCAAGGGCGCGCGAGCCGGACTGCCTCGCTCGCGCTTCCTCCTCTCTCTCTTAAAGTGAACCAAGGGCGCGCGAGCCGGGCTTGCCTCGCTCAGTACGGCGCACGCGCACTTGCTTCCTCCTCTCTCTCTCTTAAAGTGAACCAAGGGCGCGCGAGCCGGGCTGCCTCGCTCGCGCGCGCTTCCTCCTCTCTCTCTCGCGCTCTCTTAAAAGGGAACCAAGGGCGCGCGACTCCGGCTGCCTCGCTTAGTACGGCGCACGCGCACTTGCTTCCTCCTCCTCTCTCCCTCTCTCTCGCGCTCTTAAAGA
Organism: Anolis apletophallus; assembly: GCA_030556195.1. Classification (NCBI taxonomy): domain Eukaryota; kingdom Metazoa; phylum Chordata; class Lepidosauria; order Squamata; family Anolidae; genus Anolis; species Anolis apletophallus. The sequence continues at coordinate 155,126,333 of JARBWK010000006.1, read as the reverse complement.
GAAGGGGGAAGAGAAAAAGAGGGCGAAGCACAAGCGCGCGTGCGCACTCTCTCTCGTTGGCGCAGCTGTTGCCCGTTTAAGAGAGCGGGAGAGAGGGAGGGGGGATGGGGGAAAAAACCAAAACAAGGGTGGGGGAGGGAGCTGCGAAGGGGGGGAAAGAGAGAATAGAACGCGGTGGTGTCGCGCGCTCCAAGGAAAGTGAGAGGCGCCAACCGCCACTCTGTGTCGTGTCGCGCGCGCGCTCTCCCTCCCTCCCTCAGGCGGTGGTGTCGCGCGCTCTAAGGAAGGAGAGGCGCCAACCGCCACTGTGTCGCGCGCGCGCTGTCTCTCTCTCTCCCTCTCTCTCTCCCCCTCAGGCCCACGCGCCCTCACACTGAAGAGACGCAGCGGCGGAACAACATGGCGGCCGCGTTGAGCGCCTCCTCAGCCGCTCGAGCTCTCTCTCTCTCTCTCTCTCTCCTCCCCTCCCCCTCTTCCTCTGCGCCCGCTTCTTCTGAGGGAATTCAAGCGAGGGCTTCTTCTGAGGGAAAGAGAAGGGTTTCTGAGGGGAAATAAAGCGAAGGCTTCTCGTGAGGGGAAATAAAGCGAGGGCCTCCCTCCCGCCCGGCTCTTTTCCCGCCCAGACTGAGGCGGACTTACATCCGGCGGGGTCCGGTTCCGCAGCTCCAAGTGGATGCGCTTCTTCATGTCCATGTCGGCGTCGTGTGGCGGCGGCGTCGTCGTGAGCAGCGGCGGCGGCGTGGGCCCGGAGCGGTGGACTCGCGGGGCAGCGCTGTGGCGAGCGAGGGAGGCAGGCCGAAGGGGAGTTGCGGAGGGCGGGAGCGCCGAGCGCCTCCTTCGTCGCCGTCGCGACTGCAGTTAAACTGGCAACGAGGCCTGGCGAGGAGTGGCTGGGCGGGCGGCAGGGGGCGCTGCTGAGGAGAAGGAGGAGGCGGAGGAAGGGGAGCCGCCTCCCGGAACCCCGCCTCCTTCGCTACCTCCTTCCCTCCCTCGCCTTCCCATCTTCGCCACAGGCATGGCGGCCATTCCTCCCTCAGCGCCCGCTTCTGGTCTATACAACACATCAGGATTCCCGCCGCCACCTCCAGGCTGGGACTGAATGGAGAGCGGCGTTGCATGGCTCACACATTGTGCTCACTTATTTATTATTATGTATTTATATTTCAAATATTTGTACCCCGCCCTTCTCTGCCCACGAAGGGGGGCTCAGGGCGGCTTACAGCCCACAAACAGGCATGTAGCCGGGGGAGTTGAGGGGCTGAGTACACACACACACGGTGGTCGGCGACAAGGCCTTACTGGTACATTATTTAAACTATTATGTTTGGGCTGGAAGTCATCCTGAAGAAAACTGAAGTCCTCTACCAGCCCGCACCACAGGAAGAACACCATCATCCTCATCACGTCAACATAGGCAAATCTGTGCTTAAGTCCGTCCAGCAGTTCACCTACCTGGGAAGCATCATTTCTTCAGACGCCAAGATTGATAAAGAGATAGATCACAGATTAGCAAATGCATAGAGTGCATTCGGAAGGGTTCACAAAAGAGTCTAGAGCAGGGGTGCTCATTAGGTAGATCGCGAGTTACTAGTCGATCTTCGACTCATCCAGTCGATCTTCGGGCCTCACCAGCCGGATGGAGCATTCCTGCCATGCGCGCGCACGCCCCGCATGCACGCACGTTCCCGCCTTCGAAGGCTCCGCCACGCTCTCCCCCACTCCCACTGCTGGCTCCTCCCGCAGGGCATTGCAGAGGGCGAGGGAGCGTGAGGCGGAGTCTTCGAAGGCTCTGCCTCACGCTCCGTCGCCCTCTGCAATGCCCCGCGGGAGGAGCAGTGTGTGCGCTCACAAGGTAGATTTTCTTTTTTTAAAAAAGTCCGTATGCTTTAAAAGTGTGGGCACTCCTGGTCTAGAGCAACAAGCACCAAATCAGTGTGTACAGAGCTATCAATCAAAACTTTATTATGGTCATAGACCAGCACAAACAGAGCTATCGTACTGTCTATTCTATATGGGTCTGAAACATGGGTCACCTATCGCCAACACCTACGACTCCTCAAACGCTTCCATCAGCGCTGTCTTTGCTCAATCCTAAATGTACACTGGACTACGTGTCGAAAGTTGCTGTCCTTGAGCAAGCAGGGATCACCAGCATTGAGGCCACGCTATTGAGAGCACAGCTGTGCTGGGCAGGGCATGTCTCTAGGATGGAGGAGATACTACTCTATGGTGAACTCGCCACGGGTCAGCGCAAGAGAGGCGTCCCCAAAAAGAGATATAAGGACTCCCTGAAAAAACATCTCACCTCGGCCAGATTGATCACCAACAATGGTCCACCCCGGCCTCACATCGGGAGGCATGGAGACGCACTATCCACAATGCTGCGGCCTCTTTCGAGAAGACACACCAAACGGGTCTAAAAGAAAAACGACAATGCAGAAAGAACTGCAACTTGGAAAAACATCACCCAAGGAGATTTTCTGCTGTACTTTCTGCAACCGAACTTGCCTATCTCAGATTGGCCTTTTTAGTCGTCATCAAGCGCTTGTAAAAAGCATGGGATGAGTCCTTCCTAAGAATCTTTGTTCGCGAAGTAATGCCAAGAGAGGTGTTTATTCATATCATGATCTGATCACCATGCTCAATATATCCCATATGCATGGGGGTATTGGGATAATGATACAAAAGGTTTGCTAGGGTAGATCCTCTCACACAGACTCAGCCCCCCAAATCAAAATCCTGACTATGGTATTGTACAACAGGTTTAAAGATTAGGATTTTCACCACCTTCTCCAGGCTGGAATTGAATAGAGCTGCATTGCTTGGCTCACAAATTGTGTTCACTTATTTATTATTTATTTATAGTTCAAATATTTGTACCCCGCCCTTCTCTACCCATGAAGGGCTGCTTACAACTGGCAACAATTCGATGCCCCCCATACAAACAGATAAAACAACAAATACATAATAACTAAACCATTAAATTAGAATAAAAGCTATTTAAAGTAGTGCAAATTGAATTGGTTGGCCATGTCTTTAAGTCTGAATTCTACGATCAACTTAATCTGAAGCCTGTCCGTAGTCCATTTTCCATAGCATTGTCGTCATTTTTATTGTCAGCCTGCTATCCAAATGCCTGGTCCCATAGCCACGTCCTCAGCTTTTTCCTGAAGGAAAGGAGGGAAGCTGTTGATCTAATTTAGCTGGGGAGTGAGCTCCACCGGCAGGGGGCCACCACCGAGAAGGCCCTGTCTCTCGTCCCCACCAAGCGCGTTTACAACGGAGGTGGGATCGAGAGCAGGGCCTCCCCGGAAGATTGTAAGCTTCGAGGTGACACTTCTGGCCTCAATAATTATTACAAGAAATTATTTACATGTTATATTTAATCTATATAAATAAAAATTTAATGTTCATTTGTGGGATTAACATAACTCAAAAATACTTGGCGAATTGACACCAAATTTGGACACAATATAGCCAACAAGTGACCATCACTCATAAAAACACTGAAAAACAGTAGAATGGACTAAAAAAGCAACAAAAAAAAATACAACGCATGCACAAAACCATATATATGCACATATATGCACACACACAACACCATATACACAGACTGGGCCACAGCAACACGTGGCAGGGGATGGCTAGTTAAAATGTATTACTATCATTTTATGTTATATACTAGCTTTACCCGGCATGCGTTGCTGTGCCCTATTTAGGAGATGCGAGAAAGTCTGAGTATGTAAGGGTAAGAATTGTTGTTAGTTATGGTGTTGTTATCCATGGAGGTACTTCAGGTCCCATAATCCATGGTCCACCCTCCTCCAAACTAGTAGAATGTAGCGTAGGTCATAGGGGCTCTGTGTGCCAAGGTAGGTTACTGTAAATTCAGGCCATACACAATGTCCCATGAGCTGAGGCCTAGTCAAGAACAGCAAGTTAATGAAGCCTTACTGTCAATTCAGGCCATACACAATGTCCAATGAGGGGAGGCGTAGTCGGAAGAATCAAGTTAATGAAGCCTTACTGTCAATTCAGAGCTTAAACAGCATTCCATTAAGTGAGGCCTAGTCAGGGAAATTAAGTTAATGAAGCCTTACTGTCAATTTTGGGCGTGGTCTGTGTTTTGTAGGGGTGCCTCAGCCCTTTGCCTTATCCTCCTCTGACAGTTTATTATGGGTCAGAATGTTCATGTTGGCTGGCCAGTACAGGAGTTATGCAAATCTGCCCTTATTGGCAGCCAATCATGTTGTCAGAATGTAGAGGCTGGGAGAGTTGTTGGCAGCCCCGGAGGATGCTGGGAAATGTAGTTTTTTTACTCATCGTTTTGGGGGCCTTTTAGGGGTTTGGGGGGGGGGGAGTTTCTTTGCTGCAAACATACCTTGCTTGTTGCCTATTTCTGTTGGCAAGTTTGGTGTTTCTGCGTTGTAAGGTTTCTCTATTTGGGACGGTCGGTCCATGACGGGAACCCCTTTATATAATAGATTGTTATGAATCCCTTTGAGGAGATAGGGCGGTAATAAGGTATTATTATACCCTGTTTTATCTTCTCCCAAAGGAGACTCAAAGAGGCTTAACATAAAAACGTTAGCAGGGCATTTAAAATATTTAAAAAATTAAAACACAAACAGCACTAAACAAGTCAGTTAGAATCCATCAAAACGTGCTCCTAAGTTAAAAACCACAGCAACCCACTGACTTGGTCTTAAAACACCTTTAAAAGCCTGCCTGAACAAAAAGGTTTCAGCCTGTTGCCACTGGAAGAACATCAGGGAGGCGACCATTCTGGCTTCCCTGAAAAGCAGGGGGTTCCAGAGTCCAGGGACAGACACCGAGGCTCCTGCCACACAGCTGAATAAAATCCCACATTATTTGTTCCGAACTGGGACCTATGGCAGTGTGGAAGTCTCAGTCTCCCTCTCCAACCCCCTCCCCTCCTTCCTACCAACCAACTGAGCTTGAGATGGAGGTGGGACAGAATTGTTCCTAAGAACAGACTGGCAGCCAGTGGAGCTGCTGTAATGCGGGTTGACCACTCCCTGGAGCCAGCCCCGGTTAGCAACCTCGCGGTCGCTCTTTGGACCAGTTGAAGTTTATGAGCACTTCAGAAGACTGAAAACATTAAGGGCACTTCCACACAGCCATATAATTCAGAATCTTCTAAGCAGGGGCACAGGCAGCAAAACAAGGCTTACAGGGGTGTTAACCTTTCCCTATGTTATCCAGTGCTATATAACTGCCTGGAGTTACACTTCACAAATGTATCTATTCCGACTTAAACACATATTCAGCTTAAGAGCAGACCTACAGAACCTATCTCGTCTATAATCCAGCCTGTATAACCAAAGAGACAAATAAATGAGACTGAGAACAAATCAAAGTTGAATTCTCACTACTGCAGAAGTCAATATGACTATATTGGCGCTATTGTACTTTGGACATACCGTGAAATGGCATGACATGGTAATGCTCAGTAAAGTTGAAGACCGTCACAAGGAGGAAGATTACAGAGGAACTGACTTCATCAAGGAAGCCATGGACCCAGGTTAATAACATCTCTTTGGAGCTATTATTTCATAGGGCAGTGTTTCTCAACCTTTTTTGAGCCGCGGCACACTTTTAACATTAAAAAAATCCGGGGGCACACCACCAACCAAAATGACACTCTAAGACAGTAAAGCACGGCTGGGGGTTGGTGGCCTGCTGGGAGCAGCTGCTGGGAATGCCAACGCCGGGAGGGGCGGAGCCAGGCTGTGCCATGCCCCCCTCTACCCCCGGCTTCACCTCTCCCCAGCAGCTGCTCCAGCCTTGAGGGGGCAGTGCCAAGCCAGCGGTACCAGAGCCAGCACAATGCTGGCTTGGCACTGTCCCTCAAGGCTGGAGCAGCTGCTGGGAGTGCCAAGGAGGGGGAGGGGCAGAGCCAGGCCGCGCCATGCCCCACCCCTCCCCAGCTTCAGCTCTCCTACAGGCCGCGCCATGCCCCGCCCCTCCCCAGCTTCAGCTCTCCTACAGAGGAGGAGCATGAGCGGTGGACGGGCTTCAGGGGGTGGGGCTCCTCCACGCGGCTTCAGTGAACGAGGGCGAGAGTCATGGTGGATTGGAGGCTGGCTGGGGAAATGGCCGAAGGAGGCGGCGCCCCAGTCCCTTCTTTTTCTTCGCCACTGCCCGGCCCTTCCTCCTCCCCCAAGCAGCAGGAATTCGGCAGGAGGGGGGGAGGAAGGGGGGCAGAGAGCTTTTCTCGCGGCACAGCAGGAGGTCCGTCACGGCACACTAGTGTGCCATGGCACACTGGTTGAGAAAGACTGTCATAGGGTTACAATGCATTGAAGCTATCTTCTCTCTCGGCATTACTTCGCGAACGAAGATTCTTAGGAAGGACTCATCCTATGCTTTTTACAAGTGCGTTGATGACTAAAATGGCCAATCTGAGATAGGCAAGATCGGTTGCAGAAAGCACAGCAGAAAGTCTCCTTGGGTGATGTTGTTTCCAAGTTGCGGTTCTTTCTGCGTCGTCGTTTCTCTTCGAGACCCGTTCAGCGTGTCTTCTCGAAAGAGGTGGCAGTGTCTTTCAAGAAGACGTGGCTTCCTCCCGGATATAGACTTCAGCAAGGTGATGCCCGCCACCGATGCTTTGGCACCAGGATCTTCTGGGGCGTGAGCTCTGCGTGCTGGTGCCGAGCGGCAACACCCGGAGAAAAACTAGCGAGGTGCTTGTCCTCCCAATCTGGAGTCTACGTTCCATCTTCGGGTGGTGTACCCACCCTTCTTGGAACCCAGAGGATACTAGTCAACCCAAACCAGCAGCCCTTTGTGAAACTGACTTCGCCTAGAGTGCCTCAACCAAGCATCCTTGGGTCTTACCTGATCCTTGGATCCGAGCCTCTCTTCCTGGGAAAGCTATGGACCCTAGTTAGGTTACTAGTGCTAGAATGAATATATTTACTGTTAGTATGTTATACTCTACTTTTAGAATTTATTAGTTAGTTTTGTCAATACTGTATTTGTATTTTTGGATTTATGCATACTATTGTAAACCACTCCAAGCCTCTGGGGAGTGGCGGTGTATAAATGTGAAGCATAAATAAATAAATAAATCTTAATAGAACATTAACAACAGCAACAAAACACAGGAGTTGTGAATCTGCTCTGGCTTTTATTCCTCTTTCAGCCACTCCCAAGTTAAACAGCAACAGTCTTGGTGTCAAACTAGGATTCAATGCCAGCAGATCCCTATTCAATTTCTCATAGTTGCAGAAGTAGTGTTAAAATCCACGGTGGCTTTGCTATTTCTACGGCAGCGCAGTAGGAAGAAAATGTTTGCAGCAAACTAGGTTTTGAAACTGTAGGAAGCTCCATTACCTCTCATTGTCTCTCAAAAATACTCTCTAGGGATCACAATCTCCATTTGATACTGCAGTTTAGTGGCACAAAGGGGGTGGGAAGCAGAATGTTTAAAATAAGAGATGCACCCTCTGTGCAACTTGCTTGAAAACAAAAATGAACCCTTTTTGTTGAATGTTGGTGACAGCAGCAGAGATCAGGGTGTATATGCAGTTCATGAGCTGCCCACCTCTGTAGTAAACAATTTAAACTACAAAGAGAAATAGGGAAGTATATTGTCCTGCTCGTTGTTTGCATGATGAGTCAGGACTGAGAACTGGTTAGGTTTGAAGACGACAAGAAGCAATTGATTACGTCAGTAGGCTACAAATGGATTCCTTCGGATTTGAACAGTTATTTTAGCCATGGAGCCTTTTGCAGTCTATTATTTGGGTATCTCGGCATTACTTTGCGAACGAAGATTCCTAGGAAGGACTCATCCCACGCTTTTTACAAGCAGGTTGATGACTAAAAAGGCCAATCTGAGATAGGCAAGTCTGGTTGCAGAAAGCACAGCAGAAAGTCTCCTTGGGTAATGTTGTTTCCAAGTTGCGGTTCTTTCTGCGTTGTCGTTTCTCTTTGAGACTTCTTCGGCGTGTCTTCTTGAAAGAGGCCGCAGCATTGCGGATAGTGCGTCTCCATGTCTCCCGATGTGAGGCCAGGGTGGACCATTCTTGGTGATCAATCTGGCCGAGCCTGAGATGTTGTTTCAGGGAGTCCTTAGGTCTCTTTTTTGGGCCGCCTCTCTTGCGCTGACCCGTGGCGAGTTCACCATAGAGTAGTATCTTTGGGAGGCGGTGGTCCTCCATCCTAGAGACGTGCCCTGCCCAGCGCAGCTGTGTTCTCAATAGCATGGCCTCAACACTGGTGATCCCTGCTTGCTCAAGGACAGCAACATCCCTCACATAGTCGGTCCAGTGTATATTTAGGATTGTGCAAAGACAGCGCTGATGAAAGCGTTCAAGGACTCGTAGGTGTTGGCGATAGGTGACCCATGTTTCAGACCCATATAGGAGAATAGACAGTATGATAGCTCTGTACACACTGATTTCGGTGCTTTGCCTCAGGTGCTTGTTGCTCCAGACTCTTTTGTGAAGCCTTCCGAATGCACTCTATGCCTTTGATAATGTGTGAACTATCTCTTTGTCAATCTTGGCGTCTGAAGGTATACTGAAATATTTATATATTTGGGTATACTGAAAGTATATTGAAGTAAACAATTGCTAGAACGTTATTGCAATCAGGTATCAGGCTATCCATAAAGGAGTACAATTAAGTTCTAAATTAAAATCAAGATCAAAGAGTAAACATTGGACATTGTGAAACTTTACAGCCTGCTTTCCTTCATCTCCTTGCGTGATTTTCCTAAACCATTGCTACTTAAACTGTGGGTCCTGACATGAAATGGGGTCCCCTGAGCTCAATGTTGGGGTCAAGAAAAATTGGCAACAATAAAAGGTTTCTGCATGCCACCCATTTACACAAATATGTTGACAATAAAATGCAGGGTTTACAGTGGACTCTGCAGGAAATGCTTCAGCTGCACTCCGCAAGAAAAACCAGCCTGTTTAGCAAGCTTTGCAAAAGCTGATTTATCATTAAATATTTGTTTGTTATACTTTTAAACTCCCCTGTTACAGCAGCTCCACTGGCGGCCAGTCTGTCATCGAGCACAATTGAAAGCAGCAAAGACCTGGAAAAATTATTGAATAAGGTAAAGGAGAAAAGTACAATGGCAGGTTTACAGCTGAACATGAAGGAAACAAAAATAGAGGCCACAGTCAATTTACACAAATTTAAAGAAGGCAATGAAGACAGTTAACTAGCCAAGAATCTAAAGCAGGGGTGGGCAATTATTTTTTCCAAGGGGCCACACAAGAGCCAAAAAATATTATGGCGGGCCACACCTAAAGGCTGAGCCACATTCTACTCTACATAATTTATTTATATATTTATTTATTTACTATCTTTACTATATATTACACATCATTAATATTAACATATTAATATATCAAGAAATATTCATATATTATTAGTATTAATATCATAATTATATTATAGTATATATAGAGACATTATATTATATTTAAATTATAATATAATATAACATATTATTAATTATATTATATTATTATAATAAAATTATTATAAAATAGTAATAAAAACCACTAAAATTAAATTCAAGAAGACAAGGTGCGAACCAAGATGGAGGCTGACATCCTCAAGAGAGGAAGGATCCCAAGATAGAATGGCCCAATGGACCCAGCCCAGAGGTTGGCAAAGCGGACCCAGCCGCCGCCGCAGCAGAGGAGAGCAGAGCAGCAGGCGATCGGAGGCTGCAGGCCTCCGCCCGCTCTTGCCCCCCGCCGTTCCCCAGCTGATCGCCCTGCTATGGAGTGCCTGCCATCCCCAGGCCTGCAGGGGGAGCAGTCGGCAATCTTAGGCGGCTTATTCTACCTGGCGACCCAGAAGATGATCAAGTCTTCCGGGTCGCCAGGGCGATCAGCCCCGCAGGTCGCCAACTGCTCCTGCTGCAGGCGCGGATCGCCAGGCACTCCAAAGCCGCTGCTCCAAAGGGATGTCAGGCACTCCAAAGCCGCTGCGATGGGATGGCAACAGCGGTACCCCTTCTTGGCCCCGCCCCCGACGCCCTTCTCCCTGGGCCAGACAGAATAGGCTGCCGAGCCGGATCCGGTCCGCAGGCCGTAGGTTGCCCACACCTGTTCTAAAGTGTAAAGCTTTATCATTGAACACTAAAGTTAGTATTGCTCATGTGGTTGTGAATGCTAGAAAGTGAAGAAAGTTAATAGGAAGAATATCAGCTCCCGAAACACGGTTTTGGAGAAGACTTCTATTGATACCTTGGATTGTTAAAAAGACAAATAAATGTCCTGGAGCAGATCAAGCCAGAATTATTCTTACACACGCGGCCATATAACCCACAATATCTGCTTTGAGTTGGGTTATCTTGGTCCAGACTGCCATATAACTCAGTTCAAAGCAGATAATATGGGATTTTATTCAGATGTGTGGAAGTGGCCCTAGAAGGCAATGTACCTAATAGCGTGAGGAAAAAAAATAGCTCACCAGATCTGAGCAGGGCTGTTGACGATAAAAGGCTTGGAAGTATCTCATAAAATCATAAGTCATCGTTGACAGCAGATAACAACAATAAATTTGCTTTGGCTTGATTCATGCCTGGTGGCCCTTCCAAACAGTCCTTATATCCCAGGAACTGATCCCAGGTTTTCTGTTTATCCCAGATTATCTGGCATTGTGAGCTTATAATGCAGTTCAAAGCAGAAAACCTGGGATCAGATCCTGGGATATAGGGCCTGTCTGGAAGGACCCTCTGTAGTCACAGGAGAGTTTTGCATGTATGTTAATGTTTATATGAGTACCACAAGTTCAGCAAGTTGTAATTGGCCTTGAGTTGCTTTGGATCCCATTCTGGAGAAAGGTGAGATATTAAACAAGCATACTATATTTCTCCTAACACAGATTGAAACTAATTGTCATAATAATAAAAAAAGTTTCAAAACCATTCTCAATCTGTGGTCTGTGGACCCTTGTAGGACTGCAATGTCATCGGGAGATCTGTGAAGGCTTGAAGAAATACGAGCTTTTATAATTCAGTCAGTCAGTCAATAGCCTTTATTTCGGTCAACAAACCATTGGCTAAGAGCTTATAATTGACAAACGAACGGGTGAAAGACAGATGAGTGGATGGTCCAAGCAGGGGCGGTCCTACCGGTAGGCAAAGGACGGCACTGCGTGGGGCGCCATCTGGGTAAAGGGCGCATTCCCCCGCCCGCCAGACCGCGTCTGGCTGATGTTCCGCTTTTGGGCCTTGTGCACTCCGACGCCGCGCCGTAGCAAACCTCCCTGCGTGCCGAATATGGAGTGCTGTGTTTACAGGTTTCTGCGCCTGCGCACAGGAGCTTCTGGGCATGCACGGAGGGGGGGGCGTGCCGAATAGGGAGTGCTGTGTTTACAGGCTTCTGCGCGTGCACACAGGAGCTTCTGGGCATGCGCGGAGGGGGGCGCCCGAATAGGGAGTGCTGTGTTTACAGGCTTCTGCGCCTGCGCACAGGAGCTTCTGGGCATGCGCGGAGGGGGTCGTGCCGAATAGGGAGTGCTGTGTTTACAGGCTTCTGCGCCTGCGCACAGGAGCTTCTGGGCATGCGCGGAGGGGGGTCGTGCCGAATAGGGAGTGCTGTGTTTACAGGCTTCTGCGCCTGCGCACAGGAGCTTCTGGGCATGCGCGGAGGGGGCAAAATAATGTTTTGGGGGCATCACAATAATGTTCGCTTACCATTTAAAATTACCTTAGGCCGCCCCTGGGTCCAAACGTGTCTAGTTTGACCATCTAAATGAAATTCTCCATGTAACCAAATCTTTCTTGTGCCCCGTGTCTATTAGATGTATGGCTTGCTTTGGCTTTCTGAGCATGCTGGTCTAAACATGGTGCAATGGAACAAGATTAATTGGAATAAATGCTGCACTGTTCTCCCATCTATTGCTTTAAAAAAAGAATGGGCATAGGGCAGTATGGCCACTATATTTGTGTAACCATCATGATGTGAAGTTTTTTCAAAAATAGATATGTGCAGAAGATACAAATTTGTCCATACCAACTGTTCACTTCTCATGCCTCGTCTTTACTCTGGTTTGAGCAATCGTGCTTTCTGATGACTGCAACCGTATCTCCACAATCAGGTGGAACTTTAGTTAGACACTCACTTTTTACAAGAACCTAAAGTGGGAGTAACACTGCTTTCTCCTCTAGCCATTAGATTATAATTATTTTGGACATATGTTAGATTTTCCCCAGGAGGTGGCGCTCAGGTAACACATTGGCATCACCTACTTCTGCAAAAAAAAAACCCAAACAAACAAAAAACAAAAAGGGATGGATTCGTGCTGGAATGAACAAGTGCTTAGATTTATATTTTATGAACAATATTCTAAGCATAATATTACGTTCAAAGCTTCACGACTTGCTTGTTAGCTCGAGGTCTGCCATTCATAGCACCACACACAACAACATCTAGGAACAGATGAGCACTCTTCCTCTTTCTTTAATCTGTGTAATCTGGGATGCAATTGAGGAAACTCGGGAAAGTAGATCTAGTAATAAAACCTCAGTTTGATTCTGACAGGATGCCTAAAAAGAGCTACCCTCCCATCAGAAGCATCTAGTGAATGAGATAGAATGTAGCTGTGTAGTTTTAATATTGCAAATTACAAAAAAATGCTTACTCTTTTTACAGTTGTTGCTCTACGGTGTTTTCTGATTCCTTTGCTTTGTTTTTACAATTGTTCTGTTATGTTTTCTGTCTGTCAAAAACATGTTTTACATAGCTGTGAGTGTGTATACACACATGAGAAACATCCAGCTGATGGCTGCAAGAGCTTATAGTTTTTAAAATTAACCTTCTCTCGGTAATTTATTTATTTATTTATTATTTGGACTTGTACGCTGCTACTCCCCGTGGGCTCAGAGCAGCTCACAGTCATAAAAACATACAGAAATAAAACAACAAGTTATGCTAGATCAATAAGTAGGGTTTTTCCAACTTGGCAACCGAAGGCTAGCTGGAAGAGATGGGTCTTGCAGGTCTTGCGGAAAGATAGTAGACTCTGCAAGGCCCACACTTCACTTGGGAGAGTATTCCAGATTGAAGGCGCTACCACAGAAAAGGCTGTGCGCCGGGTCGATGTAAGACGGATTGCTTTGAAGGTCGGTACTTCAAGGGGGTTTAGTTGTTTGGAACGAAGTAATCTCCGAGTTTGATAGGAGATCAGACAGTCCCTCAGATACAGCGGCCCCAGACCATATAAGTGTCAGATTATTGCATTTTGAATAGCAATTCATGAGTCAGCACAATATATATTTTCGCAGTTTGAGATGACCTGCAGTGTGACATGTTTGACACCAGATGGCGCTGTCTCAAGACTGCTAAATGGAACCTTGAGGAATTTCTGTTACAAAGTGACAGTTGGGATTTAATATCTGTGAGGAAAGGATGTTTAGAAAGGTAGCTGTGATGGCTGTTGTTTTTCGATGTTTTGCCAGTTATTGTTAAATACAATTCAATACAAAGTTATATATTTACCTTGTGAATTGAATGAGAGTTTCATTATTCACTCGAACAGAGACTGGAGTTTTTGGGCCGATGGGGAATTAAACTTCTATATTTCTGTTGCCTATCCACTGTGACATAAATACTCAACGCCGAAGAATAAGGCCTTTAAAGTTAACACCATCACCTTGAAGGTGCTCCGGTGCTCGACCAGAAGCCAATGGAGCTGCTGGAGAATAGGTGTTATGTGACATCTCACTGGAGTTCCAGTGAGAAGTTGTGTAGCGGCATTCTGGACGAGCTTAAGCTTCCGGATCACGGACAAAGGCAGGCCAATGTAAAGGGCATTACAGTAGTCCAGTCTCGAGATGACAGTGGCTTGGAGCACTGCGGCCAGGTCGTCTCTGGATAAGTAGGGAGCCAGGCGCCTAGCTTGCCGCAGATGGAAAAAAAGCAGTTTTGCTGACGGTGGAGACCTGGGCTTCCATCGACAGCAACGGGTCTAAGACGACCCCAAGGCTCTTAACTGAGGATGTCGGGCATAATGCCTCACCACCCAAGCTAGGCAGTCGGACCTCCCCACCCACCGGGCGGCCCAGCCACAGTATCTCCGTCTTTGCTGGGTTCACACTCAATCTGTTCTATCTGTTCAATTCTGTTGCTAACAGCTGGAAAAGGTTTACACATCCAACACTTTGGAGAATGAACAGTCATTATTAGTCAATCTTTCAGCTAAACTGTTATACTGAACATAACTGAAGACCTGCAACAAGTGCAGAAGACTCCCGAGGCCACGTTTTTGGGGAAATATCATGTGCATGGACCTCCAGATTTCATCAAACTGGGTTGAATAAGGTATATTGTCTTCAATATATTTTTGTCACCTTAACATTTGCAGCTAGGACTGGAAAGTTGCAATAGGGAGGGGTTATCTAGTCTTCCCGTCTCGCCTTCGAAACTTGTGCTGAGTCACAACTGAAATGTACTTATCATCCCTGAACAGACCGTAGGAAGAGCTCGGTGCGTATTCTGAATGCTTTTAAGTTTTGCAAGGATGCTTTCATGCAAACGTGTGTAGTAAACCTAATTTATTCTTGCTATTTTCAGCTAAATTAAATTTACCATTCAGTTTACATTACTGTGCTACTTCACAGCTTAATTCTAGAACATTTAACACCTGTTAAATTGTGTCAGGAGGTCAAAGTTAAGATGTTTTGTTTTCCTATGCCTTACTGAAGCATGCAGCTCACCGCAGGTGAAAATAGCAGAGTCTTGCCATGAAAGAATGTGGGTTTCCCGCCCGCCCCCCCCCCTAGAATACATGTACACAAGTTCCTCCAGTGGTACATAACTGATCCTCCACATTTGTGGATTTGATTATCCATGCATTAGATTTTTTTAAAATCCTCTCTAGGAATCTCTAGGTCCTTTAGTACAGTGTTTCCCAACCAGTGTGCCGTGGCGCACTAGTGTGCCGTGAGCGATCATCAGGTGTGCCGTGGGAAATTGGAAACTCCAATACCCTTTCTTCCCCCTCCTGCTGAACACTTTTTCTTCTCCACTCGGGCTCCCTTCTTCCCAGCCTCGCTCTGCTTGCTTTGCCTCGCTTTGCTCACGCTGCCGCCATTTTGATCCGAGGGGGAAGCGTGAGCGTGTTCAGGAGGGTAGGGGGGAGGGAGGAAGATGTGGGGCAAGTCTGTGCAGTAGCGCCCGCAAGGGGCCTTCCTCCCTCCCCCCTCCCCTCCTGAAGAAGGGAGCTCGAGTGTAGAAGAAAAAGTAAGTGTTCGTCAGGAGGGGGGAAGAAAGGGCGCGGAGGGGAGGGGGAGGAAGAGGTCTCTGTCGAAAGCTGGCATGGGCAAACTTGGACCTTCCAGGTGTTTTGGACTCCAACTCCCACCATTCCTAGCAGCTTCAGGCCCTTTTCCTCCCTCCCCCCTCAGCCACTTAAGAAGGAAAGGGCCTCAGGCTGTTAGGAGTGGTGGGAGTTGAAGTCCAAAGCACCCAGAGGGCCGAAGTTTTCCCATGCCTGTTTTAGGGACCTTAAAGTGGTGAGCCTCCTTCCAACATTGTGATTCTGGATAGAAAACAAACAACGTAACATAACATTGTTTGAGTCCACAGTGCTCTCTGGGTGTAGGTGAACTACAACTTCCAAACTCAAGGTCAATTCCCAAGCAAACCCTTTCAGTACTTTCTGTTGGTAATGAGAGTTCAATCTGCCAAGTTTGGTTCAATTCCATTGTTGCAAATGTTCAGGATGCTCTTTGATTGTGTGCTAACTATAAATCCCAGAAACTGTAACTCCCAAATGTCAAGGTCTATTTTCCCCAGACTCCATCTGTGTTCACATTTGGGCATATTGAGTATTCATGCCAAGTTTGATCCTGATCCAACATTGTTTGAGTCCACAGTGCTCTCTGGATGTAGGTGAACTACAACTCCAAAACTCAAGGTCAATACCCACCAAACTCTTATAGTATTTTCTCTTGGTTATGGGAGTTCTGTGTGGGAAGTTTGATTCCATTCCATCATTGGTGGAGTTCAGAATGCTCTTTGATTGCGGGTGAACTATAACACCCAGCTGTTGAGCAAGACCTTTGTGTGTGTCTTTCTGCCATTCCTGCCAGGATGTCTATGTTGTGTTAATCGAAACAGGCCCAGGTTTCACACTGAGTGTATAAATACATTTCAAAACTATGTATTACTATGTTAGAGTGTCATGTTGGTTGGTGGTGTGCCCCAGGATTTCATAAATGTAAAAAATGTGCCGCGGCTCAAAAAAGGTTGAAAAACACTGCTTTAGTACAACTCTATGATTAACTTCCTCTGGAGTTGAGCATAGAGTCATTCTGGAAGACCTAGAGATTCCTAGAGAAAACACCTCTCTAGGAATCACTAGATCCTCTAGTGCGATTAAGGAATCATCTTCCACAAGAAGTCGACGATACAGACATTCCTATAGGGGTGCTCTTTCAAGTTAAAACAAATATAGCATTTTAATTCACCTTTTCAACAGGAATTGGGAAGTGTCAGGCTGGTATTCTCCAATTAATTTAGGCTGATTATGCAAAGATAATTCAGCATTTCCCCCCCAACTTTTGATATGAGAATTCATACTCTTCCCTGCAGTTTTTGTATTGCGATGCTTTCTTGCAAAGTCATTCTCGTGCGGCAGTATTAAAGATGTGACAAATATCTAATATCTGCCACCTAAAGAAACCACTTCATACCACCTAATAGGAACCCCCAATGGTGCAATGGGTTAAACCCTTGTGCCGACTGCTGACTAAAAGGTCGATAGTTCGAATATCAAGGATGACCCTAAGCAAGCACACGTTTAGCCTTCTCATAGTCCTACCCAGAAATACGATGGACATTGAAACCCTAATGGTCTATTCTCCATTATTTTTATTTATTTATTTATTTATTATTCGGGCTTCTATGCCGCCGACTCCCTGAGGCTCGCGGCAGCTTACAGGAGCCGAAGGGCACAGTAAAATACAGACAATAAGCAGTTAAAAACAATTAAAAACAACAGCAGTACAGTAATTAATAACACAGTTAAAACAATGAACAGCACATCATCCTCAGAAGAACGAATAGATGGCGGGGCATGGGCAGGACTTACTCACCAAAGGCCTGCTTAAACAGGTATGTTTTACAGGCCCGTCTAAACGGGAGCAAGTCCTTCATAGCCCGAGTTCCGGCCGGGAGGCGTTCCACAGCGTAGGTGCTATGACAGAGAACGCCCTCCGGCGGGTAGCAGTCAGCCTTGCGAGTTTAGCTGAAGGTATCCCCAGGAGATTGGAGTCCTCAGACCGAAGTGATCTCGGAGGGCAATATGGGGTGAGACGGTCCCTCAAATACGCTGGCCCCAGGCCGTGTAAGGCATTAAAGGTGAGGACCAACACTTTGAAGGTGATCCGGTGCTCAATTGGCAGCCAGTGCAGATCCTGCAAAACAGGTGTTATGTGGGCGCCAGCTGGCGTGCCAGACAGGAGCCGGGCGGCAGTGTTCTGCACTAGCCTGAGCTTCGGGTCACCGACAGAGGAAGGCCAACGTAGAGCGCGTTGCAGTAATCCAGCCTTGAGATGACTGTGGCTTGGATCACCGTGGCCAGATCGTTCCGGGAGAGATAGGGGGCCAGCCTCCTTGCCTGTCGCAGATGAAAAAAGCGATCTTGCTGACCGCAGAGACCTGGGCCTCCATGGTCAGCTGGGAGACCAAATGGACCCCCAGGCTCTTTACGGAAGGCGATGGGCATAACACCGCACCGTCCAGGCTCGGAACATTAACATCACCCGGGCGAAGCAGCCACAAGATCTCCGTCTTCACCGGATTCACCCTCAACCTACTGGCTCGCAGCCATCCAGTAACGGCTTCGAGGCAGTGTTGGAAATTATCGGGGACAGAACCCGGCCTGCCCTCCATCCTCAGAATGAGCTGGGTGTCGTCAGCGTACTGGTGACACTCCAGCCCATAACTCCGCACCAGCTGTGCAAGCGGCTGCATGTAGATGTTAAATAACAGAGGGAGAGAATGGCCCCCTGGGGGACCCCACAGAGTAGTGGGGAGCCCTCGGAGACCACCTCGCCCCTCCTCACACGCTGAGACCGCTGGTGGAGGAAGGAGGTCAGCCATTTAAGGGCTGTCCCCCTCACTCCAGCCATGGCCAGGCAGTGGATCAATAGATTGTGGTCGACCGTGTCAAACGCTGCCGTGAGGTCCAATAACACGAGCAGCGCAGACCCGCCTTGGTCGAGCTGGCAGCGGAGTTGGTCTGTGATGGAGACCAGAACCGTCTCCGTCCTGTGCCCCGAACGGAATCCGGACTGGAAGGGGTCTAGCCATGTTGCATCATCTAAGAAGGACTGCAACTGCTCCGTTATTGCCCTCTCAACTACCTTCCCCAGGTACGAAAGGTTCGACACTGGTCGGTAGTTGGAGGGAGCACTCTGGAAAGACTCCTTGCTCAAGGGAGCTGTTTACGATGTTCAACAGAGGCCCACGTAACCCCTCAGGCACGATCTAACAAGCCAGGAGGGGCACGGGTCGAGGGAGCAGGTGGTAGGCCTAGTTGCAGCCACTATCTTATCAACAGCATCTGCGTCCAGTGGCTGAAACCGGTCGAGGTGGGCCCGGCGGAGGGCCACGGGGTCTCAAGTTCTCTTACTGTGTCAACCGTGGCTGGAAGGTCCCGGCGGAGGCTTAGTATCTTGTCTGTGAAGAAGCTCTGGAAAGCACCGGCAGTGAGGGCCTGATCACTATTTTTTGGGACAGTAGGGACCGTCGTCAAAGACCGAATTACCTTGAACAATTGGGCCGGGCGTGAGCTAGCAGACGCTATTGAGGCGGAGAAGTACACATTTTTGGCCGCCTTGACAACACGCTCATAAGCATCTTTGAATAGCTTATAAGCTGATACTGAGGCTCCGTCGCGGAGTTTCCTCCACACGCGCTCTAGTCGTCTCCTCTCCCGCTTCATCGACCTAAGATCTGCTGTGTACCAAGGAGATCGATGTTTGCGGGGTCGGAGAGGACGCCTGGGGGCAATCTCGTCGAGAGCTCTAGCAAGAGAGGTGTTCCAGGAGTGAACCTGATCATCGACTGAGACGCTGATAGACTCCAGATCCCTCAGAGCATTCAAGAACCTTTCGGGTTCCATAAGTCTCTTCGGGCGAACCCAAATCCGTTCGGCACCCTTGCATGGGGGGGGGGGGGGCGTTGCTCAACCCGGATTTAATTAATTTGGGAAAGTGAGCACTATTTTGGACCAGGCTGTGCAACTAAATGGAAAAGAAGAGTTTTATATTATCTATATTTATAAAGGAAGAGTCGTCATGGAAAGACCGTCCCAAACAGAGAAACCTTACAACGCAGAGACACCAAACTTGCCAACAGAAATAGGCCTCAGACAAGGTAGGTTTGTAGCAAAGAAACTTTCCCCCCCAAAACCTAAAAGGCCCCCAAAACAACGAGTAAAAAAACCTACATTTTCCAGGATCCTCCGGGGCTGCCAACGACTCTCCCAGCCTCTACATTCTGACAACATGATTGGCTGCCAATAAGGGCAGATTTGCATAACTCCTGTACTGGCCAGCCAACATGAACATTCCGACCCATAATAAACTGTCAGAGGAGGATAAGGCAAAGGGCTGAGGCACAAACACAAACACCCAATTCACTTCCCACAGAAAATTTACACCCCTACAAATCACAGACCACGCCCAAAATTGACAGTAAGGCTTCATTAACTTAATTTCCCTGACTAGGCCTCACTTAATGGAATGCTGTTTACGCTCTGAATTGACAGTAAGGCTTCATTAACTTGATTCTCCCGACTAGCCCTCAGCTCATTGGACATTGTGTATGGCCTGAATTGACAGTAAGGCTTCATTAACTTGCTGTTCCTGACTAGGCCTCAGCTCATGGGACATTGTGTATGGCCTGAATTTACAGTAACCTACCTTGGCACACAGAGCCCCTATGGCCCACACTACATTCTACTACAGTTTGGAGGAGGGTGGACCATGGATTATGGGACTTGAAGTACCTCCATGGATAATGGGATTTGTAGTACTTCAAAACCCATCATTCCCCACAGACCACTGTGTCCAAGAACCAAGACCGATAAAGACCAAACTTGGCAAACAATGCACCCCATGACCCACATTCCATCCGACTGCAGATTAGAGGAGGACACACCATGGATAATGGGATTTCAAGTACCTCCACTCACTTCCAAAGTACCCCACCCACACACGCATCAACCTCTACCTCAACACAGCAGACGGAAAGACAAAAAACATTGTATATCCACAAGCTATGCAGAACGCCAGCAACACCACACAACTCCACAGGACTCCAACATCCCACCCACCAAAACAACCCACAACAACACAGCAGTGACCCCAACAACACCATAACTAACAACAACTCCAACCCTTACATACTCAGACTTCCTCGCATCTCCAAAATAGGGCACAGCAACACGTGCCGGGTACAGCTAGTTATATTATATTTTTTTTATTTATTTTGATTTTTGACTGCCACTCCCGGAGGCTCGGGGCGGTTTCCATGAGAGATAGAATGAGTAAAACATAATATAAGAACAAGAACTTTAAAAGCAGTTTAAAAGATCATAACATTAATCAAAAGCCTGCTTGAATAGGTGGGTCTTGCATGCTCTGCGGAAGGTGTACAGATTGTGCAGAGCACGAATCTCCGACGGCAATGCATTCCACAGCACCGGGGCAATGATTGAAAAGGCCCTCCGCTGAGCTGTAGTTAGGCGGAAAGATCTTAAGCTGGGGATGTCCAAGAGGTTCTGGTCCTCTGATCGCAGTGATCTCGGGGGGTTGTATGGGACTAGGCAATCCCTTAGATACACTGGCCCCAGACCATGTATGGCCTTGAAAGTGAGAACTAACACCTTGAAAGTGATCCGGAATTCAATTGGTAACCAGTGCAGATTCCGGAGTATAGGTGTTATACAACAACTCGCAGGCTCCCCTGCGAGAAATCGGGCTGCGGTATTCTGCACTAATGTAAGTTTCCAGATCAGAGTCAAGGGCAGGCCAATGTAAAGAGCGTTGCAGTAGTCAAGTCGTGAGATGACCGTAGCTTGGATTACCGTGGCCAGGTCATTCCGGGACAGATAGGGAGCCAGACACCTCGCCTGACGAAGATGGAAAAACGCAGTTCTGCTGACACTGGAGACCTGGGCCTCCATTGACAGCAGAGGGTCCAAAAGGACTCCCAGGCTTTTTACTGCTGATGACAAGCGTAGTGCCTCGCCATCCAGGGTCGGTAGTTGGATATCCCTATCGCCCGGACGGCCCAGCCAAAGGATCTCCGTCTTCGCCAGATTCACCTTCAACCTGCTGGCCCGCAACCATCCAGTAACGGCTTCGAGGCAAAGCTGGAAATTATTGGGTATGGATTCCGGCCGGCCCTCAATCCTCAGAATGAGCTCAGTGTCATCAGCGTACTGGTGACACTCTAGCCCAAAGCTACCTACCAGCTGAGCGAGCGGTCGCATGTAGATGTTAAATAACAAAGGGGAGAGTATGGCTCCCTGGGGGACCCCACAAGATAGAGGGAACCCCCCAGAGGCCGACCCCCCCCATAACACTCGCTGTTTCAGATTGTGGAGGAAAGAGGACAGCCAATTTAACGCTGTCCCTCGCACTCCAGTCACGGCCAGGCGGTGCATCAAAAGATCGTCATCTACTGTATCGAACGCTGCTGTGAGGTCCAATATAATCTATTATATAAAGGAGGTCCCGTCATCGAACGACTGACAGAGACAGAGAAACCTTCCAAGGCAGAGACACCAAACTTGCCAACACAAATAGGCCTCAGGCAAGGAAGGTTTTTAGCAAAGAAACCTTCCCCCCAAAACCTAGAAGGCCCCCAAAACAATGATACAAAAAAACCTACATTTCCCAGCATCCTCTGCGGCAGCCAGCGAAACCCATTGGCCAACATCGGCCCACACAAAATGCAGGGAGGCTGAGTAACCATAGTAACGCTGGGCACAGCCAGCCAAGGCTAGGATAGAATGCTGAGTGATTTGATTTCAGTCAGTTGGTGCCTGAGAGTTAAACTGTCAAAACCAAACTCTATGAGGGAGCAATTCTCCAGCAATTCCTACCCACACAACACAACACAACTTCCTATCACAACCCATCCCCCCAACCTTACGGGACCCCGCACACACAACACCTACCACCACCACAAACAAAAACCAACTCCACCTATACTCCAACCACAACACAACACAACACTGCACTGATACTCTACAAACACACACAAACACCCCAAACACCCCACCAACACAAGCATTCCACAACATACTACCACCCACAATTCCACCACACACCCACTAACTCACCAAAAAAGTAATACCTACACACAACACAATACGCACATAACACAACCTTGCGTCTACTGCTTAACCCATTTGTATGCCATTCCTTCCTTCCACACAGGCAGAAACTGACCCAAAAGACAAGCCATGCCTTCTAAGAAGAACAACATCGGACGACACACTCGCAACGCTACATACATCAAACAAAAAAGGGCAGAACAAACGCCAGAACAGAAACACAGTTTCTTTTTTTGAAATCCAGAGTTGGGAAACCGCAGAACCTCATCAACACAGCAGACGGAAAGACAAAAAACATTGTATATCCACAAGCTCTGCAGAACGCCAGGAACACCACACACCGACAACTCCCCAGGACTTCAACATCCCACCCACCAGAACAACCCACAACGACACAGCCATGACCCCACCAAGACCATAAGTAACATCAATTCCAACCCTTACATACTCAGACTTTCTCGCATTTCCTAAATAGGGCACAGCAACGCGTGCCGGGTACAGCTAGTACAATATAATACTACTAATGATATTGTGATATTATAATTGTATATTTGTTTTACACGCAATATTACTAATGATCTTGCGATATAATGTTATGGTGCAATGTGATGTGTAGTACTGATATTGTGCCATGGCAGTAATGTAGTTTGTTGTGTTTCCAGTTTGCCGTTAGCCGCTCTGAGTCCCCTTCGGGGTTGAGAAGGGCGGCATATAAATATTGTAAAATAAAATAAATAAAATAAATAAAAGAGGGAGCGGTCAATGTTCTGCGGAAAATGTTTGGACTCCTGTCTCAGAAGAACAGATCACTAAAGTTAAGAGAGTTTAGGAAAGTATCCGAAGCTCAAAACTGTTCAGAAATTGGCTGTTGCTTTGCGGGGTGATTGGGACCTGTTTGCTGCAAAGAAGAAAAAGCATATTTGGACAGGGATATGCCTTTCTGGGAACGTGAATTTAAACACCTTTGCGGCATGATAAGGAAATGCAGTATTAACACACCGGTGTCCATAGCAGATAAGATGCGTTGGGTGGGTAGCTTCTTTCTCTTTTTTGGAAACACTCATTTGCACTAAAGCATTAGATGTGCCAGATGAGGGGAACACTCCTTTTGTATACATAAATATATAAAATAAAGCATTGCAAATGGCAAGCCTAGAAGAAGACCATTCATACTCTGGAAATCCACAGCAGCCGGCAGCAACCGCGGAGGAGTATGCAGTCCCAGGTAATGACTTCTATGCTGGGAAGGGGGAACGTTGAAAGTTAACCCATAGTTTTGCTAGAGTTGTATGCACTCTGGTTCTCTCTGCTTTACAGCCCTTATCCATGGTCAGGGCCGTAGCCAGGATTTTGATTCGGGGCTGTGACTGGGTGGAAGAGGGTCTACCTAGCAAACCTTTTGTATTGTTATCCCAATAACCCCATTAATGTGGGATATAATGAGCATGGTGATCAGATCATGTTATGAATAAACATAACAGTTTAAATAATGTACCAGTAAGGCCTTTTCGCGGACCACCCTGAGAATTTCGAGGGGGGGGGGCTGAAGCCCCCTTACCCCCCCCTGGCTACATGCCTGTCCATGGTAAACTTTTGGGGGGGGGATGTTGTGAATGTCTTTCCCATGTTTTGTGTATCTCCAACAAGAATGGGGTGTTGTGTGGTTTCCAGGCCGTGTTCTAACAGCATTTTCTCCTGATGCTTCGCCTGCATCTGTGGCTAGCACCTTCAGAGGATCTGATGATAGTAAAGCTTTACTACCACCAGATCCTCTGCTTCATGGCCATCGGATCCTCTGAAGATGCCAGCCACAGATGCAGGTGAAGCATCAGGAGAAAATGCTGTTAGAACATGGCCATACAGCCTAGAAACCACACAACACCCCATTCTTGTTGTAGATACACAAAACATGAGGAAGACATCCACAACAAAACTTCGGGAGAGAATGCTGGTAGAGCATGAGTGATTCCAGCCTTGAAAGCCTTCGACAATACATACAACAAGAATCTCCAGGCACCATTTTTTATGGTGTTGGAAGCGACTTGAGAAACTGCAAGTGGCTTCTGGTGTGAGATAATTGGCCATCTTCAGAGACATTGCCCAGGGAACTGGGACTGTGGCACAGCTGGCTGGGTGTCAGCTGCATAAGCTCTCTACAGACTAGAAGGTCATGAGTTCGAGGCCTGCCCGGTTTGAGGTGGGCTCTCGACCTATTGTGTAGCCTGTTGTCAACCTTTGCAACCCGAGAGACAGTTGCATCTGTCAAGTAGGAAATTAAGGCACCACTTAGTGGGGAGGCTAAATTTAACTGATTTACGAGGCCATAAAAAAGATCTCCAGGAAACACTATGAGGAATGAAGGAGTGCGACGGCTCCCCCTGGTGGCCAGATGTTAAATTGCCTCTGTCTGTCTTGTGTGTTGGTGTGTCTAAATGTAATGTGTACATTGTAATCCGCCCTGAGTCCCCTGCGGGGTGAGAAGGGCGGAATAGAAATAAAGTTAATAATAATAATAATAATAATAATAACCCCCGGATGTGTTACCATTCAGTAGGAGGCTTCTCTCAGGTTCTCACATGTGAAGCTGGAGGTGACATATGGGAACTCAGCCTGTCTTGCGGATTCGAATCACCAGCAGTTCAGCTGGCACAACACTCGAAAGTTAAATATATGAACAAAAATGGATGCAAAACACTAGAGGGCAGTGCTTCTCTTTCATCTTCCCATGCTGTCCTACCTGGATTGTCAATGCTAGTGTGTGCATTTGAATTGCAGTTGTTCTAGGGCAGTGGTTCTTCCTAGTGCGGTGACCCCTTAATACAGTTCCTCATGTTGTGGTGACCCCCAACTATAAAATTATTTTCATTGCTACTTCACAACTAAATTTTGCCACTGGTATGAATAGTAATGTAAATATCTGATATGCCAGATGTATTTTCACTCACTGGACCAAATTTGGCACAAATACCCAATGTGCCCACATTTGAATATTGGTGGGGTGGGGGTTGATTATGTTCTTTGGGACTTGTAGTTACTGGGTGTAAATAGGCTATTCAAATGAACCGGCTGGACAGGGTGGACCCTCTTTTACTGATCCCACCTCTGCCACCAATTTGTGATTATGAGGTCACTACGTATCTGACCTAATGTAAAAGGGTGTTGTATAACTTTAATTTAAGGATCCCTTAAATATGAAGAGATTAGCCACCAGATTGTGAGGACTGTTGTTGTTATCAGTTATCTAGGAGGGTCTGTCACCAATTATTGTGGGACTTCAAACTGTGTAACAAGACAGGTTAGAAACACTTTCCTGTCTTGCTTTACTCTGAGGCTGGACTATTAAAATACGGAACAGAGAGAGATTGTTGATGAAAAGAACAATAACAGTTTATTTATAGCTTGGCACAAAAGCGTGATGGATACGTTATAACTTCTTAGAGGCTCAACTCATCATGGTTACGTTGGTATTGTAGAAGATACAAAGTTTAAAATGTTTGACTGTTACTATTACTCAGTTAGATCAGTATGTAACTATCTCACACGCAGACCTTCTTTCCTCCTATAGGCACCTTGCCTATCTCTAGCCCTCAGGCTCTATACAAACAGACTGGCTCGCAAGCTCAGCCTACTAGAACTGTCTCTATACAGCTCCAAAACCAGACTGCCCTCAGAACCTGCTCTCTCCTAGAACTGGTCTGACAGTTAAACTGTCAAAATTCAAACTTCCCCAGAATTCTATTCTTGGCTGTGGCAGAAAGCTGTTGACTCCTCCCACCTCTGCCTTACAGCCATGTTGCTATGACAACTCTTCCCCAAGGTGGGCCTTCACTGAAGAAGTGCACCTTCCCTAAACATCTAAACATCTCAATACATATTCAATCCTCAATCCTATAATAAAAAAATAAACACTTCTGCACACTGGGATTTATAGTTCACCTACAATCAAAGAGCATTCTGAACTTCACCAATGATGGAATTGAACCAAATTTGGCACACAGAACTCCCATGACCAACAGAAAATGCTGGAAGGGTTTGGCGGGCATTGACCTTGAGGTTTGGAGTTGTAGAGCACTGTGAACACAAACAATGATGGATTTAGACCAAACTTGGCAATATGCCCAAATATGAACACTGGTACAGTTTGGAAAAAGAGACTTGATATTTGGGAGTTGTAGTTGCTGGGATTTATAGTTCACCTACAATCAAAGAGCATTCTGAACCCCACCAATGATAAAATTGGGCCAAATTTCTCACACAGAACCCCCATGAACAACAGAAAATACTGTCTTTTCTGATGGTCTTTGGCGACCCCTCTGACATCCCCTCGCGACCCCCAGGTTGAGAAACACCGTTCTAGGGCCACAACTAACCCATGGTAAGACTGAACATGAGCATCTATATACTGTAACCATCAGTCTCTGCTTCAAACCTTTAGTTAGCCTGGCATATTTTGCAGGTCGTGCTGCGGGTAGTTAGGGATTGAGCCTTCAAGTGCACAATAATGCACTGAAGTGACAGGAGGATCGGGAGAGATCAAGGGTAAACATGAGTGTGAAAGGGAGAAATGTGCCAAGAGGAAGACGTGCCAAGATCCCATCTGGAAATCGATGTGAAAGAACATACGTATCCAGAAGAGGTCTCTACAGTCGCTTACGCACCCACCACCATGGAAGGCAATCATACTTGGCTACGAGTGATAGCCTCTGATGTGATGATGATAAACATGAATAGAATATGGGAAAGTAACATTACTTTCAATTGTTTGAGCATACACTGCCCTTTAGTAGTTGTGTTGTTCCAGTCAAGATGTATTCAGACGGGTTTTGTCTTTGCTTTCCTCTGAGGTTGAGAGAGTGTGACTTGCCCAGATGGTGGATTGCCATGGCTGAGCAGAGGTTCAACTCGGGTCTCTCAGAGTCCTATTCCTATGCTCAAACCACTACACCAGGCCTGGGCAAACTTTGGCCCTCCAGGTGTTTTGGACTCCAACTCCCACAATTCCTAACAGCCAGTAGGCTGTTAGGAATTGTGGGAGTTGGAGTCCAAAACACCTGGAGGGCCAAAGTTTGCCCAGGCCTGCACTACATGGTTCTGCCTCTCACAGTCCAGTGGTGCTGACAGTGAAATTTCAGCTGGCATGACAAGCTCCGTCTGTTAAAGTTCTCTTTTACACAACTGTCCTTTTTGCATCTGTCCACCATAGTTGAAAATAGTCTTGGGAGTATGCAGGCCCAGTTCGTCCGTTAGGCGGACTACACAGGTGCGTAGGGCGGCGTCACCCGGGAGGGGCGTCACCACCTGGGAGGGCCCGCCGCGCCGACTCCACCCTGCCCCGCCACCCGCGCCGCTGCCCCACCCGCCATTGCGCCGGCCAGCCTCCTCTCGCAGCCTGTGGTGGCTCCGTGGCCAGCGCCGCCGCCAGGCCCTCCGCTGGCCAGGCCTCCACAGCCAGCTCCACGGCCTGCGCCAAGGCTGCCGCGCCCGCCGGGCCTTTGTTAGGCCGGCCGCGCCTCACGCATGCGCAGAAGCTTCTACAGGTGCTACAGCGCCTGTAGGAGCTTCTGCGCATCTTGCTCTGCTGCTCGCACACTCAGGAGCGACACCTCCCCCGCTTTGGAGCCAGTGCGCATGCGCGCACTTTCGCATGCGCACTGGCCTCCAAAGCGGGTGGCGCACTCTGGAGTCAGTGCGCGTGCGCACAGATTGGCGCATGCGCACTGGGCTCCCCTCGGGAGCAACTGGGGGGAGGTAAATTTTTTTCCGCGTGGAACAGGTAGGTCCGCCCCTGGGAGTATGTTTGTCTATTCTGATTAAAATAATCCATTGACATTTTGTTTTTCTTTATTATTTTAAAGGAAGGGGCTTAAATAATAAGTAGGGGGAAGGGAGCAAATGTTCTTCACTTTGAGAAGTGTAGAACTTCAAAATAATAATAATAATAATAATACACTTTATTTATATTCCGCTCTTCTTACCCCGAAGGGGACTCAGAGCGGGTTACATTACACATACGGCAGACAATCCCTACCGGTTGACATACAATTACAATACAACAAGTACAATTTAGAAGATTTTTCTTCTGGCTGCGTCACGGGGTGCGGTTGCTCCACCACGTCATTACGTCACAAGGGGGTGCTGTTGCTTCATCCTCATGATGGAGAGCCTCTGTTTCCGCATTCCACCTTCCGACAGCCGATCTTTCCTTTTATTCAGGCATTGTAAAAGTCCTTCCCCGCTTAGCGGTCCCTAGTTCATCTATTCACAGCTGGGCTGTTTTCGAACTGTTAGGTGGACAGTGGACAGGGCTCACAGCTGGATGTCCAGACCAGCCCGGGAATCGAACATGCAACCTTCTGATTGCAAGCACAGCTGTTGTTACTGCTATGCTATCTCTCCGGCCCTTTTCCTCTTCCCTATTATATTAAAAAGTGCTCTTCTGATGGGGGTTCCGGGGCAAAGATGGCGGCAGGACGGGTGTCTTGAGAGCTCCTCAAGACATCAACCGAAATCACCGATCGGAGGGCGAATCGCGCCCCCACCTCAGGCTGAGCCGATCAGCCAAGAGGCAGCGCAGCCAGGGGACCCCATCGCTCGCTCTATAAGTCGCCCCCTCCTCAACAGGCGGAGACGGAGAGAGCCGGTGGCCTCCCAGCCTGGTGAGCAGATTGGTGTGAGGGAAGCAGGCTCACGCCTGCACTCACTGCCAGCCCGGCCCAAACCAACAACGCAAAGTGAGTAACGGGGAGACCTGGGACAGGGGGGACAGAAGATAAGCCAAACAACGGGCGGAACCCCCTCCCAAGAAGCCCCAAATTTAGCGGCCCAACCACAAAAACAGACAGGGAGAAGCCACGAGAAGGGCAGCGAACGCGACCCCCCTCCTCCCCTTCCCACCGGCATCACAATTAAGGGCGATAAGAGTCGACGGGGGGAAAAATAATAGTAACATCACCAGGCATCAAAATGGCGGACCAAACAACAACCTAGGAGGAACGGGAGGAAGCCTCTTTGAAGAAGAAGACCTCCATGTTTAGGTGGGAAATCCCAATCAGCCACCGGGGAAGGCGGGAGAAGCCAGGAAGTGAAGGCAACAAGACATCCGGACTCTATTGGGGAGCGGACACCAAGGGGGAGAAGAGGCAGGAAGTAAAGCGGGCGGGAGCCCGCGATCACTGACTGCCCAGTCCATTCCACCAACACCGGAGAAGGAGGGGGTAAGGAAGCCTATCGTCCCGGTGAAAAGGTGACCCGCTGTCCAAGTGAAAAGGGAAGCAAAGGACAGGAGGGAAAAAGCCTTTGGGGACGACCAGAACGGGGAGGACCGGAGCGGAGAGGCACCCAGGGGGAAAAAGCCACAAAATAAAAGGAGAAGAGAGGAAGAAAGGGACAGGAGTAAAGAACAAACAAAAACGAAGGAGGGGGAAAAGAAAGAGCCCCGAACAGGGGCACCTGGAAAGAAGTGATCAGCCTGGGCAAAAGGGAGGGCTGATTGGTGCAAAGGGCAGTAAGGGAAAGAGCAGCAATCAGTTGGCAGGGGATTTGACAGAGCAGTGCACCTATCCTGCTCTCCTGCCAAGTTTCATCTAGCCAAGCAGCCCATTCGCTAAATAATACTGCCAGTTCTGAGTAGGAGTCCAGACACAGGACAAACAACTATGTCTCTGAAGGATATTCTGAGAGAGTTGCAGAGGCTGGGACAAAAGCAGGACCTGATCCTAGAAAAGGTGGAAATAATGCTAGAGGGCACAAGAATGCGGTTCAAGAGCAACCTCACTGGGGGAGAGATGAACAAACTGAAGAAGGGACCGCTATGCTGACGAATGAGTATGAAGAAGGAAAGGGAAAAGATAATGGCAAGGAAAAGGAATCAGCAATGCAAGGCGAATTGAAGGAGAGAGAAGAGAAAAATATAGACCAAAAAGCAAAAGCAAGAAGTATGGGAACAGCTGGAGTCCATTCAGAGAGCTAAAATGCTGGGGCTGTGCCACAGAATGCTGTCAGCTTGTCCACCAAGACTAGGATGTACATTGCCCTCCAGCAGAACCCCCTCTCAGCTCCCAAAGAGGAATAAAACCAACGGAACTGGAAAGCACTTCAACAAAAGAAAAGCCAAGGGAACAAAGAGAGCCGAAGAGGGAAAGATAAACTACAGAAAATATGCCCTCTCCATGCAGTGATGACTACAAGCTATGGCCTCTGGAAACATGATCCCCCAGAGGCGGATGAAGGAGAAGCAGAATCCCTAAAGAAAATGGTTAGATACGACCTCAGGGAAAAGGAAACGAACAGAACTAACTACCTAACCGACAAATACTAGCTTATGGTTATGGGCACTCTAATCACCTAATTTATGCGTTAAATAAAAAACTGAGGAGAGATAATAGAAATAATAGTCAAAAGATAATAGTTTCAAGGGACATAAGAAGACCTGACATGGACATACAACTAAAGAAGACGAACAGAAAGAAAGAAGTGACACTTTAAAGAATAAAAAGAACTGTATTAGATATGTCAGAATGAAACCAGGGCTCCTGGAAGATGGAACTCAGCAAGAATCCCCCTTCTTTTCCTTTTCTTTCTATCCTATCTCACTACCCTTGCCCGGTGGTTTTCCCCCGCAGGATCCCGGTTCAATCCGTTACCCCCAACACCCCTATTCCCACCCCTTCCCTTCCCTAACCCTCCTCTCTTCCCGACCCTTAACCTTTCCTAGCCCGAAAACCCTTTTCTATCTTTTATTCAGATGTAACCAAAACTTTCAATAAAAATTATTAAAAAAAAAAAGTGCTCTTCTTAAGAGATGTAATAAATATGTTATGCTTATGGGTTTATATGGCAAATGTTTGACACTTGAGATAGCTTAGTGCAGGCTAAAAGTTCATTTTCCGGTCCCAATTCAAGGTGCAGGTTCTTACCTGCAAAGCCCTGAACGGTTTGGGACCCGCCTACCTGCGTGGCTGCATTTCTGTCAGCGAACCCACGCGATCCCTTCGCAGGCGCGATTGGTGGGGACGAGGGAGAGGGCCTTCTCTGTGGTGGCTCCCCGACTCTGGAACTCACTCCCCAGGGATATCAGACAAACTCCCTCATTGGCAGTCTTTAGGAGGAGCCTGAAAACATGGCTGTTCCAGTGTGCCTTCTCGGAATAAAGTAAACAATGTCCTGCTCTGACAAATTCTATGCATAATGACCCCAGAAGCACTTTAATTATCCGTTGGGTTGATCTCCCCACATTATCCTTAAAACCCTCCTGTTCAGATACCTCGATTCGCTGCCAGTGTTTATTTTAAAATGTTTTAATATACCCAAAATCCCCACTACGTCTTACTTTCGGGCACGCCTTATATTGGGCGACGGTACCTTCGAAAGTAAGATGAAAGTAAGACATACTGGGCGGCATGGCGTGGCTTCCTGGCTGGCGACGAGAGGCTCCCAGAGGGGCTCAAAAGGCCCGAATCCTCCCTCTTCCTCCCTCTTCCTTCCAGCGGCGCCTTCCATCCTCCTCCTCTTCCTCCCAGCGGCGCCTTTCCCTCTCGCCGGTTCCGCCCCCCTTCCTTCAGTGAAGGGAGGAGGGGCGGAGCGCCGCCGGCGAGAGGGAAGAAAGCGCCGGCTGAAGGGAGGGGGGAACCGCGAGAGGAAGAAGGCGCTGGGAATCCCGCCCACAGGCGACTCAGGCGTGCCGCCACCGCGCCCCGCCGCCCGTGCTCCAAACACGAGCGGGCGAGCGGGCGGCGGCGAAAGCGCCTGAGTCGCCCTGGGGCGGGACTTCCGGCGCCTCTTCCCACTGCAGGGCGGCCCGCCCCTCCTCTCTTCACTGAAGGGAGGGGGGCGGAACCGGCGAGAGGGAAAGGCGCCGCTGGGAGGAAGAGGAGGAAGAGGAGGAGGATGGAAGGCGCCGCTGGAAGGAAGAGGAGGAAGAGGAGGAAGAGGAGGAGGATTCCGGGCCTCTTTTGAGCCCCTCTGGGAGCCTCTCGTCGCCCAGCCAGGAAGCCACGCCATGCCGCCCGCAGTACGTCTTACTTTCGGGGTACGGCTTATATAAGCCGACCCCTCTGACACCCCTGATACATCTTACAATCGGGGTGTGTCATACTTTCGGGAAAACACAGTACTACATTTGGCCCGGCCATAAGGTTTTTGTGTTACCAATTGATGGGGTCAAAGCTTTCTGAGACAAACCAGGAAAGGGATCTCGGGGTTTTGGTGGACAGCTCAATGAAGATGTCAACCCAGTGCGCAGCAGCAGCGAAAAAAGCAAATTCTATGCTAAGCATGATCAGGAAGGGAATCGAAAATAGGTCGGCAAATGTTGTATTGCCTCTCTACAAATCTATGGTAAGGCCACATTTGGAGAACTGTGTACAATTCTGGTCTCCGCACCTTAAGAAGGATATAACGGAACTGGAAAAGGTACAAAGAAGGGCGACAAAAATGATCCAAGGGATGGAGCAGCTCCCTTATGAAACCAGGTTGCAACGCCTGGTCTTTTTCAGCCTTGAAAGACGGCGTTTAAGAGGTGACTTGATCGAAGTGCATAAAATCATGCATGGGATAGAAAAGGTGAATAAAGAAAAAATATTTTCTCTGTCACACAACACTAGGACTAGGGGGCACTCCCTGAAGCTCCAAGGTAGGAAAATTAGGACTAATAAAGGGAAATATTTCTTCACCCAGAGGGTCATTGGGTTATGGAACTCACTTCCAGAGGAGGTTGTTGCAGCTGTCAGCCTGGACAGCTTCAAGGCAGGATTAGACAGATTCATGGATACCAAGTGTATCGGTAGTTACTGAAATGGACATCCAAGTGCCACCTCTGTGTTGATGGAGGCAGGCAGGATTTCCCCGGGTACTGGTTGTGGGGGGTCGGGAGCAGGTGAGGAGTTTGCCCTTCCTTCTGCTCGAGATCCCTGTGTACAACTAGTGGGCCACTGTGTGACACAGAATGCTGGACTAGATGGGCTGAGGCCCCATTCAGCATGGCTCTTCTTATGTTCTCATGTGTGTTTTGGTTATATCCGAGTTATATTAATTGTATTGCCTTATTGTTTGCTGTTTTGTTATTTTACTGATGTGATATTATTATTATTATTTGTTGTGGGCTTGGCCTCATGTAAGCCGCCCCGAGTCCCTTTGGGGAGATGGTGGCAGGGCATAAATAAATAAATAATTATTATTATTATTAAACTAAAATCATCTCACTGGAATTGAAGCCACGAGCTGCCACTGCTTTAAAGGGATTTATTATTTACCAGAGGCCCCAGCAACACTGTCATACACTGCTTTGAGCTGGATTATGCGCCAGCTGCGCCCGTATCTTGCGAAGTCAGACTTGGCCATAGTGGTCCATGCTCTGGTTACATCCCGTGTAGACTATTGCAACGCTCTCTACGTGCGGTTGCCTATGAAGTCTGCCCGGAAGCTGCAATTAGTCCAACGCGCAGCAGTCAGACTACTAACGGGAGCGGGGTACAGGGAGCACACAACTCCCCCGTTGCGCCAGCTCCACTGGCTGCCAATTAGCTTCCGAGCACAATTCAAAGTGCTAGTGTTGACCTACAAATCCTTATACGGTTCCAGCCCAGTTTACCTGTCCGAACGTATTCTCCCCTATGAACCGTCAAGAGTGCTAAGATCGTCTGGAGAGGCCCTTCGCAGGCACATCTGATGGGGACGAGGGACGGGGCCTTTTCTGTGGTGGCCCCCTGGTTGTGGGCATTCCCTCCTAAATGAAATTAGATCTGCCCCCTCCCTCCTGACTTTTAGGAAGCGGGTGAAAACGTGGCTGTGCAATGAGGCCTTCGCAGAATGAAGAAGGAGGTCACGAAGGGACTAAAGTCGCTAACCACTTGATACAGACCGAATATATGGATTAAGTTGGACTTGATTTTACTTTGGCGGAAGGCTTTTTAAATGTATTTATGGTATTGTATTTGATACGTTTATTGTAAATTTATGATGTTTTTGGATTTTAAATGTTAGCAATGGATTTTTGCTGTTTGCCGGTCTGAGCCCCTCTTCGGAGGTGAGAAGGCCTGGGTAGAAAAGTTTTAAATAAACAAATAAATTATATGGCAGTGTTTAAAGGTTTCCCTCCACATTATGTCTAGTTGTGTCTGACTCTGGGGATTGGTGCTCATCTCCATTTCAAAGCCGAAGAGCCGGCATTGTCCGTAGATGCCTCCAAAGTCATGTGGCCGGCATGACTGCATAGAGCGTCGTTAGCTTCCCACTGAAGCGATACCTATTGATCTACTCACATTTGCATGTTTTCGAACTGCTAGGTTGGACGAAGTTGGGGCTCACAGTGGGAGTTCATCCCGCTCCCCGGATTCGAACCGCCAACCTTTTAGTCAGCAAGTTCAGTAGCTCAGCAGTTTAACCCGCTGCGCCACCAGGGGGCCCCTATATGGCAGTGTAGCCTCATATAATCTAGTTCTGAATCTGAATTATATGGCAGTGAAGATTCAGCCTGAATGATCTCTTACTGTGCAACTCACTCCACATTTAATTCCTATTGTTTTGCTTTTGCAGAAGTGGTCACCACTCGCCGCTTGAGAGACCGAGAGCTTCTCAGAAAAAGGAGAGCGGAAGCAGAGGAAAAAGACACTCACCAGTGGGCTCTGGGGTAAATTAGGATGTTGAAACCAAAGCAGTCTGTTATGTTGCTTATGGCAGTGTTTCCCAACCGCTGTGACGCGGCACAGTAGTGTGCCGTGACGGACCTCCTGCTGTGCCGTGAGAAAAGCTCTCTGCCCCCTTCCTTCCCCCCTCTTCCTGCCAAACTCCTGTTGCTTGGGGGAGGAGGAAGGGCTGGGCAGTGGCGAAGAAAAAGAGGAAGGGGCCGGGGTGCCGCCTCCTTCGGCCGTTTCCCCAGCCAGCCTCCAATCTGCCATGACTACTGCCATGACTCTCGCCCGTCGCTTGCTGAAGCCGCACAGAGGAGGAGCCCCGCCCACTGAAGCCCGTCCACCGCTCATGCTCCTCCTCTGCGCGGCTTCAGCAAGCGAGGGGCGGGAGTCATGGCGGAGAGCGGCACTGGGGACGGGGGCCATGACTCCCACCCTTCGCTCGCACTGCCCCCTCAAGGCTGGAGCAGCTGTGGGAGAGCTGAAGCTGTGGAGGGGGCGGGGCATGGCGCAGCCTGGCTCCGCCCCCCCCCGGTTTCAGCTCTCCCACAGCTGCTCCAGCCTTGAGGGGGCAGTGCCAAGCCAGCATTGTGCTGGCTCTGCCACCGCTGGCTTGGCCCTGCCCCCTCAAGGCTGGAGAAGATGTGGGAGAGCTGGAGCCGGGGGGGAGGGGGTGGGGCATGGTGCAGCCTGGCTCCGCCCCCACCCCCAGCTTGAGCTCTCCCACAGCTTCTCCAGCCTTGAGGGGACAGTGCCAAGCCAGCATTGTTCTGGCTCTGCCACCGCTGGCTTGGCACTGCCCCTCAAGGCTGGAGCAGCTGTGGGAGAGCTGAAGCGGTGGCGTGGGCGGGGCATGGCACAGCCGGGCTCCCCCCCCAGTTTCAGCTCTCCCACAGCTGCTCCAGCCTTGAGGGGACAGTGCCAAGCCAGCATTGTGCTGGCTCTGCCACCGCTTGCTTGGCATTGCCCCCTCAAGGCTGGAGAAGCTGTGGGAGAGCTGAAGCCGAGGGGAGGGGGTGGGGCATGGCGCAGCCTAGCTCCGCCCCTCCTCCAGCTTGAGCTCTCCCACAGCTGCTCCAGCCATGAGGGAGCAGTGCCAAGCCAGCATTGTGCTGGCTCTGCCACCGCTGGCTTGGCACTGCCCCCTCAAGGCTGGAGAAGCTGCGGGAGAGCTAAAGATGGGGGAATGGGGCGGGGCATGGCATGACCTGGCTCCTCCCCTCCCTGGCTTCGCACTCCCAGCAGCTGCTCCCAGCAGGCCACCATCCCCCAGCCGTTCTTTACTGTGTTAGAGTGTCATTTTGTGTCATTTTGGTTGGTGGTGTGCCCTCGGATTTTTTTAATGTTAAAAGTGTACCGCGGCTCAAAAAAGGTTGGGAAACACTGGCTTATGGGTATGGATTGCCTTTATAAATGAGTACTATAGATCTCAATAATGATGCTGTTTGTATTTATGTGCCTGGAGACCCCATGAATTTTATATGGTTTTCTCGGCAAGGAATACTCGGGGCTGGATTTGTTAATGCCTTTCTCTGATATGCCTTTATTCCCTTTTGCGACAGGGATCAACAAAAGAGCAAACGGGCTCGGAAGGGGAGAGGGGCCGGGAGAGGCCGAGGGAGACGCCAGGCTGAAGCACAACAGCCGGAGACACAACCAGAGATACAACTGGAGGTGGCAGAGGAAAGAGAGCCAGAGGCACAGGCACCTCAGGCGGAAGAGAAAGCTGAAGTTACTGTGGTTTTGCCACCAGAGACGGCCATCCCTCTTGTGGAAGCTCAAGAGCTGTACACTCCACAGCCGGAGGCAGCTGAGCAGGCAAGCCCTGCCGGAGAACCCTTTTTCTCACCAGGTAGGGAATGTCCAGGAGCAGGGCCAGACTAAGGTAATTTAAAATGGTAAGCGAACATTATTTTGGCACCCTCTCGCTCTCCGGGCTCATGGAGGGTGGGCATGTGCACCGGGTGCGCATGCACGGGGCCAGCTAGTTCTGTGCATGCGCGCTGGATGCGCATGCGCGGGGCCAGCTAGTTCTGTGGATGTGCGGCGGATGTGCATGCGCAGGGCCAGCTAGTTCCACACATGCGCCATTGCTGCGGAGGGACTCCAGCTGGACCGAGACGCCAATCACCCTAAGCGAGGCTGAAAAGAAGGAACTTTTTGCAGCCGAGGCGGAGCCTCCTGCCTCTGGCTGCAAGAAGTTCCTCCTTTTCAGTCTCGTCCAGCTGGAGTCCCTCCACAGCAATGGCGCATGCGTTGAACCTGATGGCCAGATGCGCCCCTGACCACATGGCACCCTAAGCGTGTGCTTACTTTGCTTACCATTAAATCCGCCCCGACCAGGAATAATAATAATAATAATTATTATTATTATTTATTTATACCCCGCCACTATCTCCCCGAAGGAACTCAGGGCGGCTTACATGAGGCCAAGCCCGTCAAATAGAAATACAAATACAACAATGCATCAACAAAACAAGCACGCAAAAACAATATAATTAATATAACTAAACAAGGAAACCTCTCTTGCAGGGAAATTTTCAAGTGACTGGGGGAAAAGTGATGTCTCTTCAATCCTTTAGAGTAGGGGTCCTCAAACCTTTAAAGCTGGGGACTGGTTTGTGGTCCTTCAGACTGTTGGGGGCAGGCCCGTAGCCAGGATTTTGATTTGGGGGAGGGGCTGAGTTTGATTGGGGGGCTGAGTCTGAGTGAGAGAGGATCTACCCTAGCAAACATTTTGTATTGTTATCCCAATACCCCCATGCATATAGGATATATTGAGCATGGTGATCAGATTATGATAGGAATAAACAAAACAGTTTAAATAATGTACCAGTAAGGCCTTCTAGCAGACCACCCTGAGAATTTGGGAGGAAGGGGCTGAAGCCCCTCGAGCCCCCCCCCCCCCGGCTACGGGTCTAGTTGGGGGTCCAGTGTATAGTTTGTAAAAAAAAATCATGAATAAATTCCTATGCACAATACATATATATTACTAGCTGTACCCGGCCACGCGTTGCTGTGGCGTAGTCTGGTGCTCTAAGAATGTCTGCCTAGTTTAAATAGTAAAATAAAAATAAGTATGTCTTCTATGTTTAGTACTTATATTAGTGAAATAACTCACTGCTATCAGTTTGGAAGTATGGAAATATGAGTAGAGTAATAGGTACAGCTGTGTTGGGTAGGTAACGGTGGTCCATGTAGGCAGTCATGGTAGTTAGAGGAACTTGGAGACATGTATGAGGAATGCCTGGTGGTAGAGTTAGAGATGAGCCCCCCCCCCCCTCCTGAATAGGGTGATGTGGACTTAATATAAGGGGGAAATGTTAACCTTTTGACCAATGAGTAAAGCACGGAGGTGTGGAAGTTCTTGGGCAAAAGGTTATCAGATGGAATCCAGGAAGTGGGGTGAGGTCCCAGCATTAGCCCCAGCTTCTGCCAACCTATCAGTTTGGAAGTATGGAAATATGAGTAGAGTAATAGGTACAGCTGTGTTGGGTAGGTAACGGTGGTCCATGCAGGCAGTCATGGCGGTTAGAGGAACTTGGAGGCATGTATGAGGAATGCCTGGTGGTAGGGTTAGATATGCCCCCCCCTCTCCTGAATCTGAATTGGACTTAATATAAGAAATGTTAACCTTTTGACCAATGAGTAAAGCACGGAGGTGTGGAAGTTCTTGGGCAAAAGGTTAGCAGATGGAATCCAGGAAGTGGGGTGAGTTCCCAGCATTAGCCCCAGCTTCTGCCAACCTATCACTTTGGAAGTATGAGTAGAGCAATAGGTACTTACCGAAGAAGGAAGGAGAGAAGTTTTCAGAGTAGACACTTTGTCACTGTAGGTAAAGGGTTGTGTCTACGGTTGTTGATGGGGTAATCCGTGAGGGCAGCGAGGTTCGGTAAGGGTAGTTGTGTGGGTCAGCAGTCGGAGACGGAGGAGCACATTAGCACTGCAATCCTTGAGTCTCGTCGCAGAGGGATGGGAGGTTCTGACAGTGGTCACTGTAGCCTCAGCCGTTAGGAAAGATGTGTTGTTATTGGCGGGTTTGTTTTTGAATTGTTGAGAGGGCGCATGCGCGGTGGCCGTGTTTTGGTGAAATGTGTCCTGGGAACTGTAGTTTTGCATTGCAGGAGGGAAGTAGGGATGATAGGAGGGAAGATGGCACCGGCTGAGTGTGTTTGGTGTCTTTGGTGTGCAAGGTAAGGGAATGTTTTGTGTTTGGGGATTTTGTGTGGGTGTTGGAATGCTTGTTAGTGGGTTTTGTGTGTGTATGTGTAGGAGGCAGGGTTTTTGTAGCTGGGAAGGGGTCAGGTGTTTTCGCGGGTGTATTTTTTAAATGTATGGATGTGCGGATGCGTGGTGGTCGTCTGTTGTTGCAAAGTGTTCTGGGAAATGTAGTTTTTGCGGGTGAGTGGGGTTTTTTTAGAGGGCGCGTGCGCGGTGTCTGTGTTTTGGTGAAATGGGTCCTGGGAAGTGTAGTAGGATGGTTGGTGGCAAGATGGTGCCGGCTGAACGTGTTGAGGGAAGTTTGGAGTGGAAGGTAAGTGAAGTTTGTGAGTGTCTGGTGTTGCGAGGGGCGTGTGTGTGGATTGTACAGTGTGGAAAGGAGGTGAGGAGAAGTGTGTAGTGGATATGGAAGTGTGGGTGGAATGTGGTAAGAATGCTATTGGTAGGGAGGGGGCCTGGTGTGTTTGGGGTGTTTTTGCGGGCGCACATGTGTTTTGGATGGTGGGGGGGGTTGCGTGTGTGTGTGTGCTTGAAGGTTGGGGGTGTTTTTGGGGCGCCCGTGTGTTTTGATGGGGGGTTGCGGCGCGTGTGTGTGCTTGAAGGTTGGGGGTGTTTTTTGCGGCGCACGTGTGTGTGTTGGATGGGGGGGTGGCGGCGCGTGTGTGCTTGAAGTTTGGGGGGTGTTTTTGCGGCGCACGTGTGTGTGTGTTGGATGGGGGGTTGCGGCGCGTGTGTGTGTGCTTGAAGGTTGGGGGGTGTTTTGCGGCGCGCGCGTGTGTGTTGGAAGGTGGGGGGTGGGGGGGTTGCGGCGCACGCGTGTGTTGAAAGGTGGGGGGGGTTGTGGCGCACATGTGTGTGCTGGAAGTTGGGGGGGTTTGCGGCGTGCGTGTGTGTGCTGGAAGGTGAGGGGGTTTTGTGGCGCACGTGTGTGTGCTGGAAGGTGGGGGGTTGCGGCGCGTGTGTGCTGGAAGTTTGGGGGTTTTTTTGGCGCGTCTGAGTGTTGGAAGGTTGTGGGTGTGCATAGGAGCGGCTTTTTGGGAGCCATGTGCTTATGTGTGTGTGTTTTGTTTAGGATGTTTTGAAGGGGGTGAGGGGATCATGCGGTTAGGTTTTGAGCGGGCCGCGTGGCTCCCTGTAGAGTTAATGTTGTTCGGGCTGTCTGTGCGAACATTCCAAACGGTCGCGCTGGCAGCGGAGAGGGCGGGGTGGGAGGGCGCTGTCGGTTTTGAGGGGGTCGTGTTTGGGGGTGTTGTGAGGGATCTAGGTCCGGTTTTTTGCGCCACGAATGTTCCTGCAGGTATTTTTGTGACTGTTGTCAAGTATCGTGTTTCTGAGACATGTAGTTTCTTTGTCTATGAGAGTCAAAAACGGACCGTCTCTTTTTTTATATATAGATTTCTAATGTGGAAAAAAACCCATGAAAGAACAATACAATGTTTACAATGAAGAACAATTTTAGCCAACATGGGAAGAATGAGCCCGCTTGTGGTTGATGAAATAATCAAGTTAAATAGGATTGTTGTTGTTGTTGTTGTTGTTGTTGTTGTTGTGTACCTTCAAATTGTTTCAGTCTTAGGACAACACTAAGTCTAAAGCAGTTGCTCCCAATGTTTTTTTAACCAGGGCCCACTTGACCAGGGCCCACTTTGTTGAGAGCTTGTCAGTGTAAAAATGTATGACAGAGATGAGTTTAAAATGTTTCTGTAACTGTGTGTATTTTCTGATTGCGCCAAATGCTTTGCTATGCGGTGTGTAATGTGGTTAGGTGATTGCAGGGTTAATTGGAGAAGGAAGATTTCGTGTCTATGACGTGTGTAAGTTCCCGGATCTTCAACCTCTCTGGAATGTGAACTGTAGATAAGAATTTTCTTCTGCCGCCATGATTTATGCTTTGAGACCCACGCTGTAAGAACACTCCGGTAGAATATTTTGCTTTCTTTACCAATAAAAGGACTTTTTATAGTTCCGACCTGGCTCAGCTGATTTATCCTTGACAATGGGTTATGGGCCCAGCATGCTTTCGGTGCGCAGGGCCCACTTTAATGAGAGCCCACTTGACCAGGGCCCACTTTGATGAGAGCCCACTTGACCAGAGACCACTTGAGCAGGGCCCACTTTGACCAGGGCCCACTTGACCAGGGACCATACTCCAAGATTAGTATCAAAGGGGTGGGGCTGGTGAGCTCTGTGGAAAAGAGTGGAAATAAAAAATAAAATAAAGGGAAGGAGTTTTGCGAACTGGATTTTTGTGGCCCACATGTTGAAAACCACTGGTCTAAAGTTACGGCCGGGGGAGATAAATGACCTTGGAGAACTGAATCTGGCCTGTGGGCCTTTGTTTGGGAACCCCTGACTTAGAGCAATGGTTCACAAACTTTTTCAGTCATGGAATCATTCAGAAGACATTTATTTACCGTTGAACCCTAACTCCACCCCTGGTTTGTTTGATCAAAATATATATTCTGGATCACTTTATGGTAGTTCAAATATGTTTCCCAATTTCCTATATAACACCTTGTATGGGAGTAACTGTTTACTATAGATATTTATGAATAATATCCCAAATCTTTCATCTTAAGAACTGTACAAGAAAGAGTCGGGTTTTTCCTCGTGGCGTTGGCAGAAGGCTCGAAGGACTTGGGGAAAGCCATCCTGGGTCCTGTTGGCTCCCCCTTTGACAGGACAATGTTTTGTAGAGCATAGGGAGCGAGTATCCAAGGGAGGGGGGAAGTCCGGGTGGGTCTGCTTCTACTCCTCCATGGTCCTTTGGTCCCAGGTGCCCAAGGCGCTCCTCCGTGGCATCTGGGACCACGTTTTCCACAGGGAGGAGCGGCAGTGCCTCCTTTCAGTGCCCCCTCCTTGCAGCACCCCCTTGGCCATCAGAGAATAATAATAATAATAATACACTTTATTTATATTCCGCTCTTCTCACCTCAGAGCGGATTACATTACACATACGGCAGACAGCCCTTGCCGACTGACATACAATTACAATACATTGTACAGACAAACATGTGCAGACAAACATGTGCAAGTAGAAGGATTTTTTTCTGTTCTGGCTGCGTCGCTGGTGCGGTTGCTCCATTACGTCACAAGAGGGTGCTGTTGCTTCATCCTCAGACAAGAGCCTCTGGTTCCGCATTCCACCTCCGGCAGCCGATCTTCCTTATTTTTTAATTCAGGTGTTGTAAAGTCCTTATAAAAATCCTTCCCCGCTGAGCGGTCCCTAGTTCATCTACTCACAGCTGGCTTGTTTTTGATCTGTTAGATGGACAGTGGACAGATCTCACAGCTGGGTGTCCAGACCAGCCCGGGAATCGAACATGCAACCTTCTGATTGCAAACACAGCCATTGTTACCGCTGTGCTAACTCTTCGGCCCTTTCCCAAGGTCTGGCTTTCGTCCCAGTTCTCGCTCCAGTTCTCACGTAGAGGGAAGAAATCTGCATCCAAACTAGGTATTTTAATGCAGTTTGGACACTGATTTCTTCCCTCCGCATGAGAACTGGGGGGAAAGCCACGTCAAACGTGGCTTTCCCCCAGTTCTCATGCGGAGGGAAGAAATCTGCGTTCAAACTGGGTTAAACATGTGTGTCCACCATTAACGAAGCCATTCTGAAATTTCGGGATTTTTCTGAATAAATTTCAAAAAAAATTCAAAATATTTTGGAAGTCTATCAGATTCGAAGCACTAGTGTCCTCTACACCCAGAACGAGTTTTGAACTGGTTTTTTTTTTTTTGGGATCAGCCAGGCCTATTAGCTTCCAATATAAGGCAGGACCTGGTACATTTAGGATATGTAGACCACAAAGGACACTTTTACTGTACCCTTAAACACAACCTTACACATGCTTGTACAGAATAACGTTCATTTAGATTTTCTCCCGGGCAAGCCTGCATAGTATTGCTACTAGAGCTTCCAATCTTCTTGGGAAATGAAATTCTGTGAAGAAAACAAGGGCTCTGTTTACAAGAAAATATCATCAAATTATAGTTTATGGCAGGGGTGGGCAACCTCTGGCCCGCGGATTCGGCAGCTGATTCTCTCTGGCCCGGGAAAGAAGAGCATCGGGGGCGGGGCCAAGAAGAAGGGGTGCCGCTGCTGCCATCCCATCGCGGGCTCTGTGGGGCCTATGTCGGCAGACAGGCCAGAGGAGCGGCGGCTTTGGAGTGCCTGACTGTCAGGCACATCCCTGGAGGTGATCTGGGCCTGCAGCGGGAGCACTCCGCGACCTGCGGGGGCTGATCGCCCTGGCGACCCGGAAGACTTGATCGTCCTCTGGATCGCCAGGTCGAATAAGCCGCCTCAGATAACCAACTGCTCCCCCTGCAGGCCTGGGGATGGCAGGCACTCAGTGCATAGCAGGGCGATCAGCTGGAAAACAGCTGGAGGCGAGAGCAGGCAGAGGCCTGCAGCCTCCGATCGCCTGCTGCTCTGCTCTGCTCCCATCCAAATCCAAGTAACGAAGGTGGAGGCATTACTTTTCATTCAACACTCGTAGATGTTATTTGGGCAACTGAAAGAACACTTCTGAAACTCTGCTATATGTTTTTTTGTGCAGTGGCATATCTTTGTTCCTAACAGTTCAAAGACATATCTAGGTATATCAGTCTAACACAGGGGTGAACAACCTACAGCGCGCAGGCCAGATGTGGCCCGGCAGCCGATTCTGTCCGGCTTGGGGAGAAGGGCGTTGGGGGCGGGGCCAAGAAGAAGGAGTGCCGCTGCCGCCATCCCATCGCGGCGGCTTTGGAGTGTCTGACATCCCTTTGGAGCGGCGGCTTTGGAGTGCCTTGTGATCCGGGCCTGCCGCAGGAGCACTCGGCGACCTGCGGGGCTGATCGCCCTGGCGACCCGGAAGACTTGATCGTCTTCCGGGTCGCCAGGTCGAATAAGCCACCTCAGATCGCTGACTGCTCCCCCTGCAGGCCCGGGGATGGCAGGCACTCCATAGCAGGGCGATCAGCTGGGGAATGGCTGGGGGCGAGAGTGGGCGGAGGCCTGTAGCCTCCGATCGCCTGCTGCTCTGCTCTGCTCTGCTGCGGCGGCTGGGTCCGCTTTGCCATCCTCTGGGCTGGGTCCATTGGGCCATTCCATCTTGGGATCCTTCCTCTCAGCCTTCATCTTGGTTCGCACCTTGTCTTCTTGAATTGAATTGAATTGAATTTTAGTGGTTTTTATTATTATTTTATAATAATTTTATTATAATAATATAATAAATAATATAATATAATAATGTTATATTATA
This sequence comes from Anolis apletophallus, assembly GCA_030556195.1. Taxonomy (NCBI): domain Eukaryota; kingdom Metazoa; phylum Chordata; class Lepidosauria; order Squamata; family Anolidae; genus Anolis; species Anolis apletophallus. The sequence goes on along the minus strand of JARBWK010000006.1, from coordinate 155,081,881 downwards.
TTATAATTTCAAAATATTATAATATCTATATATATATATATACTATAATATAATAATTATGAGATTAATACTAATAATATGTGAATATTTCTTGATATATTAATATGTTAATATTAATGATGTGTAATATATAGTAAATATAGTAAGTAAGTAAGTAAGTAAATAAATAAATAATGTAGATTAGAATGTAGTTCAGCCTTTAGGTGCAGCCCTCCATAATATTTTTTGGCTCTCGTGTGGCCCCTTGGAAAAAATAATTGCCCACCCCTGGTTTATGGAGTTCTTTGGAAGGAACCACAACGGTTAAAAGGTCGAATTAAATTTGTAGTGTAAAACAGTGTTTTTCAACCTTTTTTGAGCTGCGGCACATTTTTTACATTTACAAAATCCTGGGGCACACCACCAACCAAAATGACACAAAATGACACTCTAACACAGTAATACATACAGTTAATATGTTTTAAATGTATTTATACACTCAGTGTGAAACCTGGGCCTGTTTCGATGAACGATCGAAACTTATACACGGCTATCATGTCTTCTCTCAGCCTTCTCTTCTTCAGGCTAAACATGCCCAGCTCTTCAAGCCGCTCCTCATAGGGCTTGTTCTCCAGACCCTTGTGAAATTTCACCCTGAGTGAAACTTGCTTCCAGTTAACTATGGATATCATGAAGCTGTTATAAACAGTTCCTTGGGGGCGGGACTCTCAAAAAATCCAGTAAAATAGTACAAAAACAACAACATTTCCAAGCGGAGAGGCTCAATTTGTTTCTTGGAAACCTGTGAGTGGGTAGTCTATACATTTCGTAGATCGGGGAGGATCTTTGGGGAGGGAAAGAGGGGGAAAGAGCTGCTAGGAGGGGGAAGAAAGGGTATTGGGGAGGCTTTGGGGAGGGAAAGAGGGAGAAAGAGCTGCAGGAGGGGGAAGAAAGGGTATTGGGGCCACACCTGATGATCCTCACGGCACACCTGACACTGATGTCAGATTATTGCATTTTGAATAGCAATTCATGAGTCACACAAGTATTTTTTGCAGTGGCACACTGGTTGGGAAACACTGGTGTAAAAAGAGGTTATGAGTTTACGCAAGGAGTGGGAGTCACTGTGGTAACAACTGCATGATGATGCTTGTGTTAAACTGTTGCCTATCCGCTGTGACATAAATACTCAACCGTGGTGTAAAAAGAAATATAGCCTCCAGCACCTGTTCTTTTCTTTTCTTTTCTCATTTCAGGACTTGAAGAGATCCCAAGCTCAGAAAAACCGGAAATCCCCAAGGCCCTGGAAAACGACCATTTGGAACAAGAGTTCTATGGCTCCTTTTAATTCCAAACCTGGAGTGCAAACTGCCATGGTTGCTGCTTAGCATGAAAACACTCTTAGAATGTAGTTCTTGTGTGTTGTTCTTGTGTGAACAATAAAAGCCAACAGCCTCTGGATTTGTTGTATGCAGTGTCCTCATCCTTGAAATGCTCACTTATTATTTATTTAACTACTAGCTGTACCCGGCACGCGTTGCTGTGCCCTTTTTTGGAGATGTGAGAAAGTTCAATCATCCACGGTGTGCCCTCCTCTAAACTGCAGTTGGATGGAGTGGGTCATGGGGGCATGGTGTGCCAAGTTGGGTCTTTATTGGTCTTGGTTCTGGGCCAGAGTGGTCTGTGGGGAATGATGGGTTTTGAAGTACTACAAATCCCATTTTCCATGGTGGTACTTCAAGTCCTATCATGCATGGTCAGGGCTCTGTGTGCCAAGGTAGGTTACTGTAAATTCAGGCCATACACAATGTCCCATGAGCTGAGGCCTATTTAGGAACAGCAAGTTAATGAAGCCTTACTGTCAATTCAGGCCATACACAATGTCCAATGAGCTGAGGCCTAGTCGGGAGAATCAAGTTAATGATGTCTTACTGTTAATTTAGAGCGTAAACAGCTTCCCAGTAAGTGAGGCCTAGTTAGGGAAATCAAGTTAATGAAGCCTTACTGTTAATTCAGGCCGTACACAATGTCCAATGAGCTGAGGCCTAGTCGGGAGAATCAAGTTAATGATGTCTTACTGTTAATTTAGAGCGTAAACAGCTTCCCAGTAAGTGAGGGCTAGTTAGGGAAATCAAGTTAATGAAGCCTTACTGTCAATTTTGGGCGTGGTCTGTGATTTGTAGGGGTGTAAATTTTCGGTTGGAAGTGATTTGGGTGTTTGTGTTGGGGATTGGCCTTTTCCTTATTCTGTTTTGGCAGTTTATTATGGATCGGAATTTTCATGTTGGCTGGCCAGTGCAGCAGTTATGCAAATCCGCCCTTATTGGCAGCCAATCATGTTGTTCAGAATGTAGAGGCTGGGTGAGTCTTTGGCTGCCCCGGAGGATGCTGGTAAATGTAGTTTTATTTTTACTCGTTGTTTTGGGGGCCTTTTAGGTTTTGGGGGGGAAAGTTTCTTTGCTACAAACGTACCTTGCTTGAGGCCTATTTGTGTTGGCAAGTATTGTGTTTCTGCGTTGTATGGTTTCTTTGTTTGAGGTATACATCACATGACGTGAACCCATTTATATAATAGATATTTACATCCCGCTTTTCTCTACCCGGAAGGAGACTCAAGGCAGCTTACAGATAGGCAATAGTTCAATGCCTTAGCAACAATATACAATTAAAATAAACATTTACATTTAAATTTAAATCAAAATCAAAATTAAAAAAAAACATTTTCAAACATTACAAACACTATCTCGGCATTACTTCGCAAATGAAGATTCTTAGGAAGGACTCATCCCATGCTTTTTACAAGCGCGTTGATGACTAAAAAGGCCAATCTGAGATAGGCAAGTTCGGTTGCAGAAAGCACAGCGGAAAGTCTCCTTGGGTGATGTTGTTTCCAAGTTGCGGTTCTTTCTGCGTTGGCGTTTCTCTTCGAGACCCATTCAGTGTGTCTTCTCGAAAGAGGCTGCAGCATTGTGGATAGTGCATCTCCATGCCTCCCGATGTGAGGCCAGGGTGGACCATTGTTGGTGATCAATCTGGCCGAGCCTGAGATGTTGTTTCAGGGAGTCCTTATATCTCTTTTTGGGGGTGCCTCTCTTGCACTGACCCGTGGCGAGTTCACCATAGAGTAGTATCTTTGGGAGGCGGTGGTCCTCCATCCTAGAGACGTGCCCTGTCCAGTGCAGCTGTGTTCTCAATAGCATGGCCTCAACGCTGGTGACCCCTTCTTGCTCAAGGACTGCAACATTCGTCACATAGTCGGTCCAGTGTATATTTAGGATTGTGCGAAGACAGCGCTGATGAAAGCGTTCGAGGAGTCGTAGGTGTTGGCGATAGGTGACCCATGTTTCAGACCCATAAAAGAGAACAGACAGTACGCTAGCTCTGTACACACTGATTTTGGTGCTTTGCCTCAGGTGCTTGTTGCTCCAGACTCTTTTGTGAAGCCTTCCGAATGCACTCTATAACCTTGCTAATCTGTGATCTATCTGTCAATCTTGGCGTCTGAAGGGATGATGCTTCCCAGGTAGGTGAACTGCTGAACAGACTTAAGCACAGATTTGCCTGTGGTGACGTGCGGATGATGGTGTTCTTCCTGTAGTGTGGGCTGGTAGAGAACTTCCGTTTTCTTCAGGCTGACTTCCAGCCCAATCGTAGAGCACACTATCCACAATCATAATCCAGGTCATTTCAGTAGTCCATGCACAAAATTCCAACCCATCTATTGCACTATGGTTCTTCTTTGAAGGCTTGATTCCAGAGCCACGGATTCACTCTTTTTCTGAAGGTCTAACATCGCTGGGGCGGGAGTTCCACAGCAATGGGCCACCACTGAGAAGGCCCTATCTCTCATTCCCACCAGTCACACACTTCCTAGTTTGTCAAAATTTGAGAGGTTCCAGGGGTGATAGTTAAAGTATCCTTAAAGAGATTTAAAGATGGGCTGAAAGCCAACCTTAAAAACTGTGGCATAGACACTGAGAACTGGGAAGCCCTGGCCCTTGAGCACTCTAGCTGGAGGTCAGCTGTGACTAGCAGTGCTGTAGAATTTGAAGAGGCATGAATGGAGGGCGAAAGAGAGGAACGTTTAATGCACGTCCCACCCTTCCAGCAATGGACCTGAGGAGTTCATCAAGAAAGGCAGGAAAATGGTCCAAAATCATCTACCTCCCAAATTCAGCAGCATTGTGGGTGATTAGAGAAAATAAATCCCAGTTTCAAACTGAATCATATGGCAGTGTAGGCAGGGGCTGTGTCTTCAGTGGACAAGTATGACTGAATTGTATTTGGCCTGACCTTTTTTTTGTGTGTGGAGATGCCTTATTAAGATGTCCTATAGCATTATGACAGTAGAAGAACAAGGGTGCGGTTTGACACTGCCTCATTATGAGTCAGATAAAGTACTGGGTGGCCTCGGGCATCAAAAGAGAACGAGCCCTGAGATCACACAGCCATCATTTCCCAATCAAGCCTGCCAACTAATTAGGCACATACAGGGGCGGTCTAAGGTAATTTTAAATGATAGGCGAACATTATTTTGGCGCCCCCCCAAAAAACATTATTTTGCCCCCCCATGTAAAACAAATATACAATTATAATATCACAATACCATTAGTAGTATTATATTGTATCAATGTATATACAATATATTATACCATACTCATACTATATTACATCATAATTATATTATACTACATTACAATATAATTATATTATAATATATTGACATTATAATATAATGTAACATTCTATTATATTATTATTATAAAATAATAACATTATTTATTTAAATGAAATTATCCTCTACTAAATATTTTCATGACTCTATAAAACTCAAATAACCCAAAATAAAGTAAAATAAAATATTATATATTACTATTTTGTACAATACCACTATACTGCGATATTGTTTGTAATATTACATGTAATATAAAATATATCATTATTCTATTGTTATATTGTATTTGTATTATATTGTATGACAATATTAAGCAGAACTGTATAATAATCAACAAGAAATGCAATGTAAATGCATCAAAATCAGAATATATGACCTACCGCCCGACTCATAATTCATAGGAGTGAGTCTCCCATAAGTCCAAAATTAGGATCCCAATGTAAATGTAAATAGAAAAACAGCCCAAATGTTCAAATGAGGTCGAATACAGGCAGCGCAGCCTGGGCAAACTTGGGCCCGCCCTCCCTCCCTCTAAGTGTTTTGGCCTCCAACTCCCACAACTCCTCATAGCCTCAGGCCCCTCAGGTCTAGGCAGAAATAGAGCCGAAGAAAGAAGGAGGAGAGGAGGTCACAGAGAGGAGAGGTCACAGAGGAGGAGGAGGAAAGCCCTTCATTCATTCCTTCACTTACACTTCCTTCACTAATTCTTTTCTCCTTCCCCACAAACGCGCGCGCGGCGGAGACAAAGGGAGAGGGGAAGCACTTCCTGCTTGCCCGATAGGGAGTGCTTTGCTTACAGGCTTCTGCGCAAGGGAGCTACTGGGCATGCGCGGAGGTTTTCGCGCATGTGCAGTTGCTCCTGCGCTCAAGTTCAGCTTCAGAGCAACTGCGCCTGCGTGAAAACCTCCGCGCGTGCCCAGAAGCGGCGTCGGAGCGCACAAGGCCGGGGTCAAAAAGCAGGCAGCTGCAGCACTGTCTGAGGAACATCAGCAGGGCCAGGATGGCGTCCCATGCAGCCAGGATGGCGCCCCCTTCCCAGATGGCGCCCTAGGCGGCCGCCTACTTGGCCTATCTTGTAGGACCGCCCCTGGGCACGTAACTGGAAGCAATGAGCATAAACATAATGCCAGACCCTGGAAAATCCTGGGGAGTGGGGACAGTTGGTCTTCTATAAGTTCTCAAATTGCACCGGGAATGTGGCGTACTGGTTGGGAGTCAGCTGCATAAGATCTCTACTGACCAGAAGGTCATGAGTTCGAGGCCTGCCCGGGTCGGGGTGAGCTCTTGACCAATTGTGTGTCTCGTCTGTCTATATGTGTGTGAAGAGGTACCAAAGCCTTGTACTGGATTCACTGTGGACGGCTGACCATTGCCACCAATTATCACTGTTTTCCTTTCTTTATTATTATTTAATTAACTTGCTGCCACCATTTGTCAATGCTTGACCACTAGATGTGAGGGTCTTTGTGAATAAACGACTTCCACAGATGTTTTTTGTTGAAAGTGTTTAACAGTTTATTTTACACAAATGGGCTCAAAGTTTAGGTGGTTTCTAAGGTGCTCCGAAGAGGTATAAACTTGCAACTTTAAACAATATAACACCGGGGTTTTCCCCTGATACAGTTACACACAAGTAACTACTTAATACTGGGTTACTCTCAACCCTGGGACTAACTTGTCCCACACTTGGGTTTCCTTAAACCCACACACAGAACTGAACTGCACACTGCAGTTCCTACAGACAGCTTGCAGCTTCAGCAACTGCTAATTCCCAACTAAACTCTGGTCACAGCTGCTGGCCAACAGACATTCTCCAACTGTCAGATTCAAACTGAACATTCTAAAGCCAGAGTGGCCACTGTTGTCATGGCAACAGCCTCTGCTTACAGCTTGCTGCTGTGAACATGCCACTGCTCACTCTCTGCAGCTTCTAAAGAATGTTCCTTCTAAATACATAAACAAACATGTGATTAACATATAAATAACCACCTCATCACAATGTTTTCTATGTTTATGGCATTGAATGTTTGCCTGGACTAAAAACAAAGACACCAAGGCACCCCCCCCCCTTTGCAGGGTCCACATAGAACGGCTCTGCTCAGGGCGGGGGGGGGGGGAGAAGCAGCAGTCAGGAGGCTTGTTGTCGCATCTTTCATGGGTAGTCAGCCTCTCCCCTCCCATCATCCCATCTTATAGTTCCCGAAGCACTATAAGAAGGTTTCGCGAGACCAGTCGCTCTCGTTGCAATGGTGTAGTAACAGTGAGACGGTGGACCATGTTTTAGTTCTGGGGGACCACTGGTGGTCCACGGACCACAGGTTGGGAATAACTGCATTAAAAATGAAGTTGAAAGGCCCACTATATCCCTTTATACCAGGGGTCGGGAACCTATGGCTCGGGAGCCAGATGTGGCTCTTTTCATGATTGCATCTTGCTCTCCAGAGCAGCCCACGCCCTCCTCTCCTTCCTTCCTTCCTTCCTTCCTTCCTTCCTTCCTTCCTTCCTTCCTTTCTTTTTCCCTCTCTTTATCTTTCATTCTTATTCCTCCCTCTCTCCCTACCTTCTTTCCTCCTCCCTCTTCGTTCCTTTCTTTCTCCCCTTCACCCTTTCCTTCTCTTCTTCCTTTTCCCTCCCTCTCCCCTTCCTTCTTTCCTCCATTCTCTTCTTCCTTCCTTCCTTCCTTCCTCTTCCTTCCTTTCTCTTTTTCCCTTTCACCTTTTCCTTCTCTCCTTCCTTTCCCTCCCTCTCTCCTCTTCCTTCTTTCCTCCATTCTCCCTCCCTCTTCCTTCCTTCCTCTTCTATTCTTTTCCCCAAGTCTTCCTTTCATTCTTCTTCTTTTCACTTCCCCCTGTCTCTCCTTCTTTTCTTTTCTTTTTCTTCATTATTTTACTTTTTCCTCACTCCCTTTCTTTTCTTTCCCCACCCTTTCCTTTCCTCCCTTCCCATTTCCTTCTTTCTTTCCCCTCCCTGTCTCTCTCCTGCTTTTCTTTTCTTCCTTTTCCATAGTTCGTTCTTCTTTTCTTTCTTCCTCTCCCCCTCCCTCCTTTATTTCCTCTGTCTTTCTTTCCTTCTTTCCCCCTCCCTTCCTTCCACCTTCTCTTCCTTCCCAGAGTCCTGAGCATGCCTTTTGCAGAGCCAGGTCTGAAGAGTCCCGTCATTCTGCCGAGGGAATCCTTTTCTCATCGTATGTACGTATAGACTCACATTTAGTTGAATTCAGTCTTAAAATATATATGACAGTATATGGCTCTCACTGGAATAAATTTCCAAATATTTTGCTTTCATGGCTCTCTGGGTCAAAAAGGTTCCCGACCCCTGCTGTATACAATGACTCTAAAGCTGTCAGTGCCAACAAGTTTTGCCACTTACTTTAAGAGCTTTGAATTCTGGTTAAACCTGTTGTAATCCTAATTGAAATATTGCTTTATTTTTTTAATTATAAAGCATACGTGAAAAAAATGTTGATGCATGAGTTATTGCAGTGCGACTCAAAAGTGGCAATCCGCAATTGAGCCACGGTGACTTTCCAAAAAGGAAATGTTTAAAAACTGAAACACTTCTGGCCCAGAGGCAGAAGTATGGCCCCAGCATCCTCCCCACACCTCCTTGCCTTCTATACTGGCATATAAAATCCAGATTATCTGATTTGAACTGGATTATATGGCAGTGTAGACTCAGATAATCCAGTTTAAAGCACTTATTCTCAAAGTGGGCAGTACCACCCCCTAGTGGGCGGTGAGGCGATCCAAGGGGGCTGTGGGAGGCTCAGGGGAATTTGGGGGGGGGCGGTGAACCCCTTTAAGGGGGCGGTGAACAATTGGGGGTTCTGTGTGCCAAGTTTGGCTCAATTCCATTGTTGGTGGAGTTCAAAATGCTCTTTGATTGTAGGTGAACTAATAAATCCCAGCAACTACAACTCCCAAATGAGAAGGGCTATTTTCTCAAAACTCCACCAGTGTTCAAATTTGAGCATATTGAGTATTCGTGCTAAGTTTGGTCCAGATCCATAGTTGTTTGGATTCTCAGTTCTCTCCGGATGTAGGTGAACTACCTCTCCCCCTAAATCACTCTCAATTCCTCCCAAACCTCTCCAGTATTTTCTGTTGGTCACGTGGGTTCTCTGTGCCAAGTTTGGTCCAGTTTTGTAATTTGTGGGGGTCTCAGTGGTCTGTGGAAGTCAGAGCTGAATCGGTCGAAGGTACTGCAAATCCCATCATCCGTTGTCCATACTCCCCCAAACATATTGTTTTTGTGATTAATCACTATGCTTTAATTATGTTCTAATATATATCCTGCATATTAGATATTTGCATTAGAATTCGTAAGAGTAGCAAAATTATTTACGAAGTAGCAACGAAAATATGTTTGGGGGTCACCACAACACGAGGACCCTTATTTAGGGGTCACGGCATTAGAAAGGCTGAGAAGCACTGCATTAATACATATATCTTTCTGTTTAATTGCTATTACATTTTTTAAAAAATAATTTCTAGGGGGGTGGTGAGTAAAGTTTTTTCTGGAAAGGGGGCGGTAGGAAGGTTGGGAGCCACTGGTTTAAAAATGAAGAAGGTTGGAGGGAAGCTTTCATAAGAACATAAGAACATAAGAAGAGCCATGCTGAATCGGGCCTCAGCCCATCAAGTCCAGCATTCTGTGTCACACAGTGGCCCACCAGTTGTACACGGGGATCTCTAGCAGAAAGGAGGGCAAAACCCTCACCTGCTCCCGACCCCCACAACCAGTACCCGGGGAAAACCCTGCCTGCCTCCATCAACACAGAGGTGGCACTTGGATGTCCATTTCAGTAACTACTGATTCCCTTGGTATCCATGAATCTGTCTAATCCTGCCTTGAAGCTGTCCAGGCTGACCGCTGTCACAACCTCCTCTGGAAGTGAGTTCCATAACCCAATGACCCTCTGGGTGAAGAAATATTTCCCTTTATTAGTCCTAATTTTCCTACCTTGGAGCTTCAGGGAGTGCCCCCTAGTCCTAGTGTTGTGTGACAGAGAAAATATTTTTTCTTTATTCACCTTTTCTATCCCATGCATGATTTTATACACTTCGATCAAGTCACCTCTTAAACGCCGTCTTTCAAGGCTGAAAAGACCAAGGCGTTGCAACCTGATTTCGTAAGGGAGCTGCTCCATCCCTTGGATCATTCTTGTTGCCCTTTTTTGTACCTTTTCCAGTTCCGTTATATCCTTCTTGAGGTGCGGTGACCAGAATTGTACACAGTACTCCAGATGTGGCCTCACCATAGATTTGTAGAGAGGCAATACAACATTTGCCGACCTATTTTCGATTCCCTTTCTGATCATGCCAAGCATAGAATTTGCTTTTTTCGCTGCTGCAGCGCAGTGGGTGGACATCTTCATTGAGCTGTCCACCAAGACCCCAAGATCCCTTTCCTGGTTTGTCTCGAAAGCTTTGACCCCATCAATTTGTAGGTGTAGTTGGGGTTCTTTGCCCGATGTGCATGACTTTACACTTGTTTAGGTTAAAATGCATTTGCCACTTTGTTGCCCATTCACTCAATTTCGAGAGATCTTTCTGGAGCTCTTTACAGTCAGTTTCATTTTTAACTACCCTGAACAGTTTAGTGTGTCATCTGCAAACTTTGCTACCTCAGAATTTACTCCTACATCCAGATCATTTATGAATAAATTAAAAAGTAACAGTCCTAAAACTGAACCTTGGGGTACGCCACTTCTCACCTCTTTCCACCCAGAGAAATGTCCGTTTATTACCACCCTTTGTTTCCTAGAGTTTAGCCAGGTTCCAATCCAGGACAAGACCTGTCCCCTGATTCCATGGCTGAAGAGCTTATTTAGGAGCCTTTGGTGAGGGACTTTGTCAAAAGCCTTTTGAAAGTCAAGGTAAACAATATCAATTGGGTCCCCTTTATCTATGTGTTTATTTACACCCTCAAAGAATTCTATCAAGTTAGTAAGACATGATTTGCCTTTGCAGAAACCATGCTGATTTTCCTTCAGTAATGCCTGCTCTTCTATGTGCTTAGTAATTTTTTCTTTAATTATGGTTTCCATCACTTTGCCTGGAACTGAGGTTAGACTAACTGGCCTATAATTTCCTGGATCACCCCTGGATCCTTTCTTGAAGGTCGGAGTTACATTTGCCTCCCTCCAGTCCTCGGGTACAGTGCCTGATCTTAGAGAAAGGTTATATATTTTGGCTAGAATTTCAGCAATTTCACACTTGAGTTCCTTAAGAACTCTGGGGTGGATGCCATCTGGCCCTGGTGATTTGTTGACATTTAGTTTGGTAAGGCATGTGAGAACATCTTCCTTGTTTATCTCTATCTGGTTTAATTCATTTAATTCCCTCCCTGAAAAAACTGACTCAGCTGCAGGCATATGTTGTCTGTCCTCCTGTGTGAAAACGGAGGCAAAGAAGTCATTTAGCCGCTCAGCAATCTCCTTGTCTTCACTTATTGTCCCTTTCTTACCATTTTCGTCAAGTGGCCCAACTGCTAAATAAATTAAAAAGTAACGGTCCTAAAACTGAACCTTGGGGTACGCCACTTCTCACCTCTTTCCATCCAGAGAAGTGTCCATTTATTACCACCCTTTGTTTCCTACAGTTTAGCCTCTGATTCCATGGCCGAAGAGCTTATTTAGGAGCCTTTGGTGAGGGACTCAAGAGTGGAATTTCCTCATTCAGCACATCTAAATCAGCCCCATCATGCTCATTACTTCTCTTTCCCTTTTGCTCCACATCCACTCCTGCCTGCTTACCTACTACGCTCCCTTCCATGATCCAGGATTTGTCCTAAACATTAAACGAAGTAAAACTAACATTCTTACAATTGGGAAAAAAATCAAACCATGCTGTCATTATCATGAAAATGATGTAGCCACATGCCCACTGCATGCAACTGATGGATATACATTATGGTCCTTGGTGGGTTCATGGGAGGCATTCTGACTTCTGGGAGTTTCTCATCCCAGGAATAGAATTTGGAACCGCACAGATTTCTGTCACTGTAACATTTTGAAAATATGTGTGTGTGTGTGTATGTTGTTACATCTGGAATGAATAGAATTCCCTCTCCACAGAAATTTACAGGTTAGAAAATTCTTCTTCGCAGTAACAGGGTTTATTTTTAAGATATAGGAGCAATGTCCGTTCAGCAGTTCACCTCCCTGGGAAGCATCATCTCTTCAGACGCCAAGGTTGACAAAAGAGAGAGATCACAGATTAGCAAAGGCATAGAGTGCATTCGGAAGGCTTCACAAAAGAGTCTGGAGCAACAAGCACCTGAGGCAAAGCACCAAAATCAGTGTGTACAGAGTTATTGTACTGTCTATTCTCCTATATGGGTCTGAAACATGGGCAGGGGCAGTCTAAGGTTATTTTATATGGTAAGCAAACATTACTTTGGCGCCCCCCTTTGTCTCCACCCCCTTTCCCTTTGCCTCCGCCCCCTGCCTGCCCAATTGCGTCACGTGACGTGTTTACAGGCTTCTGCGCCTGCAGGAGCTTCTGCGCATTCCCAGAAGCTCCTGCAGGTGCCGAAGCCGAAGCCTGTAAACACATCACCTCACCACTCCGGCCGTAAGGGGGGCGGAGGCAAAGGAGAGAGGTAAGAGTCTCCCTTTGCCTCCGCCCCTGGCTGCCGAATACGGACGGAGTGCTGACGTGTTGTGTTTACAGGCTTCAGCTTCAGCGCCTGCAGGAGCTTCTGGGCATGCGCAGTGGCTCCGGAGCTCAACTTCAGCTCCGGAGCCACTGCACATGCGCGAAAATCTCCACGCATGCCCAGAAGCTCCTGCAGGCCAGGCGCTGAAGCGGACGCAGCAGCAGGGAGGTTTGCTATGGCGGCATGGTGGGCGTGGTGGTGCCCTTCCCAGAAGTTGGCACCCTAAGCGGCTGCTTACTTCGCGTATATGTCGGACCGTCCCTGAACATGGGTCACCTATCACCAACACCTATGACTCCTCGAACGCTTTCATCAGCGCAGTCTTCACACAATCCTAAATGTTCACTGGACCGACTATGTGACGGATGTTGCTGTCCTTGAGCAAGCAGGGGTCACCAGCATTGAGGCCATGCTATTGAGAACACAGCTGCGCTGGGCAGGGCACGTCTCTAGGATGGAGGACCACCGCCTCCCAAAGATACTACTCTACGGTGAACTCGCCACGGGTCAGCACAAGACAGGCGCCCCCACAAAGAGATATAAGGACTCCCTGAAACTACATCTCGGGTTCGGCGAGATTGATCACCAACAATGGCCCACCCTGGCCTCACGTCAGGAAGCATGGGGACGCACTATCCACAATGCTGCGGCCTCTTTCGAGAAGACACTCCGAATGGGTCTCGAAGAGAAACGGCAACGCAGAAAGAACCGCAACTTGGAAACAACATCACCCAAGGAGACTTTCTGCTGTGCCTTCTGCAACCGGACTTGCCTATCTCAGATTGGCCTTTTTAGTCATCAACGCGCTTGCAAAAAGCGTGGGATGAGTCCGTCCTAAGAATCTTCGTTCGCGAAATAATGCCGAGAGATAGGAGCAAAAGCAAGTAATTATCTCACCTGAAATCGAAACTATTACCGTCCTCAAAAATCGGCATCATTTTAACAGTGTGTACAGATCTTTGTTTCCTTGACACTCGGCTTATTTTGATCCAATGTTCAGCATGGTTCACATGAAAAGGTTGGGTTTTTGAACCAGGGTTGACAGATTATCATCCAGAGAAGCTGGTTTTGAATTTTTAATGGCACGGTAGCAGCTTGGGTCATTCCTATTCTGATCAAACCATTCGTCCGATAGCCTTTCCATTCATTGCCTCACCAACCAGGCTCCATCTGACTCAAGACTAAAAGCTAAAATGAGTCCCACTAAACAAACGAAAGCGCAGAAGCAGTTTCTTTTGCTTGTTAGAGGGAAAAGCTACAAATCTACAAATACGAGGGCGGGTCAATAAGTCCGTGACTTTTTGAATTTCCCGCCTCTTAACTGAAAGGGCAACACTGCTCCTGTCAACAGGCACCTGTCAGTTGACTCCTGTCAAAATTTGAACAAGCTGCGTCATTTAGTTTGTGTTTGACAGCCATTGAGAGCAGACTACCGCGTGATTTGAGGAGAAAATGGAAAAAAGTGAATTTCGTGTGCTCATTAAGCAATATTTTTTCTGGAAAAACCCATCACTCAAACCAAGGCTAAGCTTGATAAATACAATGGGGACTCTGCACCATCAATGTCAATGGTAAAAAAGTGGTTTACTGAATTTTGTTGTGGCCGTACAAGCACGGAAGATGCCGAACGTTCTGGACGCCCAGTTGAGGTCTCTACACCTGAAACAATGGGAAAAAATCCACGATGTGGTGTTGGCCGATCAGAGATTGAAAGTGCTAAGCTTGATAAATACAATGGGGACTCTGCACCATCAATGTCAATGGTAAAAAAGTGGTTTACTGAATTTTGTTGTGGCCGTACAAGCACGGAAGATGCCGAACGTTCTGGACCCAGTTGAGGTCTCTACACCTGAAACAATGGGAAAAAAATCCACGATGTGGTGTTGGCGATCAGAGATTGAAAGTGCTAAGCTTGATAAATACAATGGGGACTCTGCACCATCAATGTCAATGGTAAAAAAGTGGTTTACTGAATTTTGTTGTGGCCGTACAAGCACGGAAGATGCCGAACGTTCTGGACGCCCAGTTGAGGTCTCTACACCTGAAACAATGGAAAAAAATCCACGATGTGGTGTTGGCCGATCAGAGATTGAAAGTGCTAAGCTTGATAAATACAATGGGGACTCTGCACCGTCAATGTCAATGGTAAAAAAGTGGTTTACTGAATTTTGTTGTAGCCGTACAAGCACGGAAGATGCCGAACGTTCTGGACGCCCAGTTGAGGTCTCTACACCTGAAACAATGGAAAAAAATCCACGATGTGGTGTTGGCCGATCAGAGATTGAAAGTGCTAAGCTTGATAAATACAATGGGGACTCTGCACCATCGATGTCAATGGTTAAAAAGTGGTTTACTGAATTTTGTTGTGGCCGTACAAGCACGGAAGATGCCGAACGTTCTGGACGCCCAGTTGAGGTCTCTACACCTGAAACAATGGAAAAAAATCCACGATGTGGTGTTGGCCGATCAGAGATTGAAAGTGCGAGAGATTGTGGAAGCCATAGGCATCTCACGTGGCTCAGTGGTTTCAATTTTGTATGATCACTTGGGTAAAGCTTTCCGCAAGATGGGACCAGGACAATGCAAGGGTGCACACAATGTAAGGGTGTGCACATGTGCAGTTTCCATGGCAACAATCCATGAATTGGAATACGAATTGCTCCCTCATCCGCCCTATTCTCCGGATTTAGCCCCGAGTGACTATTACTTGTTTCCAAACCTGAAGACATGGCTCGGCGGAAAGAGATTTGACTCCAACAATGAAATAATCTCACAAACAAATGACCTCAACAAATCTTATTTTTTGGAAGGGATAAAAAAATTGGAGAAACGTTGGACAAAGTGTATAGAGCTCAAAGGGAACTGCGTTGAAAAACAACATGATTTTTTAATCCAAAAACCTGTGTTTTATTCAAAAAGTCACGGACTTATTGACCCGCCCTCGTCGTCCCCGCAATCAGGAGAGCTGCCCAGCGAAGTCTATTTCAAAAGTATGTTTTATTACGGCCCCAAAGCCATCGGAAAACAAAGCTGTAGAGAGCATTTACCTGAAGCGCCCAAAAGGAAGTGTTACTCACTGACCCCGAATGTATTTGTGAGTCAGTGAAAATGTGGAATTAAGGATATGAAGCACACATCTGCGGTAGTTATTCATACTTTGGTAGAAACCCGGCGAACCTCGGAAAATGGAAGAGAAAGAGTGGCCGCTTTTTCTTTTTCTTTTTTAACTATTGAGACTTCTGCAGGCAGCATATCATTTGAGAAACGTATGCACAAAATCAAGTACAAAAGAACAGATAAAAGAAAACCAAATGTTTTGCTATTCCCTTGACTTGAAAAAACTGAAATGTTCACATTTTACAGTCCGGCCCAAAAAAGCTTTTCCGTGGCTCCGTGTCCATGGACCACTGCATACAGCTTCAAACTGTAGTGGCCAGGTAACAAAGTCACACAAAAGTGAGCGAAAGGAAGCTCTTAATGTGTCTCTCAGCTTCCATCTACACTGCTATATAAAAGTGTTTATTTGTTTTGAACTGTGCATATATATACGTGTGTGTATGAATGTGTGCATGTGTATATGTATATGAGTGCATGTGTCTATATATGCGTGTATGTATATGCATGTATATGTGTATACATGTGTATATGTATATATGTGTGTATGTATATGTATGTGTGTACATGTGTATATTAGTGTGTGTCTGTGCATATATATATGAATGTATCTGTGTACATGTGAATATTAGTGCATGTCTGTGCAATATGTGTGTATGGATGTGTATATATATGTATATGGGTGTATGTATGTCTGTGTGTGACTGTGTATATGTGTGTATGTATATGTATATATGTGTGTATGTATATATGTATATTTGTGTGTGTCTATGCATATATGCATGTGTATATGCATGTATATGTGTATACATGTGTATATGTATATATGTATGTGTGTATGTATATGTATGTGTGTACATGTGTATATTAGTGTGTGTCTGTGCATATATATATGAATGTGTGCATGTGTGTATGTATATGAGTGCATGTGTATATATATGCGTGTATGTATATGCATGTATATGTGTGTACATGTGTATATGTATGTGTGTATGTATATGTATCTGTGTACATGTGTATATTAGTGTGTGTCTGTGCATATATATACATGTGTGTATGAATGTGTGCATGTGTATATGTATATGAGTGCATATGTGTGTGTATGTATATGTGTGCACATGTGTATATTACATGTGTATGAATGTGTGCATGTGTATATGTATATGAGTGCATATGTGTGTGTATGTATATGTGTGTACATGTGTATATGTATGTGTGTATATTTGTGTGTGCATATGTATATGTATATATGTGTGTATGTATTTGTATGTGTGTATATATGTATATTTGTGTGTGTCTATGCATATATGTGTGTGTGTATGAATGTGTGCATATGTATATGAGTGTATGTGTATATATGGTGTATTTTTGGGGTTTTTAAAGTCTGTTCTGCTGGAGTTGTGTGTGTGTGTTGTGTGGGGTGATGGACACTCGTTGGACTGTTAGGTGTATTGCGTCCAAATTTCGTGTCAATTTGTCCAGTGTAGGCTCATAAAATCCAGTTCAGAGTGGACAACGCTATGTAACAAAATTTGAGAGGGGAAAAACCCCATTCTGATCCTGGTTTGAAAGTATTATTTCCTGTTTAATTGTGTAGTACTTATTATTATTATTATTATTATTAAACTTTATTTATACCCCGCCACCATCTCCCAAATGGGACTCAGGGCGGCTTACATGAGGCCAAACCCAACAACACAGCAGTAAAAAAACAACACAGCAGCAAATAAAAACAATACAATCAATACAATAACTAATATTGCTAATATCCTCCAGAAACTCTGTTTTTGTGGCTGCCACAAATTATGTTGAATTGTTTGAGACTCTATGGCAGGGGTCGGGAACCTACGGCTCGGGAGCCAGATGTGGCAGTTTTCATGATTGCATCTGGCTCTCCCTCTTCCTTCCTTTCTTCCCTTCCTTCTTTCCTCCATTCTCCCTCTTCCTTCCTTCCTCTTCCTTCCTTTCTTTCTCCCCCTTCACCCTTCCTTCTCCTTCTCTCCTTCCTTTTCCCTCCCTCTCTCCCCTTCCTTCTTTCCTCCATTCTCCCCTTCCTTCCTTCCTTCCTTCTTTCCCCCTTCCTCTTCCATTTCCTT
Source organism: Anolis apletophallus (assembly GCA_030556195.1). Lineage (NCBI taxonomy): Eukaryota > Metazoa > Chordata > Lepidosauria > Squamata > Anolidae > Anolis > Anolis apletophallus. The sequence goes on along the minus strand of JARBWK010000006.1, from coordinate 155,064,355 downwards.
CTCTCCTTCCTTTTTCTTCTCCTTCCTTTCTTTTCACTTCCCTCCTCTCTTCCTTTTTTTTTCTTTCTTTTCCCTTCATTATTTTACTTTTTTCTCACTCCCTTCCTTTCTTTTCCCCACCCTTTCCTTTCCCCCCTTCCCATTTCCATCTTTCTTTTCCCCTTCTTGTCTCTCTCCTGTTTTTCTTTTCTTCCCTTTCCATAGTTCATTCTTCTTTCCTTTCTTCCTCTCCCCCTCCTTTCTTTATTTCTTCTTTCTTTCTTTCTTTCCCCCTTCCTTCCTTCCGCCTTCTCTTCCTTCCCAGCAGGCATGTAGCCGGGGCTTTTTCAGCCCCCGAAATTCTCAGGGTGGTCCGCGAAAAGGCCTTACTGGTACATTATTTAAACTGTTATGTTTATTCATTCCATGATGTTATCACCATGCCCTTTATATCCCACATTCATGGGGTTATTGGGATAACAATACAAAAGGTTTGCTAGGGTAGACCCTCTTCCACCCAGTCTCAGCCCCCTTTTCCCTCCAAACTCAGCCCCGAATCAAAATTGCTAGAGCTTCCCAGAGTCCTGAGCGTGCCTTTTGCAGAGCCAGGTCTGAAGTGTCCAAATTCTGCCGGGGAATCCTTTCCTCATCGTATGTACGTATAGTCTCACATTGAGTTGAATTCAGTCTTAACATATATAATATATATTCTATGGCTCTCACTGAAATACATTTCCAAATATTTTGCTTTCATGGCTCTCTGAGTCAAAAAGGTTCCCGACCCCTGATCTATGAGATATTTATTGAAAAGCTAGAGCAAAATGTGCTGTAGCAGGATGTCCCACAAAAACAAAACTTTTGCAGGGATTACTATGAGGGGTTTTTTTTGGGGGGGGGGGGATATGGCCATGTTCCAGCAGTATTATCTCCCTACAGCTCTCCTACAGATCTTTTCATTGGCGGCTCTGCCGGCAGAGCATTTAAGACAGTGTTTTTCAACCTTTTTTTGAGCTGCGGCTCATTTTTTACATTTACAAAATCCTGGGGCACACCAACAACCAAAATGACACAAAATGACACTCTAACACAGTAATACATATAGTTAATATGTTTTTAAATGTATTTATACTCTCAGTGTGAAACCTGGGCCTGTTTCGATGAACACAACATATATATGACTTCCTCTCACATACTTATACATGGCTATCATGTCTTCTCTCAGCCTTCTCTTCTTCAGGCTAAATATGCCCAGCTCTTCAAGCCTCTCCTCATAGAGTTTGTTCTCCAGACCTTTGTGAAATTTCACCCTGAGTGAAACTTGCTTCCAGTTAACTATGGATGTCATGAAGCTGTTATAAACAGTTCCTTGGGGGGCTCTCGAAAAATCCAGTAAAATAGTAGGAAAAAAACATTTCCAAGCGGAGAGGCTCAATTTGTTTCTTGGACACCCGTGAGGGGGCTGCTAGGAGGGGAGAGAGTGCCAATTTCCCACGGCACACCTGATGATCGCTCACGGCACACTAGTGTGCCATGGCACACTGGTTGGGAACACACTGATTTAAGATACAAGTGAAGACCTATCTCTTCCGGCAGGCCTACCCAGACTGTTTTAATGGTGAATTTTAAACTCTGCTATATTCCTGGTATTCATTTTGCGTATTTTGATACGTATTTTAAGGAGGTATCTTTTAATATGTGTATTTTATGGAGTGTTTTAAAATGATTATGTGTTTGTTTATGTTTTAGTAATGCTGTAACCCGCTCTGAGCCGTGAGGAGAGGCGGGAAAGAAAAAAACTATTATTATTATTATTATTATTATTATTATTACAACCAGAGCTGCGGTGGTGCAATGAGTGCCAGCTGGACTGCTGACCTGAAGGTTAGGTTTATTTTAAAGATTTACAACATGTGTTATGTGTTATATGTACTCTTACTTTTGTAGGTCTATTTTTTGAAAACTTTAATAAAAAATTTATTTTTTAAGAAAAGGTTGGGTTTATTTATTTTAATTAATTAATTAATTAATTAATTAATTATTCGGTCACTCCCCGAGCGCTCGGAGCGGCTCACAGTCCACATAAAATAACATAAAACAGAGATAAAACAATCAATTTCAACTAAATCAGAGTTTCGAATTTCAACAATCAAAATGCCAGCCGAAATAGATAGGTTTTGCACGCCCTGCGGAAAGATGGCAAATCTCGCAGGGCATGGCGAACTTCAATTGACAAGGCATTCCAAATGGTTGGCGCCACAACAGAGAAGGCTCAGAGAAGGTTGCCGACCTGAAGCTTGTGCCGGCTGGACTGCTGACCTGAAGGTTGGGTTGCCGACCTGAAGCTTGTGCCATCTGGACCGCTGACCTGAAGGTTGGGTTGCCGACCTGAAGCTTGTGCTAGCTGGACTGCTGACCTGAAGGTTGGGTTGCCGACCTGAAGCTTGTGCTACCTGGACTGCTGACCTGAAGGTTGGGTTGCCGACCTGAAGGTTGTGCCAGCTGGACTGCTGACCTGAAGGTTGGGTTGCCGACCTGAAGCTTGTGCTAGCTGGACGGCTGACCTGAAGGTTGGGTTGCCGACCTGAAGCTTGTGCCATCTGGACCGCTGACCTGAAGGTTGGGTTGCCGACCTGAAGCTTGTGCCATCTGGACCGCTGACCTGAAGGTTGGGTTGCCGACCTGAAGCTTGTGCTAGCTGGACTGCCGACCTGAAGGTTGGGTTGCCGACCTGAAGCTTGTGCTAGCTGGGCTGCTGACCTGAAGGTTGGGTTGCCGACCTGAAGGTTGTGCCAGCTGGACTGCCGACCTGAAGGTTGGGTTGCCGACCTGAAGCTTGTGCCGGCTGGACTGCTGACCTGAAGGTTGGGTTGCCGACCTGAAGCTTGTGCTAGCTGGACTGCTGACCTGAAGGTTGGGTTGCCGACCTGAAGCTTGTGCTAGCTGGGCTGCTGACCTGAAGGTTGGGTTGCCAACCTGAAGCTTGTGCTATCTGGGCCGCTGACCTGAAGGTTGGGTTGCCGACCTGAAGCTTGTGCCATCTGGACCGCTGACCTGAAGGTTGGGTTGCCGACCTGAAGCTTGTGCTACCTGGACTGCTGACCTGAAGGTTGGGTTGCCGACCTGAAGCTTGTGCTAGCTGGGCTGCTGACCTGAAGGTTGGGTTGCTGACCTGAAGGTTGTCCGTTCAAATCTGCGAGACGGGGTGAGCTCCTGCCTGTCAGCTCTAGCTTGTGGGGACGTGAGAGAGGCCTCCCACAGGATGGTCAGACACCCGGGTGTGTCCCCTGGTCAACGTCTCTGTTGATGGTCAACAGTATGTTCTCAAGTAGCTTCTGACACAATTAAAAAAACTATTATTACAGCCCAAAAGACGCACAACTAACCACAAATGCTTTCGACAACATAAAGTTTTGGCAATGTAATAAACCTTTTCCATATTATTTATGATAAAACCAGTATATAGGACGTATATAACCCAGGAACAAAAATAATGTTGCATAGTGTCATCTGGATTAGCTGCTTTGATAATCTGGATTATATGGCAGTGTAGATCCAGCCCACGGTTTCCTGTGTGTAGTCATCACGTAAACAGTGAGAACCACCATTTCTTCTATACTGGCTTGAAGCCGCATTAAACGGTCATCGCAGATGACCAGCCGCGTCTTCCCAGTACCCCTTGGTCACTTTTTTATATTGTAGTGCAGTAGCTCCAGGCCTTCACAGAACCAGGGTCCACATTTCCGTCAACCGGTCCAACTGCGGTCAATTCACTGCAGCGTCCAGTGTGGTCACTGAGAGCATTTCAACCAGTCCGACCGCAGTCCCTTCACTGGAGCATCCAGTGTGGTCACTGAGAGCAAAACGGCGCCGGCCCGTTGGGCAAAGGAGTGCCACGGCCCTCCTCACAGTACAAAGTCGACCTGCTTCGCACAGGTGACGACGTGGGGCCATTTGGGACGTGGGCCTTGTGCCGCCATCTTCTCTCTAGATTCAGATGGCGGAAACGAACCTGTCCATGCCGCCGCCAGGGTACGTGGCGTGCCGCAGGTAGGCCCCGGGTCCGGCGAGTTGCCCTCCGCCGTGGGCCAGCGAGCCGTAGCCGTAGAAGTCCACGGTGTCACCGCCGAGGGGCGGTGAGGTGGGCACCCCGAGGTGGGCAGAGGCGCCAAAGTGGTTTCCGGCGGAGTAAGCGCCTTGGTTGATCGGGTAGGAGTAAGGCAGGGCGCTGTGCGGCCTGGTCAAGCCGGGGCCAGGGGCGCAGCCTTGGCCGGAGTAGGCCCCGGGCCCCGCGAAGGCGCAGTGGTTGTTAGCCGACGTCACCTCGGGGGTCATCTCCAGGGCGAAGAGGTGCGCGGGTGGGGGGTAGCCGCCCATGGCCGCGGAGTAGGCGGCGGATGCGGGGTCCTGGGCGGCGTAGGTGGAGAGGTCCCCGCGCTTGAAGCGCTTCCGACGGCGGAGGAAGCTCCCGCTGTCGAACATGTCCCTGGCGCCCGGGTCGAGGGCCCAGTAGCTGCCTTTCCCGGGCCGCCCGGGCTCGCGGGGCACCTTGACGAAGCAGTCGTTGAGCGTCAGGTTGTGCCGGATGGAGTTCTGCCACTTGCGGGGCCCCTCCCGGTAGAAGGGGAAGCGCTCCGTGATGAAGCGGTAGATGCCGCCCAGCGTCAGGCGCCGCTCCGGGGAGGCCGCGATGGCCATGGCGATCAGCGCGATGTAGCTGAAGGGGGGCTTCCCGCGAGGGACCGGGCGCTTGCGGCGGCGGCCCCCCGCTGCCCCGGGCCCCGCCACGGGAGGAGGGCCCTCCGCCGCCCCTGAGGAGGACGCGGCGGCGGCGGCGGCACAAGAAGGGGCGCCCTCGGCTGTCATCGCCCGGCCCGCCGTCGGGGCCTCGAGGGCAGGCGGACGGGCACCACTCCTGCCTGGAAGGAAGGGAGGAAGGGAGGAAGGGAGGAAGCACCTGGCTTCACCTGGGCAACTCCCTGCCTGCCTGCCTGCCTCCCTCGGGGCCTGCCTTAAAAGGGAGGGAGGGCGGGCGGGGACTGGCCTTTCCCCCAGCCAGCCAGAGCCTGAAGGCGGGAGCGCCCCCAGGGATCCCCGGGCCAAGGGAGGGAGGGGCCGGGCCTCGAGGGGGCCCACACACGGGGAGGGAGGGAGGAGGGAGGGAAGGAAGGAAGGAAGGAAGGAAGGAAGGAAGGAAGGAAGGAAGGAAGGAAGGAAGGAAGGAAGGAAGAGAAGAGGAAGGAGGACAGAAGGAAGTAAAGAAGATGAAGGGGAGGAAGAAGAAAGGAAAAGAAGGGGGAAAAGGAAGAAGGGAGGGAGGAAAGGAAGGAATGGAAGGAAGGAAGGTGGGAAGGGAAGGAAGAAGGAAGGAAGGAAGGAAAAGAAAAGAGGACAGAAGGAAGGAAAGAAGATGGGAAGGGAAGGAAGAAGAAAGGAAAGAAGGAAGGAAGAAGGGGGAAAAGGAAGAAGGGAGGGAGGAAAGGAAGGAATGGAAGGAAGGAAGGTGGGAAGGGAAGGAAGGGAAGGAAGGAAGGAAGGAAGAAGGGGAAAAGGAAGAAGGGAAGGCAGGGAGAAAGGGAAGGAAATAAAGAAAGGAACGGAAGGAAGGAAGGAAAAATGAACGAAGGAAAGAAAGGGTAGCAAGGAAGGAAATGGGGAAGGTAGGAATAAAAGGAAGGAAGAAGGGAAGGGAGGGAGGAGGAGGAAGGAATGGAAGAAAAGAAGGAAGGAAGGAGAAAAGGAAGGGGGAAAGGAAGAAGGGAAGGCAGGAAGGAAAGGAAGAAAGGGTAGGAAGGAAGGAAGGAAGGAAGAAGGGGGAAAAGGAAGAAGGGAAGGAAGGAAAGGAAGGAAAGGAAAAGAGGACAGAAGGAAGGAAAGAAGATGGGAAGGGAAGGAAGAAGATAGGAAAGAAGGAAGGAAGAAGGGGAAAAGGAAGAAGGGAAGGGAGGGAGGAAAGGAAGGAATGGAAGGAAAGAAGGAAAGGGAAGGAAAGTGGGAAGGGAAGGAAGAAGGAAGGAAAGAAGATTGGGAAAAGGAAGAAGGGAAGGCAGGGAGGAAAGGAAAGAAAAGAAAGGAACGGAAGGAAGGAAAAAATGAACGAAGGAAAGAAAGGGTAGCAAGGAAGGAAATGGGGAAGGTAGGAATAAAAGGAAGGAAGAAGGGAAGGGAAGGGAGGGAGGGAGGAAAGGAAGGAAGGAAAGGAAAAGAGGGCAGAAGAAAGGAAGGTAGATGGGAAGGGAAGGGGGGGAGGGAAAGGAAGAAGGGAAGGCAGGGAGGAAGGAAGAAGGGAAGGAAGGAAGGAAAGGAAAAGAGGACAGAAAGAAGGAAGATGGGAAGAGAAGGGAAGGAAGGAAAGGAAGCAAAGGAAGGAAGGAAGAGAGGATGAAGGGGGAAAGGAAGAAGGGAAGGCAGGGAGGAAAGGAACGAAGGAAAGAAAGAAAGAAACGGAAGGAAGGAAAAATGAACGAAAGAAAGGGTAGCAAGGAAGGAAATGGGGAAGGTAGGGAGGAAAGGAAGGAAGGAAGAAGAGAAGGGGGGAGGGAGGAAAGGAAGGAATGGAAGGAAAGAAGGAAAGGGAAGGAAGATGGGAAGGGGAGGAAAGGAAGGAAGGAAGGAAAGAAAGGGAAAGAAAGGAAAGGAAGGGAAGGAAAGGAAGGAAAGAAAGAAAGAAAGGGAAGGAAGGAAAGGAAAGGAAGGAAGGAAAGAATGAAAGGGTAGGAAGGAAGGAAGGAGGAAGGTAGGGAGGAAAGGAAGGAAAGAAGGAAGAAGGGAAGGAATTGAAGGAAAGAAAGAAAGGGAAGGAAGATGGGAAGGGGAGGAAAGGAAGGAAGGAAGGAAAGAAAGGGAATGTGAGGAAAGGAGGGAAGGAAAGGAAGGAAGGAAAGAAAGAAAGGGAAGGAAAGGAAAGGAAGGAAGGAAAGAATGAAAGGGTAGGAAGGAAGGAGGAGGGGAAGGTAGGGAGGAAAGGAAGGAAAGAAGGAAGAAGGGAAGGAATTGAAGGAAAGAAAGAAAGGGAAGGAAGATGGGAAGGGGAGGAAAGGAAGAAGGAAGGATAAAGAAAGAAGGGGAAACGAAGAAGGGAAGGCAGAAAGAAAAGAAAGGACAGAAAGGGAAGGAAAGGAAAGAAGGAAAGGGTAGGAAGAGGGGAAGGTGGGGGAAAGGAAGGAAGAAAAGAAGTGCTTGATGGGAGACCTCCATAGGAAGGCTTCTTTCGAAATGTATTTTAGAGATTCCGACTCTTGATTTTTCAACAGAACCGGAGAGAGCAGAGACCTCTCCCTCTCTGTGGGTTTTCCCCCCTTCCCTTTCTGTGCCGGGAATGCGGTTCCAAATGTAAACAGAGAGGGAGGAGGTGATTCTTCGGTACCAAAACCTAAACGGAATATTTACGCATAGTTAACAGAACTAGGAACATTTCCTTTGGAGAGTCCGGCGGAGAAGAGAAGGGGGAGTTATAGTTTCTAATGCGTTCAACACGAGTTATAGTATCTCATTTGCCAACTTTGGAGGGTTGGGATTGGGTGTGAGAGAGAAAGAGAGCAACTGGGGGGTGTTTTGCTTCCAAACCAAACATTTCCTCCCTGGGTGCCTCCTGCGACCCAAACTCAAGGCGGAAAAGCAGGATCTTTCCCCCTCTTCTTGTAAGCTTCTAAGAGATTGAAGGATGTCACACATTTGGAGGTCATTTGAAGGAGGTCAAATATACATTTCGTTTGCTACAATACACCTGGACTCTCGCTTTACAATGAAAACAATGCCTGAAAACGTGGCTTATTGAGTTATTTATTGTCTCTGACTTCATTTATATTGTACTAGCTGTACCCGGCACGCGTCGCTGTGCCCTTTTTAGGAGATGCGAGAAAGTCCAATCATCCACGGTGTGCCCTCCTCTAAACTGCAGTTGGATGGAGTGTGGGTCATGGGGGGCATGGTATGCCAAGTTGGGTCTGTATTGGTCTTGGTTCTGGGACACAGTGGTCTGTGGGGAATGATGGGTTTTGAAGTACTGCAAATCCCATTTTCTATGGTGGTACTTCAAGTCCCATCATGCATGGTCAGGGCTCTGTGTGCCAAGGTAGGTTAGGCTGTCCCATGAGCTGAGGCCCTTTAGGAACATTAATGAAGCCTGTCAATACACAATGTCCAATGAGCTGAGGCCTAGTCGGGAGAATCAAGTTAATGAAGCCTTACTGTCAATTCAGAGCGTAAACAGCTTCCCAGTAAGTGAGGCCTTGTTAGGGAAATCAAGTTAATGAAGTCTTACTGTCAATTTTGGGCGTGGTTTGTGATTTTTTGGGGTGTAAATTTTCAGTTGGATGTGATTTGGGTGTTTGTGTTGGGGATTGGCTCAGGCCTTTTCCTGTTTCTGTTTTGGCAGTTTATTATGGATCGGAATTTTCATGTTGGCTGGCCAGTGCAGCAGTTATGCAAATCCGCCCTTATTGGCAGCCAATCATGTTGTTCAGAATGTAGAGGCTGGGTGAGTCTTTGGCTGCCCCGGAGGATGCTGGTAAATGTAGTTTTATTTTTACTACGTTGTTTTGGGGCCTTTTAGGTTTTGGGGGAAAGTTTCTTTGCTACAAACGTACCTTGCTTGAGGCCTATTTGTGTTGGCAAGTATTGTGTTTCTGTGTTGTATGGTTTCTTTGTTTGAGGTATACATCACATGACGTGAACCCATTTATATAATAGATAGAAATGTAATGTTCGTTTGTGGGATGAACATAACTCAAAAACCATTGGGCGAATTGACACGAAATTTGGACACTATACCCCTAACAGACCAATGAGTGACCATCACTCATAAACCCCTCCCCAAAAAAAACCAGGGGAAAGGACTTAAAAAACCCCAAAACGCTAAACGATGAAAAGTTAAATGATGATACAGAAAAAAGGGGAAGAGGGAAGAAAGGAAGGGGAGAGAGAGAGAGAGAGAGAGAGAGAGAGAGAGAGAGAGAAAAGGAAGCATGGAGGCAAAGCTGGAAGGAAGGAAATAGGTAGAGAAGGAAGAAAGGAGAGATGGAAAGAAAAAGGGGGAAAGGAAGGAAAGAGGTAGAGAAGGGAGGAAGGAAGGAAGGAAGGAAGGAAAAGAGAATGGGGGAAAGGAGAAAAGAAGGTAGAGGAGGAAGGAGGGAAGGAGAGAAGGAAAGAAAAGGGGGAAGGAAGGAAACAGGTAGAGAAGGAAGGAAGGAGAGAAGGAAATAAAAAGGGGGGAGGGAGAAAAGAGGTAGAGAAGGAAGGAAGGAGAGAAGGAAAGAAAAAGGGGAAGGAAGGAAACAGGTAGGGGAAAGGAAAGAAAAGGGGGAAGGAAGGAAACAGGTATAGAAGGAAGGAAGGAGAGAAGCAAATAAAAAGGGGGAAGGGAGAAAAGAGGTAGAGAAGGAAGGAAGGAGAGAAGGAAAGAAAAAGGGGGAAAGGAAGGAAACAGGTAGAGAAGGAAGGGAGGGAGGGAGGGAGGAGAGAAGGAAAGGAAAAGGGGAAAGGAAGGAAAGAGGTAGAGAAGGAAGGAAGGAGAGAAAGAAAGAAAAGGGGGAAGGGAGAAAAGTGGTAGAGAAGGAAGGAAGGAGAGAAGGAAAGAAAAAGGGGAAAGGAAGGAAAGAGGTAGAGAAGGAAGGAAGGAGAGAAAGAAAGAAAAATGGGAAAGGAAGGAAACAGGTAGAGAAGGAAGGAAGGAGAGAAAGAAAGAAAAGGGGGAAGGGAGAAAAGTAAAAGGAAGGAAGGAGAGAAGGAAAGAAAAAGGGGAAAGGAAGGAAACAGGTAGAGAAGGAAGGAAGGAGAGAAAGAAAGAAAAGGGGGAAGGGAGAAAAGAGGTAGAGAAGGAAGTAGAGAAGGAAAGAAAATAAGGAAAGGAAGGAAAGAGGGAGCGAAGGAAGGAGGGATAGAAGGAGAGAAAGAGGGAGGGAAGGTTGGCCGCAGCAACACGTGGCGGGTACAGCTAGTTTTAATAATATTAACATTAATAATAATAATGTTTGGTTATCAGCCCACTCTATTTGTGATGTACTTTAAGCAACACTCTACTACTTCATGAATCCCACAGGTGAGAGATATACTCCCATCCGTGTTGTGAAAAAAACGAATGAACGGGTCCCAGTCTTTTCTTAAAGCTAGTCAACTATTTCTCCTTACTCACCACAGTATCCTTACAATAATCGTATATTGTAGAATTTGCCTGAATGTTTAGATGATTATATCTATCGTGGACCATTTAAGTTTTGTTGTTGTTTGTGCCTAACATGGAGCTCTGGAAAGCTCCTGGCCATCACTGGGTGCGTTTGCCAGTGTCAGCAAAGGTGCCTGCAGGACTTGGAGAAGGAAGGAATAAAGAAGAGGGCAAAGACTTTGGCAAAGGTGCCAGCAACGGCCAGGGCTTCCTAGAGTTCTGTAGCTGCTGCAGCAAAGAAAAATGCCAAAGGTGATGGGGACTGCCCAATGGGATTCAGCAGGACTGGATGGTCAGGACTTATTCTTTAAGCTTTCCGAGACAAACCAGGAAAGGGATCTTGGGGTTTTGGTGGACAGCTCAATGAAGATGTCTACCCAGTGCGCAGCAGCAGCGAAAAAAGCAAATTCTATGCTTGGCATGATCAGAAAGGGAATCGAAAATAGGTCAGCAAATGTTGTATTGCCTCTCTACAAATCTATGGTGAGGCCACATCTGGAGTACTGTGTACAATTCTGGTCTCCGCACCTTAAGAAGGATATAACGGAACTGGAAAAGGTACAGAAAAGGGCAACAAGAATGATCCAAGGGATGGAGCAGCTCCCTTATTAAACCAGGTTGCAACGCCTTGGTCTTTTCAGCCTTGAAAGACGGCGTTTAAGAGGTGACTTGATCGAAGTGTATAAAATCATGCATGGGATAGAAAAGGTGAATAAAGAAAAACTATTTTTTCTGTCACCCAACCCTAGGACTAGAGGGCACTCCCTGAAGCTCCAAGGTAGGAAAGTTAGGACTAATAAAGGGAAATATTTCTTCACCCAGAGGGTCATTGGGTTATGGAACTCACTTCCAGAGGAGGTTGGGACAGCTGTCAGCCTGGACAGCTTCAAGGCAGGATTAGACAGATTCATGGATACCAAGGGAATCAGTAGTTACTGAAAAGGACATTCAAGTGCCACCTCGGAGTTGGTTGAGGTAGGCAGGATTTCCCTGGGTACTGGTTGTGGGGGGTCGGGAGCAGGTCAGGGTTTTGCCCTCCTTTCTGCTAGAGATCCCCGTGTACAACTGGCGGGCCACTGTGTGATACAGAATGCTGGACTAGATGGGCTGAGGTCCGATTCAGCATGGCTCTTCTTATGTTCTTATGTTCTTATTCTGCTGCCGCCGCCGTGATTTGGGAGTGTTTCAGTGTCAATGCCATGGCAAGATCTGGGACTGGTTCAAAGCAGCAATGCTTTGGACTAGCCCCGGATTTGCTGGCCCAAGTAAATAAGTCCTCTGTCAAAAAGAAGATGAGGAAGAGAGAGAGAATCAGGCGTGGATTAGCCTCTTCGGCCGCCCGAGGCCAAGATGTTCTGTGCCGCCCCCGCAGGGCGCAGAAAGCCACACCCCCAGGGTGCTGCTGCGCATGTGCGGCAGCAGCCACGGCCGTGCGGCTTCCGTTGCCTCCTCCCGCGACCGGAAGGAGGGCCCAAGGAGGTGGACGGAAGCCCCACGGCTTCTGTCCCCCTCGCGCCTTCCTTTCAGTCGCAGGAGGAGGAGGAGGCGGCGGAGGAAAGCCCCACGAGCAGTGCCGCGCGGCTTCCATCCACCTTCTCCTCCTCCTCCCGCAACTGAAAGGAAGGAGCGAGGAGGATGAAGGGAAGTCCCGCCCTCCTCCTCGCCGCCTGAGCCGCCCCCTTGCAAAGGAAGGAGGTGGCTAGGAGGAGGAGGAGGAAGGGTAAGGCCACTGGCGGGCATGCGTGCGCATGCATGCATGCCCGCCGGCGGGGCAAAGCTGCCCTTCCTCCTCGCCGCCTCCTTCCTTTGCAGGGGGGCGGCCCAGGGAGGGCGCCATTCCTCCTCCTGCCCCCTCGCAGACGCTCCCCCCCCTCTCCCAAGGTATGATGACTCTCTCGGGAGAGGGCGCGGGAAAGCACTGCAAGGGGGCGTTTTTTTAAAAAAAGTTTTCGGGGGGTCGAATCCGCTGCCCCCCAAAACCTGCCGCCTGAGGCCATGGCCTAGGCTGGCCTCATGGGTAATCCGGGCCTGGAGAGAATCAGCCTAGCAGGACTTGTTTGTAAGAAGCCCGTGCAAGCTTGTAATAAGCGCAGCATTCTTTTCGAGGTGCTCACAGACTGACAGCCTAATGATCTCTTCTAGAACCCTTTTCGTGATTAACACATTATTTCCACATTTCTTAGGAGAGGTGAACAATAGAAGGATAGGAACAATAAAAGAACAATAATATTTTCATGAGTGTGCTAGTCTAAACATTGGACTATGACTCTGGACTCTATGTTTCGAGCGTCCTATCAGCCATGGAAACTGACTGTGTGGCCCTGGGTGAATCAAGCTCAAAGGAAGGCAATGGGAGCCCCCTATGAACAAATCTCTCCCCTCACAGACGTAAACAAATGTAATACAAATGTGTTTCCCCGATAGTAAGACACCCCCGATTGTAAGACGTATCGGGGGTATCAGGGGGGTCGGCTAATATAAGCCGTACCGAAAGTAAGCCGTACCTCGTCGCGTCGCCGCCGCCACCGCCGCCGCAACCGGCACACCTCCGCGATCTGGGCTGCAAGGACAGGGAGGGGAAGAGAGCACGTGGCTCCGCGGCGCACCTTTCTGCCAGGCCTCCAAGGAAGGGGGGGGGAAGAGAGCCAGAGGCGTGGCAGAGTGACGCGCAGCGCCGCATCAGAGTGAGGAGAGAGGCGCGCCACAGCGCGTCGCCACGCCTCTGGCTCTTTTCCCCTCCCTTCTTTCGTCAGGAAAAGCTGCGCCGCGGAGGTGTGCCACGGCCGATGGGGCCGATTGCGGCGGTGGCGTGGCGCCGGCGGCGGCGTGGCGTGGCGACGGGGTACGTCTTAGTTTATATAAGACGTACCCCGAAAGTAAGCCGTAGGGGGACTTTTCGGGGGGAAAAGAAAGTAGGACGCTGTCTTACTTTCGGGGAAACACGGGTAGGTGTCAGACCTTAGGGATAACATAAGTTGGAAACAACTTGAAGGCACACAATAACTACCTTAATAACAGCAACACATTTTCCCTGCTAGAATGGTAGTGTAAGCGAGAAGAGGGAAAGTATAAAGATAGATATAACCATTAGTCAGAGCTCTGGTGTCAAGAGCTGATGTTGCCTTTTGGACTCTGGCTCCAAGGCATAAACAATCGGTATGGCTATTAGCTATGGCAGTGTTTCCCAACCTTTTTTGAGCCGCGGCACACTTTTAACATTAAAAAAATCTGGGGGCACACCACCAACCAAAATGACACAAAATGACACTCTAACACAGTAATACATATGGTTAATATGTTTTTAAATGTATTTATACACTCAGTGTGAAACCTGGGCCTGTTTCAATGAACACTACATAGATATCCTGGCAGGAACGGCAGAAAGACACACACAAAGGTCTTGCTCAATTTTTAGTTAACACAATCAAAGAGCATCCTGAACTCTTGCAAAATTGGAATTGAACCAAACTTGGCATATTGAACTCTAATTACCAACAGGAAATACTGAAAGGGTTTGCTTAGGAATTGACCTTGAGTTTGGAAGTTGTAGTTCACCTACACCCATAGAGCACTGTGGACTCCAAAAATGTTATGTTATGTTGTTGTTTGTTTTCTATCCAGAATCACAATGTTGGAAGGAGGCTCACCACTTTAAGGTCCCTAAAACAGGCATGGGAAAGCTTCGGCCTTCTGGGTGCTTTGGACTTCAACTCCCACCATTCCTAACAGCCTGAGGCCCTTTCCTGCTTAAGTGGCTGAGGGGGGAAAGGAAAAGGGCCTGAGGCTGCTAGGAATGGTGGGAGTTGGAGTCCAAAACACCTGGAAGGTCCAAGTTTTCCCGTGCCAGCTTTCGACAGAGACCTCTTCCTCCCCCTTCCCCTTCGCGCCCTTTCTTCCCCCTCCTGCCGAACACTTACTTTCCGAAGTCCACTCGGGCTCCCTTCTTCAGGAGGGGAGGGGGGAGGGAGGAAGACGTGACCCATGCGGGCGCTACTGCAGAGACTCGCCCCACGTCTTCCTCCCCCCCTCCCTCCTGAACACGCTCACGCTGCCCCCTCGGATCAAAAAATTGGAATTGAACCAAACTTGGCATATTGAACTCTCATTACCAACAGGAAATACTGAAAGGGTTTGCTTAGGAATTGACCTTGAGTTTGGAAGTTGTAGTTCACCGACACCCATAGAGCACTGTGGACTCAAACAATGTTATGTTATGTTGTTGTTTGTTTTCTATCCAGAATCACAATGTTGGAAGGAGGCTCAACACTTTAAGGTCCCTAAAACAGGCATGGGAAAGCTTTGGCCCTCTGGGTGCTTTGGACTTCAACTCCCACCATTCCTAACAGTCTGAGGAATGGTGGGAGTGTGAGCAAAGCGAGCAGAGCGAGGCTGGGAAGGAAGGAGCCTGAGTGGAGAAGAAAAATTGTTCAGCAGGAGGAGGAAGAAAGGGTATTGGAGGTTGTTTATTTATTTTACTCGGGACCGTTTACACAAGGCAGTCTCTGCCCTCAATACAACACAAGCAAACAAGCAAACAAAAATAACCATATAACAACAAATTAACAATTAAAAACATGCAATTGCAGTCTCAGCATCATGTTGAAATCAGTTTCCGTCACATCGTCGTCATTCCATACATCTAATTAAACCTTTATATTTCATCCAATTTCCCAAGGCACACCTGATGATCGCTCACGGCACACTAGTGTGCCGCGGCACACTGGTTGGGAAACACTGAGCTATGGTATCTGGAAGATTTTGGTACTTGCTGAGATCCAGAACCCAACAATAAGCCAACCCCTCAACTCTAGCGTTGTCTGCTCTTGCATCTCCTTCAGGGTATTGTAGCTTGCTTGCCTTCCTTCACTTAGCGAGTGAGCAAGGACAATTGGCCAGCTACTTCGATTCTCCTTATCTTCTCCTTGGGGTGGGGATGTAAATTGGGCCCTCTTGGGGAAGGCAAGCAAATAAACCAAATCAAGAACAGGTAGGAGCCACTGAGCTCAAGTGGAAGTAGCCCAATATGCGTATCTTCACAAAGGGCTTACGAAAATCTGGAACGGTAAGCCTTTAACTGCAAGGTGCTGCCAGTTTTTATTGGATACATTTCTGTGGTTTTAGCAGGGTCCCACCTGGCCATAGCTACCTGGAGCAGATTTTCAACTTCACTAGAAACAGAGTGGATTGATTTGTTCATTTTATATAATACTAGCTTGGGGTGCCCGGGTCATTTCAGAAGTGGAGCAGGATGTAGAGTGGGTCATTGGGGGGGGGGGGGGGTCCTGTGTGCCAAGTTTGGTCTTGATCCATCAGTATTGGGAGTTACAGTGGTATCATGAAATTACTGAAGGTACTGGAAGTCCCATCATCTGTGGTCCAACCTCCCCCAAATTGCAGTAGGATGTATATTGGGTCATGGGGGCTCTGTGCGCCAAGTTTGATCTGTATTGGTGAATGGATGAGGGTTGTATTGTTTTTAGGAAGTGAGTGAAGGTACTTCAAGTCCCATCATCCGTGGTCCATTTCACACAGAACTGCATCAGGATGTTGAGTGGGTCATGAGGGCTCTGTGTGCCAGGTTTGGTGTTGATCAGTGATTGGATTAGGTTTGCAGCAGTCTTGGAAAGTGAGGGAAGGTATTGCAAGTCCCATCATCCATGGTCTGCCCTCCTCCAACTGCAGCAGGATGTAGAGTGGGTCATGGGGCTCTGTGTGCCAAGTTTGATATTTATCGGTCTTTGTTAGGCACCACGATGGTCTTTGGGAAGCAAAGCGCTTGGAAGTACTACAAATCCCATAATCCGTGGTCCATCTTTCCCAAACTGCAGCAGGACGTAAAGGGCATCATGGGGGTTATGTGTGCCAAGCTTGGTTCAGGTCCGGCTGAGGCCTAGTCAGGAGAATCAAGTTGAGGGAGCCTTACTGTCAATTCAGGCTGAGGGCTAGTTTGTAAAATCAGCTGAAGGAAGCCTTTTTTGTAAAGAACTCTGTCTGGCACCTTTGAGATTTGGGATGTTGGAATGCTGGCCAATCCATGATCCATCCTCCCTCAAACTGCACCAAGGCGTAAAGTGGGTCTTGGGGGTTCTGTGTGCCAAGTTTGGTTTTGTTGTCTCATTGTTGGGGGCTGCAAAGTGTTTTGGACCTAAACTCCCACCATGCCTGACTGGCTCAGGCCTTTCCCTTACTTCCCTATGGCACTTTTGAGTCTCGGAATGTTCGCGTTGGCTGGCCAATGGGAGTTGTTTATGCAAATAACCCCAGAGCGCGAGCCAATCCGAAAGCTGCCACATTTCCTTCCGCCCCTCCGCCCTCCGGACACATACAAACATTCCGCTTTATAAAGGTATAGAGATAGAGATTTTATATATAAAGGTGCAACCAACTGGGAGTTTCTGCCCAAGGATTATTTTAACAAATTAATCTCAACAGGGCTACAAGTATCTTTTGGACTGTGTCATGATCATATTTGGTCACTAGGTGGTTCCAGACTTGGTTTGGCTGGGTACAGCCGGGACATGGCCAGGCCTTCTGTTAACCAGTGTGGAACAACCAGGTGCTGAGGGCTGCTTACAGGAATGGGAGGTGTTGGCATACACAGAACTTGGCTGCTGTGTCGGACTGGATGAGAACTAGCAAATTGAAATTGAATCCAGACAAGACAGAGGTCAGTCGAAAGGCCGAACAGGGCATAGGGTTACAGCCTGTGTTGGACAGGGTCACACTCCCCCTGAAGACACAGGTCCGCAGCTTTGGAGTGACCCTGATTTCATCACTGAGCCTGGAACCCAAGGTCTTGTAGGTGGCCAGGGGAGCTTTTGCACATTTAAGACTTGTGCGCCAGCTGCACCCATACCTTGGGAAGTCTGACTTGGCCACAGTGGTCCACGCTCTGGTTACATCCCGAATAGATTACTGCAACGCACTCTATATGGGGCTGCCTTTGAAGATGGTTCGAAAACTTCAACTAGTACAACGATCGGCAGCCAGGTTACTAACTGGGGCGTCATACAGGGAGCATACCATCCCCCTATTGTATCAGTTCCACTGGCTGCCGGTCCATCTCCAAGCCCAATTCAAAGTGCTGGTTTTGGCCTATAAAGCTCTAAACAGTTCTGGCCCAGTTTACTTGTCCGAACGCATCCACCCCTACGTCCCACCTCGAAATCTAAGATCATCCGGGGAGGCCCTGCTCTTGCTCCCGTCTATAGCTCAAATGTGCCTAGTGGGGATGAGAGACAGGGCCTTCTCGTTGGTGGCTCCCTACCTCTGGAACATCCTCCCAACGGAGGTAAGATCGGCCACCTCCCTCCTGGCTTTCCAAAAGAAACTAAAGGCATGGTTCTGGGACCAGGCGTTTGGTCAGATGTAAGCAGCACGTTAAAGGGACAACCTGGAATGAGAATACGATCGACGAGACTGGTCTACTGTTTTAATGATGGCTTTTGTATGGTTTTAATTATGTAATGTTTTTAACTATGATATGTTTTATCTGTGATTTTATTATTGTAATCATGTGTAATAGCGTCTTAACGGGGCTTTTTGTAAGCCATCCTGAGTCCCCCTTCGGGGGTTGAGAAGTTAATGGGGTATAAATGCGGTAAATAAATAATAAATAAATACTGGACATATTATTTGCTGTCCTAAGTCCCCTTTGGGGTGAGAAGGGTGGAATATACACAGTCCCGGATTAACACTTTTTTGCGCCCTAGACCACACTTTGGAATTACGCCCCCATGGTGCCTCCCAAGCAGAAGAGAAAGGTGAGTAGGCACACCCACACACATGCACCACTCAGACCCACACTTGGCTGGCTTTGGCCATGGTGCCATGCGGCGTGCAGCAGAAGAGAAAGGCGAGTAGGCATCATCCCGCCACCCCCAAGGTCCCCATTCCCACCAGCTGGAAAGCTCCGCTGTGCTCTGAAGGTCTCCTCGGGAGTCAGGAGGCTTGGGGAGAGCGCAGCAGGTGCAAACACACTCCAAAGGCGCACGAGAGAGAGAGTGTGCGCAAGAGAGAGAGAGCGCGCAAGAGAGAAAGAGCACGCAAGAGAGAGAGAGAGAGCACGCGAGAGAAAAAGAGTGAGAGAGAGAGCTCATGCAAGAGAGAGGGAGTGAGAAAGAGAGCGTGCGTGCAAAAGAGAGCACGAGAGAGAGAGATAGAGCGTGAAAGAGAGAGAGTGAGAGAGAGAGCGCGCGAGAGAGAGTGTGCGAGAGAGAGCGTGTGCGAGAGAGAGAGAGCAAGAGAGAGAGTGCGCGAAAGAGAAAATGAGTGAGAGAGAGTGCGAGAGAGCGCGCGAGCGAGAGAGTGCGAGAGAGAGAGAGAGAGAGAGAACATGAGCGAGAGAGAGAGCGCGTGAAAGAGCAAGAGAGAGCACGTGAAAGAGAGAGAGCGTGCGAGAGAGAGCGCAAGCAAGAGAGAGAGTGTGTGTGTGTGAGAGAGAGAGCACACGCGCGAGAGAGAGAGTGCGAGAGAGAGAGAGAGTGCGAGAGAGAGCGCGCGCGAGAGAGAGAGCGTGTGAAACGGAGCAGAGACTTTGCCGGGAGAAGGAGCGAGGAGGGGCACGAGAAAGGGGGAAAGAGGGGCGCGGACCAGTTGTTTTGGTCCGTGATCTGCGCCCCCCCCCGGCTTGCGCCCCTAGGCCATGGCCTCATTGGCCTTATGGGTAATCCGGGCTTGAATATACATGCTTTAAATAAATAAATAAATATTTAAGGTGACACCAAGACAAACCTTTGGCAGGTTGACAATATTTGTTCAGAGAAGATTGGTCACAAAGGCATCTTAAAAATTTATCAATAAGGATTAAAGAAAATTATTATAAATTAATATGGAAATGGTACCTTACACCAGTAAGAATGGCAAATATAAATAAAAACTACTCGAAAAACTGTTGGAGAGGATGCCAAGAAACAGGAACATACATACATATGTGGTGGCAATGTAAATATGTAAGCAAATTTTGGGCGAAAGTATTTAAAGAAATAGAAGATATAATGAATATTAAAATAGAAAGAAGTCCTAGTATAGCTTTATTATCATTATATAATAGTATACAATTGGAAAAAAGGATAAAGATGCGATAACAAACCTATTAACAATAGCAAGACTGCTTATAGCAAGGAATTGGAAAAAAGAAATAAATATACAAATAGAGGAATGGTACAA
This sequence comes from Anolis apletophallus, assembly GCA_030556195.1. Lineage (NCBI taxonomy): Eukaryota > Metazoa > Chordata > Lepidosauria > Squamata > Anolidae > Anolis > Anolis apletophallus. The sequence goes on along the minus strand of JARBWK010000006.1, from coordinate 155,045,049 downwards.
GGAAGTGTGGAAACTGGCCATAAATGACAAGTTAACATGTATATTAAAAGTAAAAAGAGGTATATGGAAACAAAGTGATTTTTATGAGGTATGGAGAAAAATTATTGAAAAAGGATTAGGAAAGGAAGAAGGAAGGTTACCTCCACAAGAAGAAATGAAATTTTGGACGCTGGGACTTGAGAGTGTGATTTGCCCAAGGACAACCAACGCTCGAAAGACAATTAATTAATTTATACAAAATAACTTTCCAAGCACAAACTTTTTCGATATCCTGAATCAGGGCCCCATAGATCCGTCACTAATAACACCCTCCTTTCCATAGCAAATCAGGAAGAGACATGCAAATACCTCTGCTAAAGAGAGCTTGACCTCTTTTGGGTAGGGAGAAACGATTTCCTTACTCTGAAGCTGAGCCCCTTGCCATGCTTGGCCGCCCACTTTGCAAGCCTTGCGCCACTCCTCTTCTGTTGGAGGCTCCAAAAGTCAGAACCTGCAACAGACTTGAACCTCTTGGCCGTGGGCCGGATGGGAGCCATTCTTTGTTATTCACCTTATGAGTAAAAAAAAATAAATCAGATTTTTCTCACTACACGCATGTGTATTTTCTAAAGAAAAACGACAACCCCAAATAATGCAGCTGAAAAGCAAAGAGTTACAACACTCTTGAGCAATCAAAACACAATTAAATAAGCTATTGCATTGAATTAAAGCCTTCTAAACAATACCTTAATCCTAAATTTATTTACTAGGGCAGGGGCAGAGTATTGTGCAGTCCTTCATAAGGATTTGGATCATGGTTCCCATCAGCCAGGGCCGTAGCCAGGATTTTGATTCGGGGGGGGCTGAGTTTGGTGGAATATAATGAGCATGGTGATCAGATCATGATATGAATAAATATAACAGTTTAAATAATGTACCAGTCCGGCCTTTTCCCGGACCACACTGAGATTTTGGGGGGGGGGCTGAAGCCCCCTTAGCCCCCTGGCTACATGCCTGCCATCAGCCATAGCCAGGGGCCGATTTAATGGTAAGCAAAGTAAGTGTCTGCTTAGGGCACCACATGGTCAGGGGCGCATCCGGCCACCAGGTTCCGCGCATGCGCCTTTGCTGCTGTGTGACTCCAGCTGGCCAGAGACGAGAATTGTGCCCTACACAAGGCCGAAAAGTAGGAACCTTTTGCAGCTGGGGCGGAGCTTGTATATTCAATATACAAGCTTTGTTTGTACACTGAATGTTCTATGACAGTGTTTCCCAACCTTTTTTGAGCCGCGGCACACTTTTAACATTAAAAAAATCCGGGGGCACACCACCAACCAAAATGACACTCTAACACAGTAAAGAACGGCTGGGGATGGTGGCTTGCTAGGAGTAGCTGCTGGGAGTGCTGAAGCCGGGGAGGAGACAGGCCATGCCATGCCCTCCCCCGACTTCAGCTCTCCCACAGCTTCTCCAGCCTTGCGGGCGCAATGCCACGCCAGCGGTGGCAGAGCCCGCACAATGCTGGCTTGGCACCGTCCCAAGGCTGGAAAAGGTGTGGGAGAGTGGAAGCCAGGGGGGAGGGGGGCAGGCCGCACCATGCCCCGCCCCCTGGCTTCCTCCTCCGCGGCTTCAGCGACCGAGGGGCGAGAGTCATGGCGGGAGTCATGGTGGATTGGAGGCTGGCTGGGGAAATGAACGAAGGAGGCGGTGCCCCGGTCCCTTCTTCTTTTTCTTCACCGCCATCTGGCCCTTCCTCCTCCTCCCCCAAGTGGCACCGCTGGCTTGGCACTACCCCCTCAAGGCTAGCGAAGCTGTGGGAGTGCTGAAGCCGGGGGGAGGAGGCAGAGCCAGGCTACGTCATCCCCCGGCTTCAGCTCTCTCACAGAGGAGGAGCATGAGCGGTGGATGGGCTTCAGTAGGCGGGGCTCCTCCTCCGCGCGGCTTCAACAAGCAAGAGGCGGGAGTCATGGCGGATTGGAGGCTGGTTGGGGAAACGGCCCAAGGAGGTGGCGCCCGGCCCTTCCTCCTCCTCTCCCAAGCAGCAGGAGTTTGGCAGGAGGAGGGGGAAGGAAGGGCAGAGAGCTTTTCTCGCGGCACACCTGATGATCGCTCACGGCACACTAGTGTGCCACGGCACACTGGTTGAGAAACACTGTTCTATGACACCGGGACTGTGGCACAGCTGGCTGGAAGTCAGCTGCATTAAGGTCACTACTGACCGGAAGATGAGCTCTCAACCCATTTGTGTAGCTTGTTGTCGACCTTTGCAACCCGAAGAACAGTTGCATCTGTCAAGTAGGAAATTTAGGTACTATTTTGTGGGGAGCCTAATTTAACTGATTTACGAGGCCATAAAATCTCCAGGAAGTATGCAAAGAATGAAGGAATGCGACAACTCCCCTGGTGACCAGAAGTTGGAATGTTAAATAGCCTCTGAGAGTCTGTCTATATATGTTCTGTATCTTTGGCATTGAATGTTTGCCTGTATATGTACATTGTAATCTGCCCTGAGTCCCCTGCGGGGTGAGAAGGGCAGAATATAAATGATGCAAATAAATAAATAATGTAAATAATAAATAGCATATATAAAAAAAATATTCTTATGGTTTTTTATCAGTGGTTCCCGAACGTTTTTGGCCTACCGCCCCCTTTCCGGAAAAAAATGTACTCACCGCGCCCCTAGAATTTTTTTTAAAATGTAATAGCAATTACACAGAAAGATATATGTATGAATGCAGTGGTCCTCAACCTTTCTAATGCTGTGACCCCTAAATAATGTTCCTCATGTTGTGGTGACCCCCATCCATATTTTCGTTGCTACTTCATAAATAATTTTGCTACTCTTACGAATTCTAATGCAAATATCTAATATGCAGGATGTATTTTCACTATTACAAATTGAACATCATTAAAGCATAGTGATTAATCACAAAAACAATAAGTTTGGGGGAGTATGGACCACGGATGATGGGATTTGCAGTACCTTCGACCGATTCAGCTCTGACTTCCACAGCCAAGACCCCATGAATGACAGACCTGGACCAAACACAGAACCCCCATGACCAACAGAAAATATGGGAGAAGGTTGGGAGGAATTGGCAGTGATTTAGGGGAAATGTAGTTCACCTACATTTGGAGAGCACTCTGAACCCAAACAACCCTGGATCTGGACCAAATTTGGCACAAATACTCAATATACCCAAAGTTGAACACTGGTGGAGTTGTGGGGGAATAATTTTGTCATTTGGGAGTTGTACCTGCTGGGATTTATAGTTCACCTATCATCAAAGAGCATCTCGAACTCCCAACAGCAATGGAATTGAACTAAACTTGAACAATAGAGAATACTGGACCTTGGAAATTGGGAGCTGCTTGCATTTTCCTTCGCGCCATGGCCATCTCCCAGGAGGCGCCTGCAAACGCCGTAGCGACTCAGGGGGCGTTTGCAGACACGGATGCTTTCCTTCTCCGCTGGACCAACTGGCAGGCACACACTCGCAGCGCACGGCTGTCTCAGCCTGCCAGTTGGAATCCCTGGGCAGGCATTGCCTGGAAACCGCAGCGTGCGCGCCCTTCCTCTTCTAAACTCCACCCACAGCGCAGTCCCGTACCGCCCCTTCCTTCCAAGGGACCCGTTGGATTGGAAGGGACGATACAGGACTGCGCCGTGGTTAGAGTTGAGGAGAGGAAGGGGGCACGCGCTGCGGTTTCCAGGCACTGCCTGCATAGGATTTCCAACTGGCAGGCGCACATTCGCGCACTTGCGAGTTAGAATCCCGCCACCGCCCCCTTACAGGGCTTCAGTGCCCCCAAATTCTCTTGAGCCTCCCACCGCCCCCTTGGGTCGCCTCACCGCCCACTAGGGGGCAGTACCGCCCACTTTGGCAACCACTGCTCTACACAATCAAAGCTTTTGTTCTAATCTCGCAAGCACAGACTGATTTTCTTCCGAAATTCTGTCGTGCACTCCATTATCTAATGTAGGTTTGCAATATGGTCCCTAGTGCCCCTTTCTTTCTTTCTTTCTTTCTTTCTCTCTTTCTTTCTCTTTCTTTCTTTCTTTCTCTCTCTTTCTTTCTTTCTTTCTTTCTTTCTTTCTCTCTTTCTTTCTCTCTCTCTTTCTTTCTTTCTTTCTCTCTCTCTCTCTTTCTTTCTTTCTCTCTTTCTTTCTCTCTCTCTTTCTTTCTTTCTTTCTCTCTCTCTTTCTTTCTTTCTCTCTTTCTTTCTTTCTTTCTTTCTCTCTTTCTTTCTTTCTTTCTTTTCTGAATCCAGCTTGAATACCTTTGGCAGCCTGTATGCTTTCTAAGTTGTGAACCATATATTGCAGAGGTGCCCACACTTTTTCAGCCTGCGAGCTACTTTTAAGAAAACCAAGTCACATCAATCTACCTGCCGCCGCCGTGCGCTCCCGCGCGTGCTCTCCTGCACACATGCGCAAGCTTTTGGCGCTGCCTTCCTTCCACCGCATGGCTTTGGAGAGCGCTTCGAGCGTTGGTGCATGCGGCTGGGCGGAAATGGAGGCGAGAGACCTTCAGCTTGGCAAAGGAAGAGAGGCGGACGGAGGCAGAGTGCGGAGCCCTTGAGGTGCGGGCTGGGAAGGGCAGGGCGGCGACGGAGGAGGAAGAGGCCGAAGCGGCCCAAGGGGGAAGAAGCAATAGTTTGGGAGTCAGCCTCGACGGGGGGAAAGAGCCAGGCCCGGCCCGGCCTCTGAGGGCTCGGCCTCCTGAGGGGTGTCATGATTGACAGCCGGCCAAGAAGGAAGAAGCAGCGTGGGGCGGAGGAAGGCGGCAGGAGAGGAAGGGCTTCCGGCCCTGTCTCTCTCACCGCAGCTTCTGAATGAGAGGCAGGGTGGAGGCCCCGTGCGCTCTCCCGCCGCCGCCTTCCTCTGCCCACGCGGCTTCTTCCTTCTTGGCCGGCTGTCAATCACGACATTGCAATCTCTCATGTTCAATTTGTTAGTATGGGAATGTATATTGAATATTTCCAATCCGTGGACCATTGGATTTAAAAATATATATTTATTGATTTCACTTAGAATTAGAGAAGATTCTGTCTCTGTAGAACGACGGAAGTCTATTCATATACCATCTGTATCTGGAGATGTATAGTGTGAATGGGCCTCTGGTGTTTTGCAGTTTTGCGTATACCAGTGTTTTTCAACCTTTTTTGAGCCGCGGCACACTTTTTACATTTGCAAAACCCTGGGGCACACCACCAACCAAAATGACACAAAATGACACTCTAACACAGTAATACATATACCATGTTTCCCGATAGTAAGACACCCCGATTGTAAGACGTATCGGGGTGTCAGAGGGGTTGGCTAATATAAGCCGTGCCCGAAAGTAAGCCGTACCCCGCCCCCCGTCCTCCGCCCGCCTCCTCCTCCGCCCTCCCCCTCTTTGCCTCCTCTTCGGGGAACGGAAGAAAGGCGGCTGTGGAGCCCTCAGCCGCCCCTCTTCCGTTCCCTGAAGAGGGGGCTGCAAGGAGAACGATCGCGCGGTTTCCCTGCAGCCTCCTCTTCGGGGAACGGAAGAGAGGCGGCTGAGGGCTCTCCTTAGCCGCCTCTCTTCCGATCCAAGACGAGGCGGCCGCAGGGAGGGTGGCGGCGGGGAGGGGAGGCGGGACCGAGTGACGCGGGCGGCCGGGGTACGGCTTACTGTCGCCCAATGTAAGCCGTACCCGAAAGTAAGGCGTAGTGGGACTTTTTTGGGGGAAAAGAAAATAAGACGCTGTCTTACTTTTGGGGAAACACGGTAGTTAATATGTTTTTAAATGTATTTATACACTCAGTGTGAAACCTGGGCCTGTTTCGATGAACACAACATAGATATCCTGGCAGGAATGGCAGGAAGACACAAACTTCCCTCACAGAACCCCCATAACCAAGAGAAAATGGTATAAGAGTGGGCATTGACCTTGGGTTTTGGAGTTGTAGTTCACCTATATCCAGAGAGCACTGTGGACTCAATCAATGTTGGATCAGGACCAAACTTGGCATGAATACTCAATATGCCCAAATATGAATGCAGATGGAGTTTAGGGGAAATAGACCTTGACATTTGGGAGTTGTAGTTGCTGGGATTTATAGTTCCCTTACAATCAAAGGGCATTCTGAGCCCCACCAATGATAGAACTGGACCAAACTTCCCACACAGAACCCCCAGGAGGCAAGGGGAGGTCTCGACTTGGGGAAAGGGAGGCGGGCCTTCCCAATGCATGGAGAGGGAGAGACCAAGTAGACAACGGGTGGGGAGGGGGGTGTTTGTAATTTTGTGCCTTTATTGAGGTAAGTCTCTTAGGGGTTTTGTACTTCAACACACTACACTCTCCCCCCTCCCCTCCTGGAGGTTCCAATTTCCCACGGCACACCTGATGATCGCTCACGGCACACTAGTGTGCCCGGCACACTGGTTGAGAAACACTGGTGTATACAGACAGTCACAAAGACAAAAAAAGCTTCCCTATGTTCACAAACTTATCCAGTTTGCCAGATGAAATGTTGGTTCAGAGATTCTCTGTTAAATTTGCATCGAAAGAGACGAGCCTAGATAAACAAAATACCCTCAGCTTCGCGAAAAGAAACCAGATCTCAGCCGTTGATATTTTTAGCATTCTTTGCATGTGTTTCTTAAGTCATTTCCCTGTTTTTATTGCTATGGCAGGACGGGAAATATCATGGCTGGTAATCACATCGTAACTACTTAGACAAATATGAATTAAATGGAACACACCTGGGGGGAAAATAAAGGTGTAATAGAGCCAAATATGATATGCTAACTATATCAAGCTATCTGTGTGGGAAAGAACCAAACTTTATTTGCAGCCGTCTCAGTTTGTGAAAGGTGAGGTTGCATTGAATGGTTCTTTGCACCTGTCAATCATTGTTTGCAGAGCCCAGTTAAGTTTGTCCCGCCCCCTTTCCCAGGGATTTTGGGAATCAAGCCATTTTGTTTACAGAGCTTTCCAGGATTTCTCCAGAGCAGGCCCGGATTACCCATAAGGGCACCCAAGTCCATGGCCTCGGGCGGCATGTTTGGGGGAGCAGTGGATCCGGACCCCCATTTTTTAAAAAATCCCCCCAAAAAATCACAAAAAAAGCGCGCATGCTCGGCCGCCCCCTCCTCCCAGCTCTGCTTTAGGAGGGAGGGAGGGAGGATCGGCTCCGCTCCTTACTCCGCCCCTCCCCGCCCCCCAGCTCTGCCCTCCCCGCCTCCTCGCCGGATTGAAAGAAGGAGGGCGGGGTGAGGAGGAGAAAGAGGCGCCCTCCCGCTGCGCATCCTGCGTGCCGCCCACCCCTTTTTGGTGGGGCTGGCGCGACACAAGGGAGGAGGGGCGGCGGCGGGACTCCTCTCTGCCTCCTCCCTGGCGTGGCGTGGCGTTGCCAGGCAGGGGGAGGCGAAAGCCGCCCCCCCCCTCCTCCCTTGCGTGGCGTGGCGACGCAAGAGAGCGGCGGCGGCACGGCTTCTCTCCGCCTCCCTGGCTTGGTGTCGCCAGGCAGGGAGAAGGAGGCGGAAAGAAGTTGTGCTGTCGGCCCTCCTCCCTTGCGTTGTCACGCCACGCAAGGGAGGACGGGCGGCGGCGCGGCTTCGCCTCCTCCCTGCCTGGCGACGCCACACCAGGGAGGAGGCAGAGAGGAGTCGCACCAGCCCCGCCAAAAAGGGGTGGGCGGCACGCAGGACACGCGGCGGGAGGGCGCCTCTTTCTCCTCGCCCCGCCCTCCTTCCTTCAATCCGACGAGGAGGGGCAGAGCCAGGGGCGGGGAGGGGCGGAGGCAGACCCTTTGGCCTAGGGTGGCAAAAGGGCCTGATCCGGGCCTGCTCCAGAGTGGACGTGATTGAAGGTTTGCCAGGCCAGGCCTTGGCCAGGCTATCTTCCAACATAAGACAGGCTGGTTTCCTTGGGACTCAAACAGAAGGCCCAGCATACCAGAAGGTTGCGTAGCTCTGAGGAGACCCAAGCACCTTCAAACCAGTCAAGTGGCAACCAGAGGAAGGTTTCGTGCCTTCAATTCAGGCCTTCTGGCTGGGGCTCTGGGTGTCCTTACCTCGAAGCCATAGAGAAGAAGAGGACTTGGAAAGCCATCCGGCTAAAGCTTCCTGGACTACAGAGAGACTGTGGAGTACGATCTTTCCTTTATCTTTTGGAGAACTAAACGAAGTGCCTGAGTGAGATTAACTCATGTTAAGAACAATAAAGCCTGTTTGAGTTAACTAGAGTGTCCAGCTTGGTCCTTGGGAGCCCCAAGCCTCTAAAGCAGACCTGGGCAACCTACGGCCCACGGGCCGGATGCGGCCCGGCAACCGATTCTGTCTGGCCTGGGGAGAAGGATGTCAGGGGCGGGGCCAAGAGGAAGGGGTGCTGCTGCCGCCATCCCATCGCGGGCTATGGGGCCCGCGTCGGCAGACAGCCCGCTGCTCCGGAGAACAATCAGAGGAGCGGCAGCTTTGGAGTGCCTGCCATCCCGGGAGGCGATCTGAGCCTGCAGCGGGAGCAGTCGGCGAGCTGCAGCGGCCGATCGCCCTGGTGACCTGGAAGACTTGATCGTCTTCTGGTTCGCCAGGGCGATTACCCACTGCAGCTTGCCGACTGCTCCCGCTGCAGGCCCAGATCGCCTCCCGGGATGGCAGGCACTCCATGGCAGGGCGATCAGCTGGGGAATGGCTAGGGGCGAGAGCGGGCGGAGGTCTGCAGCCTCCGATTGTCTGCTGCTCTGCTCTGCTCTGCTGCGGTGGCAGCAGCCGGGTCCGCTTTGTCATCCTCTGGGCTGGGTCCATTGGGCCATTCCATCTTGGGATCCTTCCTCTCTTGAGGATGTCAGCCTCCATCTTGGTTCGCACCTTGTCTTCTTGAATTTTATTTTATTTTAGTGGTTTTTATTATTATTTTATAAAAATAATTTTATAATAATAATATTATTATATAATATAATGTTATATTATATTATAATTTCAATATATTATAATGTCTATATATATATATACTATAATATAATAATTATGATATTAATACTAATAATATATGAATATTTCTTGATGTATTAATATGTTAATATTAATGATGTGTAATATATAGTAAATATAGTAAATAAATAAATAATGTAGATTCGATTCTATGTTTCTCAACCTTTTTTGAGCCGCGGCACACTTTTTACATTTACAAAATCCTGGGGCACACCACCAACCAAAATGACACAAAATGACACTCTAACACAGTCATACATATAGTTAATATGTTTTTAAATGTATTTATACACTCAGTGTGAAACTCGGGCCTGTTTCGATGAACACAACGTAGATATCCCGGCAGGAATGGCAGAAAGACACAAACTTTCCACACAGAACTCCCATAACCAACAGAAATACTATAAGAGTTTGGTGGGCATTGACCTTGGGTTTTGGAGTTGTAGTTCACCTATGTCCAGAGAGCACTGTGGACTGAAACAATGTTGGATCAGGACCTAACTTGGCATGAACACTCAATATGCCCAAATATGAATGCAGATGGAGTTTGGGGAAAATAGACCTTGACATTTGGTAATTACAGTTTCGAAAGACCAGCAGTCTCCCTCTCACTTAGGTTGCCCCCTCCCTCCCCGCCAGGCTTGAATTGGGGTCGTGGGGAGCAGGAGCCTCACTCACCACCTGCGCAGCTCCTCGGGGGTCAGCGGGGTGGCCCGGGTGGGCATCTCGGGGCTGGTGAAGCAGGCAGAAAAAGGGGGCAGCGGGGGGCAGAGAGCCGGAGGGAGGCCGAGAGCGGTTTTGCACGCACCGGGCAGGAGGGGGAGGAGCGGGGCCGGTGCTGGACTGAACCATCCGGCATTAGGCCCAGGGGGAGGGGAGGCCAGAGGAGGTCTCTACTTGGGGAAAGGGAGGCGGGCCTTCCCAATGCATGGAGAGGGAGAGACCAAGTAGACAACGGGTGGGGAGGGGTGTGTGTGTTCGTAATTTTGTGCCTTTATCGAGGTAGGTTTCTTAGGGTTGTTATACTTCAACACACTAGATTCTCCCCCCTCCCCTCCTGGAGGTTCCAATTTCCCAAGGCACACCTGATGATCGCTCACGGCACACTAGTGTGCCCCGGCACACTGGTTGGGAAACACTGGATTAGACTGTAGTTCAGCCTTTAGGTGCGGCCCTCCATAATATTTTTCGGCTGTCGCGTGGCCCCTTGGAAAAAAATAATTGCCCACCCCTGGCCTGGGCCCTTTGGGTTCGGAAGTAGACTTCATAACAGGTTGGGGATTTTATTTTCTCAGCAGCAATATATTATGAGTCATCTGTAGCCTGAATCCTTTTGTTATCCGTACTAGAAGAATAGGTTTATGGAATCAATGGGATTCACCAGCACTGACTCACCATTCAACAATGATTTAATAACCTACCTTGAACTACTGTTCTATTGAATAACATGCGAGAAAGGGTAAATAAATGGGTAAACCACGCTATAGAAAATATGATGCATTGGAGGAAAAGAGGCTTTACAATTTAGAATGTCCTTATCTGCTTACAGTATTCCCCCCCCACACACACACACTAAAATGCATTTGTTGTTAATTTTATTATATTGTAATTAATTTTTTGTATATTGTAACACGCGTTGCTGTGCCCTTTTTAGGAGATGCGAGAAAGTCCAATCATCCACGGTGTGCCCTCCTTTAAACTGCAGTTGGATGGAGTGTGGGTCATGGGGGGCATGGTGTGCCAAGTTGGGTCTTTATTGGTCTTGGTTCTGGGCCACAGTGGTCTGTGGGGAATGATGGGTTTTGAAGTACTACAAATCCCATTTTCCATGGTGGTACTTCATGTCCCATCATGCATGGTCGGGGCTCTGTGTGCCAAGGTAGGTTACTGTAAATTCAGGCCATACACAATGTCCCATGAGCTGAGGCCTAGTTAGGAACAGCAAGTTAATGAAGCCTTACTGTCAATTCAGGCCATACACAATGTCCAATGAGCTGAGGCCTAGTCGGGAGAATCAAGTTAATGAAGTCTTACTGTCAATTCAGAGCGTAAACAGCTTCGCAGTAAGTGAGGGCTAGTTAGGGAAATCAAGTTAATGAAGTCTTACTGTCAATTCAGAGTGTAAACAGCTTCGCAGTAAGTGAGGCCTAGTTAGGGAAATCAAGTTAATGAAGTCTTACTGTCAATTCAGAGCGTAAACAGCTTCGCAGTAAGTGAGGCCTAGTTAGGGAAATCAAGTTAATGTTAATGAAGTCTTACTGTCAATTCAGAGCGTAAACAGCTTCGCAGTAAGTGAGGCCTAGTTAGGGAAATCAAGTTAATGAAGCCTTACTGTCAATTTTGGGCGTGGTCGGTGATTTTTTGGGGTGTAAATTTTCGGTTGGAAGTGATTTGGGTGTTTGTGTTGGGGATTGGCTCAGGCCTTTTCCTTATTCTGTTTTGGCAGTTTATTATGGATCGGAATTTTCATGTTGGCTGGCCAGTGCAGCAGTTATGCAAATCCGCCCTTATTGGCAGCCAATCATGTTGTTCAGAATGTAGAGGCTGGGTGAGTCTTTGGCTGCCCCGGAGGATGCTGGTAAATGTAGTTTTATTTTTACTCGTTGTTTTGGGGCCTTTTAGGTTTTGGGGGAAAGTTTCTTTGCTACAAACGTACCTTGCTTGAGGCCTATTTCTGTTGGCAAGTATTGTGTTTCTGCGTTGTATGGTTTCTTTGTTTGAGGTATACATCACATGACGTGAACCCATTTATATAATAGATAAATTACAGAAACACCAACAGCCAATTTATCCCGAGAGGGGCTAAACAAATTTCCAAAAGACTGCCGTCCCCTTTGCTCTTGTCTGCTTTGAGTAACTTTGACTTAGTTGAGTTTGTGTGTTTTTTATTCCTGATATATTTGGCTTCATGAAGAGAGAGAGAGAGGGAGAGAGAGCAAGGGAGGGAAGGAGGCTGGAATGAGTACAGTCTGAAGAAAAGGATGCTTCTGCCTCTTCACTTTGTGCCTCCTTGTTACAACTTTGTGCTTCTCCCATTTGTTCCACAATTATGTGCTTCTACTTTTTAATTGTTCCATGTGAACTAAATGTGAGTCTATACGTACATACTATGAGTAAAGGATTCTCTTTGCAGAATGAGGGGACACTTCAGACCTGGCTCTGCAAAAGGCACGCTCAGGACTCTGGGAAGGAAGAGAAGACGGAAGGAAGGAAAGGGGAAAGAAAGAAAGAAAGAAAGAAAGACAAAGGAAATAAAGGAAGGAGGGGGAGAGGAAGAAAGAAAAGAAGGACAAACTATGGAAAAGGAAGAAAATAAAAGCAGGAGAGAGACAAGGAGGGGAAAAGAAAGAAGGAAATGGGAAGGGAGGAAAGGAAAGGGCGGGGAAAAGAAAGGAAAGGGAGTGAGGAAAAAGTAAAATAACGAAGGGAAAAGAAGAAAAGAAAGAAGGAGAGAGAGAGGGAAGGGAAAAGGAAGGAAGGAGAAGGAAAGGAAGACTTGGGGGGAAAGAATAGGAGGGAAGGAAGAGGGAGGGAGGAAGAATGGAGAAAAGAAGGAAGGGGAGAGAGGGAAAGAAAAGGAAAAGAGGGAAGGAAAGGGTGAAGGGGAGAAAGAAAGGAAGGAAGAGGAAGGAAGATGGAGAATGGAGGAAATAAGGGGAGAGAGGGAGGGAAAAGGAAGGAGAGAAGGAAAGGGAGAAGGTGAGAAAGGAAGAGGAAGGAAGAGGAAGAATGGAGGAAAGAAGGAAAGAGAGAGGGAGGGAATAGAAAGGAGAGAAGGAAAGGGTGAAGGGGAGAAAGAAAGTAAAAGGAAGGAGAGAAGGAAGAAAGAAAGAGGGAGAATGGAGGAAATAAGGAAGGAGAGAGAGGGAGGATAAGGAAGGAGAGAAGGAGAAAGAAGGGGTGAAGGGGAGAAAGGAAGGAAGGAAGAGGGAGAATGGAGGAAAGAAGAAAGGGGAGAGAGGGAGGGAAAAGGAAGGAGAGAAGGAAATAATGGAAAAGGAAGAAAGGAATGAAGAGGGAGGGAGGAAAGCAGGTAGGCTGAGAGGGAGGAAAAAGAATGAAAGAAAAAGAGTGGGGAAAAGAAAGGAAGGGGAAGGAAAGAAGGAAAGAAGGGGGAGGAGGGTGCGGGGCCAAGGCGGACCTTGGTGTTGACGTTGGTGAGGCAGTCCCTCTGGAAAGCGTCAAAGAGGCCATGGCTCTTGAGCTGCCCCATGATGAGGGTAGGGTTGCCATTTGTTGATATAAGAAATGAGGGACATTTACGGGATTTTTCACAAAAATAAGGGACACTTCATTAAAAACTTGAAACTCAAACATTAGGTAGAAATAGTTTTATTAACAGAACAAGATAATGATTGAAACTCACAAAAGAAACTGACTTATACCCAGGGGCGGTCTAAGGTTATGTTATATAGTAAGCAAACATTATTTGGCGCCCCCTTGTCTCCGTCCCCTCTCCCTTTGCCTCCACCCCCTGCCTACTTGCATGGGCGCCGCCGCGCCGGCCGTGCCGCCGCGCCGCCATAGCAGACCTCCCTGTTGCTAGCCTGCTGCCTGCAGGAGCTTCTGAGCATGCGCGGACATTTTTACGCATGCCCAGAACTGCCGGAGCTGAAGTTCAGCTCCGGAGGTTCTGGCCATGCGCAAAAATGTCTGCGCATGCTCAGAAGCTGCTGCAGGCAGCAGCAGGGGAGGTTTGCTACGGGCGCGCAAGCTGGGCCGATCCCTGCTGCTGCCTGCAGCAGCTTCTGAGCATGCGCAGACATTTTCGCGCATGCCCAGAACTGCCGGAGCTGAAGTTCACCTCCGGAGGTTCTGGGCATGCGCGAAAATGTCAGCGCATGCTCAGAAACTGCTGCAGACAGCAGCAGGGAGGTTTATGGTGGCGCGCCGGCGTGGCGGCGCCCATCCAACATGGCGCCCACGGCCGCGTAGTTTGCTTACATGGACGGACCGCCCCTGCTTATACCCTCGTAACAGTACATGGTATGTTTCTGCATGCTTTGCCATGCAGAAAAAAACATTATCAGAACTACCTAATTTTCTCTATCTGTATTTAGTCCTTGGCTTTGCTGACTTTAAAAGTGCACTGTCTAAACATTAAAATAAAATAATTTTTATAAGACAGTACATCTTCATGGTTATTATGTCAATAGTTAATGGTATAGTATAGTATGGGATACACAGCATTGTATAGTATTGGGATGCACAGCTAGGCCTATTTTAAGGGTAACTCTCAAGCAACCAGAAACTATCTTTATCCAACATGATCCAACATTCCCCTTGGGTAACGGTTAATTAGTCTACTGTACTTTGAAAAAGTCCTGTATCGCCTTTTCCTTCCAACGGGACGCAGGCTGCCCTGCGAGTGGGAATCCCGGCAGGCATTGCCGTGGAAACCCGCAGCGCGCACCTTCCTCTGGTCAACCCCGCCCAGTCCTGTCCTGCTAGTCAAAAATAAGGGACAGGGCCTGAAAATAAGGGACACAAATTTTAGGGCCAAAATAAGGGACGTCCCTTAGAATAAGGGACATATGGGAACCCTAGATGAGGGCGATGAGCTGGGCGTCCCCCGGGGGCAGCAAGGCCGGGTCTGCGGTGCCAGGGCCAGGCCTGCCTCCGTCGCCTACTCCGAGGCCCGTGGCAGAGGATGAAGAGGAAGATGAGGACGAGGCGCTGCCGCCGGGCTCCGCCGTCCCCGGCGAAGAGGGCACAGGGCTCCGAGAGCAGTGGGGGCAGGCAAGGATTACCCATAGGGCCAACGTAGGATATGGCCTAGGAGTGCAAGCAGGGGGCGCATGCTGGGAAACCGAGGCTCGGGCTGCTCTGGAGAGCCAGGTGCAATCATGAAAAGAGCCACATCTGGCTCCCGAGCCATAGTTTCCTGACCCCTGGACTGGAGTTACTCTCTAAAATGTACATGTTCTGGCTTACATACAAATTCAGCTTTAAAAAACTCATTTTGTTTGTAACTTGGGGACTGCCTGTATAGTTCATTTTGGTTAGCAAACCAACTATGCTTACATTTATATGGAATCTGCTTTGAAATCAGCACATAGGAACTTAGAACATAAGAACATAAGAACATAAGAAGAGCCATGCTGAATCGGGCCTCAGCCCATCTAGTCCAGCAGTCTGTGTCACACAGTGGCCCACCAGTTGTACACGGGGATCTCGAGCAGAAAGGAGGGCAAAACCCTCACCTGCTCCCAACCCCCACAACCAGTACCCGGGGAAATCCTGCCTGCCTCCATCAACACAGAGGTGGCGCTTGGATGTCCCTTTCAGTAACTACCGATACACTTGGTATCCATGAATCTGTCCAATCCTGCCTTGAAGCAGTCCAGGCTGACCGCTGTCACAACCTCCTCTGGAAGTGAGTTCCATAACCCAATGACCCTCTGGGTGAAGAAATATTTCCCTTTATTAGCCCTAATTTTCCTACCTTGGAGCTTCAGGGAGTGCCCTCTAGTCCTAGTGTTGGGTGACAGAGAAAATATTTTTTCTTTATTCACCTTTTCTATCCCATGCATGATTTTATACACTTCGATCAAGTCACCTCTTAAACGCCGTCTTTCAAGGCTGAAAAGACCAAGGCGTTACAACCTGGTTTCATAAGGGAGCTGCTCCATCCCTTGGATCATTCTTGTTGCCCTTTTCTGTACCTTTTCCAGTTCCGTTATATCTTTCTTGAGGTGCGGAGACCAGAATTGTACACAGTACTCCAGATGTGGCCTCACCATAGATGTGTAGAGAGGCAATACAACATTTGCCGACCTATTTTCGATTCCCTTCCTGATCATGCCAAGCATAGAATTTGCTTTCTTCACTGCTGCTGCGCACTGGGTTGACATCTTCATTGAGCTGTCCACCAAAACCCCAAGATCCCTTTCCTGGTTTGTCTCGGAAAGCTTTGACCCCATCAATTGGTAGGTGTAGTTGGGGTTCTTTGCCCCGATGTGCATGACTTTACACTTGTTTAGGTTAAAATGCATTTGCCACTTTGTTGCCCATTCACTCAATTTCGAGAGATCTTTCTGGAGCTCTTTACAATCAGTTTCATTTTTAACTACCCTGAACAGTTTAGTGTCGTCTGCAAACTTTGTTACCTCAGAATTCACTCCTACATCCAGATCATTAATGAATAAATTAAAAAGTAACGGACCCAAAACTGAACCTTGGGGTACGCCACTTCCCACCTCTTTCCACCCAGAGAAGTGTCCGTTTATTACCACCCTTTGTTTCCTACAGTTTAGCCAGGTTCCAATCCAGGACAAGACCTGTCCCTGATTCCGTGGCTGAAGAGCTTATTTAGGAGCCTTTGGTGAGGACTTTGTCAAAAGCCTTTTAAAGTCAAGGTAAACAATATCGACTGGGTCCCCTTTATCTATGTGTTTATTTACACCCTCAAAGAATTCTAACAAGTTAGTAAGACATGATTTGCCTTTTATTTATTTATTTATTTATTTATTATTCGGGTTTCTATGCCGCCGACTCCCTGAGGCTCGCGGCTCACAGGAACCGAAGGTACAACTACACACAAGCAATGCGATAAAACATCTAAGACAATTAAACAGTTAAAACAGCAAAATACAAAACCCCCAGGTACAGTTCAGAAATTAGATAGCGTGACACCCCAGGACAGCGGCTAAAGCGGAACATGGGCAAGACCTACTCACCGAAGGCCTGCTTAAACAAATAAGTTTTGCAGGCGCGTCTAAACGGGAGCAGGTCCTTTATAGCCAGCGTTCAGCCGGGAGGCGTTCCACAGCGTAGGAGCTATAACGGAGAACGCCCTCCGGCGAGTAGATGTCAGTTTAGCCGATTTCGCCGAGGGTATCTCTAACAAATTAGCATCCTCGGAGCGTAGTGATCTCGAGGACAGTGTGGGGTGAGTCGGTCCCTCAAGTACGCTGGCCCCAGGCCATGCAAGGCCTTAAAGGTAAGAACCAACACCTTGAAGGAGATCCGGTGCTCGATTGGGAGCCAGTGCAGATCCTGCAAAACAGGTGTGATGTGGCGGCCTGCTGGGGTTCCAGACAGGAGCCGGGTGGCAGTGTTCTGCACCAGCTTGAGCTTCCGGGTCGCCGACAAAGGAAGGCCAACGTAAAGCGTGTTACAGTAATCCAGCCTTGAGATGACCGTAGCTTGGATCACCGTGGCCAGGTCATTCCGGGAGATATAGGGGCCCAGCCTCCGAGCCTGTCGCAGATGAAAAAAAGCAACCTTGCTGACCGCGGAGACCTGGGCCCCCATGGTCAGCTGGGAGTCCAGATGGACCCCCAGGCTCTTAACGGAAGGCGATGGGCATAGCGCCACACCGTCCAGGGTCGGAAGCTGGACATCTACACCACCCGAGCGGCCCGACCACAAGATCTCCGTCTTCGCGGATTCACCCTCAACCTACTGGCACGCAGCCATCCAGTAACGGCCTCGAGGCAGTGTTGGAAATTATCGGGATGGATCCCGGCCTGTCCTCCATCTCAGAATGAGCTGGGTGTCATCAGCGTACTGGTGGCACTCCAGCCCATAACTCCGCACCAGCTGTGCAAGCGGCTGCATGTAGATGTTGAATAACAGAGGGGAGAGAATGGCCCCCCTGAGGAACTCCACAAACTAATGGGGAGCCCTCGGAGACCACCTCACCCCTCCTCACACGCTGAGACCACTGGTGGAGGAAGGAGGTCAGCCATTTAAGAACTGTCCCCCTCACTCCAGCCATGGCCAGGTGGTGGATCAGTAGATTGTGGTCGACCGTGTCAAACGCTGCCGTGAGGTCCAATAACACGAGCAGCGCAGACCCGCCTTGGTCGAGCTGGCAGCGGAGTTGATCTGTGATGGAGACCAGGACCGTCTCCGTCCCGTGCCCCGAACGGAAGCCGGACTGGAAGGGGTCTAGCCATGTTGCATCATCTAAGAAGGACTGCAACTGCTCCATTCTCCATTTGCAGAAACCATGTTGATTTTCCTTCAGCAATGCCTGCTCTTCTATGTGCTTAGTAATTTTTTCTTTAATAATGGTTTCCATCACTTTGCCTGGAACTGAGGTTAGACTAATTGGCCTATAATTTCCTGGATCACCCCTGGATCCTTTTTTGAAGATCGGAGTTACATTTGCCTCCCTCCAGTCCTCAGGTACAGTGCCTGATCTTAGAGAAAGGTTATATATTTTGGCTAGAAGTTCAGCAATTTCACACTTGAGTTCCTTAAGAACTCTGGGGTGGATGCCATCTGGCCCTGGTGATTTGTTGACATTTAGTTTAGTAAGGCATGTGAGAACATCCTCCTTGTTTATCTCTATCTGGTTTAATTCATTTAATTCCCTCCCTGAAAAAACGGACTCAGCTGCAGGCATATGTTGTCTGTCCTCCTGTGTGAAAACGGAGGCAAAGAAGTCATTTAGCCGCTCAGCAATCTCCTTGTCTTCACTTATTGTCCCTTTCTTACCATTTTCGTCAAGTGGCCCAACTGCTTTTCTAGTGGGGGTCCTGCTTCTGATGTACTTAAATAAGTTTTGCTATTTTTAAAATATTCTTTGCTATATGTGCCTCAAAATCTCTCTTGGGTTTCCTGACTGTTGCTTTGCATTTAGTTTGCCAGAGCTTGTGTTCCTTTCTGTTCTCCTCAGTAGGAAGAGCCTTCCATTTCTTAAATGAGTTTTTCTTCTTTCCAATCACATCTTTTACTTCATTTGTAAGCCATACCGATGTCCTCTTGGACTTTCCCGGCCTTTTTCTTATTTTAGGAATGCATTTTAGTTCGGCTTCCAAGCATTCTGGAAGGATTTGATTTTTTTTACTGTTCCTTTTAGTTTGTTCTTTACTATTTTTCTCATTTTGGTGAAATTCCCTTTGTGAAAATTTAAGGTGTTAGTTTTCACTGACAGTTTGCTATCCAAACTTAAGTTGAAGGTTATTGTGTTGTGGTCACTGGTACCTATGGGCTCAGTTACAAGGACATCTTGAACGAGATCTTGTTCATTAGTTAGCACCAAGTCCAGGATCCCCTTTCCCTGGTTGGTTCCATGACCATCTGCTCAAGGGAATAATCAGCTAGCATGTCGAGGAACCTTGTCTCTCTTTCATGCGTAGAACAAAAATTTGGCCAATCTATTCGGGGATAGTTGAAGTCACCCATTATGACTAATTTATTGCTTTTTGAGGCCTGTTTAATTTCATTTTCCAGATAGCAGTCTGCCTCTGGAGTTTGGTTGGGAGGGCGATAGCAGATCCCTAGTGCTAGATTAGTTTTTTGTCCTGGGACTTTTACCCACAATGTTTCTGTAGGTGAGTTTGAATTTTCTTGAAATTCTAATTCACGAGAACTTCCAACGTGCAGGGACTACATTTTGTATAGGCAGGAGATTGAGGCCTGACTGCAGCTCGTGCTGATGGAATAGCGATGGCTCCTTAGGTGGGTGGAACAAAAGCCAAAGAGTTATTCATACCTGAAACCTTTCTTGCAAAATGCCATTTGCAATTAAACCGTGCGTGGGCACAAATATGGTCTATGTTGCATGGCTTTGCAGCCTGACATGACCTGGTCATGAACTATAGAGAACATGAATATACACATGATTCCGAGGACTGGAATCTTCTCCAAATCCTAATCCTTCCTTTCACACCGTCATTAAGGTGCATCTTGAGTAATTAGGGCCAGGCAGGTATTGGAAAAATTATGGTTGTGGACTGAATCTCCCAGAATCCAACAGCAGCATGGTCTGAAACCAGAATTAGGAGAAACATATTGTTGGGTCTTCAGAAGAGATTTTTGGCACTTGGGGAATTTAATGAGTACCGTTTTCTCAGCTGGGGAATTTGTGGAGCCATAGTCTTAAAGAGTAAAGTTTCCTAGTTCTGTTCTCAGTTGCAGTTTTTTAAAAGGCCATGACAACCTTTTGCCTTGAATAGCTTTTAAATTAATGGTATTTGTTGCTATTTAGTGGATACTAGCTGTGTGGTGTTCCGCAGAGCACAATGCGTTGCTGTGCCCTATTTAGAGATTGTCGAAAATTCTGTGTCAAGTCTGTGTATGTAGTGTTTGTCCTGAGCCTTGGTTGGAAAAGCTTGATGTTACTGTTCTGGCGTGGTCTTGGTGGGGTCATGGCTGTGTCGTTGTGGGTTGTTCTGGTGGGTGGGATGTTGAAGTCCTGGGGAGTTGTCAGTGGTGTGTGGTGTTTTGTCTCTGATCTTGACGTTTTAACTGAAATCACTCAGTATTCAGAGCTTGTGGAATATACAATGTTTTTGTCTTTCCGTCTGCTGTGTTGGTAGAAGGTTCTGTTGGTTTCCCAACTCTGGATTTGAAAAAAGAAACTGTGTTTCTGTTCTTGCGTTTGTTCTGCCCTATTTTGTGTGATGTATGTAGCGTTGCGAGTGTGTGTCAATCCGATGCTGTTCTTTTAGAAGGCATGGCTTGTCTTTTTGGGTCAGCGTATGCCTGTGTGGAAGGAAGGAATGGCATACAAATGGGTTGAGCAGTAGACGCAAGGTTGTGTTATGTGCGTATTGTGTTGTGTGTAGGTATTACCTTTTTCTGGTGAGTTAGTGGGTGTGTGGTGGCATTGTGGGTGGTAGTATGTTGTGGAATGCTTGTATGGGTGGGGTGTTTTGGGTGTTTGTGTGTGTTTGTAGAGTATCAGTGCAGTGTTGTGTTGTGTTGAGGTTGGAGTATAGGTGGAGTTGGTTTTTGTTTGTGGTGGTGGTAAGTGTTGTCTGTGCGGGGTCCCGTAAGGTTGGGGGGATGGGTTGTGATAGGAAGTTGTGTTGTGTTGTGTGGGTAGGAATTGCTGGAGAATTGCTCCCTCATAGAGTTTGGTTTTGTCAGTTTAACCCTCAAACACCAACTGACTGAACTCAAATCACTCAGCATTCTATCCTAGCCTTGGCTGGCTGTGCCCAGCGTTACTATGGTTACTCAGCCTCTCTGCATTTTGTGTGGGCCGATGTTGGCCAATGGGTTTCGCTGGCTGCTGCAGAGGATGCTGGGAAATGTAGTTTTTTGTATCGTTGTTTTGGGGGCCTTCTAGGTTTTGGGGGGGAAAGTTTCTTTGCTAAAAACCTTCCTTGCCTGAGGCCTATTTGTGTTGGCAAGTTTCATGTCTCTGCCTTGGAAGGTTTCTCTGTCTCTGTCAGTCGTTCGATGACGGGACCTCCTTTATATAATAGATTCTCATGCTCGGATTACCCATAAGGCCAACCTAGGCCATGGCCTAGGGGCGCAAGCCGAGGGGGACGCAGTTCACGGACCAAAAAAATTATGTTGAAACAAAAACGCAACGCGCATGGAGATGACTCTCTGTCACTCTCTCTCTCGGGGTAGGGCAGGGGGAGAGCTCTGTGGGGGGGGGGGGGCGGGGGAGGAGGGAATGGTGCCCCCCTCGCCCTCATCCCCTTGTCAAGGAAGGAGGGCGCGAGGAAGAGGAGGTGGAGGGAAGCCCCAGGGCTGCTGCCGGGCATGCACGGCACCCAGGAACATGGAGGAGGAGGCAGAAGCGCTCGCACCCTTCTTCCTTGACAAGGGGTGGCGCGCATGCCTGGCAGCGGCCCCGGGGGCTTCCCTCCGCCTCCTCGCGCCCTCCTTCCTTGACTCAAGGAAGGAGGGCGCAAGGAGGCGGAGGGAAGCCCCCGGGGCCACTGTCGGACATGCGCGGCACCCCAGGAACATGGCGGAGGAAGCAGTTGCCACCCCACAGCAGCCTTCACGCCGAGAGGTGAGCGCGGGAAGAAGAGCTCAGCGCCTGTGGGGAAAAAAGAGAAGCAGAGCTGGAATTCGGCCAGGATTCTCCTTGCTCCTTTTTCCTTTTTGGGGGCAAAGTGCGGGCAGTGGAAAGAAGGAAAAGAGGGAAGGAAGGAGGCTTCCACCCCCCCCCCTCTCTGTCTCTTGCTCGCTCTCTCTCTCTTGGTGCCTCTGTTCCTTCCGCCTTCTGCCTTGCCCTGTTTGCCCCTCTCCACTCCTCCCCTTGGCTCAAGGATCCTGGAAGTCTGAGTGATTGGGGGGCGGTAGAGGTTGACTTGGGGGCGTAATTCCAAAGTGTGGCCTAGGGCGCAAAAAGCTGTTAATCCGGGCCTGATTGTTCTATTGTTCTGTAAATGTTTACTGTATTGGTTGAACTATCTTTTAACAGATTTTTTGTATGGGTTGCTGTGAGTTTTCCGGGCTGTCTGGCCATGTTCCAGAAGCATTCTCTCCTGACGTTTCGTCCACATCTATGGCAGGCATCCTCAGAGGTTGTGAGGTCTGTTAGAAACTAGGGAAGTGATGTTTATATACCTGTGAAATGTCAGGGTGGGAGAAAGAACTTGTATTTTTGCATTTATAATAATAATAGTTGTTGTTATTCTTATTCATATTATTATTATTATTACAATGGGTGTTTGGTATCCACTGGTGTTTTGTTCAAGGATCCTCCATAGATACAATCCATGGATGTTCAAGCCCCATTATATACAAAGGTACCCCTTACATAAGTTCGAAAACATGCAGTTTGAAAACATGCAAATGTGAGTAGATCAATAGGTACCGCTCCGACAGGAAGGTAGCAGCGCTCCACATGACCCTGGAGGTGTCCACAGACAATGCTGGCTCTTTGGCTTAGAAATGGAGATGAACACCACCACCCCAGAGTCAGAGACGAATGGACTTAATGTCAGGGGAATACTTTTACCTTAGATAAAATTGTGAAATTGAGGTTTTCAAATATATATGTGTGTGTGTGTGTGTGTGTGTGGCGTGCTTAGGGGCTTATAGACAAAGAAACCGCTGAACCCACAAACACCAAATCAGGCCACAAAACCCATAACCGAACAAGGTATGTTTAGCACCCGGAAAAGTCCCAAAACATTCAAACAGAACACTCTAAAATGGCTAAAAACATGGAGAACTTCACTTCCCAGCCTCCCCCGTGCCAGGGCAGCACTGCGCATATGCGGACATACTGCCCGCACGCTCCCCCCCCCCCCCCCGCCGGCACAGAAAGAAAACAACAACATTCAAACAGGCAGTTGGTTGTTGACAAAGGGAGGCTAGGAGCAATGCAGAGCTCAACTTACCTCACCTTCCCCTTTGTGCCCTTCCTTCCTCCCTCTCTTTCTCCGTCCCTCCTCCCTCCCTCCCTCCCTCCCTCCCTCCTTTCCTCTCTCTCTCTCTCTCTCTCTCCTCGGAGCCGAAAGTGATCTTCCTTCCTTCCTTCCCAAGCAGGCCATTGAGTCCCCTCCTCCCTCCCTCCCTCCCTTCGCCATTGCCAAGCGCCATGGGCCGGGGCCTCCTCGGGCCCTCGTTCTCCTCCTAAGGAAGGAAGGAAAGAAGGAGAAAGGAAAGAAAAAAGGAAGGATAGCAAGAAGGAAGGAAAGGAAGGTAGGATGGATGGTTAGATGGAAAGAAGGAAGGAGGGGAGGAGATAGGAAGGAAAAAGGAAGGATAGGAGGGGAGGAGGGGAGGAGAAAGGAAGGGAAGAAGGAGGGTAGGATGGATGGAACGAAGGAGGGGAGGAGAAAGGAAGGATACAGGGAAGGAAGGAGGGGAGGAGAAAGGAAGGAAAAAGGAAGGAAAAAGAATAGAAGGAGGGAAGGAAGGTAGGATGGATGGATGGAAGGAGGGAGGGGAGGAGAAAGGAAGGAAAAAGGAAGGATAGGGGGAGGGAGGGGAGGAGAAAGTAAGGGAAGGACACAAGGAGGGAAGGAAGGTAGGATAGATGGATGGATGGATGGAAGGAGTGGAGGAGAAAGGAAGGATAGCAGGGAGGGAGGGAGGGGAAGAGAAAAGAAACAAAGGATAGAAGGAGGGAAGAAGGAAGGTAGGATGGATGGAAGGAAGGAAGGAGGGAGTCCTTCCGTACCTCTTTCTTTCTTTCCTATTAATATTACTGTTGTTGTTGCTGTTGTAATTAAGCAGACCTTCTCATTAATTTTCCATACCACCAGACTATGCCACAGCAACGCATGGCCAGGTACAGCCAGGGCTGGCCCCGCCCATTCTGCCGCCTAAGCGGTCGCGTAGGGCGACGAACTGGGAGGGGCGCCCGCGCCGTCTCACCCGCCCCGCTGCTGCGCTCCGCAGCCAGCCCTGCCTCTGGCGCTGGTGTGTGCGTGGCCGGGCAGGATGCCACCACATGCGTGGGTGGACGCTGCCGTGCATGCGCGCCAGGACGCCACCGCACATGCGCGAGGGCGCCCAGGAGCCGCCGCCGAAAATAAGGTTTGCCAAAGAGGTAAGGTTTGCCTACAACCCCGCTGGAGAGAGGTGAGGCCGCCCCTGGGTACAGCTAGTTTACAGCTGGCCAACTATACTTTTTGCTGTTTGTATGTTCCCTTTATTGGAGTTAAGAAAGAACAGCAAACTATAAATATTTAAACAGAAGAAGAGAACAGGCTAAGAAGCAAAGTTGCAAAAATTAGCATAGGTATGCAACAGTGAATATACCTCATTCAGTCAATGTTTTCTTCATTTGATTAACATTTCCTAATTATATATATGCATCTTGATTGTTGTTTGATATCTTCCAAGACACAGATCGAGGCTATGATGTTACTGAACATGGATTTGAAAAGAGCAGTCAGACATCATCTTGCTTTTCAATCAGTGACAGACGGACCATTATCACCAATTAAAAGCCTGTAGGAACACAATCCTTTGCTCGAGGAGCCAGGCCTCGGAGGAAGGCGCGGTTGCCAGGGCTTGCACCTGACATGTACAAAGACAAAAGAAAAGTTGAGTGACGCTTCCAGTTTCCGCCCACTCACCTTCGGAACATGTTGATGGAGAAGAACAATGACGGCCTATGAGCTCGTTTTTCATATCCGCACTGACAGCTCTTAGAAGATGCTGCTTTGGAGAAGACGACAAGGGGAGGCCTAAGGGACTGGGGTGGGAATGCTCTCCTCTTTTCCTTCTCCATCATTGTAACGACGACGCTTACAGCTAGCATCAATTTATGTAATGATTTGAACTCAAAACTGTGACAGGGTCGTTGCCACCAATTTATTTATTATTTATTTATTAAATTTGTATGAGGACTCTTTTGCCACCAGTTTATGTGAAGATCTTGAAGGAGAAATTGATGCTTTAACAGAAGAAATGTCAGGAGAAAGTGCTGCTTAGTACAGACTTAGAGTAGTGGAATCAGCTTGCCAGCTACAGTGACGGGAATAATCCACTCTGATTGGTACACAAGCACAGGCTGTGATTAGCCAGGGAACATCATGTGCTTCTGGAAAGATAAACAGTCATGATTGGCTTAGCACACACCATGCAGGTTTGTTTACAAAGTTTCAATTGGGCTAGGAAACGCGCATGGCAAATGAAGTTTCTCACTTGGCAGGCTCCGGTGAGAAATAGATAGTGAAATGTAACGATTTAGGTACATCCTGCACATAGGGCGGATAACATACAATGGGAATGAGAATTAATGCTGCGCCACACTTGTTAGCAAATAGGATTGAGATGCTAGAATGCTTTGTTTAATTGGATAGAGTAATATGGGTTCATGAATACTAGCCAGTAACAATGCATGAAGAAGGGAGGGACTAAATGTTGACTCCATTGTTTGTATAAAACCTGTTTGCTAAGAATGATCGGGGTTCTGTCTTCAGCAGCTTTGTTCTGCAAAGAGGACGGACCCATCGGCTGATGTTTGGCAAATAAAGCTGGTTTCATTGTACCGCAGTAAGAATTGTCGCGTCATCCTGTCCTTGCGCTCGCTAGCAACTGCAGCCTAATACACAAGGTATTGCCTTGGGAGTTCTGGGACTCCTAATCCTGCTTCAATCTTTTTCTTCAATCTAACTGTGTAGAACTGTGGCAGGGCCGGCTATCCCACCTATTTATGGAAAGCCTCCTTATTTTATACCCAATGATATTGCGGCCCAAACCGATATAGACTCTTTGGGTTCTACTGTTTCCTTGAGATGGTTGAGTGGTTTTAAGAAATCCTTCCAATTAACCACTTACTTACAGCAAGGAAGGCTACACCATCTAAGGAAAATTTTCACTAGAGCCAGGTTTGAGCAGCTAGATTCAATGGTGAGATATGGGAGGTTCAAGAAAATCCCCTATGAAGAGCGTATCTGTATTTGTGGTGCCCCTGAGATCGAAGATCTAACTCCCCTTCTGCTCTATTGCAAAATCTATCAAAAAGAGAGAAAACAACTACCGTACTAGAGATATTTCTCGTGGGAAAAGAACATTGGGACCCTCTAGCAAAAGTTTCACTTCTGTTGGCCAGCTCTAACAAGCTGATAACAGATGCTACTGCTCGTTTTCTCTGTAAAGCCATGAAACTAAGATCCGATTACATAGATGCAATTGGAATAAACTGTGTTGGAGATGAGGACCTGTGAACTGTTACCATCTCCCTCAGAATACCTTCTGCTGGGCAAAACGGGGGTTTAAATGATGTAATGGTTTAGAAATTTTCTTAGATTGTTTTTAGAACTATTGCGATGTGTCTGTGTTCTGTGTGCATTTGATATGGCTTTCGGCTAATCAATAAAAATTCTGATTCTGATTCACTTACCAATCACTGCCACCAAGTTATGTGACCACCCAATGTTTCTAAAGCTTGCACCAAAAAGAGTTCACAGAGAGAGATTTATGAATAAAGAACTTTAACAGTTTATTGGTTAACAAGGTTCCAAGCGTGGAGGTTTCAAAGTACACAGAGTTTAGGTGGTTACAATATCTCCTTAGAGGCACTGGTCTTAAGGTTACTAAGTTTCTAAACACAATGTTTGACTGTATCTCTTCAAACACTGACTCAATAATATTATAGATAGTTTGCCCCAATAGGCTTTCTATCTATCTATCTTCTAAGTTAGCTTTCCAGCCTAACCTACGAACAGCGGTTCCTATAGGCTTTCTAAACCTAACTGCCTTTCTGCAGTATCAAAACACAGCCTTTTCTGTTTTCCTCAGAAAAGATAACAGCAGCTTCTCAAACTGCCACCAGCTAGTCTAATTGCTCCTGACTAACTGAAGAATTTCAAACCTGGACATTCTAAAGCCAGTGTTAGGCTCCGCCTCCTGTTGCTATAGCAACGGAACTTCTCAGAGGCTGTGCACTGTAATATTCCTCGTTAATCCTTTGTGTCCTGTCTAACATTTAATCATCTAATACAATACAAATGTAATAATACAAACCACACATTTAACCATAAAATAAAGATAAAATCCTCAATACACATAGTGACCTCATTACAGATGGTCAAGGTCATAATCATGATCCTCATCTTTATCATTTACTGAAGAAATGTCAACTACCCAAAGCACTTTGCAGGTGTATATATCAGCTAGCTGTTGTTATATGCTGTTAAGTTGACTTCAGTTTAGGTCAACTGAATCAATTGAGAGACTTCCAGGGAACATCAATTGCCAAGTACCATTTATGCAGCACTTCTGCTTTATTTATTTACTAGCTTGGATACCCAGCATTGCCCAGGTTATTTGAAAAAGTCAATTTTTAATTGTACAAAATGCATAAGGTTGTGGATGAATTACAACTCACATCATACCAGGTCAACCCTGAAAAACTCCACCAGTACTTAAAGTTGGTTATGTTGGACTGGTTTGCTCTTGATACATCATTGGTGGGGTTCAGTGTGCTCAACTCCCACTATGGCGAGTCAATTCTCTCAAAACCCTCCAGTACGTTGAGATAATCATCGGGCTTCTGTGTGCCTAGTTTGGTCCAGGTCCATCATTGGTAGAGGTCACAGTTTCTCTGGTTGTGAGTGAACTAAAACTCCCAAAAAGGAAGGCCAGTCCCTATCCCCCCTCTGTCCCCCCAAATCCCTCCAGTAATCAAATTTTGGAATATCAGGTACGTGTGCCCAATTTTATCCATATCCATCAGTGTTTGGGTTCACAGTACTCTCTGTAGGTGAACTACAACTCCCCCAAATCAAGGTGAATTTTCCCCAAAGACCTCCAGTATTTTTTGCTGGTCATGGGGGCTCTGTGGGCCAAGTTTAGTCCAGCTACATCTTTGGTGGAGTTCACAGTTTTCATTAATTGCAGGTGAACTATAAATCCCAGTACCTACAACTCCAAAATGCCCAGCCCAATTCCCCTCAAAACCCACCAATATTCAAATTTGGGCATATTGGGTACGCACGCCAAGTTTGGTCCAGATCCATCACTGTTTGGAATCATCGGGAATGTGGCGCAGCTGGCTGGGTGTCAGCTGCATAAGATTTCTACTGACCAGAAGGTCATGAGTTTGAGGCCTGCCCGGGTCGAGGTAGGCTCTCGACTTATTGTGTAGCCTGTTGTTGACTTTTGCAACCTGAAAGACAGTTGCATCTGTCAAGTAGGAAATTAAGGTACCACTTAGTGGGGAGGCTTAATTTAACTGATTTACGAGGCCTTAAAAAGATATCCAGGAAACACGCTGAGGAATGAAGGAGTGCGACAGCTCCCCCTGGTGGCCAGATGTTAAATTGCCTCTGTCTGTCTTGTGTGTTTGTGTGTCTAAATGTAATGTGTACACTGTAATCTGCCCTGAGTCCCCTGCAGGGTGAAAAGGATGGAATAGAAATGAAGTAAAATAAATAAATAAATAAATAGTGCACTGTGGAGGTAGGTGAACTACAACTTCTATAAATCCCTCCAGCCTTTCACTACAAATATTGGTAACAACAAATGTAGTTCCAAGCTCTCCTAGCAAGATATTTTACAACAACCAGGATATACACAATAATGGGCATGGCCGACTTACCGGCCATGCGGTTTGCGGGGTAGCGTTGCCTCCGCGCCATCTTCTTGCCTGAGGGACTTCTTCCCCCCAGGAGCCCCTGGGGCGGCAGAATGGCTTCCCGCCATCCACGCCGGCCAGCCAACGAGGGGGCTGGCTCCGCCCCACCCCCTCCCTGCTTCCGGCCGGCACACACTTACGCCCAGGCAGCTTACTTAAGGCTGCCCGGAGACTGCCTCGCCACATGTGGAAGCAGTCTTGTTTTTTCCTCCCACCCTCCCCTACTCATTGCATTACTTGTTGATGTATTTTGTTACTCTGCACTTTATTGTTGCTCTGTTCTCGGTTTTACGTTTTGTTATTTTCTTTGTTCCAACTCCGTGTTTGGCATGTGGCGTTTGGCATGGCCCCTGGATCAGGCTGGCTTATCGCCCCTTGGATATCCCAGGGCTGGAAAAACCACGTATGGTGGCATTCAAAAGAACTGCCAACATAAAAAATCTCATAATTCATTCAGATCACAAGAGGAAACAAACAAATACTTCCATTAGAAATCGCACCAGCAGTTGCGGTCACTGCTCTATATGTAAATTCATTGATACAGTTGAATATATTACCAGTCCTTACAGTAATCAAAGTTTCAAACTGAGAAACTGGGCCAGCTGTGGCTCAAAATTCATAATTTACTGCCTAAAATGTGTTTGTGGGCATATTTATGTGGGTGAATCTGGGAGAGAATTACGGAAGAGAGTCCAGGAGCATAAATCAAGATTTAAAAACAAAAATGAAAGCTCCTTATTATATTCACATTTTGTTGCTGACAGACACCATCATGAAGACTTTTCCGTCCTTGTGCTTGACAGGATAGCACCCCAACCACACTGTGACATCAAGCGTAAATTATTGCAATTAGAAAGAGATTGGATAATTCGCCTCGGGTGCGAGACGCCATTTGGACTCAATGACAAGCTAGCTGTGAGCGAGCTCCTGGTGTGAGCTCCAGCGGATCTCATTTAAGATAATTACAGACTCTATATTGTTTATAAGCCTACCCTTGATTTCCACATGGAGTCCATGATTTGACCCAGAAAGGCTTAGTGCCTCAGGAAGGCTGAGTGCCTCACTAAGATATACTTCTGTTATATTTGGTATGTACATATTTATTTTCATATTCTCCTCTATGGTCACTCTATGAGAAACTTGTTTCCAGTTATATGTTGAGAATGGTTTTGGCATGTTGTTTTTCATTATAGATCCTCAACACATCACATCAAAACAAAAGGAATCGTCCCCGGTCTTTATAAAGCTGTTACCAGCGAAACGATTTCAGCGCGGGTATTGACGCAATCGTCAGACCGCAATGAGCCTATTTTGAACTGTTATTATGATTTACCCAAGATTGCCTTGTATTTGTTAATATGCAACAATGGACTATGAGACTCATGAGACGGGACTTATGTAGAATGTGTTGAATTTATGTTATTGAATGAATATCAATGAATTATTGTACTGATTACTGCATGAAAATTATTGATGTGTATACTTGCCCGACTATGGGCAAAACATTTTGATGATTAAAATGATTTGATATGTTCATGATTACACAGATCATATAATACATTATTTAAACTGCTATTTGTTGACTGGATAGTCTTTAAGTTCCTCCCTACTAGGACTGTATGGGGGATAATGCCCAGGCCCCCTGGGGTGCTGAGTTTCTGTGGATAGGCATTGGGCCGCTTGCACCCCAGGCTTGCAAATGACTATGGGCTTTTCGTGGGGGCTGTCCTACCCTGATCCAGGATCCATGCGTAGCCGCCAACCCTATGTTCCTGTTTTCAATAAATTGAGTTGTGGCCATTTTTATCCAACCAATTGTGTCTGCATGTTGTTCTTGGCGCGAGGTGTGTCACGCTTGCACACGCAATGAGCAACAAGACAATGTGCAACAACATTGCTATATTCACAAGCACCAATGGGAATGAATTAGAAAAGGAAGATTTGTTATGATTTGTGTGCTGAATTTAATTGCTTTTAAACACATTTCAACTACTATATGAAATTTTGACATCACCCTTAAATATAAAGAAACTAGCTGTACCCGGCAAGCGTTGCTGTGCCCTGTTTAGGAGATGCAAGAAAGTCTGAGTATGTAAGGGTTGGAATTGATGTTACTTATGGTCTTGGTGGGGTCATGGCTGTGTCGTTGTGGGTTGTTCTGGTGGGTGGGATGTTGAAGTCCTGTGGAGTTGTCGGTGTGTGGTGTTCCTGGCGTTCTGCAGAGCTTGTGGATATACAATGTTTTTTGTCTTTCCGTCTGCTGTGTTGATGTAGAGGTTCTGTGGTTTCCCAACTCTGGAGCACGCTACGTAGAGTTGTCCGTGGGAGAAGCATTCTGTGTCAAGGTCTGTGCCATAGATTTGTAGTGTTTGTCCTTGAGCCTTGTTTATGGTGATGGCAAAAGCTAGTGTAGTGCAGTGTCTTTCTGTTCTGGCGTTTTTTGTTTGATGTATGTAGCGTTGCGAGTGTGTCGTCCGATGCTGTTCTTTTAGGAGGCATGGCTTGTCTTTTGGGTCAGCTTATGCCTGTGTGGAAGGAAGGAATGGCATACAAATGGGTTGAGCAGTAGACGCAAGGTTGTGTTATGTGCGTATTGTGTTGTGTCTAGGTATTACTTTTGTGTTATTCTGGGGGTATGTGTTTGTCAGTGGTGCCTGTGTCCCTGGTGCCCTATTTGTCTCCCTCCTAGATCTTGACCGTGGCAGTTTAACCCTCAACTGAAATCACTCAGCATTCTAAGTGGCTTTGCCCACCGTTACTATGGTAACTGATGTTGGCCAATGGGTTTTGCTGGCTGCCGCAGAGGATGCTGGGAAATGTAGGGTTTTTTTGTATCGTTGTTTTGGGGGCCTTCTAGGTTTGGGGGGGAGTTTCTTTGCTAAAAACCTTCCTTGCCTGAGGCCTATTTGTGTTGGCAAGTTTGGTGTCTCTGCCTTGGAAGGTTTCTCTGTCTCTGTCAGTCATTCGACGACGGGACCTCCTTTATATAATAGATTGGTAGAAAGAGATCTTATATTTGGTCTTCCTTCCCCATCACCCAGACTTCTTGGTCCACTGTTGTCCTTTTCACTGTACTTGTGAATTATATGTTGGGAGCTGTGCTGGGGATCATTTTAATTTAGGTTCCCAGCTGTACTCCATGGGTGTTTTTCTAGTATTGTGTTCTCCACCCAGCACCCAAAACATTGGGATAATCATCACACTGAAATTCACCCCACATGGTTTCTTGTTGTGTAAGGCCTATTCAGTTGCGTTGGCTGTGCAAGGTCATGGAGGGACTACCTGAATATCCATAAGACGGCTAGTCATTCTCAGTTGAGCCTATCACTAGTTTTCAGCCTCGTGACTTGATCCATGCTTACTGAAATATAATTGTGGAAGGCTGCAAGCAAAACATTAAAAGCCTATCTGAGGCTGGATCAACACTATATCTTAGGATCTGACCCTAGATTATCTGCTTTGAACTGGATTATATGAGGCTCCATCTACCCTGGATTACAGTATGCCCTCACTTATTGCTGGGGTTACTATTCCAGGACCTCCCGCAATAAGTGAAAAACCGCGATGTAGGGATACTCTATTAATTTTAATATTTATATATTATTTTACTCTCTCTCTCTCTCTCTCTCTCTCTCTCTCTGGCATTACTTCGCGAACGAAGATTCTTAGGAAGGACCCATCCCACGCTTTCTACAAGCGCGTTGATGACTAAAAAGGCCAATCCGAGATAGGCAAGTCCGGTTGCAGAAAGCACAGCAGAATGTCTCCTTGGGTGATGTTGTTTCCAAGTTGCGGTTCTTTCTGCATTGTCGTTTCTCTTCGAGACCCATTCGGCGTGTCTTCTCGAAAGAGGCTGCAGCATTGTGGATAGTGTGTCTCCATGTCTCCTGATGTGAGGCCGGGGTGGACCATTGTTGGTGATCAATCTGGCCGAGCCTGAGATGATGTTTCAGGGAGTCCTTATATCTCTTTTTGGGGGCGCCTCTCTTGCGCTGACCCGTGGCGAGTTCACTGTAGAGTAGTATCTTTGAGAGGCGGTGGTCCTCCATCCTAGAGACGTGCCCTGCCCAGCGCAGCTGTGTTCTCAATAGCATGGCCTCAATGCTGGTGATCCCTGCTTGCTCAAGGACAGCAACATTAGTCACATAGTCCAGTGTACATTTAGGATTGAGCGAAGACAGCGCTGATGAAAGCGTTCAAGGAGTAGTAGGTGTTGGCGATAGGTGACCCATGTTTCAGACCCATAAAGGAGAATAGACAGTACACACTGATTTTGGTGCTTTGCCTCAGGTGCTTGTTGCTCCAGACTCCTTTGTGAAGCCTTCCAAATGCACTCTATGCCTTTGCTAATCTGTGATCTATCTCTTTGTCAATCTTGGCATCTGAAGAGATGATGCTTCCCAGGTAGGTAAACTGCTGAACGGACTTAAGCACAGATTTGCCTATGCTGACGTGGGGATGATGGTGTTCTTCCTGTGGTGCGGGCTGGTAGAGGACTCCTGTTTTCTTCAGGCTGACTTCCAGCCCAAACAGCTCTGCGGCTCTTTGTTATATTAGTAGTTATACACTATTTTAAGTCTTTATAAACTTAAAATAAAGTGAGGGAAAGAGCTTTGGGCAAACGATGGTCAACTTTGGGCAAATGATTGCAACTTGACATCAGCTCCAGCCAGAACGAAATAAACAACTCGGTGGCACTTTCTTCAACTTTGGTGAGATTTATTTGGGGAATCAGAGAAAACTTTTAATTGGATGCTTCTTGCTCGCCAGAGATCCTCTTTGGTGGGTCTAGCCAGTCTCCGCCTTCTCAGGCAAGACCCCCAAATTCCTGCTCGATATCAGGGGTGGCCACGGACAGGGAGCTCTGCCGTGGGCTGGTCCATGAGGTCACAAAGAGTCTGAAGCGACTGAACGAATCAACAACAAACAACAAATTAGCATTCCAATTGTAACTACAGATTGAACATTCCTTTTCTGTAATTCTGAAATAGTCCAAAATCCAAAATTGTCACAATAGTTGGCTGAGATAATGACATATTAGCTTTCCCGTGTGTATAAAATACATAAGAAACATCAATTAATTTTTGTTTAGATCTGGGTCTTATCTCTCAGATACCTTATTATATACATATGTGAAAATACAGGTATTCCAAAACCCGAAATAATCCAAAACCGAAAATACTTCTAGACTAAGCATTTCAGATAAGGGATACAGTACTCAAGTAGTACCAACACTATGATGGTCTTGTACAGCTATGATATTGTTTTCTCTGGGTGCATTCATAAAAGGTAAAGGTTTCCCCTTGACATTAAGTCTAGTCGTGTCCAACTCTGGGGGGTGGTGCTCATCTCCATTTCTAAACTGAAGAGCCGGCGTTGTCCGTAAACACCTCCAAGGTCATGTGCCCAACATGACTACATGTAGCGCTGTTACCTTCCTGCTGGAGTGGTACCTATAGATCTACTCACATTTGCATGTTTTCGAACTGCTAGGTTGGCAGGAGCTGGGGCTGACAGCAGAAGCTCACCCTGGTCCCCGGATTCGAATCGCCAACATTTTGGTCAGCAAGTTCTGCAGCTTAGAGGTTTAACCTGGTGCGCCACTGGGGGCATTCATATTGCACCCTAAATTCAACCCTGGGAAAAATGCAGCCACTCTCCTAGCTAATTACATTGACTTTCTCTCTCTCTCTCTCTCTCTCTCTCTCTCTCTCTCTCTCTCTTTCTTTTTTCTTTCTTTCTTTCTTTCTTTCTTTCTTTCTCACTTTCTTTCTTTCTTTCTTTCTCGCTTTCTTTCTTTCTCGCTTTCTTTCTTTTTTGCTTTCTTTCTTTTATTTCTTGCTTTCGCTTTCTTCCTTTTTCTTTTTCTTTCTTTTTTCTCTTTCTTTTTTGCTTTCTTTCTTTCTTTTTTGCTTTCTTTCTTTTTTGCTTTCTTCCTTCCTCGTTGTCTTTCTTTCTTGCTCTCTTTCTTTCTTTATCGCTTTTCTTCCTTCCTTCTTTCTTTTTTCTTTTTTTTTTTTTTTTCTCTCTCTTCTTTCTTTTTTTTTTGCTTTCTTTCTTTCTCTCTTTTTTCTTTATTTCTTTCTTTTTTCTTTCTCTCTCTCTCGCTTTCTTTCTTTTTCGCTTTCTTTCTTTCTTTCTTTCTTTCTTTCTTTCTTTCTTTCTTTCTCAAACCCAGGAGCCATTGAGCTGCCATAATGACTGCCAAGCATTTGTATATTGCAATTTGTATTTTTTTCTCTCCTCCTTTTGACTGCATGACAGTTCAGCTGTCATACACCAAGCCGCAAAGTCTTACTGCATTGTGGCAGCTGAACTTCTCCTCCCTGCCACCTCTTTCTGCCAATCCCAGATCTGGTGTGACTCATTCCACCAGGATTAGCTCTTCTTTCTCTTCTGTGTCCTTCTGTTTTGGTGTTGCCCAGACTAGTTTTCACTTTGAAAGAAGTAGTGACACTCCCCACATAATGGAACACTGTACCAAGTGAATGGAAGAAATGGCCTCGTGTCCTCAGAGCTTGGCACTGGGCTGCCCAGAGCCCTCGTCTCCATTCGGCTCCCTTTTGCATTTCTGCTGATGCTGACAGTAAATATCACGATAATCGCCATCACCTCCAGCAAAGGATCGCTGCTTTGTCACAGTGCTGGAGCTTGAGCACCTCAATGATGCCATGAGCGAAAGGGTGAAGGCAGGCCTGGATTAACCCCTTTTGGTGCCCTAGGCCACACTTTGGAATTACTCCCCCAAACCAACCTCTACCACACACCCCCACCTCCTCCTCCTCGCAGCATGCCCTCCTTCCTTGGGTCAAGGAAGGCGAGCGCGAGGAGGCGGAGGGAAGCCCCACCCCGGGGCCGCAGCTGGGCATGCGCAGCAGGAAGGTGCCTCCTCTGCCATGTTCCTGGGTGCCACGCATGCTCGGCAGTGGCCCCGGGGGTGGGGCTTCCCTCTGCTGCCTCCTCCTTGCGGCGCGCCCTCCTTCCTTGAGTCAAGGAAGGAGGGCGCGAGGAGGAGGAGGAAGGAAGGGAAGCCCCCGGTCCCGGCCACTGCTGGGCATGTGCGGCACCCAGGAACATGGCGGAGGAGGCAGAGGCGCCCTCGCCCTCTTGCTGCACATGCTCGGCAACGGCCCCGGGGGCGGGGCTTCCCTCCGCCTCCTCTTCCTCACGGTGCGCCCTCCTTCCTTGAGTCAAGGGAGGGCACGAGGAAGAGGAGGCGGAGGGAAGCCCCGCCTCTGGGGCCTCTGCTGGGCATGCGCAGCAGGAGGACGCCTCCTCCACCATGTTCCTGGGTGCCGCGCATGCCCGGCAGCGGCCCTGGGGGCTTCCCTCTGCCTCCTCCTCCTCACGCCCTCCTTCCTTGACAAGGGGGCAGGGGCAATGGCGAGGGCGGGCGCCATTCCTCCTCCCCCGCCCCTCACAGCGCTCTCCCCCCCTCCCCCGAGAGAGAGAGTAATCTCCATGGCGCGCGTTGCGGTTTTGTTTCAACATTTTTTTGGTCCGTGTGAACTGTGCCCCCCTTTGGCTTGTGCCCCTAGGCCATGACCTAGGGTGGCCTTATGGGTAATCCAGGCCTGCATGAAGGGTACCCAAGATGGTATAGTCGACCATGAACATGGAACAACAGGCTGGTTCAAGATTGGGAAAAGTGTACAACAGGGTTGTATACTCTCACCCAACTGATTCAACTTGTATGCAGAACACATCATGCGATGTGCGGGGCTTGATGAATGCAAGGCTGGGTTAAAATTGCTGGAAGAAACATTACCAACCTTAGATATGCAGATGATACCACTTTGATGGCTGAAAGTGAGGAGAAGCTGAGGAGCCTTCTAACCAAGGTGAAAGGAGAACATGCAAAAGCTGGGTTGCAGCTAAACATTTAAAAAAAAACCCAAGATTATGACAACAAGAATGATTGATAACTGGCAAATAGAGGGAGAAAACATGGAGGCCGTGACAGACTTTGTATTTCTAGGTGCAAATATTACTGCAGACGCAGACTGCAGCCAGGAAACCAGAAGGCGCTTACTTCTTGGGAGAAGAGTAATGTCCAATCTCGATAAAATAGTGAAGAGTAGAGACATCACACTGGCAACAAAGATCCGCATAGTCAAAGCAATGGTCTTCCCCGGAGTCACCTATGGATGCGAGAGCTGGACCTTAGGGAAGGCTGAGCGAAGGAAGAGAGATGCTTTCGAACTGTGGTGTTGGAGGAAAGTTCTGAGAGTGCCTTGGACCACCGCCAGAAGATCCAACCAGTCCATACTTCAGGAAATAAAGCCCGACTACTCATTGGAGGGAAGGATATTAGAGGCAAAGATGAAGTACTTTGGCCACATCATGAGAAGACAGGAAAGCTTAGAGAAGACAATGATGCTGGGGAAAATGGAAGGAAAAGGGAAGAGGGCCAACCAAGGGCAAGATGGATGGATGGTATCCTTGAAGTGACTGGCTTGACCCTGAAGGAGCTGGCGGACGTGCCAGCCAACAGGGAGCTCTGGCATGGGCTGGTCAACGAGGTCACGAAGAGTCGGAAGCGACTGAATAAATAAACAACAATCGCTATCACATGACATCATGCTGTAGTGACAACGCAGAAAGATCCGCAACTTGGAAACAACATCACCCAAGGAGACTTTCTGCTGTGCTTTGTGCAACCGAACTTGCCTATCTCAGATTGGCCTTTTTAGTCATCAATGCGCTTGTAAAAAGCGTGGGGTGAGTCCTTCCTAAAGAATCTTTGTTCGCGAAGTAATGCCAGAGTCTACATGCACACAACTATCATCACCCTTTCCCTGCACCGATCAATGCAGGGAAGGGGATAAACGGCATGTCACTACCCCTGCTCCCTGCTGGGCGCAGGGTTCCCCATGAGTGCATAGTAATTGCAGTTGTAACTGCACAATCAGCAAGGAGGAGAAACCACTCTGCTCCCTTCTTACTGATCACATGGGTACTCTATAATGACCTCTGAGCTCATGACTGGCAAGGACCAGACCCTCACGGAGAATTCTATGGCTGGCATGGAGAAATAGTGTGGTGACATGTGGACAAGGAAATGGTCTTGACAACCTGTACACATGGTCCCAGATTCAGCAGATACAGTTGCAGGGCACAAATGCCAAGATTACCTTCCCCCATGTAGATGTGCCCAAGAGATCTGCATTAAAATGTGTGCTCGTTTACAGAATGAATTGTATGATCTTGGTTAAGTCATCATTTCTAAGCCTAATCCAGTGTTTCCCAACCAGTGTGCCATGGCACACTAGTGTGCTGTGAGCGATCATCAGGTGTGCCGTGGGAAATTGGAGATAGGAGAGAGAGAGAGAGAGAGAGAGAGAGAGAGAGAGAGAGAGAGAGAGAGACCTCCTGTCCTACTGGGAAGCCCTAGCCGGGCTCAATCCCTTGCCTGAGTCCCGCAAACACAGCCTCTACTCACCACTTGCCTTTTTGGGCTTCCTCCTCCCCTCCACTCCTTCCTCGGCCTCGGAAGGGTTTGAGCCGAAAGGCGGGGACTGCGTCAGGTGGAAAGAGCCGCGCGGAGAGAGAGAGAAGATCCTGGGATGGGACTTCCCCGGGTCCCCCGGCTGCCTGGGGGCGGATCTACACCATAGCAGTCATGCAGTGAGGCACCCCTTGGTCTTCCAGGGCTCAAGGCTGGGGAATCCTGGGATTTGTAGTTTGGGGAGGCTCAGGATGGTGTCAAACTACCCCTCCCGTGATTCCCTCGCACTCAGCCAAGGCGGGTCAAGGGGCGTTCAGAACACAGGGTTGAGGCACCTTTAAGCAGGGGCCGAAAACTAACAGGGTTTGCTCACTTAAGGCAGGCGTGGGCCAACTTGGGCCCTCCCTCTAGGTGTTTTGGCCTACAACTCCCACCATTCATATATATATATATATATATATATATATATATATATATATATACACACACACACACACACACACACACACACACACACACACACACAGTATATATATAATATATATAAGCTGTATAAATTTATTAGCTGTACCTGCCACGCGTTGCTGTGGCCAACCTTCCCTCCCTCTTTCTCTCCTTCCTTCCCTCCCTCTTTCTCTCTTTTTTCTTTTCCTTCCCTTTCCCTCTTTTTCTTCCTTCCCTACCTGTTTCTTTCCTTCTTCTTTCCCTTTTTCTTTCTTCTCTTTCTTTCTTCCTTGGTTCCATTCTTCCTTCCTTCCTTCCTTCCTTCCTTCCCTTCCCTCCTTCCTCCTTCCTTCCTCCTCCCTTCCTTCCTTCCTTCCTTCCTTCCTTCCTTCCTTCCTTCCTTCCTTCCTTCCTTCCTTCCTTCCTTCCTTATTGATGCACAAGAACACAGAGAGAGACTGACAGCTGTTGAGCAAGACCTTTGTGTGTGTCTTTCTGCCATTCTTGCCAGGATTTCTATGTTGTGTTCATTGAAACAGGCCCAGGTTTCACACTGAATGTATAAATACATTTAAAAACATATTAACTATATGTATTACTGTGTTAGAGTGTCATTTTGTGTCATTTTGGTTGGTGGTGTGCCCCAGGATTATGTAAATGTAAAAAGTGTGCCGCGGCTCAAAAAAGGTTGGAAAACACTGGTAATCTATTAAGGTAAATGGAAGGGAGGGCAAAGCACCTGTGTTGCCTTGAGCTCCCTGGAGGGAAGGTGGAATATCAATGTGACAATATATGCTTTGAAGTGCCAACTTAAAGTAGTGCCGTTCTGCCCAACTTTGAATATGTGAGCTCTTATTCCCTGACAGTGGATTGTTGATTTTAGCTAGAGTTACTGTAATAGCTGCTTTTAAGGATAATTGCACTTAATTGTGATTATGGAGATGCTTTAGACTTGTGTGTAATCACAATGGTTGCTAATTTTTAATTGTTGTACAGGGCCTCCAGTATTTTAATAAAATAAAATAGTAGAATAATGTAATGTTAGTAGTTCAGGAGACACGACCTCCTAGAGGGAAAATTCTGTTGAAATTCATAGTAAAGAAAACGAAGAATGTAATGCGAATCAATGTATTTTATAGAACTATGGGAACTATAATAAAAAGTCCATAAGGGTTGTTTCCACAAAGTTCTATAAGTTCTCCAAAATTGGCAAAAGTTCCAAAAGTTGGTGAAAGTCAAATAAAGAGTTCAAAAAGTTCACAAAAAGAGGGAAATGTCCATAAGAGTTCATGGGGTGCATACTGGGGTCATTGTGGGCACTTTGGATAGCCATTCATTCATTGAAGAAAGGTAAATCCAATGTCGTCCAAGGTCCAGGATGGCCGGTCAGAGGTCCGGGCGGTCCCAAGGCGTGACCACAGCAGCCCCCCCAGGGTTGACAAGCTGGTTCCGCACATGCGCATTTGGTGTGGCGCGGGCAGGTCCCCTTACACGGGGCCGGAGACTGAGGAGGGGCGTTTGGTGGCCTTCGCCTCTGGCCACCAAACGCCTCTCCTCAGTCTCCAGCCTCATAGGGCGGCCTGACCGCCTGCGCCGCACCAAATGCACACACGCGCATTTGGTGCACTGTGGGCAGCCCACCCACCCTACACGAGGCTGGAGCTGAGCCACCCGCAGGGCGTGCCGCCCCCCACAAGGCCGGAGACCGAGGAGGAGCGCCCGGCAGCAGGCCAGAACCTTTTATTTTATTTTTATGTGTACCTTTTATTTTTCAGTGATTGGGGGGGGGGGGCAAAATAATGTTTGCTTACCATTTAAAATTACCTTCGTCCAGGCCTGCCAGGATCAGGTGGCCCAGGGGCATGGGATGGCGCCTACTGGCCTCTTCTGTTCTCAGTGTTGCCTCCCTTTTTCTGTAGTGGATCAGGAATAACAGTTTATTGTAGACCCACCTAAGATTAACAAGTGATCTGAACTTAAATAGAGAAAGCAGTCAACAGAACTGGAGGTAAGGGAGAAGAACCAGAGAAGAGACTAGCCACCAGCAGAGATGTACGTAATCTAGCAATGGTTGTCTGTCATGACCTGGAGCCATGCAATTGCAAGACTGTCTTGGGCTGGATTAAGCCTAGAATAGTGCAATTGGCCACCGTCTTCCTTCCAAGGCCCAAGGCCAGTCATAAAGCAAAGTGAACCAGCTGCCCCAGGTTATGGTCTCTCTGGCCCCTTCCACACATCTGAGTAAAGTCCCACATTATCTGCTTTGAACTGGACTATATGGCAGTGTGGACTCAGATGTTCAGGTTCAAAGCAGATATTGTGGGATTTTCTGCAGGCCCGGATTAACCTAGGCCAGTGCTGTCCAACTTCTTCCGGCCCAAGGGCCGGAAGAAGTGTCACTGATCGCCTGGGGGGCCGCAGGTGATCAGGGAGTGGGGGCGTGGCCACTCCCGGGGGCGTGGCCGGCCTCCTGCGCGACCCGCCCATTTTCAGGAGGTTTCCCTGGGTGACGTTAGGCTGGGTGACGCCTGACGCCACCCAGCCTAACGGTGGGCAGGAGGGAGCACCCAGGGAAACCCTCCTGCAAGCCTGGCTGGCTGGGATGGCTGGTGGGGGAGCGAGCGCCACTCGCTTTCCCCACAGCCTTCCAGGCTTCGGGGAGGTTTTTCCCCCGGCACTCGCGTCTCGAGTGCTGGTTGTGGGGGAACCCTTCCCCAAACCTGAAAGCTTTTAGCCCGGCGGGGGAAGCGAGCGCCGCTTGAAAGCCCGCCAGCCATCCAGGCTGGCGGGGGAGTTTTCGCCGCGGTCGTGATGCCTTGGATGGGAGGGAGGCGCCGCGGGGGACCCCCCTCCCTACCAAGGCATCGGCTCCGGAGAGAGGGAAGAAGAGGGCAGTGCAGGGAGGAGGAGCTAGCTCTCCTCCTACTCCCTGCACCGCCCCCTGTTCCTCTCTCGCCGCCGATGCAAACCGGTTTGCATCGGCGCCGGCGAGAGAGAAAGAGGGCGGTGCAGGGAGGGAGGAGCTGGCTCACTTCCTCCTCCCTGCCCCCCCCCCCCCGGCCGCCATTTAATTTTTTTTAAAAAATAAAAAATAAAAATGGCGGCCGGGGACATAGCTGGGGCCGGAGCCAACAGGCTGGGGGGCCGTGTACGGCCCCAGGGCCGCCAGTTGGACAGCCCTGACCTAGGCCATGGCCTAGGGGCGCAAGCCACGCAGATCACGGACCAAAAAAAAGTTGAAACAAAAAAAACGCAACGCGTTTTTCCCACCCTTTCTTGGCCTTGCTCATACAGTGGTTGTCTATGAGAGCGGGCCCTGTCCTGAAGACTACACTTCCCATCCTGCACCTGTCTCTCCGCCAATGGGCCTCCCAGGGGTCCCTGCAAGAGAAAGACTCGCGGGATGGCAAGGGCAAGAGCCGTGGCACCTGGGCTCGCAGCAAGTAAGAGCACCTGGGCTCCGCGCAACAGGGACCAGGAAGGCCCCGCTGGAGATGGAGTCTCTCCCTCAGGGAGCTCGCGCCGGTTGCCTCAAGTGGCTCCGCCCCCTCGGTGCCTTCTCGTCCCCTCATTGGCCCTGCCAGATGTCACTCTCCCATTTGAATTCCTGTGCTTGGGAAAGCACTTCTGTGATTGGCTCCCGCTTCCCTTGACTCCTCTTTGGGGGTGGTGCTTCTGTCTTAGCGTCCTGAGTTCGAGTCCCACTTCGGGCAGAAAGCATGACTGTGGAACTCCCTGCCACTGCATTGGGATGGCATTTTAAAAAATGGGTCCAAGCACGCGCTGCTGCAGGTGGGTCCGGCCCAGGCGCCCCGCGAGCCCCGCGGATACACCTGCGCTGATCGGCGCGGGTTGTTGTTGATTTATTTGGATATTACTGATCAACTGAGATGTATTGGGCTACCTGAGTGAATTTGAGGAAAGTTGTATGATATGAGTTCTTTTTAGTGTGGGTCTGAGTGATGGGGGGGTGTTGCGGTAGAGATTGGTTTAAAGGGGGTATAATGCCAAAGTGTGGCCTAGGGCGCAAAAAGGTGTTAATCCTGGCCTGATTTTCTGCCTTGATATTCTGGGTTATAGGGCTGAGTGGAAGGTCCCTCTGTGTGTGACAGAAACACAAAGCCAAATTGACCCTTCCTCTTAAGTTGCAATGTAAGATGATCTCTAGCAGCAGCAGCAGCTGAGGGACAGGGGCATCATCTTCTCAGCTGTTTTTCTGAATTCCTTAGTTGTTCTCCTTTGCAGGAAGGAAGAGCTGTGACGACACACAATCTGTCCAAAATGCCTTTCATTTGTCTTATGTTTCAGTAAAAGTCAATGGCCCGTCCAGTCAGGTTCTGCACCAGCATTCTTTCTCGGCATTACTTCGCGAATGAAGATTCTTAGGAAGGACTCATCCCACGCTTTTTACAAGCACACTGATGACTAAAAAGGCCAATCTGAGATAGACAAGTCAGGTTGCAGAAAGCACCGCAGAAAGTCTCCTTGGGTGATATTGTTTCCAAGTTGCGGTTCTTTCTGCGTTGCCGTTTCTCTTTGAAACCCGTTCGGCGTGTCTTCTCGAAAGAGGCCGCAGCATTGTGGATAGTGCATCTCCATGCCTCTCGATGTGAGGCCAGGGTGGACCATTGTTGGTGATCAATCTGGCTGAGCCTGAGATGTTGTTTCAGGAGTCCTTATATCTCTTTTTTTGGGGGGCGCCTCTCTTGCGCTGACCCGTGGCGAGTTCACCATAGAGTAGTATCTTTGGGAGGCGGTGGTCCTCCATCCTAGAGACGTGCCCTGCCCAGCGCAGCTGTGTTCTCAATAGCATGGTCTCAACGCTGGTGATCCCTGCTTGCTCAAGGACAGCAACGTTAGTCACATAGTCGGTCCAGTGTATATTTAGGATTGTGCGAAGACAGCGCTGATGAAAGCGTTCGAGGAGTCGTAGGTGTTGGCGATAGGTGACCCATGTTTCAGACCCATAGAGGAGAATAGACAGTACGATAGCTCTGTACACACTGATTTTGGTGCTTTGCCTCAGGTGCTTGTTGCTCCAGACTCTTTTGTGAAGTCTTCCAAATGCACCATATGCCTTTGCTAATCTGTGATCTATCTCTTTATCAATCTTGGCGTCTGAAGAGATGATGCTTCCCAGGTAGGTGAACTGCTGAATGGACTGAAGCACAGATTTGCCTATGCTGATGTGGGGATGATGGTGTTCTTCCTGCGGTGCGGGCTGGTAGAGGACTTCCGTTTTCTTCAGGCTGACTTCCAGCCCAAAGAGCTCTGCAGCTGTTGTAAAGCAGGATGTTAGGGGCTGCAGGGCTGCTTATGAATGGGCGACAAGGGCAGCATCGTCAGCAAAAAGCAGTTCACGGACTAGATAGTTTAGAGTCTTAGTGCGAGCCCTCGGACGGCTTAAGTTGAACAAACTACTATCAGTACAATAGCCCCGCGCTGCAAGTGTGTGTGTGTGTGTGTGTATATATATATATATATATATATATATATATATACCCCGTCTTCTTCGAGGTCTGCCGTAGCCCTCTGGAGCATCATGCTGAAGAAGATTGTAAATAGGGTTGGTGCAAGAACACAACCTTGTTTCACTCCAGTAGTTATTAAAAAGGGCTCTGAGAGAGCATCACCGTATCTGTCTTGACCGTGCTGGCCCTCATGTAGCAGGATAATCATTTTGAGGAATTCGGGGGGACATCCTAGACCAGTGTTTCCCAACCTTTTTTGAGCCGT
Organism: Anolis apletophallus; assembly: GCA_030556195.1. Lineage (NCBI taxonomy): Eukaryota > Metazoa > Chordata > Lepidosauria > Squamata > Anolidae > Anolis > Anolis apletophallus. Next base: position 155,000,732 of record JARBWK010000006.1, on the reverse strand, counting down.
GGCACACTTTTAACATTAAAAAAATCTGGGGGCACACCACCAACCAAAATGACACAAAATAACACTCTAACACTGTAAAGAACGGCTGGGGGATGATGAGCTGCTGGGAGCAGCTGCTGGGAGTGCTGAAGCCAGGGAGGAGCCAGGCCACACCATGCCCCGCCCCTCCCCTGGCTTCAGTTCTCCCACAGCCGCCAGCCTTGAGGGGCAGTGCCAAGCCAGCACTGCCCTGCAAGGCTGGCTTGGCACTGCCCCCTCAAGGCTGGCGCGGCTGGGGGAGGGCTGGGGGAGGCGGATCAGGCCATGCCATGCCCCTCCCCTCCCCGGCTTCAGTTGTCCCACAGCTTCACTAGCTTTGAGGGCAAGCCAGCATTGTGCTGGCTCTGCCACCGCTGGCTTGGCACTGCCCCCTCAAGGCTGGCGAAGCTGTGGGAGTGCTGAAAGCTGGGGGGAGGGGCGGAGCCAGGCCATGCCATGCCCCACCCCCCCCCCCCGGCTTCAGCTCTCCACAGACCAGCTTTGAGGGGGCAAGCCAGCATTGTGCTGGCTCTGCCACTGCTGGCTTCACTGCCCTCAAGAGAGGAGGAGCATGAGCGGTGGACGGGCTTCAGTAGGCGGGCTCCTCCTCCGCGAGGCTTCAACAAGCAAGGGGCGAGAGTCATGGCAGGAGTCATGGCAGATTGGAGGCTGGTTGGGGAACGGCCGAAGGAGGCGGTGCCCGGTCCCTCTTCTTTTTCTTTGCGGCCGCCGTCCCTTCCTCCTCCTCTCCCAAGCATCAGGAGTTCGGCTGGAGGAGGGGGGAAGGAAGGGGGGCAGAGAGCTGTTCTCGCGGCATACCTGATGATCGCTCACGGCACACTAGTGTGCCACAGCACACTGGTTGACAAACACTGTCCTAGACGTTCCAGGATCTGCCACAGACCTTTTCTGCTCACAGTGTCGAAGGCTTTGGCACCAGCATTAAGGACATGGCACCCTCTTTTCTACATCTTCATGTGGCAAAGTGTCTTGGTTCAGCCTGGAAAAAAAGAGTGTGTTAACATATAAATGACCTGAGGTAAGGATATGGGTGATTTACTGAGCAATATACAATTGTTTGCTCCCTGTTTCCTAATATTTATGAAAATATTCTGCCTTCCACAAATTACAAAACCATCACAAGAACAACAAAATGGGCTTTGAGATTTCAGGAACAGTGTGTACAACACCCCATCAAATACCCTTTCGCGCAACCCTAAAAAAAATAAAAAAAATAAAACGAAATCTCTCGCAAGGAGCATCCACTTCCCATGGCAACGCCTTTCTCTAGCAATGCCTCTGGTATGAAGTAAGACTTGTTTCCTGCAGTTGGAAGGAGAGATATTGTGGTAACCTAATCCTTTCATAATAATACTTTTCAATACTTCTTTTGCAATTAGCAATTTGTAAAGGCTCTAATTTAGAGGCTGAAGTCATGGAAATAATGAACCGGAATCCGTTTCATGAAATTCCATCAGGTCTTGGATTTGTGTTTGGAGTTTCAGGCGACAGAAAGATCTTCATCCTGGAGAAGCAAGACCTAGTTGAGGCACGCCTGAATAACCTCTGACTTTCCTGAAATGAATATGGCCCATGGATATTTGGTCTTCCGTTGGACTTTCGGTTTAGCAGATCAGGTAGTCAGAAAAACAGAAGCTACATACACATAGACACACACTTTATTGACAATCTCACAGTGCTAGGACTTGGGGACTATATGGGTGTATGGGAAATCCCACACTATTCCAACTGAGAACCCTGTCCTTCGGTTAATAATAATTATTATTATTATTATGCTATTGAGGCCATGCTATTGAGAACACAGCTGCGCTGGGCAGGGCACGTCTCTAGGATGGAGGACCACCGCCTCCCAAAGATACTACTCTACGGTGAACTCGCCACGGGTCAGCGCAAGAGAGGCGCCCCAAAAAAGAGATATAAGGACTCCTTGAAACAACATCTCAGGCTCGGCCAGATTGATCACCAACAATGGTCCACCCTGGCCTCACATAGGGATGCATGGAGATGCACTATCCACAATGCTACAGCCTATTTCGAGAAGACACGCCGAATGGGTCTCGAAGAGAAACGACAACGCAGAAAGAACCGCAACTTGGAAACAACCCAAGGAGACTTTCTGCTGTGCTTTCTGCAACCGAACTTGCCTATCTCAGATTGGCCTTTTTAGTCTTCAACGTGCTTGTAGAAAGCGTGGGATGAGTCCTTCCTAAGAATCTTCATTTGCGAAGTAATGCAGAGAATAATAATATTTATTTATACCCCGCCACCTTTCCCTGATGGGGACTCGGGGCAGCTTACATAAGGCCAAGCCCAGTAACACAATACAATAAAAGAAATCAAAACGCAAACAAAACATAATACAATAAAATGTAATACAACAGAATACTACTAATAACAATATGATATAATAATTATATATTTTATGTTACATGTAATATTACTAATAATATTATAGTATAATGTTATAGTACAATGTAATATATTATATTAGTATTGTGCTATGGCAATAATATAATATGTTTACATTTTATTTGCAAGCCGCTCTGTGTCCCCTTCGGGGTGAGAAGGGCGGTGTGAAGACTTCGCCGCTGATAGCTAGCGACTTCACTTTAGGGTTTTTCTATTAATCTTGCTGCCACCATATAAATAATCTTACTGCCACCAATTGTGAAGGATCTGTTGATTAGGAGGCTTGTATTTTTAAAATGATGTCACTGAGAGACTTTTGAGGAACAAGAACTTGAATGGTTTATTTTCACAACAGCATAGAGGTTTCAAAATGTACAGATCTTAGGTGGTTTCACTTCTTTAGAGGCAAATAGCTTCTGGTTACTTACATTTCCAACACAATGTTACATGGTAACTTTTCAACCTTTAAACAACAATGTTATAGATATACTGCCCTAATAGGCTTCCTATCCATTTCTACTAGATCTATATATATAAAAGTCGAGTGGTCGTGGGATGTCGTATATGCACGGCCAAACTATAACCCCCCCAAACACAAATCCCACGACACACATTCCCCCAGACCACGAGGTACAGACATAACACAAAAAACCCACCTCACTAACTTGCAACCCCCAAAAACAGCCCCCAAAACCGCCCATTGACTCCCATTCTGCGCTGCCCGCGAGCGCTGCAGAGAGGGAGAACAACCAAGATGCATCACAGCAACCCCCCCCAAAAACCCCCAAACCCATCCCGTCACCCTCTCTCCCCACTCACCGGGACCTTCGCTGCCACACCGGCGACGCAATAACCACCTCCTCGCCATCCTCGCTCTTCACCACACATCCCCGGTCCCATAACAGCTCTAGGCCGCCGAACTACACTTCCCAGAAACCTCCGCATAAACCGGAAGTGGCCATGCCGGAGTTTCTGGGAACTGTAGTACAAAACGCACCCAGCACAAAAACAAGGGGCAGGCCGCGTCTGGCGCGGCCCATGCGCTGCAGGGTGGAAGGCAGGCCCGGAGATCGGCTCCTCCGCCCTCCGCCGTGTCCCAGCGATTCGCGGCCACGCCTGAAAGAAGGTAAGCTCCGAGCTTACCTTCTTTCAGCAGCCGCCGCAACCGCTGAAAACGGGCGGAGGGCGGAGCGCCGATCCCCGGCCTGCCTTCCGCCTCCGGCGTGCCCCCGCGGTGCGGCGCCACGCCTGAAAGAAGGTAAGCTCCGGCCTTACCTTGCTTCAGGCGCGGCCGCCCAAACCGCGGGAACACGAAGGGGAGGTAATGAGACAGAGAGGGGAGGCCTGAGAGAGAAGGGGGAGAAAGATAGGGGGGGAATGACACACAGAGAGACGGGGCAGGACAGAGAGAGGGAGGAAGTAACAGAAAGAAAGAGGGGGGAAACAAGGGGGAATCAGGCAGCGAGAGAGAGGAGGGAGAGAGAGAGAGATGGGAAAGTGAAACAGAGAGAGGGGGGAGGGGACCGACAACGGGGGACACAGACAGAGAGAGGGGGGAGTGTACATACACACATACATACAGAAACACATACATACAGACACACAGACACATACATACTCACATACATACATACATACCCACACATCCATACACATACACACACAACTACATACACATCCACACCCATACATACACACATACAAACACACACACATACATACATGCACACACACATACAAACACACATACACATATATACAAACACAAAACACAATGTCCAATCATTTCCAACCCTAACATACCCACACTTCCACACATCTCCTAAATAGGGCACAGCAACGCGTGCCGGGTTCCGCTAGTTCCTTATAAGCTTCCTAAGCTTAACTGCCTTTCTGCAGTATAAAACACAATCTTTTCTGCTTCCCTCAGGAAAGACTTCAGCAACTCTCCAAGTTGCTACCAGCTAGTCCCAACAGCTCTGACTAACTGACTGTCTCTAACTGACTTTTTCCAACTGTCAGAATTCAAACGTGCACCTGCCAAAGCCAGGCTCTGCCTCCAGCAACCGAACATTCCGAGAGGCTGTGCACCGTTATATTCTCCCTTAACTCTCTGCAGTCTGTTCAGCATATAAACATTCAATACAATACAAAACATACATTTAACCATAAATAAATACAAAATCCTCAATACATATAGTGACTTCTGTTGTAAATGAGCCTCCAGTTACTACAGGTAGTAGCATGGAGGAAGGTGCTGAGGCAGTAACATCAAGCAGTAGCTCAGTTTTGGGCGCGGCTCTGGATGATCAGGCTCCTACAGCTGGGGTAAAGAGAGTGGCTAGTGCCTCAAGCCTTGACTCAGACAGAGAACAGAGGAGAAAGATTCAGCATCTACTTAGGGAACCTTCTGAGTCTGATACATTTGAAGGGTTTCCAGGGAATGCAGAATTACAGTCAGAAGAAAGTGATACAGACCGAGATTCAGCAGTGGTGCAGGAAGTGAGAGATGTATGCAATGCGGACTCGGGGGACAGTACATTTCTGGGGTTCCAGACGGATCAGGACTGGCCATCTTCTCATTCAGAAACTGAGTGGGGCCCTTTAAGCCAAGAAGAGCTGTGGCTGGGTTGGAGATCTGGACATGGTACAACAGCTGCAGGGAATGGGAATGCTGCTGCTTTGGAGCAGGGCGGGTTCTCTGATGAATCTGATTGATAGTGCTATATAAGAAGTGAGTATTTGGCTTGACCCTCACGGTGGTCAAGGAGTTGTTATTCTGGTTCGTGTATCCTGTGCTCCTGTGTCTTGGTTCCTGGTTTCCAGATTACTCGTGAGTTAATGGATTCTTTATCCACTTTGTTCCTTGGGAGAGCTGCTATGGCAGCTCTAGCTGATATTGGGAAAAGGTGGGGGGTTTCATGTCTGCTTTTTGTGTTTAGCTGCTGCCGTGTACCTCTTGACCTTCACTGTGACTGCTGTGAGTTTCCTGCTACAGAGTGTTTGGTATAGTATTACATGGAGGGAGGAAGATGCTGTGTTTTATGGGGGGCCGTGAATTATGTGTTTTCTGTATACTTAGCTCCTGTCGACTCTGGAACGTCTCCTCTTTTCCTGTGTGTTTGTCTCCTGTCCTATGATCCCTGGATTGAAGTTGGACTATGCCTTATGGACATCCCTTTGACTGAACGCCGCAGAAGGACGTCTGCTGTTTGTTTTCGAGTTCTTTTCTTCTCAGCATTTTTGGTTTTGGGGTTTCCTGGGGTTATTGGGGTTTTTGTACAGCCGAAGATAGGCTATTTTTTGTTATTCCAACGCCCATTTGATGTTTAAATAAACTTTTGTTATCTTTTAACTCCTGGACTCAGCCACGGCCATCTCTGTACCACAACAACTTCACTACAGGCAGCATATAAATGCCGCAAATAAATAAATAAATAATAAGTTACATAAGAATACAACAAACAATATAAAATTAAAATAAGACCATGTATAACACAGTAACAGTGAGCGGGCCACATGTACTGGACAAAACACTGAAGCTAAAAAGCACGGGGTGAGATAAGAGTGGAGCAGATTTATTTGTGAGGGAGAAACTCTTCAGGGATGGAGTCAAGAGGAATCTACCGTGTTTCCCGAAAGTATGACACCCCGATTGTAAGACGATCAGGGGTGTCAGGGGTTGGCTAATGTGTCCGTACTCGAATGTAAGCCGTACCTCGTCGCCACGCCCACGCCGCCGCCCCATCGGCCACGGCACACCTCCGCGGTGCACCTTTCTGCCAGGCCTCCAAGGAAGGGAGGGGAAGAGAGCCAGAAGCATGGCAAAGCGTGCGCTGCGCCGGAGTGACGCATCGTCGCTTGCCCCCGCCCCTGGCTCTCTTCCCCTCCCTTCCTTTGTCCAAGGAAGGGAGGGGAAGAGAGCCAGGGGCGGGGCAAAGCGTGCGCTGCGTCAGAGTGATGCGTCGGCGCTTTGCCCCGCCCCTGGCTCTCTTCCCCCTCCCTTCCTTTGTCCAAGGAAGGGAGGGGAAGAGAGCCAGGGCGGGGCAAAAGCGACGACACGCACACTCTGACGCAGCGGCGCTTGCCATGCTTCTGGCTCTTTCCCCCCCTTCCTTTGTCCAAGGAAGGGAGGGGGAAGAGAGCCAGGGCGGGCAGCGACGACGCCGTCACTCTGACGCAGCGGCGCTTGCCATGCTTCTGGCTCTCTTCCTCCTCCCTTCCTTTGTCCAAGGAAGGAGGGGGAAGAGAGCCAGGGGGGGCAAGCGACGACACGTCACTCTGACGCAGCGGCGCTTTGCCATGCTTCTGGCACTCTTCCCCTACCTTCCTTGTCCAGGAAGGAAGGGGGAAGAGAGCCAGGGGCAAAGCGACGACGCGTCACCTGACGCAGCGGCGCTTGCCATGCTTCTGGCTCTCTTCCCCCTCCTTCCTTTGTCCAGAAAGCTGCACTCAAGGAGGTGTGCCGCGGCGGCGTGACGGGCGGCAGCGGCGCGGCGGCGTGGCGATGGGGTACGCCTTAGTTTATATAAGACGTACCCCGAGAGTAAGACGTAGGGGGACTTTTCGGGGGGAAAAGAAAGTAAGACGCTGTCTTACTTTCGGGGAAACACGGTACATACAGGAGAGGCCGATTGCATACCCTCCTAAATTTCATACCCTCCTAAATTGTTTGTGCCCAAACAATATCAGATTTTTTTTTATCATATCAGAAGCGAATTGAGAATATGCTACAAGTCGCTTCTGGTGTGAGAGAATTGGCTGTTTGCAATTATTTTGCCCAGGGGACGCCTGGATGTGTTACCATGGAACTCCGCCCTCGGCCATGACCCCAAATGGCGAGTCATATTGTTGCTGCCGGGATTTATACAGCTTTTCTGATTACATGTAAAAAAGGGTGTTTCAGCAACTGAAGAATCCCTAATATAGAATCATGTGTTAAAATACTCAATTTCTGCAATGTTTTGCAGATCCCAGTGGATTACTGACTGGATGGAGCGAATATCATGTGATGGGACCCATTCAAAATCATTCCCAAACAGTCTCAGAAACAGAGCAGTTCTTAATGTGATGACGTGCCACGACTGGAAGCCTTGCTTGCTCCCTGTGATACGAGGGCGGGTCAATAAGTCCGTGACTTTTTGAATGAAACACAGGTTTTTGGATAAAAAAATCATTTTATTTTTCCGCGTCGTCTCCTTTGAGCTCTATACACTTTGCCCAACGTTTCTCAATTTTTTTTATCCCTTCCAAAAAATAAGATTTGTCGAGGTCATCAAAATAGGTATTTGTTTGTGAGATGATTTCATCGTTGGAGTCAAATCTCTTTCTGCCGAGCCATTTATTCAGGTTTGGAAACAAGAAATAGTCACTCGGGGCTAAATCTGGAGAATAGGGCGGATGAGGGAGCAATTTGTATCCCAATTCATGGATTGTTGCCATGGAAACTGCACATGTGTGCACCCTTGCATTGTCCTGGTCCCATCTTGCGGAGAGCTTTCTCATACCCAAGTGAGCATTTAAAATTGAAACCACTGAGCCATGTGAGATGCCTATGGCTTCCACAATCTCTCGCACTTTCAATCTCTGATCGGCCAACACCATATTGTGAATTTTTTCAATTGTTTCAGGTGTGGAGACCTCAACTGGGCATCCAGAACTTTCGGCATCTTCCGTGCTTGTACGGCCACAACGAAATATAGTAAACCACTTTTTTACCATTGAAATTGATGGTGCAGAGTCCCCATAGTATTTATCAAGCTTAGCCTTGGTTTGAGTGGTTTTTTTCATGCAGAAAAATGAGCACACGAAATTCACTTTTTTCCATTTTCTCCTCCAATCAGGCAGTAGTCTGCTCTCAATGGTTGTCAAACACAAACTAAATGACGCAGCTTGTTCAAATTTTGACAGGAGTCAACTGACAGTTGCCTCTTGACAGGAGCAGTGTTGCCCTTTCAGTTAAGAGGTGGGAAATTCAAAAAGTCATGGACTTATTGACCCGCCCTCGTAAATTCACTTGGCACTTTAAACAAAAAAACCCTCATATTTACTCCGAATGTAATACCACAGTTATTGCAGAATCTGAGAATCTGTTCTGTGTTCCATAAGATCAGTTTCTTGGGATCCGCTTCTTTGCAATGGCACCCCATTTATGGAATACACTTCCTTTAGAGCAGAGCTTTCCAAACATTTCATGTTGCTGTTACACTTTTTATACATGCATCATTTTGCAACACAGTAATGCAGTTTTAATAGCCATCTGGGGGTTAAACCAACCTCTTATAAGAGATATGGACACAAACATAACTAGTAATACTGAAATGTTAGGGATTACAATGTAAATCTTCCATTTATATATTTAAAATACATGATTTATTACTTATTTTACATAGAGTGAGGGGTTTCTCATTATGTTTGCACGGCACACCTATATACTGGAGCTGACACACTAATGTGCCCGTGACACACAGTTTGGAAAGGTCTGCTTTAGATACTCAATTGTTGTCAACACTGGTGTTCAAAAATGGCTTTTGCTGGAGACTTTGGGACCAGCTGAATTAATTAAAATTTGCTTATGTGCTGCATATTAAAGAAACTTACAATATGTCAACATATTCTAAAATGTTTTATTCTACATTGTCAGATTATTTAATTTAGTAGTGTGGTGAAGTCATATTTCTTTATTACAGGTTTTAAATATGGTTGATATTTTTATATATGTATATATGTTGAAGGGGTAAAAACTTGGCAAACCCTAAAGGGTTAACAGAGATATTAGCGTGCAGAACCTCCAAGGGGTTTCAGTTACCGTGGAAACAGGAGGCGGAGCCTGCAACTGGCCTTAGAATCTTCAAATTCAAACTTTAGCAGTTGGGAGTTGACAGCAAAAGTCGAAGGAGAGAGGGTGTGTGGAAAGTTAGAGAGTCCATTTTAGCCAGCTCTCAGCGGGTTTAAAAAAGACTCTGAGACTCTACTCTGAGAGTAGAAGAAACGCTGTGTTTGAACTGCTAGGAAAGCAGTTGGGTTTAACGACAAGCAGTTAGTGTAAAGACTGCTGAGCTATTGGTTCTGGGAGTGCAGCTACATAGTATTAAGTTGTATCTCCATAGTTAGTGTAATGTAACCTTAAGATACGTGCCTCTAAGGAGATACTGTAACCACCTAAGCTTTGAACTCTGAAACCTCCACGCTTAGAACACTGTTTGAATAAACTTTACAGTTCTTTAACAAAGATATCTCCCCGCACAGTTCCTTCACCCACAAGTCTCGAAAACAACTTCTTCCTAGTGGGTAGCTGAGTATAGTGAATGGTGGCAGCGAAAATTAACAAATAGTGTCAGTGGAAGTTTGGGTTAGAGCAGGGGTGGGCAATTATCGGCCCTCCAGGTGTTTTGGACTTCAACTCCCAAAAATCCTAGTGGACCAGCTGTTGGGGGAGTTGAAGTCCAGGGATACCCTGCCCTGACACAGTAATTGAAAGGTCAATGGGAAAGCTGACCTGTGTGAATACTTATTACATTATATGGTGGCAGCAAGTGGAAATAAAAGGAGTCTTTATATGAATTGGTGGTAAGAATAAGAAAAGTACCCGGCCATAGTTGAAAGTGAAATATAGAGAGAGTCCTTACAAGTAGATTTAAATTATTTGTACCATTTAAAACTATTAGAATTGATTTTATGTTTCTGGAGAACTAAACAGTAGAGGCTAGATAGGGCAGTGGCTGAATCCGATGCACTTAATTATGTTGTTGTCATGTACCATCGTAAGCTGGATGGGGGATATAGAATGACAAACTGTGCTTGATGGGGTTGTACTTCCCCTGAAGTCACAGGTCCACAGCTTGGGTTTATGGAAACCCTAAGATACCCCTATCGTGGTGTTTTCCGGGGCTGAGAGTGTTTAACTCAACTAAGACAAAGTGGGTTTCCGTGGCTGAGCAAGAAAAACATGGTCTCCAGAAACATAATCTTACGCTCAAATTACTATGCTGGCTCTCGTACTTTGTTATACCCTTACACTATTATGTCTTATTGTTATGCTTTTCTGTAGTGTCTTGACCTTCTATATGTATTTATTAATTTATTTATTAACTTCATTTATACCCCACCACCATCTTCTAAAGGACTCGGAGCGGCTTACACGAGGCCAGGCCCAATAACACATAATAACAATACAACAGCAATTATAAAAACCATACAATCAATAAAACTCAAACATAAGTAATAACAGACAATTTAAAACCATTTCGGGCAGGCCAAATGTGAATATTAAGATTTTTAAAATAAATAAACATTGGATGCCGACAAAGGTAGATTGTATAGGAGGAAGGTTTCAAGGATAGTATGGGGCAGACACCCAACAAGTAATTAAAGTGCTTCTGAGGACATTTGCAGGGATTAAACACAGCAGGGCATTATTTACATTATTCAGAGAAGGCACATTGGAATAGCCACATCTTCAGGCTCCTCCTAAAAACTGTCAAAGTGGGAGCTTGTCTGATATCCTTGGGAAGTGCGTTCCAGAGTCAGGGGGCCACTACCGAGAAGGCACTCTCCCTCGTCCCCACCAACCGTGCTTGCGAAGGCGGTGGGAGCAAGAGTAGGGTCTCTGCAGATGAACGGAGAGATCACCTGGGTTCGTAGACAGAAATGCGGTCACGTAAGTAGGCGGGTCCTAAACCATTCAGGGCTTTGTAGGTAAGAACCTGCACCTTGAATTGGGACTGGAAGATGAACAGCAGCCAATGGAGCTCCTTAAACAGAGGGGTTGACCCGCTCCCTGTAAATTGCTCCAGTTAACAATCTAGCTGCTGTCCGTTGGACCAGTTGAAACTTTCAGGCCGTCTTCAAGGGCAGCCCCACATAGAGTGCATTACAGTAGTCCAATCTGGAGGTGACTAAGGCGTGGACCACCGTGGCCAGATCCGACTTCACGAGGTACGGTCGCAGCTGGTGCACGAGTTTTAATTGTGCAAAGGCCCTCCCAGCCACCGCTGACGCCTGAGCTTCAAACGTTAGCGACGAGTCTAGGAGGACACCCAAGCTGTAGACCTGTGACTTCAGGGGAAGTACAACCCCATCAAGCACAGGTTGCCATCCTATATCTACGTAGGAATGACCAGCCGAATGATGGGCGTTAGAGTGGGGGAGCATAAGTAGAAAATTAGGAATTTGTCCGAAGATTCACCCCTCTACACCCACTTCAAAACGCACAAACATAGCCCTAATGATTTGCGGTTCTTCGGCCTGGAAAATGTGCAAGTACCACCGCATGGGAATGTTGAAACGTACCTGCACAGGGCCGAGAAACGGTGGATAATTTTCCTACGCAGCGAAATTCCCTCTGGATTAAATGAAGGGTTAACTGTCAGGGAACTACTCTATTAGACCCAGGTTGGAAGTAATTAGGCTAATGAACCACCCCGCCTGGTTTGCATGTGTTATAATCCTGAGTAAGATCTGCTATACTCGCTTTTGCCATAAGCCCTTCGGCGACATGGGGATTGGTCCGCATTGAATTGGTATGTCCAAATCCTGTTTTATATAGTTGTATATTGTGTGCGTCACCATGGGTGCATAAAGAATCTTATCACTGTTAGGGATCAATATGATCTTTTCCTTGTTAATATGTTTAGAGTTGCCTTAAGGACCTCCTAGAGGCCCACCTTATAAAGGGATTTAAATTAATCATGTGATGTTATGTTACAGAATATTGACTGCCATTTGGGCACGCTACTGTGGGAACCAGTTGTGGGACAACACCGAGCCTTGAAAAAGACCCATTTGCCGGGTCGAAACGAGAGATTGGAGTTCTCTGCTAATGTGCCTCGTCGGCTGTGTACACCCAACTGTGCATTTGCATCACCCCTGCTACTTGTATCGCGTATACAGCTTGGAATGATTAATTGACTGCCAGGAGTGTTACAATGTGTGTTCCCCAACACGGCTTGTTGGAAGGATGATTTGATGATACTGTACCTGATTTACACGGAACTGCCAGCACTGTGAACTTTCATTTGGACTGTATGGACTGTATCTGTCTGGCACGTGGACTATAAAAGCCGGATCGAGACGAGGTTGTGCTAGGATCTCCTATACTATGGTATGCTGTATATTGCGATTGCGCCTTTAATACTGTTTAAATGTGGGTTATGTTTCAAATTGCTACTGTATTATTCATTATATGTATATATAATTTTAGGACATGAACCTAAACATGGACATCTAGCCTTGAGAAAGAATTTCGAAACGGAATCTGTGGCCCCGATGTGTGTTCTATAATCTTCCGTCGGCTTGCCCTATTGGACTACCAGGAGCCATTACTGGCGGCTCCGGTTCGCTTTTGTCCTATGGTACTGGAGTACCTTGGCCTCATGCCAGCCCTCTAACCGTCTATTTCCATTTGGAACTTTATAATTTGCCCGGGACTGATACTTCTTAAATGCCAACTGGTATCGGACTGTTGCGTCATCCTGGCTGCGCCCCGGATACGGTAGAGTGGATAAGCTATTAAGCCTTGTATATGATACACTGTTATTATTTCGATATCTGCATTATAAAATTCAATGATATGATTTAAAATATAGCGTTTCTGAATGATTTAGAGGTTACTCTAACCCTGACTTGTGTAATAGACGTGGACTATAAAAGACATTTGATTTATGGACACTGAGATTGGACTCTGAATTCCTATACACGGTAACCCCATTGGGGAACTTATTATTTGAACTTATTACGGACCCGTGGTCCTATTTGTGTTTGCCATCCTATATCCCCCATCCAGCTTACGATTGACCAGGAGGACCTCTGTCTTGTCAGGATTGATCTTCACCTTATTCATCCTCATCCAGACAGACACAGCGGCCAGGCACTTGTCCAATACCCGAGGGGCTTCCTTGGAATTAGGTGGAAAGGAGTAGTGGAGTTGGATGTCATCTGCATATGTATTCCGTCACATTGACTGTGGACTTACGATGACCTTATGACTTTCATGGGGTTTTCTTAGGTAAGGAATACTCAGAGGTGGTTTTGCCAGATTCTTCCTCTACCCACAGGGAAATGCCAATTTATTAAAAAAAATTAGTAGGATGAATGGGCGGATTATGGGGAAGAGCATTGCCATCTACGTCTCTGTTGCAAATGTGCCCTCTTCTTTGTTGCTGGCAGAGGAATGCTCCAGAAGGGCTTTGTCCTTTGAGGCTTACTTATTTTGCAAGAAAGGAAAAAACTTCCTTCTTCCATTTATCCATTGTTTCACCCAATGGGAATTTTGCCTGTATATATATATTTTCTGGGTGCCTTGCCTTCTGATGAATGGAGGGTTGAAGTGAATTGTTATTGATGACTCAGTGTATGACCTTTCCCAGCACAAGTTTAGAAATGCCATCCTTGCCCAATACGCAGCTGGCACCTCTATGGGAGGGGATGCCAGTTCTTCTCTTTTCAAAAGCTGGTTCTTGTCACTTAGATTTCCCAGGTTTACTTACATTGGAAGCGGGTTGGGGAGACTGTTGATACCCAAACAGCGTTATACGAGGGCGGGTCAATAAGTCCGTGACTTTTTGAATTTCCCGCCTCTTAACTGAAAGGACAACACTGCTACTGTCAAGAGGCGTCTGTCAATTGACTCCTGTCAAAATTTGAACAAGCTGCGTTATTTAGTTTGTGTTTGACAGCCATTGATAGCAGACTACCGTCTGATTTGAGGAGAAAATGGAAAAAAGTGGTTTTTGTGTGCTCATGAAGCTTTTTTTTTTTTTTTTGAAAAAACCCATCACTCAAACCAAGGCTAAGCTTGATAAATACTTGTGGTGTTCCAGCCTGGTGGGCATCGACAGACCCGGGGTGCCAGGGCAGGTGCCAGCTGACCAGGGCAAGGTGAGGATGTGCTAGCTCAGGGCTGTCCAACTTCTACCAGCCCAAGGGCCAGAATTCCGGTCACTGATCACCTGGGGGCCGGCAGCGAGGAGGAGGAAGGAAAGCCCCACCCCCGGAGCCGATGCCGCGCACGTGCAGCAGTGGCCCAAAGGGCGGGGCCTCCCCATGGCTCCGCCCTCCCTCCTAAAGCAGCGAAATCGCCGCTTCTGAGGCTGGCGTGGCGCTTTAGGAGGGAGGGGCGAAGAAGCCATGGGGGCCATTTCGCCCGCTTCTGCTGCCCGGCATGGTGCTTTAGGAGGGAGGCGGGCCATGGGGTCTCCCCTGGGCTCCTCCCTCCCTCCTAAAGCATCACGCCAGCCTCAGAAGCGGCGATTTCGCCCGCTTCTGAGACCGCCCGGCATGTCGCTTTAGGAGAGAGGGCGGAGCCATGGGGAGCAGAGCAAAGGGGGCGGCGGCTGTGGATGGCGCTTGCGCTGCCACGCGCATGAGCCCTTTTTTGGGGATTTTTTTGGAATTTTTTTTTCCGGAATTTAAAAATAATAATAATTTTTTTTTAAAAAACCAGCTGATTTCTTGCAGGAGGGTAGGAGGGCCAGATCCAAGGGGCTGGCGGGCCGTGTGCGGGCCGCCTGTTGGACAGGCCCGTGCTAGCTGACCAGGGGCTGAGTGATGATGAAGATTGGCCAGATGGGTATGGGTCTCCAAACGAGAGTTCACAATGGGACAATGAACGGCTGGGGGGATATGGGACTACAGATGAGTTTAGTCAGGATTCCATGGAAGGCGATTCTGGATCAGACTATGAAAGGCCCGGCGGCCTTGTTTCCCAAGAGAAAGTTTCTACTCCCTTTCCAAATGAGCATTCCGGAGAAAGGGAGTTTCCTGCTTCTCACTCTGATAGCAGTGCAGCTGGGCCTGCTAACGAGTGGGAATTCAACACGAGGGACAGTATCAGATCTTCGAGCAGAGATTGCAGGAAGGGGGTGCGGTGGACGCACAAGAGTTAGATTCCTTTATTAGACTGGTCTGAGGGGGGTTTCGTCAGACCTGAAGCTACATTCAGTTTGGAGAGGACGTGGGTCCAGGATCTCCGGTTCGTGTTCGACCGCAGGAGCGGTTTGCCTTGGCTTTGCAACATTGCTTTCCATGGGATTAGTGCCAGCGTTCTTTGCCACTGTTTTGGAACTTTATTGAATTGCTTTTGGACTTTGATTTGAACTATTTTGCATTTATCTTTCTACCTTTGGACTATCCTTTATTCTAAATAAAAGTACATTTATTGCATTGGCCTGGTGTGTGTGTTCGGGGGAGCTAACTACGGTCTGAGGCGTAACAATACTACAGGGACTCTGCACCATCAATTTCAATGGTAAAAAGTGGTTTACTGAATTTCGTTGTGGCCGTACAAGCACGGAAGATGCCGAACGTTTGAAAGTGAAACATTTTAAAACATATTAACTATATGTATTACTGTGTTCGAGTGTCATTTTGTGTCATTTTGGTTGGTGGTGTGACCCAGGATTTTGTAAATGTAAAAAATGTGCCGCAGCTCAAAAAAGGTTGAAAAACACTGGCCTGAGGGACCATGAATTGGCCCTTGGCTAAAAAGTTTGGACCACCCCTGCTGTAGGGCTTATGTCTGGGTTCCCATCTACATTGCCATATAATGCAGTTTCAAACTGCATTATATTGTCAGTATAGACTCATATAATGCAGCCTAATAAATATATATATATATATATAATAATTATGATATTTATAATGCAGTTCCAAACTATATTACAGGGCTGTCAAACTGGCAGCCCCGGGGCCGGATCCGGCCCCGTAGCCTGTTGGACACGGCCCCACCTATGCCCTCAGCCGCCATTTTTAAATTTTTATTTTTTTTTAAATCGATTTTTTTAAAAAAAATGGCGGCCGGGGGGGAGGGGGAGGCGGGGCAGGGAGGAGGAAGAGAGCTGGCTCCTCCTCCTTCGCCCTTCCTCCTTCCCCTCCCTGCACCGCGGCTCACGATTGGAGCCACGGCGCGTCCGCGGGGGAGGAGGAGGGGCGAGGAGGAGGAAGTCAGCTGGCTGCTTTCTTCCTCCTTCGCCCCTCCTCCCCTCCCCGCCGGCGCCGGGATCGGGATCAAGGGCCAGCAAGGGAAAGAGAGAGAATGGAGAAGGCAGCCAGCTGACTGCCCTCTCCTTTCTCTCTCTTTCCCTGTGCGCGTGGGACCCTGGGCGCCGGCGCGCGACGGAAAGAGAGAGAATGGAGAAGGCAGCCAGCTGACTGCCCTCTCCTTTCTCTCTCTTTCCCCCTGTGCGCGGGACCCTGGGCGCCGGCGCGCAAGACGGAGAAAGAGAGAGAATGGAGAAGGCAGCCAGCTGACTGCCCTCTCCTTTCTCTCTCTTTCCCTGTGCGCGTGGGACCCTGGGCGCCGCGCGCACGGAGAAAGAAAGAGAGAGAATGGAGAAGGCAGCCAGCTGACTGCCCTCTCCTTTCTCTCTCTTTCCTGTGCGCGGGACCCTGGGCGCCGGCGCGCGCGGAGAAAGAGAGAATGGAGAAGGCAGCCAGCTGACTGCCCTCTCCTTTCTCTCTCTTTCCCTGTGCGCGCGGGGACCCTGGGCGCCGGCGCGCGCACGGAGAAAGAGAGAGAATGGAGAAGGCAGCCAGCTGACTGCCGTCTCCTTTCTCTCTCTTTCCCTGTCTTGCGGGGGACCCTGGCGCCGGCGCGCCAGCAAGACGGAGAAAGAGAGAGAATGGAGAAGGCAGCCAGCTGACTGCCCTCTCCTTTCTCTCTCTTTCCCCTGTGCGCGCGACGGAGGGGACCCCAGCTGACTGCCCTCTCCTTTCTCTCTCTTCCCCTGCGCGCGGAGAAAGAGAGAATGGAGAAGGCAGCCAGCTGACTGCCCTCCTTTCTCTCTTTCCCTGTTTCCGGGGACCCTGCGGCGCATCGGGAAAAAGAGAGAGAATGGAGAAGGCAGCCAGCTGACTGCCCTCTCCTTTCTCTCTCTTTCCCTGTGCGCGGGGGACCCTGGGCGCGCGGCGCGCGCGAGAAAGAGAGAGAATGGAGAAGGCAGCCAGCTGACTGCCCTCTCCTTTCTCTCTTTTCCCTGTGCGCGCGGGGACCCTGGGCGCCCTGAGCCACGGAGAAAGAGAGAGAATGGAGAAGGCAGCCAGCTGACTGCCCTCTCCTTTCTCTCTCTTTCCCTGTGCGCGTGGGGACCCTGGGCGCCGGCGCGCACGGAGAGAAAGAGAGAGAATGGAGAAGGCAGCCAGCTGACTGCCCTCTCCTTTCTCTCTCTCTTTCCTGTGCGCGGAGAAAGAGATGGGACCCTGGGCGCCGGCGCGGGCACGGAGGAAAGAGAGAGAATGGAGAAGGCAGCCAGCTGACTGCCCTCTCCTTTCTCTCTCTTTCCCTGTGTGCGCCCCTGACTGCGCCGGCGCTGCGCACGGAGAAGAGAGAGAAATGGAGAAGGCAGCCAGCTGACTGCCCTCTCCTTTCTCTCTCTTTCCCTGTGCGTGTGGGACCCTGGGCGCCGCGCGCGCACGGAGAAAGAGAGAATGGAGAAGGCAGCCAGCTGACTGCCCTCTCCTTTCTCTCTCTTTCCCTGTGCGCGCTGGGACCCTGGGCGCCGGCGCAAGACGGAGAAAGAGAGAGAATGGAGAAGGCAGCCAGCTGACTGCCCTCTCCTTTCTCTCTCTTTCCCCCAGCGGGGCGCCGGCGCAGGGACCCTGGGCTCCGGCGCGCGCGCGGGGAAAGAGAGAGAATGGAGAAGGCAGCCAGCTGACTGCCCTCTCCTTTCTCTCTCTTTCCCTGTGCGCGCGGGGACCCTGGGCGCCGGCGCGCGCGCGGGGAAAGAGAGAGAATGGAGAAGGCAGCCAGCTGACTGCCCTCTCCTTTCTCTCTCTTTCCCTGTGCGCGCGGGGACCCTGGGCGCCGGCGCGCGCACGGAGAAAGAGAGAGAATGGAGAAGGCAGCCAGCTGACTGCCCTCTCCTTTCTCTCTCTTTCCCTGTGCGCGCGGGGACCCTGGGCGCCGGCGCGCGCACGGAGAGAGAGAATGGAGAAGGCAGCCAGCTGACTGCCCTCTCCTTTCTCTCTCTTTCCCTGTGCGCGTGGGGACCCTAGGACCCTGGGCGGAGAAGGCAGCCAGCTGACTGCCCTCTCCTTTCTCTCTTTTCCCTGTGCGCTGGGACCCTGAAGAGAGAGAATGGAGAAGGCAGCCAGCTGACTGCCCTCTCCTTTCTCTCTCTTTCCCTGTGCTTGTGGGGACCCTGGGCGCGGCGCGACGGAGAAAGAGAGAGAATGGAGAAGGCAGCCAGCTGACTGCCCTCTCCTTTCTCTCTCTTCCCTGTGCGCGCTGGGACCCTGGGCGCCGGGCGCAAGCGGAGAAAGAGAGAGAGAATGGAGAAGGCAGCCAGCTGACTGCCCTCTCCTTTCTCTCTCTTTCCCTGTGCGCGGGGACCCTGGGCGCCCGGCGCACGGGAGAAAGAGAGAGAATGGAGAAGGCAGCCAGCTGACTGCCCTCTCCTTTCTCTCTCTTTCCCTGTGCGCCCGTGGGGGACCCTGGGCGCCGGCGCGCGCACGGAGAAGAGAGAGAATGAGAAGGCAGCCAGCTGACTGCCCTCTCCTTTCTCTCTCTTTCCTGTCCGCGCGCGGGGACCCTGGGCGCCGGCGCGCACGGAGAAAGAGAGAGAATGGAGAAGGCAGCCAGCTGACTGCCCTCTCCTTTCTCTCTCTTTCCCTGTGCGCGCGGGGACCCTGGGCGCCGGCGCGCGCGGAGAAAGAGAGAATGGAGAAGGCAGCCAGCTGACTGCCCTCTCCTTTCTCTCTCTTTCCCTGTCAGCCAGCTGGGGACCCTGGCGCCGGCGCGCAAGACGGAGAAAGAGAGAGAATGGAGAAGGCAGCCAGCTGACTGCCCTCTCCTTTCTCTCTCTTTCCTGTGCGCTTGAGGGACCCTGGGCGCCGGCGCGCGCACGGAGAAAAAGAGAGAGAATGGAGAAGGCAGCCAGCTGACTGCCCTCTCCTTTCTCTCTCTTTCCCTGTGCGCGTGGGGACCCTGGGCGCGGCGCGCGACGGAGAAAGAGAGAGAATGGAGAAGGCAGCCAACTGACTGCCCTCTCCTTTCTCTCTCTTTCCCTGTGTGCGCGAGAACCCTGGGCGCCGGCGCGACGGAGAAAGAGAGAATGGAGAAGGCAGCCAGCTGACTGCCCTCTCCTTTCTCTCTCTTTCCCTGTGCGCGGGGACCCTGGGCGCCGGCGCAGCCAGCGGAGAAAGAGAGAATGGAGAAGGCAGCCAGCTGACTGCCCTCTCCTTTCTCTCTCTTTCCCTGTGCGCGGGGACCCTGGGCGCCGCGCGCGCACGGAGAAAGAGAGAGAATGGAGAAGGCAGCCAGCTGACTGCCCTCTCCTTTCTCTCTCTTTCCCTGTGCGCGGGGACCCTGGGCGCCGCGCGCGCACGGGGAAAGAGAGAGAATGGAGAAGGCAGCCAGCTGACTGCCCTCTCCTTTCTCTCTCTTTCCCTGTGCGCGCGCCGGAGGACCCTGGGCCTTCTCCTCTCCTCTTTCGCGCTGAGGAGAAGAGAGAGAAAATGAGAAGGCAGCCAGCTGACTGCCCTCTCCTTTCTCTCTCTTTCCCTGTCTTGCTGGGACCCTGGGCTGGGCGCCGGCAAGCGCACAGAAAGAGAGAGAATGGAGAAGGCAGCCAGCTGACTGCCCTCTCCTTTCTCTCTTTCCCTGTGCGCTGAGGACCTTGGGCGCCAGCGCGCCTCTCCTGGAAAGAGGGAGAAAGGAGAAGGGCAGTCAGCTGACTGCCTTCTCCTTTCTCTCCCTCCTCCTGGAGAATGACAGCGTAGGAGGGGATGGGGGCGGGGCGGGGGGGGGGGCTGGGGCGGGGCCTGGGGCGGGGCCGAACGGCCCCCCAGGTCATCAGTGACCTGGGGTCCGGCCCTTGGCCGGTTAGAAGTTGGACAGCACTGCTATATTATATGTTAGTATAGATGAGGTTTGAGTGGCCACGCATGTGACTGCACTGTAATCCTGCAATATTGGTAATGTATAAATGTCTGTATTGGGCGTCCGGTCCATTCTAAAACGCTCCATGCTCACATGCTCTTTCAGATGGCTACGTCGTAGTTTCAAATTTTGCTGGAAACATTTAAAGCAATTACCGTCCCCTTTTCCCTTCTGGAAGGTGACAACATCTTCCACTTTATAACATAAGTACTTGCTGCTCAAAGAAAACAAAATATCACAAAGATCATAGAACAGTCTATTCATTGCAAGTGTCTTTGAGCACCAGCTTTGAACATTGTGACTACGTATGATGAGCGCCACCTAATGATATCTGAAGTACGTACACTTGCTGTCGTTTATTTATTTTTTTAATTATCAGTTATGTCAGTGTTTTCCAACCTTTATTGAGCCGAGGCACCGTTTTTAAATTTCCAAAATCCGGGGGCACACCACCAACCAAAATGACACAAATGACACTCTAACACAGTAATACATATAGGTCAGGGGTGGGCAATTACTGGTCCTCCAGGTGTTTTGGACTTCAACTTCCAGAAATCCTAGCCAGTTTACCAGCTGTAGGTTATATACTGTAGGTAATAAGAATTTACCTTGCATTTTGGAGTTCTAATTCACCTACATCCAGAGAGCACTCGGGACCGGCGAAGCAGGCAGGAAGGAAGGCGCGGCGGGCAGAGAGACGGAGGGAGGCCGAGAACGATTTCCCACGCACCGGGAAGGAGGGGGAGGAGGGAAGTGCGGGGCCCAGTGGGAAGCCGGATTTGGGTTCTGCTCGCCGGAAGACGCGAACCGGACAAACTCAGCTCCCAAGCAGAGCCTGGGCCCTGCGGGAAGCCGGATTGGGCGGCTCGCATCTTCTGCTCGCCGGAAGACGCGAACCGGACAAACTCAGCTCCCAAGCAGAGCCTGGGCCCTGCAGGAAGCCGGATTTGGGCGGCTCGTGTCTTCTGCTCGCCGGAAGACGCGAACCGGACAAACTCGGCTCCCAAGCAGAGCCTGGGCCCTGCGGGAAGCCGGATTTGGGCGGCTCGTGTCTTCTGCTCGCCGGAAGACGCGAACCGGACAAACTCGGCTCCCAAGCAGGGCCTGGGCCCTGCAGGAAGGCGGATTTGGGCGGCTCGCGTCTTCTGCTCGCCGGAAGACGCGAACCGGACAAACTCGGCTCCCAAGCAGGGCTTGGGCCCTGCAGGAAGCCGGATTTGGCCGTCTCGCGTCTTCTGCCAGGGTCGCCGGAAGACGTGAGCTGGACAAACTCAGCTCCCAGGCAGGGCCTGGGCCCTGCGAGAAGCTGTTCTCCCGCTTTGTGGTTCCGCCAGTCTCGGCGGAGCCGCAAACCGAGGAAAGGCTCCCTGAAGTGCCCAGGTTCCTGCCTCCTCTTCCTCCGGAAGTGAGCCCACAAGATAGATTCTATCCTGTGGGCTTATTTCCGGAGGAGGAGGAGAGCGTCACCCAGCCCCTCCCCTCATGAGACTTCCCTGCCTCTCTAGGTCATAGAGAGGGTCGTGTTTCCAATTGCTGTTCCGCGATCAGCTGGTGTGCCGTGGGAAAACCTCTCTCAGCAGGAGGGTAGAGAGGGGATATCGCAGAACACCAGCTGATCTAAATGTCGCATCTTGGCGGGAAGTGAGGATACGTTCTTGTACAAACATTTTAAAACTGTACACCATTCTCAACCAGATTTCAAATTTGTAGGCTTAGAACATGTTACAATACACCCGCATGCTGATGCACAAATATCTCTGTTAAAGTGTGAAAGGAAATGGATAATCCGCACTAAAAGCGGACAGCCGTTTGGTTTAAATGAAACTCTGAGTGTTAATGATATTCTTCTTTAAGTATACCCGTCTGTACTCACCACATGTGAATTTTGATTGCCTTTTGCTGACGCGCCGTTGTAAGTGTACTTAAGTAGCTTTTCAGTTTGTTTCTATACCGGATTTTTGGTCTTCACCATTGAGGCTTTTAAAATTGTAGCTGAGATATCAGCGTCGCTATTGTAGCGAGAGTATTATTCATTTGTATATTGGTAAGTAGGGTGTTTATCTCCTACCCTTTGTTACTATTTCTATGTATTGGGATGCTATTATAGTAGTTTGTTTATATTGCAGATTTATCTTTGATTGCATTTCAACCCATTTGGGGCCACCCTGAAGAAGATGGACTCGAAACGGGTCGGTTTCCGTAAATTGATTTACCCGTAGGTGGTCAGCCCATTGATTTCTATCACACGGAGGAGAATTTATTATTGTACCTGAAGCAGCGACTCACTGCGACCCCACCATTGTGGTTTTCATTTCCCTTGCGAGGGTGCCTGTGTTTGTGGCCATCGGGCCGTGGATTACAATTACCTTTTTTGGTTTGATTTCTACACACGGAAGCAAACTACTATCAGCTATTTGAGCATCATTTCTCATCACTCCGGCCCATGTGTATTGATGACTTTGCAGCCTTCCAGTTGGAATTTATTCATTTGAATGCTTCTTATATATTAGAGTGGTTCTGAGATTATTATTTAAATTGTATCCACTATATATTGGCCACCCACGGGCAGGGGTAACGTGAGTATCGTTACTTTTGTCATTTATATCCATTAGAAGAATTGACTCTGTGTAGTTGCGCCTCTGTATATGTTCATAAAAATTGTATGAATGTAAATACCATTCTATATTACTTATTTGCAAGTTATAAAATATTTGTGATATACTTTAGTCCCTTGTATCTTTAAGTTTTGTATTGAATAGAAGTTAGTAACGTTACTTCTATTTCTGACGAAACACGGAGTTATGTAACATTTTCTTACAAAGGACAATATTTGAATAAATGTGAATGCGTAAGAACAATACACTGCATATTCTGCCAATTTGTGAAGTCGTAGTATAAGCATAAAGATGGCCAGTGTAGTTCAGTGGTATGAATCCTGGACTAGGATTTTGAGAGACCAGGGTTTGAATTCCCACTCAGCCACGGAAACCCACTGAGTGATCTTGAGCAAGTTGCACTTCCTCAGCATCCAAGAAAAGCAAAGGGTGTGGGTGTGTGTCTGTCTGTCTGTCTGTCTGTCTGTCTGTCTGTCTCTGTGTGTGTACATGTATGCAAAGGAGGAAAGGAGCAATATTCCTTACCACGCGATATATAAATTTTGATAGCTTTAAAAGGGCATTGAATAAATCTAGGAAAATACTGCTAATAATGTACCCTGCCACCATCTCCCCAACGGGGACTCGGGGTGGCTTACATGAGTACGAGCCCGATAACACAACAACAAAGTAAAATCAAACATCAAACAATATAATCAATTACATAAAACATAAGCTATAAAATAGTACAACCAATTAAAAATTACAATAAAATAAAACCATTCATGGCACAAAACAGTGAGCGGGACGCATGTACAGATTAAAATGGAAAATAAAAGGATAAAATCAGGGGGTGAGATAGCAGTGGTGCGAATTATTTATGAGGGAGAAAACTCTTCCAAACTGGGGTCGAGCAAAAGGACCTTCATGTAAAGGGGTGTGCACTCAGAGCAAATATTGAGGGTAAATGATAGCATGATTATCATGCCCGGATTACCCATAAGGCCAAGGAGGCCATGGTCTAGGGGCAAAAGCCGGGGCACAGATCACGGACCAAAAAAAACCTGGTCTGCGCCCCTCTTTCCCCCTTTCTCATGCCCCTCCTCGCTCCTTCTCCTGGCAAAGTCTCTGCTCTGTCCCCTCCGTCTCTCGCTCCCTCGCATGCTCTCTCTCTCTCTCGCTCTCTCTCGCTCTCTCTCTCACGCTCTCTCTCTCTCGCTCTCTCGCGCTCTCTCTCGCTCGCTCTCTCGCGTGCTCTATCTCTCACGCTCCCTCTCTCTCTCGCGTGCTCTCTCTCGCGTGCTCTCTCTCGCGTGCTCTCTCTCTCGCGTGCTCTCTCTCTCTCTCTCGCTCTCTCTCTCGCGTGCTCTCTCGCTCTCTCTCGTGCTCTCTCTCGCTCTCTCTCGTGCTCTCTCTCGCGCTCTCTCACGTGCTCTCTCTCTCGCGCTCTCTCACGCTCTCTCACATGCTCTCTCTCACTTTCTCTCGCTCTCTCTCTCGCGCTCTCTCACGTGCTCTCTCGCTCTCTCTCGCTCTCTCTCGCTCTCTCACGTGCTCTCTCTCTCTCCTCTCTCGCATGCGCTCTCTCTCTCACACTCTCTCTCCCGCTCTCTCCCGCTCTCTCTCATGCTCTCTCTCTCTCGCTCTCTCACTCTCTCTCTCTCGCGTACTCTCTCTCTCGCTCTCTCTCTCTCACTCTCTCTCTCTCTCACGCGTGCTTTCGCTCTCTTGCGCTCTCTCTCTCTTGCGCACTCTCTTTCTCTCTCGTGCGCGCCTTTGGAGCGGGTTTCCACCCGCTGCGCTCTCCCCAAGCCTCCCGACTCCCGAGGAGACCTTCAGAGCACAGCGGAGCTTTCCAGCCGGTGGACATGGAGACCTTGGAGGTGGCGGGAGGTTGGCTTAAAGGGGGCGCAATTCCAAAGTGTGGCCTAGGGCGCAAAAAGTGTTAATCCGGGCCTGATGATTATATAATTAATCTCCAAAAGTGCAGTGGAAGAGCCAGGTCTTCAGATTCTTCTTAAAACTTTCTAAAGTGGGGGCTTGCCTAATCTCACCAGGCAGTGCATTCCATAGACGGGGACCACTGAGGAAAAGGCTCTCTCCCTTGTTCCTACAAGGCGGGACTGAGACAGTGGAAGAGGTGAGAGGAGACCCCCAAGGATTGTAGAGAATGGGCAGGTTCATGGAGGGAGATACGGTCACAAAAGTAGGCGGGTCCCAAACCGTTTAGGGCTTTATAAATGATGACCTGGACCTTGAATTGGGACCGGAAAAAAATGTAGCAAATGGAGCTCCTTAAACAGGGGTTGACCACTCCCTGTAATTCACCCCTGTTATTAATCTGGCCACCGAACGTTGGACGAGTTGTAGTTTCCGGGCCGTCTTCAAGGGTAGCCCCACGTAGAGCGCATTGCAGTAATCCAATCTAGAGGTAATTAAGGCATGGACCACCGTGGTCAAGTGCTACCATTGACTCCAAGTCAAGATGGCTTTATATAATACTGCAGTCATTGGACATCACGATGGAGTAAGCTATTGTCACCCTGTTCAATTGGTAGGCTTCCCGTAGATGTCTGGAAAAACGCTGCATGTAGGCCTTTGGCCTTACCATGCAAGGCTTGCAAAACTGAGCATTTTTCTAGACCCTGAAGACTGACCATAACCACAGCCAAAACATATCGACTACTGGATTGTTGTGTTTTTTCCGGGCTGTATGGCCATGTTCCATGAGCATTCTCTACCGACGTTTCGCCGACATCTATGGCAGTCATCCTCAGAGGTTGTCAGGTCTGTTGGAAACTAGGCAAGTGGGGTTTATATATCTGTGGAATGTCCAGGGTGGGAGGAAAAAAACCCACTTGCCTATTTTCCAACAGACCACACAACCTCTGAGGATGCCTGCCATAGATATGGGTGAAACACTGGGAGAGAATGCTTCCGGAACATGGCCATACAGACCGGAAAACTCACAGCAACCCAGTGATTCCAGCCATGAAAACCTTCGACGACGTATTGACTATTTTTCTCATATGGTATGTGACACCTGGAAGCAACTTAAAAAAATTACTGGTTATGGATGACCTGCTTCTTGAAGGTTAAGTGGGCCAGCTGAATGTGCCCTATCAGACGAACCTCCCCAATGTTGGAATTGTATTGCCCTCCTTTTCCCCGCAGCGTGCTTACTCTCCTATTCCCCATGCGGAGACAGACTTTCCTGGATCTGAGTTGCAACAACTTTCTGCCTCCCCGGTATGTTGAACGAGTGGTTCTTATAATAATAATAATAATAATAATAATAATAATAATAATACACTTTATTTATATTCTGCTCTTCTCACCCCGAAGGGGGACTCAGAGTGGATTCACCGCACACATACGGCAGACAATCCCTGCCAGAAGACGTACAGATACAATACATACAATTTTTGAAGGATTTCTTCTGGCTGTCACAGGGTGCGTCATTACGTCACAAGGGGGTGCTGTTGCTTCATCCTCATGACGGAGGGCCTCTGTTCCTCTGTTCCGCATCCCACCTTCTGACAGCCGATCTTTATTTATTCAGGTCTTGTAAAGTCCTTACTGAAAAGAATCCTCCCCCGCTTTTGGCAGGTTCCCAGTTCATCTAATCACAGCTGTTTTCGAACTGCTGGGTGAACAGTGGACAGGGCTCACAGCTGAGTGTCCAAGCCAGCTCGGGAATCGAACTTGCAACCTTCAGATTGCAAGCACAGCTGTTCTTACCACTGTGCTATCTCTCCGGCCCCTTATGGCTAGATAGTCAGTGCTCTAGGTCAGTGATTTTCAACCAGTGTGCCACGGAACACTAGTGTGGTGTAAGAAATCATCAGGTGTGCCGTGGGAAATTATTTTCAAACTTCATTCATATACTAGCTTGGGGACTCGGCGGTGCCCGGGACATTTGAGAAAGGCATTGGTTGCCTGTGATCCAAATTGAGTCTAGCATGGGCCAAAATGTCAGCAGGGTTCAGTGGATACTACTCTCATATGCATGTCCCATTGTCGATGTCTATCCTCCCCCAAACCACACCAGGATGTAGAGTGGGTCATGGGAATTCTGTGTGCCAAGTGTGGACTTGATTAGTCATTGGTGTGGTTCATAGTTGACTCTGGAAGTGAGTGAAGGTACTGGAAATCCCATCATCCATTGTCCGTTATCCCCAAATCCGCACCAGGATGTAGAGTGGATCATGGGGGCTCTGTGTGCCAACTTTGGCCCAGATCTGTCATTGGTGGGCCTCACAGTGGTCTATGGGAGCTGAAGAAAATTAAAGTAGTGCAAATCCCATCATTTGTGGTGCATCGTCCCCTAAATGGCACCAGAACGTAAAGTGGGTTATGGGGGTTATGTGCGCCAAGTTTGGTCCAGGTCTGTCATTTGCGCGGGTCACAGTGGCCTGTGGAAGTGGAAGCCAATCAGAAAGCTGATACATACACACATACATACCCACATACACTGACTTTTATTATATGTAGTAATTTGGGTACCTGGCAGTGCCTGGGATATTTGGAAAAAGGAATTGTTTGTTTTTGGTGTTAGATAATATCATGTATTTAATTAGTAACATTATTTATTAGAAAAAAGCCAGTCTTTGATTCAGTTTTTATTAGTTCTCCCGTTAGAAAATACATAACAATGTGGATGAACCTCAATTCCCAGAACTGTGGGTCAATCCTCCCTAGACCAGGCCTGTATACACAGCTGGCTATGTTGAGTCTGGGTGCCAAGTTTGGTCCAGATCTGATGTCGGCTGGGGTTAGTACTCTGTGTATAAGAGTGAACTACAACTCCTATATGCCAAGGGCAGTCACCCCCGAACCCTCTAGTTGGTCATGTTGAGTCTGTGTGCCAAGTTTGGTCCAGATCCAACGTTGGCTGGGTTCAGTGCTCTTTGGATGCAGGTGAACTACAACTCCTATAAATCAAGGTCAATTCCCACTAAACCTGGTCATTGGGGCTCTACATGCCAAATGTGATCCAGATCTATTATTGAAGGGGGTCTGCCTTGATGCAAAGTGAACTACAACCCCACCGTGTTGAATCAGTCCCCCAAACCCATCCAGTCTGCTGTGTGCCACAGGAAAGGGTAGTAAAGGGTGAAGGGAGAGGCAGTGGGTGGGGTGATGCAAATGAAAAGAGAAAGGAATCCTGGGGTGCCTGCCTGTGGTGGAGGAAACACCTAAATTCTAGGATAAAATAGTCCCTGAATGAAAGCATGTCTTGGATGGTGGGTCGTAGTGTGTGTGGAAGACATAGGAAGGGTTTGGGCCACATATTCGTGGCACTCACTCTAACCTGCATTGTCCATGAAGGGAGTGCCTTGGATGCTTCTCAGCACTTGGAACTATAGTCTCTTTGTGGAGGCCGGAGACTGTCTGTGTAAGTGGACAACTCTGCCACATACATACATATATATTTTTCACTTTTTTTTTTTTTTTAAATAATTTTTATTGAAAGTTTTGGTTACATCTGAATAAAAGATAGAAAAGGGTTTTCGGGCTAGGAAAGGTTAAGGGTCGGGGAAGGAAGGAGGGTTAGGGAAGGGAAGGGGTGGGAATAGGAGGTGTTGGGGGTAACAGTTGAACCGGGATCCTGCGGGGGAAACCACCGGGCAAGGGTAGTGAGATAGGATAGAAAGAAAAGGAAAAAGAAGGGGGATTCGTGCTGAGTTCCATCTTCCAGGAGCCCTGGTTTCATTCTGACATATCTAATACAGTTCTTTTATTCTTTAAAGTGTCACTTCTTTCTTTCTGTTCGTCTTCTTTAGTTGTATGTCCATGTCAGGTCTTCTTATGTCCCTTGAAACTATTATCTTTTTACTATTATTTCTATTATCTCTCCTCAGTTTTTTTAACCCTTCAATTAGGTGATTAGAGTGCCCATGACCATTAGCTAGTATTTGTCGGTTAGGTAGTTAGTTCTGTTCGTTCCTTTTTCCCTGAGGTCGTATCTAACCATTTTCTTTAGGGGATTCTGCTTCTCCTTCATCCGCCTCTGGAGGATCATGTTTCCAGAGGCCATAGCTTGTAGTCATCACTGCATGGAGAGGCATATTTTCTGTAGTTTATCTTTCCCTCTTCGGCTCTCTTTGTTCCCTTGGCTTTTCTTTTTGTTGAAGTGCTTTCCAGTTCCGTTGGTTTTATTCTTCTTTGGGAGCTGAGAGGGGTTCCGCTGGAGGGCAATGGACATCCTAGTCTTGGTGGACAAGCTGACAGCATTCTGTGGCACAGCCCCAGCATTTTTAGCTCTCTGAATGGACTCCAGCTGTTCCCATACTTCTTGCTTTTGCTTTTGGTCTATATTTTTCTCTTCTCTCCTTCAATTCGCCTTGCATTGCTGATTCCTTTTCCTTGCCATTATCTTTTCCCTTTCCTTCTTCATACTCATTCATCAGCATAGCGGACCCTTCTTCAGTTTGTTCATCTCTCCCAGTGAGGTTGCTCCTGAACCGCATTCTTGTGCCCCCCTAGCATTATTTCCACCTTTTCTAGGATCAGGTCCTGCTTTTGTCCCAGCCTCTGCAACTCTCTCAGAATATCCTTCAGAGACATAGTTGTTTATCCTGTGTCTGGACTCCTACTTAAAGCTGACAGTATTATTTAGCGAATGGGCTGCTTGGCTAGATGAAACTTGGCAGGAGAGCAGGATGGGTGCACTGCTCTGTCAAATCCCCTGCCAACTGGTTGCTGCCCTTTCCCTTACTGCCCTTTGCACCAATCAGCCCTCCCCTTTTGCCCAGGCTGATCACTTCTTTCCAGGTGCCCCTGTTCGGGGGGGGGGCTCTTTCTTTTCCCCCTCCTTCGTTTTTTGTTTGTTCTTTACTCCTGTCCCTTTCTTCCTCTCTTCTCCTTTTATTTTGTGGCTTTTTCCCCCCCGGGTGCCTCTCCCTTCTCCCCCTTGGTGTCCGCTCCCCAATAGAGTCCGGATGTCTTGTTGCCTTCACTTCCTGGCTTCTCCCCGCCTTCCCCGGTGGCTGAGTGGGGATTCCGCCTAAACATGGAGGTCTTCTTCTAAGAGGCTTCCTCCCGTTCCTCCTAGGTTGTTGTTTGGTCCGCCATTTTGATGCCTGGTGATGTTACTATTATTTTTCCCCCCGTCGACTCTTATCGTCCTTAATTGTGATGCCGGTGGGAAGGGGAGGAGGGGGGGTCGCGTTCGCTGCCCTTCTCGTGGCTTCTCCCTGTCTGTTTTTGTGTGGTTGGACCTCTAAATTTGGGGCTTCTTGGGAGGGGGTTCCCGCCCGTTGTTTGGCTTATCTTCTGTCCCCCCTGTCCCGGGTCTCCCGTTACTCACTTTGCGTTGTTGGTTTGGGCCGGGCTGGCAGTGAGTGCAGGCGTGAGCCTGCTTCCCTCACACCGATCTGCTCACCAGGCTGGGAGGCCACCGGGCTCTCTCCGTCTCCCCCTCTTGAGGAGGGGGGCGACTTATAGAGCCAGCGATGGGGTCCCCTGGCTTCGCTGCCTCTTGGCTGATCGACTCAGCCTGAGGTGGGGGCGCGATTCGCCCTCCGATCGGTGATTTCGGTTGATGTCTTGAGGAGCTCTCAAGACACCCGTCCTGCCGCCATCTTTGCCCCGAAAGCCCCCCCCTATATTTTTCACTTTTATTATGTGTAAGATAAACTATAAGGTGCATCTGTCCCTTTAAGAAATGGAACCATAGCACTCTCGCGTCACCTAAGAAGTGGCGCGAGAGTGCTATGGTCACGCCATCTTGGATTTGCTCAGACGCGGCTAAGTAAACAAAGTTAGAGTTAGTGCTGCAGCTGTGTCACACACCAGCCATGAACCAGGCCCTTTAAATATTCACACAACCAAGGCTGGAAATGACAGTCTATTGATTGAAGTAAACAATGTCCAAAAATAACAGTAAACATGAAAATAGTCAAGGCAAAAAGCATTCGAGAAAATCCCAGGAAAGGTTCCCAAAGCCTCAGGCTAATTCAGTTGTAAGGTCTCTGAATATAAATTCACTAAGAAGCAACAGAACTTAAAACTAGAATAGTCCCCAAAAAGGCAAGCTTAAAGTTCTGTCATGAATGATCAAAAAATCATGAAATCAGGAGTTCATGGAACTGCTTGCAGTAGAATCGAAAGTTGACCAGGAACTGAATTTCAACCTTTACAGGGCTAATAACAAGATCTCAACATTCTAACATTTCCCTCCCTTTTCCCTGGGAAAGTAACAGCTGCGGCTAGAATCAGCAAGCCAGGTGTAAGGACTCACCCATTCTGAGCAGGCCGAAGCCTGTGTGGCAGTTTGGCTCCCTGGTTAGAATAGCTGGCATCCATTTTAGGAAGGGAGATCCACACAGCAGCCATTAGGAGAAGGTAGTTGCCAGAGACAGGGGGCATGGCTTTAGAGTTTCTCTGGCTAGTTACAAAGTCTCCCAGGAGATTGGCTGAGAGCCAAGGGGGAGGAGTTAAGCTGTCTAGGAGGGAGAAATCCTGACAGGAAAGTTTAGTCTTGAGCGAGGTTTTGGAGCAGCAACATCCAAGCCTCAGCTGTTGTTCTGATATAGTCTATTTCTATAGTGACACATCCAGAGAGCTTGGGGCCAGTAGGGCTGACTTGGAATAGTCAGACAAAACACCTTGCAGTCTCTGGGTTAGAGAAGCAGGTGGGTTCTGGGGACTGGGGAGTTAGCAGTAGTTAGCTAACCCCGTCAGACAAGACTCAGGGGACTTTTGGTGTAGAGAAGTTCCTGGTTGGAAACACCTGTTCACCACTAGTTTTAGTATTAGGGTGACAGTACAATATCTTAGTCAAGTTTTAGCACTGACTGGAATTGTTGAAGATCTAAGCTTTAGTGAAACCTTTTCTGTAACCATACGCTCCAGCACAGTTTATCTGTAACCGTACGCTCGTTGCCTCAGTAGAAGTAAACCATCAAGATCTGTACCTCATTGTAAAGCCTGCTTCAGTTAATAAATTCTTTCCTGTTCATTTTAAAGAAAGCCTCCTTCATTCTTCCTCTTAGAATCCTTTCTGGCAGTGATTTCTTTAGCTTCCTCTCAGTTAAATATTTCTTTAGGAGCCTAACTGGTGATCATATTTGATTTTAAAATCCTAATAGCATTAGGTTGGTGGCGGCATTTTGGTTAATTAGGGTGGACCAAGTTAGTTAATAGTTAGTTAATAATTGGTGGCAGAGGTGGGATTTCACCAAAGCCCTACCCTGACACAGTGACCCGACGTCCCTTGGTCCGGCACACCAGGTCTCTCAATTCCCGCCCACTGGACTCTCAGAAAAACTAAATTCCCTTAACTGCTTTTCCAGAGTTTCATCACCTTGGCCCTGCACACCACCACAAGTCACAACCCCTGAAGCCACAGAAGCCACAGGCCCAACAAGCTGCGCGTCAAGTGAGAGTGGCAATTTGGGAACACAGCAAGACAAGCGAGTGGCAGTGATGGAGAAGTTTTTGAGAAGGGAAAATGCAAATGCCGAACAGGGCCCTGGACAAAATTATGACACAGATGAAGGCCCTAATATGAGTGGGGGACAAAAGAAAAAAGGAAGATTGTGAGCTCGAGGCAAAACTAAAAACAGAGCGAGACTGACGGCTGTTGAGCAAGAGCTTCGTGTGTCTTTCTACCATTCCTGCCAGGATATCTATTTTGGGTTCATCGAAACAGGCCCAGGTTTCACACTAAGTGAGTATATAAATACATTAAAAAACAGATTAACTATATGTATTACTGTGTTAGAGTGTCATTTTGTGTCATTTTGGTTGGTGGTGTGCCCCAGGATTTTGTAAATGTAAAAAATGTGCCGCGGCTCAAAAAAGGTTGAAAATCACTGCTCTAGGTGGCTATATTTCAAAACATTATTTCAAAATTTTCAAACTTGTCCATTAATCATTAGATTTACTGTAATGCAGCTTAAGCGTGGCATTCCTTTTCCCTTCTGCCCAGCCTTGTTCAGACTGCTGCTTAGTATTCACACAAGTTACTTCCTTCTCCAACCCACCCAGTGTTGAGATTGAGATTGAGAGAATAAGAAGAAACCATGTTTAGCTGCTAAGACTTCTGTCAATATTGTTTGGCACTTGCCTAGAGGCAACCCTTGACGTGTTGGAAACACATTGAAGAATTATCCTGAAGAGGGTCAGCACATTGCCAGCATTGCTGGAAGACGTCTTGTGGTTATGTGTAAAAATGGATCAACTTCTGAGAACTGTTTGCTCTGAATGAGTCAGATGTCATCTCTTTGACAGCAGTGAACAATGGAAGGAAATACAGAAAATGGAGCCACCCACAGACTAATGGCTTGTCTGGTTGTGTACAGGATCTCAACTAGGTGTTAAGTAAGTCAAATAATGTATTGGGTTTCTCTTGTATAATGTACTGCCTGTGCTTGAGAGCTAGAGGCTACATGTTGGTCTCATACTTGGGTTGCGGTTGCATGTCAAGGTTATTTTATGATGACAGTAGATTTGGGTGGGAATGCTACTGGGTTGGCCAGTTTGCAGCCAACTAATGGATTCTGTGTAGAGTCCGCTTCTTTTAGGTTCTCCCGGGATAGACAAAGCTTTGTACTCAGAGAAGGGGGGAATCAAATCTGTATCTGTATACCTTTATAAAATGGAATGTTTGTGTGTATGTGTGTATGCGGAGGGCGGAAGGGCGGATATGTGGCAGCTATTTGCATAAAGTCCTTTGATTGGACAGCCTCGCCACTCCAAAATTCTAAGGCACCAGACAGAGGGCATTGATAGCCACTGATTAGCCAGCAACCCAGAATCTAGGCCTCTACATTCAAACAACAGGATTTTTTCCCACTGAGGGGAAAAAGCCAGCATCCCAGAAACCAGGCCTCTACATTCAAACAACAGGATTTCTTCCCACTGAGGGAAAAATGCACCATCAACATTTCCTCCCACTTGGCTCTGTGAAAACAAAATGGATTCCTGTATTCTCCTCCCCCTCAGCTTTTAGAAAACGGCTGCCTGCCATGCACCCTTTTAAAGTTACCAATAGCAGACCATAACATTACAGGCCCCAAAATAGAGTTTAGGGCAGGATGGCCGACGAATGATGGGATTTGCATCCCAATTCACTTCCCAGAAAACATTGTAGCCCCTACAAATCCCTTCTTCCAGATAGGCCCAAAAGAGGCATCCATCTTCCCTCTTCAACACAGTGTCAGAGAAAGGCAGCTTCTGACAGGATCTTTAGAACAGGCACTGTCACTCTACAAGGTAAGGCCCTACTTCACTCAAAAGACACAAGAGAAAACAATAAATACCTTTCTCTAATGCCTT
Organism: Anolis apletophallus; assembly: GCA_030556195.1. Taxonomy (NCBI): domain Eukaryota; kingdom Metazoa; phylum Chordata; class Lepidosauria; order Squamata; family Anolidae; genus Anolis; species Anolis apletophallus. Next base: position 154,966,529 of record JARBWK010000006.1, on the reverse strand, counting down.
TTAATGCTTATATAAATAATTCTGGCCCAAAGCCCCTTCACCCAGCCTCATTGGACCTTGCTGCTAATTCCATGCAGGCCTTTTCCATTTTTTACTCCTTTCTGTTTTACACGGTATACTTTCACAGGCCAGGGCGGATATGTGGCAGCCACTTTCACAGGCCAGGGCGGATATGTGGCAGCCACTTTCACAGGCCACAGCGACCAGCGCGGGTGATGGACCTGCACCAAACTTGGTACACATAACCCCCCTAAGACATGACCCACGTATTATGGGATTTGTAGTACTTTCCAAGACTTTGGTTCCCACAGACGACTGAGGCCACCAAAAAGGACCAATACAGACCACACTCAGCACACACAGCCCCCCATGACCCACTCTACGTCCTGGTGCAGTTCGGAGGAGGGTGGACCATGGATGATGGGACTTGAAGTGCCTCTACTCACTTCCCAAGTCCGCTGCAACCCTCATCCAATCACTGATCGAGACCAAACTTGCCATACATAACCCCCATGACTGCCTTCACGTCCTGGTGAGGTTTGGGGGAGGACTGACAATGGATGATGGGATTTGTAGTACTTTTACACCCCTCTGTTCCCACAGACCACAAACACCGAGGAAGTCCACACTTGGCACACAGAGCCCCAGTGACCCACTCTACATCCTAGTGAAGTTTGGAGGGGGACAGAACATGGATGATGGGACTTGCAGTACCTTCCTTCACTTCCCAATCCTGCTACAAACCTAATCCAATGACTGATCAACACCAAATCTGGCACACAGAGCCCTCATGACCCACTCTACAGCCTGGTGCAGTTTACTGTGAGACGGACCACGGATGATGGGACTTGAAGTACCTTCACTCACTTCCGAAAAACAATGCATCCCTCATCAATTCACCAATACAGACCAAACTTAGCACACAGAGCCCCCATGACCCAATCTACATCCTACTACACTTTGGGGGGACGGGACACAGAGATGATGGGACTTGCACTACCATCAGTAATTTCATGATACCACTGCAACTCCCAATAATGATGGATCAAGACTAAACTTGGCACACAGAGTCCCCATGACCCACTCTACATCCTGCTGCGCTTCTCAAATAACCCGGGCAGGGCCGGGTCCCCAAGCTAGTTTTTAATAAAAATTAAAAATGCAGACAGTCCCCGAGTTACAAACGTATGACTTACAAATGACTCATAGTTAATAAAAGGGGTTGAGGCAACAGGAAGTGAGAGGAAATCTACCTCTAGGAAGGGAAATTCACTCCTGGGAGAGTTGTCGTGGGGAAGAGGTGTCTCCACTCAACCTTTGTCACCAATCCTTGTTTCCACAAAAAGCCAAAGTTTTCAAAATCCAATTATCACAGGGACAGAAAGTGTGGTGAAATCTTCAGAACAGGAGCACAGACAGCAAAAGAAACATTACAGGGGTGTTAACCCTTCCCTATGCTATCCAAAGCTCATATATATTTGGTTGGACTTACATTGTACCTGTTACAACTTACATACAAATGCTCTCTCTCTCTCTCTCTCTCTCTCTCTCGGCATTACTTTGCGAACGAAGATTCTTAGGAAGGACTCATCCCACGCTTTTTACAAGCGCGTTGAAAACTAAAAAGGCCAATCTGAGATAGGCAAGTTCAGTTGTAGAAAGCACAGCAGAAAGTCTCCTTGGGTGATGTTGTTTCCAAGTTGCGGTTCTTTCTGCGTTGTCGTTTCTCTTTGAAACCCATTCGGCATGTCTTCTCAAAAGAGGCTGCAGCATTGTGGATAGTGCGTCTCCATGCCTCCCGATGTGAGGCCAGGGTGGACCATTGTTGGTGATCAATTTGACCGAGCCTGAGATGTTGTTTCAGAGAGTCCTTATATCTCTTTTTGGGGGCGCCTCTCTTGCGCTGACCTGTATCTTTGGGAGGCGGTGGTCCTCCATCCTAGAGACGTGCCCTGCCCAGCACAGCTGTGTTCTCAATAGCATGGCCTCAATGCTGGTGATCCCTGCTTGCTCAAGGACAGCAACATTCGTCACAAAGTCGGTCCAGTGTATATTTAGGATTGTGCGAAGACAGCGCTGATGAAAGCATTCGAGGAGTTGTAGGTATTGGCGATAGGTGACCCATGTTTCAGACCCATAAAGGAGAATAGATAGTACGATAGCTCTGTACACACTGATTTTGGTGCGTTGCCTCAGGTGCTTGTTGCTACAGACTCCTTTGTGAAGCCTTCCCAAATTCACTATATGCCTTTGCTAATCTGTGATCTATCTCTTTGTCAATCTTGGCGTCTGAAGAGATGATGCTTCCCAGGTAAGTGAACTGCTGAACGGACTTAAGCACAGATTTGCCTATGCTGACGTGGAGATGATGGTGTTCTTCCTGTGGTGCGGGCTGGTAGAGGACTTCCCTTTTCTTCAGACTGACTTCCCGCCCAAACAGCTCTGCAGCTGCTGCAAAACAGGATGTTAGGCGCTGCAGGGCTGCTTCTGAATGGGCGACAAGGGCAGCATCGTCAGCAAAAAGCAGATTACAGACTGCTTACATACAAATGCAACTTAAGAACAAATCTACAATCCCTGTGTTGTTTGTAACTTGGGGGCTGCCTGTGCAGTATTTACATTATTATTATTATTATCTTATATCTGTGGATGTCGACCCAGGTTTTTTTGGTCAATTTTGACTAAAACGTTTAGCTTTATACACAAGCATATATAGTACTGTATTTTCTGGCTGGTATTAGTTGTATTTTCATAACTGGCAATACATGTGTTTCTTTTGTGGCAGCCTGTGGCTGATGGATCTTCAGGCTCTAGGGGACCCTCCCTCCCTACTCCCACGGTAGATGCAACGCAAGCCTGGGGCCATGAAATAAGAGACCACTTATGTTTTCTGGCTACCCTCCTCTTCCCTATGATCGTTCCCTTGCATCCACACCTGTCCTTCAAAGCCCTTAACTGTAACAACACAGCTATGGTCTGCCACACTCAGGTGCCTTCACTGAAGTGTTGTCAGTAATCATGGTTCCATACCAAGCTGGCCATTACTCCCCTTTGAACAGGCCCGGATTACCCATAAGGCCAGACTAGGCCATGGCCTCGGGAGGCAGATTTTGGGGGGCAGCGGATTCGACCCCCCGAAAACATTAAAAAAAATTTTTTTTTTAAAAACCCGCCCCCTCGCAGCGCTTTCCCCCCGCCCTCTCCCGAGAGAGTCATCATACCTCGGGAGAGGGGGGGAGCACTGCGAGGGGGCGGGGAAGGAATGGCGCCCTCCCTCGCCTGGGCCACCCCTTGCAAAGGAAGAGGCGGCGAGGAGGAGGAAGGAAGCTCCGCCGCCCGGCGGGCATGCATGCATGCGCACGCATGCCCGCCAGTGGGCTTCCTTCCTCCTCCTTCTCCTGGCCGCCTCCTTCCTTTGCAAGGGGCGGCCCAGGCAGCCAGGAGGAGGCGGGACTTCCCTTCCTCCTCCTCGCGCCTTCCTTTCGGTCGCGGGAGGAGGAGGAGGAGGTGGACGGAAGTTGCGCGGCACTGCTCGTGGGGCTTCCGTCCGCCGCCTCCTCCTCCTCCTCCCGCGACCGAAAGGAAGGCGCGGGAGGATGAAGGGAAGTCCCGCCCTCCTCGCGCCCTCCTTTTGGTCGCGGGCGGTGGAGGAGGCGGCGGACGGAAGCCCCACGAGCAGTGCCGCGCGGCTTCCGTCCACCTCCTCCTCCCGCGAGGTGGACGGAAGCCGTGGGGCCGGTGCCGCACGGCCTCGGTCCACCTCCTCGGGCCCTCCTTCCGGTCGTGGGAGGAGGAGGCGACGGAAGCCGCATGGGCAGGGCTGCTGCCGCGCATGCACAGCAGCGCCCTGGGGGCGTGGCTTTCTGCGCCCTGGGGGCATGGCTTTCCGCGCCCTGGGGGCGTGGCTTTCCACACCCTGGGGGCGTGGCTTTCCGTGCCCTGGGGGGGGCGGCGCGGGGCGTCTTGGCCTAGGGCGGCCAAAGAGCCTACTCCGGGCCTCCCGTTGAACACTTCTTTCTAAATGTGGGACTGCACCTAGTGTAGCCATTACGCAGCTCTAGACTTTCCCTCCATGCTTCGTCTGAACACTTCAGGATAAGAAAGAATGCCAATAGTTGCGTGATTCTTGAGTGATGATGGCCTTTGAGCTCCGGTTTTGTCAGCCGAGAGATTAGTATGGTGGAGTGTACAGCACTTAAGCCTGGCCTTTCCCTCTCCCTGTTCATTCCAGTGTTTGCCTTGCGTGCCCTCAAGGCCTCTTTGCTGAGATATTCTTAAACGAGTGTACATTTGGCTCATGAAGATCCAAAGTCAACTGCTTACAGAGTCTGTTGTCTTAGGAGAAAGGAATTGTATTATTGTGGCTTTGTCCCTGGTCTATTAAAATATTTTTATACTACCCTTGACCCTTGATGCTACACCAGGACAAAATGCGAAAATATAATTGAAAAATCTGACATAATAAACACTTAAAAAAAAACCCCAAATGTGATAAAACAAGAGTTTAAACATAGTTCAGAAATCATTAGGAAAAGAAGAAAGCTGGGAAACAAAAGTACAGTGTAACCTCAACTTAAGAGCACCCCAACGGAAATGTGTTTTGAGTTAAGAGCTGTTGCTTGGCCTGAGTTTGCTTTGACATAATAACAACATTTTGAGTAAAGAGCTAGCTCCAGAGGGTGCCCTAGATTAGAGCAGTGTTTCCCAACCAGTGTGCCGTGAGTGAACATCAGGTGTGCCGTGGGGAATTGGAACCTCCAATACCCTTACTTATTAAAGGAGCGCCGCTACGTCACAGTACAAAATGCACAATTAATCATCATACGCAAAACACACATTCAAAGTACCCAATCTTGCTGGAGAAAATCAAAAGTCTTACATAAGGTAGCTCGTGGTGCCCACAGAGAGCGGAGGAGTTGCAACCAGGAAGTAGCGACTTCACGGAGCGCTCCTCTACGGAAAACTCGCGATATTTGATGAAATCACGGAAGTGAGTACAAAAAACAAAGTGTATCCTCACGATGTTATCTAATGTCAGTTCCGGGATCCACACAATAACACAGTCAGTTTGCAGACAATTTTAAGAAGCAGCACCATAATCATAGCGACACGGTAGAAAATCACGTAGATAACCACATATATTCAAACCGCCAGAGGCTGAAGATAGATGTGGCAATGGAAGCGAAAGCTGGCATGGGCAAACTTGGACCTTCCAGGTGTTTTGGACTCCAACCCCCACCATTCCTAGCAGCCTCAGGCCCTTTTACTTTTCCCACCTCAGCCACTTAAGCAGGAAAAGGCCTCAGGCTGTTAGGAATTGTGGGAGTTGGAGTCCAAAGCACCCAGAGGGCCGAAGTTTTCCCATGACTGACACCTGTTGAGCAAGACCTTTGTGTGTGTCTTTCTGCCATTCCTGCCAGGATATCTATGTTGTGTTCATTGAAACAGACCCAGGTTTCACACTGAGTATATAAATACATTTAAAAACATATTAACTATATGTATTACTGTGTTAGAGTGTCATTTTGGTTTTTGGTTGGTGTGCCCCAGGATGTCGTAAATGTAAAAAAAATGTGCCGTGGCTCAAAAATGGTTGAAAAACACTGCATTAGAGTATGAGGCTTTAAGGGAGCAGCCTCCGTGCGTTGTGCCTCATGCTGTCGTCCGCTCTGGGAGATTGCTGTACACTTTGCTCTTGTTCGCTTTGAGGAACTTTGGGTTCGTTGACTTTGTGTGCTTTTTATTCCTGGTCTGTTTGGCGTCATGAAAAGAGGGAGAAAGATCAAGAAGGGGAGGGGGGCTGAAATGAGTACAGTATGAAGAAAACGGTGCTTCTGCCTCTTCACTTTGTGCCTCCTTGCCACAACTTTATGCTTCTACCATGTTAAAGTTGTTATTTCTTTTTTGTTCCACGTGAATGTGCATTTATACATTTATACGGTATCAAGTACATTTTCTCATTTACAAACACATCACAAAAACACTGGGGTGTTTTTTTTGGGGGTAGAACAGATTAATAGTATTTAAATGGGGAAATTGCTTTGAGATAAGAGCATTTGAATTAAGAGCTCAGTCACAGAACGGATCACTGCACAGGCATCAGGTTTGTTTATCAAGTACATTTTCTCATTTAAAAACACATCACAAAAACATTGGGGTGTTTTTTGGGGGTAGAACAGAATAATATTTAATACTATAATAGGTGCTTTGAGATAAGAGCATTTGAATTAAGAGCTCAGTCATTGAACGGATCACTGCACAGGCATCAGGTTTTTTTTTAATGCACCCTGAAGGGAGGAACAAAAAATCCCACTTGGGAAAGGAAGAGGGAAAACTTGAAATACCTGGAATTACCAATGCATTGTATGGATCTTGGGAACAAAAGTGGTAATTTCAGGAGTTCATAACATGGTTTCCCAATGATCTGTCTGGATGAACTACCAAGGAAGTCGCAGGTTTTGCTCATGTACAACCAATTTTGTTTCAGAGTTCCATTTTGAAGTAGTTCTTGGGAGGAACTGGTATTACCAAAGACCTTTCATCCCCACTTTCCAGGACTTTTTCACTTTCCAGCCCAGTATGGTCTGAAAAGCAACGTACCTCTACCCAGGCCCGGATAAACAAAATGTTGCGCCCTAGGCCACACTTTGGAATTACGCCCCCTTTTAAGCCAACCTCTACCGCAACCACACCCCCCCCACACACACACACATCACTCAGACCCACACTAAAAATAAAACCTTATCTCCTCCTCCCTCCCTCCCTCCCCGGCAGGCCTGAGCTGATGCTGCTGCGAGCCCTGGGGAGCGGGGGAAGGCTTGCCGTGGGCAGCAGAAATTGAGCTCAGGGCAGGGGATTTCTTTCCGCTCTGCAAACCTGGCCCTGGATCTCTCTCGCGGGAAAGGAGGCCGCTCCCCCAGGACGCTGTCCTTTCGGCAGAGGCAGGAGAAGAGACGGGGCTGCTGGCGCGCGCCTGGCCTCCAAGCCGCCACTCTTTTGTCAGATTATTGCATTTTGAATAGCAATTCATGAGTCAGCACAAGATATATTTTCGCAGTTTGAGATGACCTGCAGTGTGACATGTTTGACACCAGATGGCGCTGTCTCAAGACTGCTAAATGGAACCTTGAGAAATGTCAGTTACAAAGTGACAGTTGGGATTTGACAGTTGGGATTTAATATCTATGAGGAAAGGATGTTTAGAAAGGTAGCTGTGATGGCTGTTGTTTTTCGATGTTTTGCCAGTTATTGTTAAATACAATTCAATACAAAGTTATATAGTTACCTTGTGAATTGAATGAGAGTTTCATTATTCACTCGAACAGAGACTGGAGATTTGGGCCGATGGGGAATTAAACTTCTATATTTCTGTTGCCTATCCGCTGTGACTTAAATACTCAACGCCGAAGATCTTGGTCCTGCTGCGCTGAAATCCTAGGAGGAGGAGGAGGAGGGAGGTGCGGGAGCTGCGAGCGCCGAGGCTGGGGATCTGCAGGGGCTCCTCTCCGCGCTTTGCCTTTCCTTCCTTGCCCGTTGCAAAGGCTGTTGGCGGAGGATGCTGGTGGGGCAGCCAAAGCAGGCTGGAGTAAATGGGCGTCTGCTCAGCCTTCCCCCGCAGGCAGCCAACAGCACGCGCCCGCCCCCTCTGCCCACCCACTCGCTCAAGTCTGTCCCACCAGCGCCGCCCTCCCTCGCCTCCCGCCTTTCTCCTCAGCTGCAGAGACGAGGCCCCACCTGAAGGAGCCCCGCCTGACCACCCTCGGCCTTCTCGCCTTTCGTGCACCCTGCGAGGGTCGAGGGGCTTCAAACACGCCAGGTGCCTTTGCAAGGAAAGAGCTCAGATGCACCCCCCTTCTCTCTCCTGCCCCAGGCCGCCGCCGGGCCCTCTCCCCCGCCCAAGTGGAGGAGGCCTCCCTCTGGGGCAGGCGCCTGCAGCCGGGCATGCTCTCCTACGCCGGTGCCCATCTGGGAGGGAGACCTTGCTGGAGGTTTCCTCCCAGAAGCACGCTCTCCTGACGTTTCACCCTCAGGGGCAGGCTGAGACAACTTGGGGAGGGGGTGTTCATGATTCTGCGCCCCTTTTGGCTTGCGCCCCTAGGCCATGGCTTTATGGGTAATCCAGGCCTGCCTCTACCTGTGTAGAGGTTTCCATCATCTCTGAAACAAGATGGCAGGCATCAAGTAAATACAACTATTGTTTCTAAGACAGAGATTCAAACGACATCAACCAACAGAAAGAGGAACATTTGGACTAATGCAAATTGATCCTAATGTAACATACCGGTAATATTGCTAAAGCATTTTAGCATTTAACTATAATTCCTCAATAATAGTTTCAAAAGCTTCACTGGAGGTGAGTGAAAAAGAGTTTTTAAAAAGGGGAAGGGAATGAGGGAGGGAGAGAAAGAAAGAAAGAAAGAAAGAAAGGGGACACGGTAGCACAGCTGGTTACATGGCTAGTTGCAGGAAATCCGCTGACCAGAAGGTTGTTAGCCCTGGCTTCTACCAACCTAGCACTTTAAAAGCATGCAATGTAAGTAGATCAATAGCTACCGCCTTGGCAGGAAGGTAAAAGGGTGCCCCATGCAGGTATGCAATCTAAATCACCGAGTATTGGGTTCACAAGAACACAGGTATAGTCACAAGACTTAGATATAAAAGTATCTATTTCATGTTGATATGATACACAGCATTGGGATATACAGATGTAACAATCATTATATAGGACATATCACATACAAAAACATAAGAGGGAGACGCAATATCCACAGTAGATCAATAACTATAAATCATAATAGAGGCGCAACTCCCCATCCAAATAGTACGACAGTCCACAATATCAAAGAGATTCCCATATGCCATGAAGTCCAAACAGCAGACGATAAAAGGACACAGGAGGCTAGATATGCTCCAATCCATAAGTTCAAAGGTTGGCCGACGGGCTGGCGATGCCAAACTTTTTGGGGCCACTCCCCCGTTTCGCCCCTGGGCGGGGCTTTCTCAAGGCCATAAATGGTATTTCCGTGGTCCAAATATCTAGAGAAGGTATTACCGTATTTTTCGCACCATAAGACGCACTTTTTTCCTCCCAAAGTGGGAGGAAAAATCAGCCGCGTCTTATGGTGCGAATATGCAGCGAGGGGGGAGGCGCTGGAGCAGAGGGAGGGAGGGCGGCGATATACTCACCCTGTCGCCGCCTCTCCTCTTCTCTGGTCCGTTGCGGCGGCGGAGGGACGCTGGGTCGCTCGCCATCTGCCTCCATTGGCTTCCCCCCCACCTTTGCGTCCCTCCCGGAAAGGGCGGAGGGAAGCAAAAGGAGGCAAAGGAGCGAACCGCGTCGCGTCACAGCTGACGCGACGTGGTTCGCTCTCCCTTCGCCTCCTTTTGCTTCCCCGCCCTCAAGGAAAGGGCGGAGGGAAGCAAAGGAGGGCGGAGGAAGGAAGCGAACCGCTCGCGTCACAGCTGACGCGACGCGGTTCGCTCTCCCTTCGCCTCCTTTGCTTCCCCGCCCTCAAGGAAAGGGGGGGCGGAGGAAGCAAAAGGAGGCGGAGGAGGAGCCGAACCGCTCGCGTCACAGCTGACGCGCCGCGGTTCGCTCTCCCTTCGCCTCCTTTTGCTTCCCCGCCCTCAAGGAAAGGGCGGAGGGAAGCAAAAAGGAGGCGGAGGAGGAGCGAACCGCTCGCGTCACAGCTGACGCGACGCGGTTCGCTCTCCCTTCACCTCCTTTGCTTCCCCCGCCCTCAAGGAAAGGGCGGAGGGAAAAAAAGGAGGCGGAGGAGGAACCGCTCGCGTCACAGCTGACGCGCCGCGGTTCGCTCTCCCTTCGCCTCCTTTTGCTTCCCCCCCCTCAAGGAAAGGGCGGAGGGAAGCAAAAAGGAGGCGGAGGAGGAGCGAACCGCTCGCGTCACAGCTGACGCGACGCGGTTCGCTCTCCCTTCGCCTCCTTTTGCTTCCCCCGCCCTCAAGGAAAGGGCGGAGGGAAGCAAAAGGAGGCGGAGGAGGAGCGAACCGCTCACGTCACAGCTGACGCGCCGCGGTTCGCTCTCCCCTCGCCTTCTTTTGCTTCCCCGCCCTCAAGGAAAGGGCGGAGGGAAGCAAAAGGAGGCGGAGGAGGAGCAAACTGCGTCGCGTCACAGCTGACGCGACGCGGTTCGCTCTCCTTCGCCTCCTTTGCTTCCCCGCCCTCAAGGAAAGGGCGGAGGAAGCAAAAGGAGGCGGAGGAGGAGCGAACCGCTCGCGTCACAGCTGACGCGCCGCGGTCGCTCTCCCTTCGCCTCCTTTTGCTTCCCCCGCCCTCAAGGAAAGGGGCGGAGGGAAGCAAAAGGAGGCGGAGGAGGCGAACCGCGTCGCGTCACAGCTGATGCGACGCTTCCGCTCTCCCTCCGCCTCCTTTGCTTCCCCCGCCCTCAAGGAAAGGGCGGGGGGAAGGAAAAGGAGGCAGAGGGCGAGCGAACCAGTGAGCCCTCTGAGAAAACGCACCTGCTGATAAGACTAACCTAGATTTTAGAGGGGGAGCGAAAATATTTTTTTTCCTATTTTCCTCCTCTAAAATCTAGGTGCGTCTTATCATCCGGTGCGTCTTATGGAGCGAAAAATACGGTAAATACATATCATATACAATATAGTAGTCTACAAACAAAACCCAGAGTAAAATTTGAATTAAAGGTAACATACCGATCAGCGAAGCGTTCAGGCTTAACCTTACCGCGGCGGTAAGGTGACCATAAAGGTAAGAAAGGAAGGATCAGGAGAGTATTATAAAGTAATTCAGGTGGAACATTAGGCAATTAGTGATTGAACACTAATTACCTCATTTAACCCATTCGGAATCTCTGAATTTAATCGGATTATCCAGAGTCTTTCAAGTTTGCAAAGGGCCTTAAAGGGGTCAGTATGTGAATGCGGTTCTATTTTATCAAGTACTCTAATGCGCAATGAATCAGGGTGGTGTTTATGATGAAGGCAATGTGTGTAAAAAGGTAAATCAGTGTTCCATGCAGGTATGCAGACATGCCAGCAACACAATTGGAGAGGTCTACAGATAACAGGCTCCCCGGCATGGAAAAATGAAACAAGAGCACCTCCACATAACCAGAGTTGAGCATCGCCTCCAGACGCTGGAGATGAAAAGGGGAAGGCCTTAACCTTGTCTGTATAGTGTCTGTTGTTGTTTGCGTAAAATGGTATTGAATGTTTGGCGTTATACTGTATGTATACTGTAATCCACTTTGAGTCCCTCCAGGGAGATGAAGTGGAATATAAATATAGTCTATTATTATTGTTATTAAGAAAGGAAGCTGGGATGTTTCAAGAAAGGTCTTGTCCATGATTGCTGCTTAAAATGGCAAAACCGAGAGCGTATCTAAGAGCATACGTAAGCTGCTGACTCGGATGCTTCTCCTTGAGCAAAGCGGTGGTCCTGTCCCAGTTGCAATAACAAAGCCATGGGCCGCTGGTTCTTTGGGAGTTGTTTGGAGAGAAAGAAACAGTTGCAGTCAATGGATATACAGTCAATATGTTATTGGTCCTTGGCTCATTGAGGGGAAAACTTTGCTGGTTCCACATGTCAGATAGCTTAAGGAGATATATGATATGTCTTTGTTGTATGTTTGTTATCGTTTGTCTTTATGAATAAAAAAAATAAATTTGAAAAAAAGATAGCTTAAGGAGCACTGTCCCAGCAAACTCCTTGTCCTTTACAGTCGCTCTGCCTATCTCTTTGCACATGCATATTTTTTGGAAACATAAAAAAACTAAACAAAAACACCCTCTTTCTACAGCAGTGTTTCCCAACCAGTGTGCCGTGAGCGATCATCAGGTGTGCCGTGGGAAATTGGAACCCCCAATCCCCTTTCTTCCCCCTCCTGCCGAACACTTTTTCTTCTCCACTCGGGCTCCCTTCTTCCCAGCCTCGCTCTGCTCGCTTTGCTCATGCTGCCGCCATTTTGATCTGAGGGGGCAGCGTGAGCGTGTTCAGGAGGGAAGGGGGAGGGAGGAAGACATGAGGCAAGTCTGTGCAGTAGCGCCCGCACAGGTCACGTCTTCCTCCCTCCCCCCTCCCCTCCTGAAAAGGGAGCCTGAGTGGAGAAGAACAAGTCAGTGTTCGGCAGCAGGGGAAGAAAGGGCGCGAAGGTGAAGGGGGAGGAAGAGGTGTCTGTTGAAAGCTGGCATGGGCACACTTGGACCTTCCAGGTGTTTTGGACTCCAACTCCCACCATTCCTAGCAGCCTCAGGCCCTTTTCCTCCCCTCCCTCTCAGCCACTTAAGCAGGAAAGGGCCTCAGGCTGTTAGGAATGGTGGGAGTTGAAGTCCAAAGCACCCAGAGGGCCAAAGTTTTCCCATGCCTGTTTTAGGGACCTTAAAGTGGTGAGCCTCCTTCCAACATTGTGATTCTGGAGAGAAAACAAACAACAACATAACATAACATTGAGTCCACAGTGCTCTCTGGGTGTAGGTGAACTACAACTTCCAAACTCAAGGTCAATTCCCAAGCAAACCCTTTCAGTACTTTCTGTTGGTAATTAGAGTTCAATATGCCAAGTTTGGTTCAATTCCATTGTTGCAAGAGTTCAGGATGCTCTTTGATTGTGTGTTAACTATAAATCCCAGAAATTGTAACTCCCAAATGTCAAGGTCTATTTTCCCCAAACTCCATCTGTGTTCACATTTGGGCATATTGAGTATCCATGCCAAAAACCAAGGAAATACCAACTGTAGATGACTGGCTAATAAAACTAAGAGAGGTTATGGAATTAGATAACCTCAAAAATTTGATTACTGACTCTAACAAAAAGAATAATATAAATTGGACCCGAGTGAAGGACTATTTGAAAGAACTGGAAATTAAAAACGAGAAAAAAGATGGAGAAATCAAGAAAAAGACTAAAGGCTCAAGACCATAGGTCTTAAGGGGATGAGAATGGCAAACTATAACTGATATGAGCGGAAGAGACCTTATCAAGTACCCAGGGCGCACCCTACTTCGGAACTGGAAGCCAACACCCTTCGTGGACTATAGATTTATTGGCTATCTAACTCCTCTTTTTATTTTACCCTTCTCATGGATCACGCTTTCACTTTCTTCCTTGTTTTTTTCCTCTCCTTTTCTTTTCTTTTTTCTTTTCTTCTTTCTTCTCCTTTTCTTTTTCCCTTCTCTCTTTGTAAGTTTTTCTACTTCTATATTTTTTATACTTTCTTTCTTCCCCCATACCTCTCCAAGCTATATCCCTGCACTCCCTGACCCCTTACTATCCGCTGTATAATCTACTTGACTATGTTTTATGGTATGTTTTTGAAAAATGCATAATAAAGATATTTAAAAAAAAAGAGTATTCATGCCAAGTTTGGTCCTGATCCAACATTGTTTCAGTCCACAGTGCTCTCTGGATATAGGTGAACTGCGACTCCAAAACCCAAGGTCAATACCCACCAAACTCTTATTGTATTTTCTCTTGGTTATGGGAGTTCTGTGTGGGAAGTTTGATTCCATTCCATCATTGGTGGAATGCTCTTTGATTGCGGGTGAACTATAACTCCCAGCTGTTGAACAAGACCTTCGTGTGTGTCTTTCTGTCATTCCTGCCAGGATATCTATGTTGTGTTCATTGAAACAGGCCCAGATTTCACACTGAGTGTATAAATACATTTAAAACATATTATTTATATGTATTACTGTGTTCAAGTGTCATTTTGTGTCATTTTGGTTGGTGGTGTGCCCCAGGATTTTGTAAAGGTAAAAAATGTGCCACGGCTCAAAAAAGGTTGAAAAACACTGTTCTACAGAAAACTTGTGTAGCAAAGAGAAATATAATATACTAAAATAAGGAGATATTTGAAATGACAGTCCCAGTGATATAATAATAGAAATGTTAGGCAGTTTGGCAGATAGTTAAGAATCCTGCAAGTCAAAGGTCAGGCAACCTCGCAGTCATGCCAAAATGGCTGCAACTCAAAGAGGAAATTGCAGGCGCCACCCAAGGATTTTGACAGTACAAGTATTTGATTCTAGAAACGAATGCACAGAAAATCCTCAAGTGAATTTCTCGGCTGGATCATCAGGCATGTCTGTGACATGCCTGATATGTGACACATGGGAAGTGTTCCGTCCTCCAGACGTTTCATATGCATAGCCCCATAGTTTGGTTTTAAAAAGGCAGCATTTTTCCTTTTGCATCTTTCCTGGGACTGTTCCAGGCACACTGACACCTTGCCTGTTAATTATTAGCAAGGTTGCAGCCTGGTGCAGAATTTGCCACCTAAAGCTCTGCAAATGTATCTTTTTAGTTGGTGTCCGCCCTTTTCTTCCTGGGATTGGCCTCCATTTTAGAAAGTGTTGCAGTTCCTTTCAGAGAGGGAAGGGAGCCAGATGTGTTTTTGGCCAGCCAGGATTGGCTCCGAAAGGGTCACCGTAAGTACTGGGTGCTTACCTGGGTGCTTACCTGCATGCTGACCTGCATGCTGACCTGCATGCTGACCTGCTGATTGCTATTTGCTTGACCATTAGCTGGGGGGACTGCTGGAACCAGATGAGTTTATGGTACCTTGCAGAGACTGGCTTTGCATGCTGTATAGGATAGACATCTGGTTACCAGCCCAGCTTTAGGTCGCCTTTGGACTGGTCTTAGGTTTAGAGGGGGGAAGGAGTGGTTCCTTCAACCAAACACCTAGGACCAGGGTGGGAAATATCGGGTTTCCTGCCATCCAAAGGGAAGCAGTGGGAATCTTTTGAGCAACAACCCAAGGCATTTCCAGTCTGTTTTTTTGCAACCATTAAGCTGTGCCAAGTCCTGCAAAGACTTTGTCATTGAATAAACTGTTTGATTTTCAACTTTATTTTGGAGTGTTTTTTGGGTTGTCAGACCACCTAGCTTTTTCAGCAAGCGCTCTGCAGTCCACCAGGTAGAAAGGACAACACATCTGCCAGTTTTAATTTTAAACAGACCTGGTGTGACGGCATAGGAAGGAAACCCAAAAGTGCCATTTATTCTTAAACCCCTCAGCTAGAGGAGAAAAAAATGAATCTGGTCATGTACGGAAACTTAGTAGTGAAATCCACTCCATTGTATCCCTCAGAGTCAGAAAAGTTCACGTATTGTTGATGAGATAAAAGGTACATGCAGCACACAGGAAATGCCCTGACAATGCCCAGCAAACACACCCCAGTCCATCAAAAAAGGGGCGCTTTCATGCCCTCTATTATCTCGGGACAAAAAGAGCAGCACAGAGAGTGATTGGACTGATCAGACTTCTGCAACCCAACGGTCCAACTCTTTCTGTAGCTTGGGTGTTCCTTTCCAACACTGTCACAAAGCACTTCAGTGAATAATCCTCCTCAAATACCTGTGGCAGACACAAAGCCAAAGGAGCACCCTCCTTCCCTTCGTTTTGAATGCGCTGGATCTGTTTCAAGGCCTTTTGCATAATCCCTTGGATGCTTCGCCGTCTCCAGGCGCTGCCTGTTGCCAGAGGCATCTGAACGGGGCGTGGGTCTCCTACCTGCCCACAGGTCCATTTTGCTTTGGCTTCTGGGGAAATCCTGCAGCCATACTGGGGGCAAGCAGAGTTCAGCCCAGAAATCAGGGAAGAATCATTTGGGTATTTATTTTTTATTTATTTTATTTATTTACTCGGCTTCTATGCCGCCACTCCCAAATAGGCTCGGGGCGGCTTACAGCCAGAAAGCAGAATACAATGAGCAAAGACACTTTAAAATGCAATATAAAATACAGAATAAAAATACACAATAAAAACATCATTAAAACACGGTTGGGTAGTTACAGTGGTCGAGCAATGTTGGCGTGGCATGGGGGACCCAGTGGGCCTATAACTGAAAAGCCAGCCGGAAGAGGTGGGTCTTACATGCCCGCCTAAACGGGAGTAAGTCTGGGATTGCTGGTGTAGCTGCCGGGAGGGCATTCCACAATATCGGCGCTATGACCGAGAAGGCCCTTCGGCGGGTGGCAGTTTTTTTGGCCACTTTAACGGAGGGGACGGCTAGCAGGTTGGAATCCTCCGAGCGAAGTGATCTCGTAGGGTAATATGGGGTGAGACGGTCCCTCAGATACGCTGGCCCCAGGCTGTGTAAGGCCTTAAAGGTAAGAACCAGCACTTTGAAGGTGATCCGGTGCTCAATAGGCAGCCAGTGCAGATCCCGCAAAATAGGAGCCAGACAGGAGCCGGGCGGCGGTGTTCTGCACCAGCTTGAGCTTCCGGATCACCGACAGAGGAAGGCCAACGTAAAGAGCGTTACAGTAATCTAGCCTCGAGATGACCGTGGCTTGGATCACCGTGGCCAGGTCGGACCGGGACAGGTAGGGGGCCAGCCTCCTTGCCTGACGGAGATGGAAGAAGGCAATCTTGCTGACCACAGAGACCTGGGTCTCCATGGCCAGCTGCAAAAGTGACTTTTCTGCAAAATGAAAGCATTCCTCCGGGGGGGGGGGTGTTGCGGTGGTTCTTGGAGCTTCGGGGTTAGAACAATACAACAAGAGCAACAGCAACTAAACACAAAAGTAATCATTAATAGTAATACTACTTTATTTCTATACCGCCCTATCTCCCCAAGGGGACTCAGGGCAGTTTCCAACATATAAAGCCAGGGGCGGCCTAAGGTAATTTTTAATGGTAAGCGAACATTATTTTGGTGCCCCCCCAACATTATTTTGGTGCCCCCCCAAAAAAACATTATTTTGCCCCCACCATGTAAAACAAATATACAATTATAATATCACAATACCATTAGTAGTATTATATTGTATCAATGTATATACAATATATTACCATACTCATACTATATTATATCATAATTATATTATACTACATTACAATATAATTATATTATAATATATTGACATTATAATATAATATAACATTCTATTATATTATTATTATAAAATAATAAATAAAATTATTTATTTAAATAAAAATACTATAAAATACTATAAAATATAATATAAAATATATAAAATAAAATTATATATATATATATAAACAAAAATAATATAAAGTACAATAATATATAAAATAAGAGAAAAATACAAAAAGCTGCAGGAAGCTCTCTCAAAAACAATCCCCCCCCCACACACACTTCTCAGGAGTAAATGGGCATGGGCAAACTTGGGGCCTTCCTCCAACTTCCTCCTCGGTTGCAATCCGCGGGCCTGGCGGAGGGAGGGAGTGATGCCTCCTGGGAGCCCCCCCCCCCGGGCTGAGTAGCGGGGAGGAGGGAGGGAGGAAGGGAGGGAGGAAAAAATGTGAAGCGCTACCTTGCACGCGCGCTCCTTCGGCTCCTCCTGTGCGCCGCCGCTCCCGTGGGGCATTGCAGAGCAAGGAGGAGCCTTTGAAGGCTCCGCCTCGCACTTCCTGGTTCCCGCTGCCGGCCCCTCCCACGGGGCATTGCAGAGGGCGAAGGAGTGTGAAGCGGAGTCTTCGAGGGCTCCGCCTAGCGCTCCCTTGCCCTCTGCAATGCCCCGCGGGTGGAGCCAGTAGCGGGAGCCCGGGAAAGCGAGGAGGAGCCTTCCAAAGGAGCCCTCCCTTCCTCCCTCCCTCTTCCCCACTACTCAGCCGGGGCTCCCAGGAGGCATCACTCCCTCCCTCCGCCAGGCCCGTGGATTGCAAACGAGGAGGAGGTTGGAGGAAGGCCCCAAGTTTGCCCGTGCCCATTTACTCCTGAGAAGTGTGTGTGTGTGTGTGTGGGGGGGGATTGTCTTTGACCAGGAAGTGCGAGGCGGAGCCTTTGAAGGCTCCTCCTCGCTCTGCAATGCCTCGCGGGAGTGGCGGCGCACGGGAGCGGCAGCGCCCGGCGGCTGGGAATTCGCCCCCCTTCCAAGATGGCACCCTACGCAGGAGCGTAGTTGGCGTACATGGTGGGACCACCCCTGTATAAGGCAAACGTTCAATTGCCCCAAAGGAAACTATACAGGCAAGCCACAATTTAGAGTTTGTTTCACCATATTTAAATAGGTTGGGCACACTTAGTTCTACTTCTCAGTTGAGACTACTCTGGCTTGGTTGAACCTGCTGGTAGTTTACACTGCTGCCAGCACAGCTCTTAACATTATTGAAGTAGTTAAGCCCCCCGCCACGACAAGGCGGCACCCGATGGGGGGCTTTATTTCTATACCGCCCTATATCCCCAAGGGGACTCAAGGCAGTTTCCAACATATAAGGAAAAACATTCAATTGCCCCTAAGGAAACTATACAGGAAAACCATAATCTCATCTGGAGGGGTTCTGATGGGCATGATATTTCTATTCTACCCCTCTATTTTCTGCTACCAGCTTCAGTTTGTAGACCCAAGTGGATCTGAACTGGCTGAGAATGGACACAACCGATGACCACAATTTCCAGACACCTCTCTTGCAATTTATCTTATTTTTAAAAACAATTCTAAAAAATCAGTAAATTGGTGAATTGTCCTGAAACTTGGCAGGCCTGAAGTTGTAAATGGGGTCTAAAACCAAGGAATGTTTCGTGCAGATAGGCCTTAAAATGACTGAGGACTGAGCATTCAAAGTTTCCAATTGTAACCAATGGGCCAAATCTTTGCCGTATGAAAACAGCAACACTCTTCCCAATTCGAGCAACTTCCCAGTAAACGGAATAAGGGGTTAGACGAAAATGGACCCTGAAACAGCATGCCTTTTGGCCGAATTGCACAAGCCTAGTGTTAACTTATCATCCCCTAAATTGGACAAAAGAAGGCCCTGTCTCTCGTCCCCACCAGTTGAGCTTGCGAAGCCAGCAGGACCGAGAGCAGGGCCTCTCCGGAGGATCTTAATGTCCTTCATGGTTCGTAGGGGAGAATCCGTTCAGACAAGTAAACTGGGCCAGAACCGTATAGGGTTTTGTAGGTTAAAACCAGCACTTTGAATTGTGCCCGGAAGCTAATTGGCAGCCAGTGGAGCTGGCGCAACAAGGGGGTTGTATGCTCTCTGTTAGTAACCTGGCTGCCAAGCATTGGACTAATTGCAGTTTCCGAGCAGTCTTCAGAGGCAACCCCACGTAGAGACCATTGCAGTAGTCTATTCGGGATGTAACCAAAGCGTGGGCTACCGTGGCCAAGTCAGACTTCCCAAGGTACGGGCGCAGCCGGCGCACAAGCTTTAACTGTGCAAAAGCTCTCCCGGCCACTGCCGAGACCTGGGGCTCCAGGCTCAGCGATGAGTCCAGGATCACTCCCAGACTGCGAACCTGCACCTTCAGGGGGAGTGTAACCCCGTCAAGCACAGACTGTAACCCTGTGCCCTGTTCGGCCTTACGACTGACCAGGAGTACCTCTGTCTTGTCTGGATTAAGTTTCAATCTGTTCGCCCTCATCCAGTCCGTTTCAGTGGCCAAGCACCAGTTCAGGACTTGAACAGCCTCCTTAGTAGCCGGTGGGAAGGAGTGACAGAGTTGGACATCATCTGCCTACAGATGACACCGCACCCCAAAACTCTGGATAATCTCCCCCAATGGCTTCATGTATATGTTAAATAACAAAGGGGACAGTATTGAACCCTGCGGGACCCCACAGTACAATGGCCGTGGGGTCGAGCAGGAGTCCCCTAGCAACACCTTCTGGGAGCGACCCTCGAGGAAGGACTGGAGCCACTGCAATGCAGTACCTCCAAGGCTCATTCCTTCGAGGTGTCCCAGAAGGATACTGTGGTCAACGGTATCAAAGGACGCTGAGAGGTCCAGCAGAACCAACAGGGACACACTCCCCCTGTCGAGCTCCCAGCGTAGATCATCCACTAAGGGTGACCAAGGCTGTCTCAGTACCATGTCCCGGCCTAAAGCCAGACTGCGCCGGATCCAGATCATCAGTGTCTACCAAGAATTCCTGGAGTTGCGAGGCAACCATATGTTCAAGGACTTTGCTCAAATAGGGGAGACTGGAAGCTGGCCGATAGTTGACGAATTCAGTGGGGTCCAGTGATGGTTTTTTCAACAGCGGTTTTATAACAGCTTGTTTTAAGCTGGCTGGAATTTTGCCTTCCCGAAGGGAGGCATTAGCCACCATCTTCACCCACTCTGCCACCCCCCCCCCCCCCGGCTTCCTTTACCAGCCAGGATGGGCAGGGGTCTAGGATGCATGTGGTCGCTCTCACCTCTCCAAGAATCTTGTCCACATCCTCGGAATTTCGTAGGTCTAAGGCAGTGTTTCTCAACCTTCCTGATGCTACGACCCCTTAATACAGTTCCTCATGTTGTGGTGACCCCTAACCATTATTTTCATTGCTACTTCATAACTGTATTTTTGAGGGGGGGGGGTTCATTTTGTCATTTGGAAGTTGCTGGGATTTATAATTCACCCACAATCAAAGAGCATTCTGAACTCACCAACAATGGAATTGAACCAAACTTGGCACAAAAAAACTCCCATGACCAATAGCAAATACTGGAAGTGTTTGGTGGGCATTGACCTTGAGTTTGAGAGTTGTAGTTCACCTACATTGAGAACACTATAGACCAGGGGTGGGCAATTACCGGCCCTCCAGGTATTTTGGACTTCTACTCCCAAAAATCCTAGCCAGGTTACCAGCTGTTAGGATTTCTGGGAATTGAAGTCCAAAACACCTGGAGGGCCGGTAATTGCCCACCCCTGCAATAGACTCAACAATGAGGGATCTGGGCCACACTTGACACTAATCCTCAATATACCCAAATGTGAATGTGAACACTGGGGAAAATAGATCTTGACATTTGGGAGTTGTAGTTGCTGGGATTTATAGTTCACCTACAATCAAAGAGCCCCTTGCACCCCACCAATGATAGAATTGGGTCAAACTTCCTACACAGAACCCTCATGCCTTGAAGGGACTAGCTGGCGTGAGCCTCCATCCCACCTCACACACTCTCCCTCACCCACACATGTGCATCATGTTGCCATGCGCCAAGCATGCCTGCTCTCCCCTCCCCGCTTGGAGTCTCAGAAACAGCCCTCCCCTTGGCTGGGAGGCCAATCACCGCAGAGGAGAGCTTTAGGTGGGAGAATTCACAGTCTGTTTCCAAAAAGAAAGAGAAGGACAAGCAGAGAGATCTTCAACCTTGTCTGCCAAAGGGCTTCCTAAGACCATCAGAAATATATGTTTTCTGATGGTCTTTGGCGACCCCTCTGAAACCCTCTCGTGGCCCCCCTGGGGGTCCCGACCCCCAGGTTGAGAAACACTGGTCTAAGGAATCCAGACCTACGAAATTTGAACCGTGGACCTCCTGGTGCATTGTTCGCACTGTTAAGTTCAAACTATGTGTGCTATAAAATCTTGACAGTTGGTTTGGTACTACTAATTTCCCTTTGGGTTTTCTTTTACAACGACACAAATCTCTTGTGATTCCGTTCTGACTCTGAGTACTGTGTAAGCTATGGTGAATAGCATGAATTAGTCCTGACAAATGCAAAGTTAAGGACTGTGGATTTTAACCGACTAAAAGTGTATTTAGTGTAAACACAGGTATAAAGAACACAGCTAAGTATGTGCACTCAACAAAGCTCACTGCAATAAAATGCCTTACTTTATATAAACAACATTACATACACAGTGGCTGTCTAGCAGCCTGGCTGATATCAGAGGTGTACCCCCTTCTCTTGGGCTCTGTAGAAGACAATTTAAAACAAAATGATTCGTAGTTTTTCCCAAGAACACCAAGCTGGAAGTGATCCCATAATCCCCTATCTGTCCCCCACATGGGAACCTAAGGCTTTTCCCATGGCCCCATGGTCCCACATGACAATGCCCCTGTAACCCACACTTTATTAATACACACAGTTATTTTCCTTTTGCATTACTCTTATGGACTTTTGCTCATTCCCAAAGACTTTTTTTTCTTTCTGTCTAGGACCCCTTTCTCTTGAGCTATCTTTTATGAATCTACTAAACCAGGGGTGCTCACACTTTTTCAGCATGCGAGCTACTCTTAAAGCAACCAAGTCCAAAAGATCTACCTGCCCCCGCCGCCGTGCGCTCCTGCACGCTCCCGCCACCGCACACTCTTGCTGCTGTCTTCCGCCCACGCAGCGCTTCTTCCGCCTGCGGGGCATTGCAGGAAGGAGAAAGCACGAGGCGGGGCATCCAGAGGGAGCGCTCCGCACTGCCTGTCTTGCCGGCAACGGAGGCTGCACAGCTGCTTCTGGATGAGAGAGAGGCAGGGCGTTCCCTCCAGAGGCCCCGCCTCGTGCTTCCTTCTTCCTGAAATGCCCCACAGTCGAAAGAAGCACCATGAGATCGGAAGCCAGCAGCAGGAGCACACATGCACGCAGGGTGTGCGCACGCATGGCAGGAGCGCCCCATCCGGCTGGTGAGGCCCAAAGATCACCTGGAAGAGGGCTGAAGATCTACTAGTAGCTCCCAAGCTACCTAATGAGCACCCCTGCTAAACTGTGTATCTTTCTGGTGGGTAGGCAGGGGTGATCAGGATGGTATATTTTCCCCATAAACCCCAATGTGTCTCCCCTCATGTTTTCCCCATGTATGTAATTTTAAAAATATGAAAGTGCCACTTTTTACCTTTAGCCTTGGGCAAGGCTTGCCAGCTGCAAAATTTGTGATTCAATCACCCCTCCACTAGCCTCATTTGCATGATAATAGGGCTTTTCTGGTGTAGAAAACAAAAGGCTTAACGAAGACCCCTAATCTTTCAGGGGGAAGAGCCTTGAAGTTTCATTCCCTCTTCCCAATGAAGGATAAATGGCATAAATATTTCTATATTTCATAAATGGTCACCTCTGCCAGCCTCGGAAACTGGCACATGGCTACAGTTTTCTCATTTGTTTACCATCCAAAGAACTGAGACTCTCTTGGAAAGATCTGTAGTGGTCTCTTGTCAACAGGAATGGGCCATTAAGGACAGTTCCCATTTCCCACAGAAGAGCAAAAGACTTTTCTCTGACCCGAAAGGTCAGGGGCTTGGATTTCATTAACATGTGGACAATCATTAACATGTGTTTCTAATCAAGGAAACTCCAGCTGCTTTGTTTTGAACACATTCCTGCCTCTCGCTCCCCATTCGCCAGAACAGAAGTGGCACTGTTTCACTATTGGATCAAACTCCAGCTGCCCCAGCGATCCCATCCAATCAACACAAAGCTGGTCTGGGGGCGGGAAGTGGGAAATTTGAATCTGTAACCTTATAAAATTGCATGTAATTTCAATGTAACTTTATGACTGCTTTGCGACAAGGATACTGCAGTGGTCATCCTTCTCAGCTGACAAGAATAAAAGCTTCAGTGGCATCTTCTTCCGAGACCTTAAAGTGGTGAGCCTCCTTCCAACATTGTGGTTCTGGATAGAAAACAAACAACAGCATAACATAACATTGTTTGAGTCCACAGTGCTCTCTGGGTGTAGGTGAACTACAACTTCCAAACTCAAGGTCAATTCCCAAGCAAACCATTTCAGTACTTTGTGTTGGTAATGAGAGTTCAATATGCCAAGTTTGGTTCAATTCCATTGTTACAAGAGTTCAGGATGCTCTTTGATTGTGTTTTAACTATAAATTCCAGGAATGTTAACTCCCAAATGTCAAAGTCTATTTTCCCCAAACTCCATCTGGGTTCACATTTGGGCATATTGAGTATTCATGCCAAGTTTGGTCCTGATCCAACATTATTTGAGTCCACAGTGCTCTCTGGATATAGGTGAACTACAACTCCAAAACCCAAGGTCAATGCCCACCAAACTCTTATAGCATTTTCTCTTGGTTATGGGAGTTCTGCGTGGGAAGTTTGTGTCTTTCTGCCATTCCTGCCAGGATATCTATGTGGTGTTCATCGAAACAGGCCCAGGTTTCACACTGAGTGTATAAATACATTTTAAAACATATTAACTATACATATTACTGTGTTAGAGTGTCATTTTATAACAGCTGTCATTTTGGTTGGTGGTGTGGAGAACAAGCCCTAGGAGGAGCGACTTGTACATGTAAAAGAAGGCTGAGAGAAGACATGTGCCAGCGGCTCAAAAAAGGTTGAAAAACACTGTTCTAGAGCAATATTGTTTTCTCAAGATATCATTCCTTTATAGATATGGAGTGGATATCATTCCTTTATAGATATGGAGTGGGCGAAGAGAATAAAAGCCGATCTGTATACATAATTTTAGGTTGTGTTTATTACAGAATTGGGCTGGGATATTTTTTTTAAAAACCAGTTTGATCAAATACTTGCAACAGAAGGCAGCGTTCCGAACCAGTGCACCTATTTAGAGTCACTCAGACTTCACTAAGTACACAAAAATGTGTATCTTACATTTCAACGGCTGAAATTAGCGGGTTGTAGAAAAATGTAGGCGCAGCCATTCCCCCCCAACAGTTCTCTCTAATTAAATCCCCTTTCCAGACTCATAGAAAAGTCTATCTAATCTCTTTTAAACCAGTCGGTACATGTGTTTATCAAGGATTTGGTGAGTTACCAATTTCGCGCCTCTGTGAGTGTATGGATGTAAAACTGATTCATGGATTTGGGCACGACACGTTATTAAATAATCTAATAATCTAATATTATGGCACTTAGAAGAGCCACCTCATTAAAAAACACACATATACAGTAGTCCATTGTAGTTAATGTCCTACTTCACAGTTTTAAAGCGGTGGCTGATATCCTGCATTACGATACATAACTAAAACGACAGAATCCTGTCATCATAGCTCCATCTGATGCTACCCAATGAAACCTACCATAGAGGCAGGCAACCCTGTCATAAGAGAATCATAGAGTTGGAAAATACCTTGTGGGCCATCCAGTCCAACCGCCTAAATCACATTCAAAGCATCCCCGACAGATGGCCATCCAGCCTCTGCTTAAAAGCCTCCAAAGAAGGGGCCTCCACAAAAAAAGTCCATCATAGAGAACCAAAAGGAAGCACTGCTCTCAGGGGCAGTCTAAGGTAATTTTAAATGGTAAGCGAACATTATTTTGCCCCACCCCCAAAAAAACCCATTATTTTGCCCTCCCCCCATGTAAAACAAATATACAATTATAATATCACAATACCATTAGTAGTATTATATTGTATCAATGTATATACAATATATTATACCATACTCATACTATATTATATCATAATTATATTATACTACACTACATTATATTATAATATAATTATATTGACATTATAATATAATATAACATTCTATTATATTATTATTATAAAATAATAAATAAAATTATTTATTTCAATAAAATTATCATCTACTAAATATTTTCATGACTCCTATAAAACTCAAATAACCCAAAATAAAGTAAAATAAAATATTATATATTACTATTTTGTACAATACCACTATACTGCAATATTGTTTGTAATATTACATGTAATATAAAATATATCATTATTCTATTGTTATATTCTATTTTTATTATATTGGATGACAATATTAAGCAGGACTGTATAATAATCAACAAGAAATGCAATGTAAATGCATCAAAATCAGAATATACTATCTGAACCCGGCACACGTTGCTGTGCCCTATTTAGGAGATGTGTGGAAGTGTGGGTATGTAAGGGTTGGAAATGATTTGACAATGTGTTTTGTGTGTGTATATATGTGTATGCGTGTTTGTGTGTCTGTATGTGTGTGTGTATGTATGTGTATGTATGTGTGTGTTTTTTGTGTGTGTGTGTCTGTGTCTGTGTGTATGTATGTGTGTGCATGTGTGTGTATCTGTGTATGTATATGTGTTTGTGTATGTATGTGTATATGTATTTGTGTGTGTATGTGTATGGATGTGTGTATGTTTGTGTGTCTGTGTATGTATGTGTGTGTGTATGTATGTGTCTGTGTGTCTGTATGTGTATGTATGTATGTGTGTGTATGTGTATGTATGTGTGTGTATGTACACTTTCCCCCTCTCTCTGTCTGATTCCCCCCTTTTCTCTCTCCCCTCCCCCTCTCTCTGTTTCACTTCCCCCTCTCCCCCTCCTCTCTCTCGCTGTCTGATTTCCCCCTTCTCTTCCCCCCTCTTTCTCTCTGTGTCACTCCCCCTCTCTCTCCCTCCCCGTCTCTCTCTGTCTTACTCCCTCTCTCTCTTCCCCCCTCTCTCAGGCCTCCCCCTCTGTCTCTCTCATTCCCTCTCTGTCTCCCAATAAGGGGCGGGCGCAGTATCTGGCGCTGGCCATGCGCGGCAGGGCGGGAGGCAGGCCCGGAGATCGGCGATCCACCCTCCCGCCCCTGTCCCCGCGGTTGCAGCGGCCGCGCGTGAAGCAAGGTAAGCTTACCTTCTTTCAGGCGCGGCCGCTGGAACCGCGGGGGACACGGCGGAGAGCGGATCGGCGATCTCCGGGCCTGCCTCCCGCCCTGGCGCGCATGTCCAGCGTCGTACGCGGCCGCCCGCCTTTTGGCTGTGCTGGTGGCATCAGGCCCCTCGGGGGAAGTCCCGCCTTTCGGACTACACTTCCCAGAAGGCCCCGCATGGCCACTTCCGGTTTATGCAGAGGTTTCTGGGAAGTGTAGTGCGGCGCCCCAGAGCTGCTCTGGGACCGGGGACGTGCGGGCACGGGCGAGGATGGCGAGGAGGCGGTTATGGCGCCGCCGGTGTGGCTGCGAAGGTCCCGGTGAGTGGGGAGAGAGGGTGACGGACTGGGTTGGGGGGTTGGGGGGGGTCGGAGTGCGCCTGCGCGATTGCTCTCCCTCTCTCCAGCGCTCGCGGCCAGCGCAGAACGGGAGGCACTGGGCGGTTTGGGGGGCTGTTTTGGGGGGGTTGCAAGGTAGGGAGGTGGGTTTTTTTGTGCTATGTATGTACCTCGTGGTCTGGGGGAATGTGTTTCGTGGGATTTGTGTTTGTGGGGCGTATAGTTTGGCTGTGCATAACGGACAACCCACGACCACTCGATTTTTATATATATAGATTACCTCCCAGCCGTCTCATAATTCATAGGAGTCTCCCATAAGTCCAAAATTAGGATCCCAATGTAAATATAAACAGAAAAACAGCCAAAATGTTCAAATGAGGTCGAATACAGGCAGCGCGGCCTGGGCAAACTTGGGCCCTCCTCCCTCTAGGTGTTTTGGACTCCAACTCCCACAACTCCTCATAGCCTCAGGCCCTCAGGTCTAGACAGAAATAGAGCCGAAGAAAGGAAGGAGGGAGAGAAGAGGTCACAGAGGAGGAGGAGGAAAGCCCTTCATTCATTCCTTCACTTACACTTCCTTCACTGATTCTTTCTCCTTTCCCGCAAACGCGGGCGGAGAGACAAAGGGAGAGGGGAAGCACTCCCCTGCTTGCTCGATAGGGGGAGTGCTTTGCTTACAGGCTTCTGCGCAAGGGAGCTACTGGGCATGCGCGGAGGTTTTCACGCATGTGCAGTTGCTCCTGCACTCAACTTCAGCTCCGGAGCAACTGCGCCCGCACGAAAACCTCCGCGCATGCCCAGAAGCAGCGTCGGAGCGCACAAGGTCAGGGCCCAAAAGCAGGCAGCTGCGGCGCTGCCTGAGGAACATCGGCAGGGCCAGGATGG
The DNA here is from genome assembly GCA_030556195.1 of Anolis apletophallus. Lineage (NCBI taxonomy): Eukaryota > Metazoa > Chordata > Lepidosauria > Squamata > Anolidae > Anolis > Anolis apletophallus. The sequence goes on along the minus strand of JARBWK010000006.1, from coordinate 154,939,091 downwards.
CGCCCCATGCGGCCAGGATGGCGCCCCCTTCCCAGATGGCGCCCTATGCAGCCGCTTACTTGGCCTACCTGTAGGACCGCCCCTGACTGCTCTCCTCTCCTCTCCGCTGTGGCACTGCTTCTGGGCTTTTTGAATACCTGGGAGGGGAAATGATAATGGTGGCCAGCGTGGTCGTCCCCTGTGGCCCTCTCTGCAGAATGACCCTCAATTTATCCATAGGCCATATCAAAATCCATAATGTTCGGCTCAAAATCTGCCTTTGACTTATGCATGACGTTGACTTCTATGTTGAATATATAAGGTACTTCTTTGTTAGTCACACAGACAGCTTTTCTTAAAGAAAAGAAAACAAATCTATGGAGGATTAGTTTGTCAAAGGGCTGCTGTTCATGAAAGCTTAATGGTACCTCCATCTTTAGAGACAGTATACCGCTAAATAAAAGCACGAAAGGGCCGTTGCCTTCCTGCCCTGCCAATAAACTTTGTAGAAGCTTTCAGCTGGTCACAATAGAGAAAAATGAATGCGGGATTAGTTGCATCTTTCAAGAAATGCCAACTGTACAACAAAACAGAAGCCTACGTTTGCCAACAGAGTGTGTAATAGTGGATGCCCTTCTGCTGCCTGCTTAACATCTTGGGTGGCCTCTAGTTGCAGGCCATAATGTCCCTCGGAGGAGTGTGCTCATTGCCACCTCATGCTCACAGGGCTGGATTATGATGTAATGGACAAGGTTGCTAGATGATGATGATGATGATGGATTTTCCTGACTAGTCTGGCTGCTGTGTTTTGATCTAATTGAAGTATCCAAACTTGGTACATAGGTCTCTCTCGGCATTACTTCGCGAATGAAGATTCCTAGGAAGGACTCACCCCATGCTTTTTACAAGCGCATTGATGACTAAAAAGGCCAATCCGAGATAGGCAAGTCGGGTTGCAGAAAGCACAGCAGAAAGTCTCCTTGGGTGCGGTTGTTTCCAAGTTGCAGTTCTTTCTGCGTTGTCGTTTCTCTTCGAGACCCATTCGGCGTGTCTTCTCGAAAGAGGCCGCAGCATTGTGGACAGTGCGTCTCCATGCCTCCCGATGTGAGGCCAGGGTGGACCATTGTTGGTGATCAATCTGGCCGAGCCTGAGATGTTGTTTCAGGGAGTCCTTATATCTCTTTTTGGGGACGCCTCTCTTGCGCTGACCCGTGGCGAGTTCACCATAGAGTAGTATTTTTGGGAGGCGGTGGTCCTCCATCCTGGAGACCATGTGCCCTGCCCAGCGCAGCTGTGTTCTCAATAGCATGGCCTCAATGCTGGTGATCCCAGCTTGCTCAAGGATAGCAACATTAGTCAAATAGTCGGTCCAGTGTACATTTAGGATTGTGCAAAGACAGCGCTGATGAAAGCGTTCGAGGAGTCGTAGGAGCTGGCGATAGGTGAATAGACAGTACAATAGCTCTGTACACACTGATTTTGGTGCTTTGCCTTAGGTGCTTGTTGCTCCAGACTCTTTTGTGAAGCCTGCCGAACGCACTCTATGCCTTTGCTAATCTGTGATCTATCTCTTTGTCAATCTTGGCGTCTGAAGAGATGATGCTTCCCAGGTAGGTGAACTGCTGAACGGACTTAAGCACAGATTTCCCTATGCTGACGTGGGGATGATGGTGTTCTTCCTGTGGTGCGGGCTGGTAGAGGACTTCCCTTTTCTTCAGACTGACTTCCAGCCCAAACAGCTCTGCAGCTGCTGCAAAGCAGGATGTTAGGCGCTGCAGGGCTGCTTCTGAATGGGCGACAAGGGCAGCATCGTCAGCAAAAGTTTAGAGTCTTAGTGCGAGCCCTCAGACGGCTTAAGTTGAACAAGCTACCATCAGTACGATAGCGTGTGTGTGTGTGTGTATATATAGGAGGACCCATCATCGAAAGACTGCCATAGGCAGAGAAACCTTCCAAGGCAGAGACACCAAACTTGGCAACAAAAATAGGCCTCAGGCAAGGAAGGTTTTTAGCAAAGAATCTTTCCCCCCCAAAACCTAGAAGGCCCCCAAAACAATGATAAAAAAACCCTACATTTCCCAGCGTCCTACGCGGCCGCCAGCGAATCCCATTGGCCGACATTGGCCCACAAAAAATGTCGGTGCCGCTTCCCAGCGCAGGCCATGCCCCCTGCCATCCCCACAACCACTCCACCCCCTTCCCCCGGCCTGGCCCCCCCCTGCCATCCCCACAACCACTCCACCCCTTCCCCCGGCCTGGCCCCGCCCCCTGCCATCCCCACAACCACTCCACCCCCTTCCCCCGGCCTGGCCCCGCCCCCTGCCATTCCCACAACCACTCCACCCCCTTTCCCCGGCCTGGCCCCGCCCGCCCCTGCCATCCCCACAACCACTCCACCCCCTTCCCCCGGCCTGGCCCCGCCCCGCCCCCTGCCATCCCCACAACCACTCCACCCCCTTCCCCCGGCCTGGCCCTGCCCCGCCCCCTGCCATCCCCACAACCACTCCACCCCCTTCCCCTGGGCTGGCCCCGCCCCCTGCGCGCGACAATTTCTTAAAAATGACTGCTGCCAAAAAAAATCACCTCAGGACAGCCTCCCACACACCACAGCCAGTCGGACTGCCGAGGACACACAGTGCCTAAAGGACAGGCTCCTTCAGCCTCGCCCACACTGGCCAAACCAGTAAAACTGACCACTGGTAATCACCACAAACCACTGACCATGGTACGAGCAGCCACACAATCACAACAACAACAAAAAACCAACACACACTCCTCCAGACACTACAACTCTCACAGCCACACTCGAGAAACACAATCCAAAAGACCAAGCCAGCACAAAATACCACACAACGCCAATATGCAGAAGAAACACAACTATGTGCACAGAGCACATACATACCACTCACAGGACAAAAGACACCCACAACAAAAGACACCCACTTAACAAACACCACACCCACAACATGACAGCCACACAACTTGCGATGCCTACCTCTACAGACCCACAACACAATTCACACACAACACACACAACACATACATACCACTGCTAAACAGAAACCAGCATAGTACCACCAACTAACACACCCCACATCCACGCCATACATCCACACCACACTACCACTGTACGCTCACAACAACAAACGACACACTCAACACCACAAACTCTTCTCCAAGCACCATCCCACCCACACACCACCAATCCTCCACTTTACAAACACCACACCCACAACATGACAGCCACACAACTTGCGATGCCTACCTCTACAGACCCACAACACAACAGACACACAACACACACAACGCATACATACCACTGCTAAACAGAAACCTACACAGTACAACCAACTAACACAGGAGGACATAACAACTACCAGGAGGACATAACACTAATACAAATAGGGCACCAGGGACACAGTCACCACTGACAAACACATACCGCCAGAATAACACAAACTTGCAAAACCCACCAAAAAAACAATCCTGCAACACAAAATCCCACCCCAACCAAAATTCACAACAAACACCACTGGAAAAAGCAACACCCCCTCCACATCACAACCAGCACACAGCCAGACTGAGACAACTATGTCACCACAACACACACAAAATACACCCCACAAATACCTGACAACTTCCCCAACACAAAACCCAGGACTGCATTCACTACTCACCACCACACACACCTCCAAATACACACACGTCCCAGGCACAATACTCCAGCAATTCCTACCCACACAACACAACACAACTTCCTATCACAACCCATCCCCCCAACCTTACGGGACCCCGCACACACAACACCTACCACCACCACAAACAAAAACCAACTCCACCTATACTCCAACCACACAACACAACACTGCACTGATACTCTACAAACAAACACAAACACCCAAAATACCCCACCCACACAAGCATCAACCTCTACATCAACACAGCAGACGGAAAGACAAAAAACATTGTATATCCACAAGCTCTGCAGAACTCCAGCAACACCACACACCGACAACTCCACAGGACTTCAACATCCCACCCACCAGAACAACCCACGACGACACAGCCACGACCCCACCAAGACCGTAAGTAACATCAATTCCAACCCTTACATACTCAAGACTTTCTTGCATCTCCTAAATAGGGCACAGCAACGTGTGCCGGGTGCAGCTAGTATATATATATACCGTTATACGCTATCGGTACAGAGGTAGCCCAATGTAAAATGCATTACAGAGGTCCAACCTTGAGGTTACCAATGCATGCACCTCCATCTACCTGGGATGACATTTGGAGAGAAAGAACCAGGAGCACTCGCAAGCTGCAAACACAATCTTTCATGGGGGATGTAACCGCATCCAGAACTGGTTGACACTACCACTCCCAGGTTAGGACACTTGGTGGCAAATAGTTCTGTGTAGTCTGGTTTCAGTTTCAATTTGTTTTTCCTCATCCAGCCTATTACCTCATCCAGGCATATGTTCAGAGTATATATGAATCAGTATATAGGAATATATAAATCAGTACTGTAATAAGGGGTGCCTTGGGGGGGGGGGGGTGACCACACTAAGTGGGGGGTGATACCAAAGTAACTGTCTATACATTTTTTGCACAATATTTCAGCAAAAAATATTTTTTTAAAAAAATCTCTGTAGCTAGAGATAGCCACAAAAACACTTTTCATAAGCAAGTCTTACATGTCCTGAATCAATACACAGTACTTACAAAGCTAAAACTCTGTGCTAATTTACTTTCCAATTATATGCATGCATTTTGGTGAGAGCTGTCATCACTGCCCAGTTACAATGATGCTAGTTTTAACTACAGGTGGTCTGCGTTTTTAAAATTGTGTTATTTTACCTTTATATATTTTGATAATGGTTGTTTTTATAATTTTTATGTGCTATTGTTTTGTCTTGTAAGCCAACCCGAGTCCTTTTTTGGAGATGGTAGCAGGATATAAAGATTATTATTATTATCTAGTCCATGAGCTGATTTTTGCTGACGATGCTGCCCTTGTCGCCCATTCAGAAGCAGCTCTGCATCGCCTCACATCCTGCTTTGTAACAGCTGCAGAGCTGTTTCTTCGTTGTTGAGTATTTATGTCACAGCGGATAGGCAACAGAAATATAGAAGTTTAATTCCCCATCGGCCCAAAAACTCCAGTCTCTGTTCGAGTGAATAATGAAACTCTCATTCAATTCACAAGGTAAATATATAACTTTGTATTGAATTGTATTTAACAATAACTGGCAAAACATCGAAAAACAACAGCCATCACAGCTACCTTTCTAAACATCCTTTCCTCACAGATATTAAAAACCCAACTGTCACTTTGTAACTGACATTCCTCAAGGTTCCATTTAGCAGTCTTGAGACAGCGCCATCTGGTGTCAAACATGTCACACTGCAGGTCATCTCAAACTGCGAAAATATATCTTGTGCTGACTCATGAATTGCTATTCAAAATGCAATAATCTGACACTGTTTGGGCTGGAAGTCAGCCTGAAGAAAATGGAAGTCCTCTACCAGCCCGCACCACAGGAAGAACACCATCATCACCACGTCAGCATAGGCACATCTGTGCTTAAGTCCGTTCAGCATTTCACCTACTGGGAAGCATCATCTCTTCAGACGCCGAGATTGACAAAGAGATCACAGATTAGCAAAGGCATAGAGTGCATTTGGAAGGCTTCACAAGAGAGTCTTGCGCAACAAGCACCTGAGGCAAAGCACCAAAATCAGTGTGTACAGAGCTATCGTACTGTCTATTCGCCTCTATGGGTCTGAAACATGGGCCACCTATCGCCAACATCTACGACTCCTCGAACTCTTTCATGAGCGCTGTCTTCGCACAATCCTAAATATACACCGGACCGACTATGTGACGAGTGTTGCTGTCCTTGAGCAAGCAGGGATCACCAGCATTGAGGCCATGCTATTGAGAACACAGCAGTGCTGGGCAGGGCACGTCTCTAGGATGGAGGACCACTGTCTCCCACAGCTACTACTCTATGGTGAACCCACCACAGGTCAGCGCAAGAGAGGCGCCCCCAAAAAGAGATATAAGGATTCCGTGAAACAACACCTCAGACTCGGCCGGATTGATCACCAACAATGGTCCACCCTGGCCTCACATCGGGAGGCATGGAGACACACTATCCATAATGCTGTGGCCTCTTTCGAGAAGACACGCCGAATGGGTCTCGAAGAGAAACGACAACGCAGAAAGAACCGCAACTTGGAAAAAAATCACCCAAAGAGACTTTCTGTTGTGCTTTCTGGAACCGAACTTGCCTATCTCAGATAGACCTTTTTAGTCATCAACACGCTTGTAAAAAGTGTGGGATGAGTCCTTCCTAAGAATCTTCGTTCGCGAAGTAATACCGAAAGATGCTTCAAATCACTTCACTCACTACAAGCACACTCTGTTTTTTCCATTGCTGCTAGGTTACATATAACTACTGATATTGTCAAATAGTCTGGTACTTTAGCTTCAATATTGTGTCATAGTTTGGTAGGACAGAAGGTCCATGGGGATGACACCATGAATTACCACACTGGGTGCCTTTATGAACTATTGAAATAATATTCAGCGAGTATGTGGAGCACAGGCATTGCACTGAATAAATACAATTACAGTTAAAGGTTATTATTACTATTTGTGATCTATCAAATGCCATTCACCACCTGATCATTTATAGCAGGGCTGTCCAACTGGCGGCCCGGGGGCCGTAAAAGGCCCCCCAGCTCCTTCCCTACGGCCCCCTAAGCTTTTTAATAAAAAATAAAAATTGAAAAATACAATAAATAATGAAAATTGGAAAACAACCTACTTCCGGGTTTGGAGCAAGTATCGTGAGAATACGCAATCCACACGGGATTTCTCTGACAACGCGAGATCACGCTGGCGTTGACAGCGAAATCCCGTGTGGATTGCGTATTCTCGCGATACTCTTCGGCTACTCTACTACTGGATCGCTGAGGCCCACAGACGCGATTAGGACCTTCTTCGACTCAGTCGGTCGTCGCCTCTCTCGTCGTCTGGGTACTCCTGGATCCTGCGCGTTTGGAAAAGGTAGGCCGAAGCAGGGGGCTCCCTCCCCCCACCTCCCCTCATGTATTAAATATAAAATTAAATATATTTAAAGATGAAATAAGGGAAGATGGGATACATTAAAATAAGGGGAGAGGGGAGGATGGAATTAAATATATTTAATATTAAATAAAAATAAGGGGAGAGGGGAGGATGGAATTAAATATATTTAATATTAAATAAAAATAAGGGGAGAGGGGAGGATGGAATTAAATATATTTAATATTTAATATTAAATAAAAATAAGGGGAGAGGAGAGGATGGAATTAAATATATTTACTATTAAATAAAAATAAGGGGGCGGGGGCGGAGCCGGGGGAGAGGGCGGAGCCGGGGGGTGGGGAGGGGGCGGAGCCGGGAGCGGAGGCAGACCCTTAGGCCCCCCAGGTCATCAGTGACCGGAATTCAGGCCCCTGGGCCGGTAGAGGTTGACAGCCCTGATTTATAGCAAACAACAGCAGTGAGTAGACAACTTCTGGCATTAAACATCTTGTTTTCTGTGTACTAAAGCAGTGTTTCTCAACCAGTGTGCCGTGGCACACTAGTGTGCTGTGAGCGATCATCAGGTGTGCCGTGGGAAATTGGAACTTCCAATACCCTTTCTTCACTCTCCTGCCCACAGTGCTCTCTGGGTGTAGGTGAACTACAACTTCCAAACTCAAGGTCAATTCCCAAGCAAACCCTTTCAGTACTTTCTGTTGGTAATGAGAGTTCAATATGCCAAGTTTGGTTCAATTCCATTGTTGCAAGAGTTCAGGATGCTCTTTGATTGTGTGTTAACTATAAATCCCAGAAACTGTAACTCCCAACTGTCAAGGTCTATTTTCCCCAAACTCTATATGTGTTCACATTTGGGCATATTGAGTATTCATGCCAAGTTCGTTCCTGATCCAACATTGTTTCAGTCCACAATGCTCTCTGGATATAGGTGAACTACAACTCCAAAACCCAAGGTCAATGCCCACCAAACTCTTATAGTATTTTCTCTTGGTTATGGGAGTTCTGTGTGGGAAGTTTGTGTCTTTCTGCCATTCCTGCCAGGATATCTATGTTGTGTTCATCAAAACAGGTCCAGGGTTCACTCCGAGTGTATAAATACATTTAAAAACATATTAACTATATGTATTACTGTGTTAGAGTGTCATTTTGTGTCATTTTGGTTGGTGGTGTGTCCCAGGATTTTGTACATGTAAAAAATGTGCCGTGGCTCAAAAAAGGTTGGGAAACACTGTACTAAAGGATGTAATGAGAAAGAATGAACCACCATCTTCTGTCATTATCAGTCAATTTAGAAAACACTATGTCTTCTAATCTGGCTTTAGTAAAATCCTGAAGGATCTGTCCATCCATTTACTTATTAAGCTAAAGCTCCAAACAAGCTAAATGGACAGACACACTTTTGACAACCGTGCACCCTCTTCATTCCTTTTGAATTCCTAGCGCACTTCCTTCTTTTCTGAGATGAATTGTGTTTGTTCAAGATCTGCAACCTCTTGAAATGGGCTCTGACCCAAATACAAAGTGCAGAGCATGTCTGCCTGACCTTTCCACTGAGGCAATGTCTTATTTTTCTGTAATTTTCATTCAATCAGCTGCAAATGTTACCGAATATTTTAGGATAGCCTGGCCCATACGGGGCAGAGGCCCAGACGTACCCCTAAAGCGAGGAGTTCAGCAGAAACCTCAGGTGAGTTTTAAAAAGCAACCTAAAAATCCCTTCCCCAAATGATCTCACCAAAGAAGTCCGGAAGAATATGCCACTGAAGCTTTTATTCTTGTCAGCTAAGAAGGATGACCACTGCAGTTTCCTTGTTGCAAAGCATTCATAAAGTTACGTTGAAAACATATGCCATTTTTATACATTTTACAGAACTGTCAAATTCAAATCTTCCCGCCCCTGCATGCTGTAGGCTTCATGATGATTGGTTGGAACCTTGGAAGCCAGCTGTAGCGGGAACTAATCGTGAAACAGCGCCGCTTTTGCCCTGGCGAATGGGAAACGAGGGACAGGAATGTGTTCAAAACAAAGAGCAGCTGCACTTCCGGTCTGGCCAATGGCGGGTGGCTGCACTCGGTGAGATCTCTCCCCTGAGTGAGGCCCAAAGAGAAGGTTACCGGGGCACCTACTGCACCCACCCAAGCCCGAGAGGAAAGGCTTGAGGCTCAAGGTCCAGGGAATAGCCCTGTCGGCAGAATCAGAGCCCCTCAAGGGCTCCGAGGAAGCCGATAAGGAGCAGAAGAGGACCGGAGAGGTAACCTCCAGGCTAGATCCGGCTTGCCCAGGATCACTACACCCGCCGGCCAGGCCTTCACACTCACACTCACACATTGAAGGCAAGGCAAAGGAAAGAGAAGGGAAGACGGAGCGGCAGGAAGGGTAATCAAAGACTCACCGTGCGGTGGAGAACCGGCAGGGAAGAGAGCCCAGCTGAGAGGGAGGTGAGGACCTGCTACGGAGGTGGACGGAGGACGGAGAAAGCGGGGCGCCAAGACGGGAAAGGGAAAAAACCAGCTGAAGAGACGCGGAAGGGGCGTGGGGCCAGCGAGGTGAGGTGGGAGAGCGGAGGAGAAGGAGGAGGAGGTAGGGAGGCTTCTCTCTAATGGCGGCTGATTGAAGACCAGATAAGCTGTTGTTTCAAAGTAAACAATAAGCTGAAGAGGAAGAAGGGCGGGCAACAGGAAGTGACGTCCAGAAGGTGATTCATAGAGCTAGGAGAGCAAGAGAAAGACTAGAGTGATACATCCCAGAGCCCCAGAAATCCCAGAGCCCCAGAAATTTGGAACAGGAAGCGGCCACAGATAGCATCCAGGGAGAACCACAAGAAGGCTCTAGAGATATAGAAAACATAGACAACTCGCTGAAACCCCCCAAGAGAAGGGGAAAAAAAGTACCCAACGCGAGCAGGCGCCCCCACGGAGGAGGAGTGGATAGAGATAGAGAATCCTTACGAAGAGAAGGAAGGAGGAAGGAGGACAGTGAGCCAAACGAAAAACACCAAGTCAAATAAATAACCACGAGACGAAGGAGTGCGGAGAGTACAAGATCCAGACCCAGACCTAGAATAAGGAAAATAAAGGAATAAATGAGGAAAACGAGCAAGGAAGATTTTGCTCCCCTGACATCAATGGCGACCAGGGGGAAAGGAGAGAAGGACAAGAAAATGGAGGAGAAGAGAAGAGGGTCAGGAGCAGGTGAGTTTGGAATGAAAGAAATGCTAGCTGAATTCCAAGAAATCAGAAGATTCCTGAGGAGAGGAGAGGAAGAAAGAGAAAGAAATAAAGAAGAATTGAGGGAAGACCTGAAAGAAATGAAAGCAGACTTAAAAAAAGACATAAGAGACACAAAGAAAGAACTCCAGGAGACAAACCAGAGAATGAGAGATATGGCAGTCGAAATTAAAGACCTTAAGAGAGAAAACCAGGAGCTTAAGGAGAAACAAAAAAGAAACGACGACAGGATCAAAGATCTTGAAATGAAAAATCATGATTGGGAAAACAAACACCTACAGATGGACTACTCTCAAAAAGAGTATCAACTTCGTTTCCGGGGGTTGATGGAGGAAGAGAACCAAAATATTAAAGAACTGATTACAGGAATAACGAGCAAAATACTAAACAAACCCGAAGCAGTAATGGCAAATAAGATCGGCAGAGTCTACCGGATTAACTCCGCTTTTGCAAGGAAAAACAATATGCCCAGAGATGTCATCGTGAATTTCACGAGAAAGAGTATACGAGATGACATATTAAAATGGCAGGAGAAATCCAAAGGGGCATACATGGACAAAAGAATTGTCATTTTAAAAGAGCTACCTTCCGAGATCCTCGACAGGAGAAAAAAATATTTTTTTCTGACAGACATTCTGAAAGCAAATAACATAAGGTTCCGCTGGGAAAAGTTAGAGGGGGTGATGACGACTTTCAAAGGAAAGAAACACTGGCTGACGACCATAGAAAGAGCAAAAGACTTCTTAAGGAGATATGAGGAAGACTTAAGAGACAATACAAAAGAAGGGACACACAGACCAGGAGAACTAAATCAAAGACTTTCACCCAAATACCATCAAAAGGAAAACTCGCCTCAGGACAAAGGAGATATAGAGGATAAAGAGGATGATGAAGATGATGAGAATAAGGAGGGAGGAGGAGATGACCCAACCTCGGAGAAGGAAGATGACGAGGAGGAGGACACCCTGATAACCTAGACGCCCTGATACCCCAGAAAGCTCAAAAGAAAGAACTAAGTACAAAGAAAAAAAAAGAGGGGGGGGGGCAATTGTAGAGAGAAGGCATTATGCCCCTTAGATGTATATCTTGGAATGTGAATGGTTTAAACAATGGAGCTAAAAGGAAAAGAGTGTTTAATATGTTAAAGAGAAAGAAAGCAAATGTAGTGGCGATCCAGGAGACGCACATAAAGAAATCGGAAGAACACTACTTAAAAAGAGATGATATAGGAGAAGTATTTGCGGCATCGCTAGGGGAAAAAAAAGGGGGGGTGGCCATCTACGCGAATGCTGCGCTGAGTCCAAAAAAAATCTTAGAAGACAAGGAAGGGAGGTATATAGGGATTCAGATAAAGGTGGAAAATGAAACTATCCTGGTCTGCAATCTGTATGCCCCAAATGACTCAAAGCAGGCCTTCTTCAGCAATCTCGAGAGACTATTGGAAGGACTCGAGTATGACAATATCATAGTCCTAGGGGACTTCAATGGGGTGATTGATCCAAATTTAGACAAGAATCCAGCAAAATTAGGGAAAAAGGGACGAAATGGGAAATTACCAAAGAGTTTTTTTAGTCTAATAGAAAAATTAGAGATTAAAGACGCTTGGAGAGAGGCTCACCCCAGGGAAAAGGATTTTACCTTTTTCTCAGACCGTCACAATTCCTGGTCCAGGATAGATGCGATCTGGACTACAAAAGGTCTTGGTCCTAGAATCCAAAAGGTAAAAATATTGCCTAGATATGTGTCTGACCACTGCATGGTGTGGATGGAGTGTAATACACGAAGGTCCGAGTTTTGTTGGAAGTATCCAATTGAAATTGCTAGAGACGAAAGCACTGGATTCTATGAGAAAGAACATGACAGAGTTCTTCGAAATAAATAGTAGAGAGAATGAGAATACGAATTTAATCTGGAACACAGGGAAAGCGTATATGAGGGGATTGCTGATGAGACAACAATCAATCTGGAAAAAAAAGAGAATTAAGGAAACACAGGAAATTATGGAAAAAATAGAAAAAATAGAGAAAGATTTGAAAGCCCGGCCAGGAAGTAAAAGATTAAAAAATGAATTAGAACTATGGAAGAAACAGCTGGAAACAATAGAATTAAGAAAACTAGAGATAAATCTAAGATTTTTAAGACAAAAATATTTTGAATCGGCCAATAAGCCGGGCAAGCTATTGGCCTGGCAGTTAAAGGGGAAAAGGAAAAGGAATTTTATCGAGAAATTAAAAGTAGAGCAGAGGGAATATAATAAGGAGGAGGATATTAGAGAAATCATGGAGTCCTTTTTCTCAACCCTGTACGAAAAGGATAAAATAGATGTTGAGGAGGTAGTCAAATATATATGCGAGAAAAAAATAGATAAGATCTCAGAGGAAGAAAGGGAGGAACTCAACAGGAAGATAACAAGAGAAGAGATAGGAGAGGCTATAAAGACACTGAAGGGGGAAAGGCGGCAGGACCGGATGGTTTCCCGGCAGAATATTATAAAATGTTTCAGGAGGAATTACAACATACAATGGGAAAGCTATTTAACAAGATTCTTGAGGAAGGGACTGTGCCAGATTCGTGGAGGGAATCCAATATCGTCCTAATCGGTAAGGAAGGAAAAGACCAAACAAATCCCGCAAATTTCAGACCAATCTCCCTGCTAAATGCAGATTATAAAATTTTCACTCATATAATAGCAGAAAGGTTTAAAGGGTTCTTGAATAAATGGATAAAAGAAGACCAAAATGGGTTTCTCCCCAAAAGGCAATTGTCGACAAATGTACGGACCATAATAGATTTGATGGAATATTATGATAAAAATATTGACAGGGAGATTGCGATGATCTTTGTAGATGCTGAAAAAGCGTTCGATAAGATAAACTGGGATTATTTAAAATGGTTGTTAAAGGAAATCGACGTTGGCTCCGCCTTCACGAATCTGATACAGGCAATCTACTCGGAGCAAGCAGGCAAGCTGATAGTTAATCAGAGAAAATCAAAAAAAAAAAATATCCAAAAAGGTGTAAGACAGGGCTGCCCCCTCTCCCCCTTACTCTTTATTTTCATACTAGAAACTCTATTGGAGGAGATAAGAAAAGATGTAAACCTCAAAGGTGCAAAGATAAAGAAGAACCAAATAAAAGTACTCGCCTTGAGACGATCTTGCATTAATTGTAGAAAATCCGAAGGACCACATCATGCAGTGGATAGGCAAAATAGAAGAGTTTGGGGCAGTAGCAGTTCAAGATAAATAAGGAAAAACACAAATCTTAGTAAAAAATATGACGGAAGAGACTAAACAAGACCTGGAAAGAAGGACAGGCATGAGAATAACAAATAAGGTAAAATACCTTGGGGTGACCCTGACCCCCAGAAACTCAAAACTCTATAAAATAATTATGGAATGAAGTGGGAGGAAATAAACAGAGAATTAAATAATTGGTCTAAACTAAATCTGTCTTTCTTGGGGAGGGTGGCATCAGTGAAAATGATGGTGCTGCCCAAAATAAATTTCTTATTTGCAACACTACCCATAATTAAGAAAGATACGCAATTTAATTTATGGGACAAGAACCTATCCAAATTTATATGGGGTGGGAAAAAACCAAGAGTAAAGTGGAAAGTGCTACAACAAACAAAGAAGAGAGGAGGTACAGCCCTACCAAACCTAAAGATATATTTTGAGGCTAATTGTTTAAATTGGATTGGGGAGTGGTGCAGGCTCAAGAATGACAGACTATTAGACCTGGAAGGGTTCGACCTAAAATTTGGTTTCCACGGATATTTACACTATAACAAAATAAAGGCAGATGCCAACTTTAACAACCATTGTATCAGAAAGACCCTCCTCAAAACATGGACTAAATACAAACTAGGTTTTGGACCAAAAACCCCAATGTGGATCTCACCAACAGAGGCATTCAGACTACGGCAGCTGGACAGCAGGAAATGGTTGACATATAATGAGACGATAAGATGGAATGGTAACAACTATGTCCTGAAAGATAAGTCGCAATTGAAGGGGGAGGAGGGACTAGATTGGTTCTCCTATCTTCAACTTAAAGAAAAATTTAAAGAAGATGAAAGGAAAGGTTTTGGGGAGGAAAAAAACGAGATAGAGGAGATAATGTTTGATAATAAACAGAAAAAGTGGGAAGACTCTACAAGGTATTGATAAAGCGGCATACCGAGAATAAGGGGGAGGAGAGCTATAAAAAACAATGGACGAGAAATTTGGGATTTAAGATAAAAGAAGAAACCTGGAGATATATCTGGATAAATAGTGTCAATGTTTCCTGCTGTCATAGTTACAAAGAAAACTGGATGAAAATGATATATAGGTGGTACCTGACCCCAAATAAATTAGCCAAAATTTATAGAAACTCCAGCCCAGATTGCTGGAATTGCAAAGCAAAAAATGCCGGCACTTACTTCCACCTGTGGTGGCTTTGCCCCAAGGCGGATAGATTCTGGAAGAAGGTCCACCTTGAACTGAAAAAATTGCTGAAGAAGGACCTGCCGAGACCCCCAGAAGGGTTACTACTGGGACTAGTAGATCCGGGGTGGGATGGCAAAGATAAAAGAATTCTGAACCTGACCATCACGGCGGCCAGGATGGTTTATGCGAGGTATTGGAAGTCCCAGGAAGAACCCACTCTGGAGGAATGGCTCCTCAAGGTAGTCGAGGTGGTTCAGATGGAAGCCTTGACCGAGGTATTAAGAGAGGATAGAGAGGGGAAAAAAGAGAATAGAAACAACAAATGGGATTGGTCGGGATTAATAGAGTACTTTAGAAAGGAAAAGAATATAGAACTCAGAGTAAAGGGTGGGTAGAATAAAAAGGACGGATAAGGACTGATGGGACATAAACAAAATACCAAGTTAGGAAGTAAAGTAAAGTTAGGAAACTCTGATATACCCTCTGTAGTAAAGGTGGAGACAAGATAAATATGCTCTCTTCCACACATAGACTGGGCCGGCAAAGATCCTAACTACCTCAGAGATAAGAAAGGAGGAACTGACCGGGAAGTCGCGAAGCAAGGAAAAAGATGTACGGTCCCCAGTGGAAACAACACTGGGAGACGAATACACACTATCTACGTATGTAATTCTACTTACTTTTTTATATTGTGAAACTCTAAATAAAGATGCTTTTAAAAAAAAAACAAAGAGCAGCTGGAGTTTTCTTGATTAGATCGTGTCCATATGTTAATGAACATCCGAGGCTTTGACCTTTCGGGCCAAAGCAAGTTCTTTGTTCTTGGTGAAAAACAGGAATTTGTCCTTAACGACCCTTCCTTGTTGAAAAAGGGTCATATGTAGATTTCCCATGAGAGTTTTCAGTCTTCTGGATGATAAACAAATGAAATAACTGTAGCCATGTGTTGGTTTCCGAGGCCAACAGTGATAGCTGGTTATGAAATATGAAATATAATTATGCCATAGGTTCTATAAACGTGGGACAAGACTAAACTCAGAGGGTCCAGCGTTTATGAAACAAAAGGAGTCTTTCAAAAATGGGAAGAAGGGAAAGAAGAACTTCTCCAAAACCAGAAAGAGTCCTCTGTCATGCAAATTGTTTCAATGATTGGATTAAAGCAGTGTTTCCCAACCAGTGTGCCGTGGCACACTAGTGTGCCGTGAGCGATCATCAGGTGTGCCGTGGGAAATTGGAACCTCCAATACCCTTTCTTCCCCCTCCTGCCAAACACTTGTTCTTCTCCACTCGGGCTCCCTTCTCCCCAGCCTCTCTCTGCTCGCTTTGCCTCACTTTGCTCACGCTGCCACTTCTGCGGAAGGGGGGAGGGAGGAAGACGTGACCCGTGCAGGAGCTACTGCGCAGACTCGCCCCATGTCTTCCTCCCTCCCCTCCACAGTGCTCTCTGGATATAGGTGAACTACAACTCCAAAACTCAAGGTCAATGCCCACCAAACTCTTAAGGTATTTTCTCATGGTTATGGTAGTTCTGTGTGGGAAGTTTGATCCCATTCCATCATTGGTGGAGTTCAGAATGCGGGTGAACTATAATTCCCAGCTGTTGAGCAAGACCTTCGTGTGTGTCTTTCTGCCATTCCTATGTTGTGTTCATCAAAACAGGCCCAGGTTTCACACTGAGTGTATAAATACATTTAAAAACATATTAACTATATGTATTACTGTGTTAGAGTGTCATTTTGTGTCATTTTGGTTGGTGGTGTGCCCCAGGATTTTGTCAATGTAAAAAATGTGCCGCGGCTCAAAAAAGGTTGAAAAAGACTGGATTAAAGGGTGCAGCACGGAATGTGGTTTCATCCTGGTCTCAAAACAACAGCTGGGTCTTTCACAAACATGTAGCATTTCTTCATATTTTTAAATATATATGAGAAAGGAAAAAAAACATGCAGGAAAATGGTTACATGGAAAGGGAGGGTTTCAGGGAAATACCACTACCAATATCTCCTAATTATAAAGTCCATGTGATCTTGAAAAACATCAAATCCATATGCTTTGGGGAAAGTCCATCTGTGCCAGACCAGATGTGCAGGAACGTTGGAACTCCCTGCTGCAGGTCAAACCAATTAGGATGTAGGTGGGCTCTTTCTGGGGCTCGCCTTCACAAAGACCCATATATAGAAATGGAGAGTATACAGTGTGTGTGAGTGGGGAGGGGGGCAATTGGGGGATTACTGTCAGAAGAACTGAAATGCCTTTTGAAGCAACGTAAGTGCATTGCATTGACTAGATCAGGGGTTTCAAAGTAAGGCTTGTGGGCCCGATGCAGCCCTCCAAGGTCATTTATGTCAGATTATTGCATTTTGAATAGCAATTCATGAGTCAGCACAAGATATATTTTCACAGTTTGAGATGACCTGCAGTGTGACATGTTTGACACCAGATGGTGCTGTCTCAAGACTGCTAAATGGAACCTTGAGGAATTTCCGTTACAAAGTGACAGTTGGGATTTGTCAGTTGGGATTTAATATCTGTGAGGAAAGGATGTTTAGAAAGGTAGCTGTGATGGCTGTTGTTTTTCGATGTTTAGCCAGTTATTGTTAAATACAATTCAATACAAAGTTATATATTTACCTTTTGAATTGAATGAGAGTTTCATTATTCACATGAACAGAGACTGGAGTTTTTGGGCCGATGAGGAATTAAACTTCTATATTTCTGTTGCCTATCCGCTGTGACATAAATACTCGACGCCAAAGAATTTACCCAGCCCCCACCCTAAACTTTAGACTTAGAATCACCCTAAGTCTGAAATGACCCGAAGCTCCACAACAAAAACAATCCTAATTAATTTGATTATCTCATCAGTCAAAAGCAGGCCCAGACTTCCCATTGAAATACTGGTGAGTTTATGTTGGTTAAAATTGTTCTTCATTTCAAATATTGCATTGTTCTTTCATGTTATTTTTATTTTTATTTTATTTTTGAATTTTTTTTATTGAGTAAAATACAACAATAACAACAACCATACATAATGTATGGTTCTTTCATGTTATTTTCATTGCACCGCAAATAAGATTGATTGATAACTGCCAAATAGAGGGGGGAAACGTGACGGAAGTGATAAACTTTGTATTTCTAAGCACAAAAATTACTATAGACACAGACTGCAGACAGGAAATCAGAAGACGTTTACTTCTTGGGAGGGGAGCTGTGACCAATCTCGATAGAATAGTAAAGAGTAGAGACATCACACTGGCAACGAAGATCGACATAGTTAAAGCAATGGTATTTCCCATAGTAACCTCACATAGGATGTGAGAGCTGCACCATAAGGGTATGCTGAGCGAACAAAGTGATGAGAAAATGTCAGGATGGATTGGAAGAAGATAAATATTACCGGTTAAATTATTTCACCAAAAACAATGAATTTTTACAATATTGTGAGGATTTTTTTTGCTTTTGCTTTTGCTTTCCATGTTGACTGGATTGACTAATTTCTTCCCCAAATAAGATTACTCCAACTAAATGTGTACAATACGCAGAACGATCGTGCCATCATTGACCTGGTCTTTAAAAGTCAGGTAATTACATTTTTCTGCTTTTGTGCTCACACGCTACTCTCTCTTTTGTGATGGATCATGGTGCTGAAATGATGGCACTCTCCCCGGGGACCACCCAGAGTCAAGAGAAGGAATGCTTTCACACAGCTGACAGCTTCTGGGTTAGTCTTTTATTTTTCGTGTTCTTTTCAGTCTGTCATTCACAAAACAATAGATTCCTGTATTGGTGGCGAAGTTCAGTTTTCTGCTTATTCATGGTGATGACAAAAAACCATACACCAAGACTAGAGGAGGAGCATTTCTCCAAGACATACATGAATGGGATGAGATTAGCTCGCTACTAATTTGTTCTCCGAAGCTAGACCACAGCTGTACTCTTCAGAATGACGAACAAAGGCCAAACTTCAGCAAACATAGAGATCCTTCGTGAAAGTTCTGCACTTGACAAGGCTGATGAATCAGGACAGCCAGAAGACATAAACATTAAGCAGCATTGCTGTCTCTGGCACTTTTCTCAGCCTCTAATGCAGTGTTTTTCAACCTTTTTCGAGCCGCGGCACATTTTTTACATTTACAAAATCCTGGGGCACACCACCAACCAAAATTACACAAAATGACACTCTAACACAGTAATACATATAGTTAATATGTTTTTAAATGTATTTATACACTCACTTAGTGTGAAACCTGGGCCTGTTTTGTCTTTTATGTTTTCTTTTGTCCACCACTCATATTATTTATTTATTTATTTATTAACTTCGATTTAGTATACCGCTCACTCCGGAGCTCAGAGCGGTTTACAAAGAAGCAAAAACACCGAGAAATAAAACAATTAAGCAGTTAAAAACATATTACACATCACAACAGATTAAAACATATTAAGAGCACAACCCTCAGCAAAGGCTGGGGGGACGGGATAAAAAACCTGGGGGGAACCATAGGCGGCAAGCGGGCAATGTGGTTGAATTAAGAGCCGAATGCCTTCCTAAAAAGCCAAGTCTTCAAGGCCTTGCGAAAGGGCAGGAGAGCGCGGATGGCGCGGATCTCCTCCGGGAGGCCATTCCAGAGACTTGGGGCGGCTACAGAGAATGCCCTCCGCCGTGTAGTGGCTAGTCGGCAGGTTCCGAGGGGAGGCACCACAAGGAGGTTGAGCTCCTCGGAGCGTAGTGATCTCGCAGGCATATAGGGGGTAAGTCGCTCCCTCAAGTACACTGGCCCCAAACCATAGATGGCCTTGAAAGTGAAGACTAACACCTTGAAGAGGACCCGAATTCAATCGAAGCCAGTGCAGCTCGCGCAAGAGTGGAGTCGCTCGGTCAGATCTTGCAGCACCCAGGAGGAGGCGAGCTGCGGCGTGCTGCACCAGCTTAAGCTTCCGGATCATCGACAAGGGAAGGCCAATGTAGAGCGCATTACAGTAATCAAGCCTCGAGATGACCGTGGCTTGGATCACCGTAGCCAGGTCGCGTTGGGAGAGGTAGGGAGCCAGGCGTTTAGCCAACCGGAGATGGAAGAATGCTGTCCTGCAGGTGCAGCCGATCTGCTCCTCCATGGACAGGTGGGCGTCCAGTCGGACCCCTAGACTTTTTACCGATGGCTGGGGGCAGAGGGCCACCCCATCGAAAGTTGGCAACTGGGTCGCTACCCCCCCCCCCCCCGGGCGGCCCAGCCACAAGATCTCCGTCTTCGCCGGGTTCACCTTCAACTTACTGGCTCGCAGCCATCCAGTGACGGCTTCAAGGCAAAGATGGAAATTATCGGGTACAGAGACTGCCCCGGGTCCAACCTCAGAATGAGCTGGGTATCATCAGCGTACTGATGACACTCCAGCCCAAAACTCAGCACCAGTTGGGCGAGTGGTCGCATATAGCTGCTGAATACTAGCGGGAGAGGATAGCCCCCTGAGGCACCCCGCAGTTCAGCGGGGAGCCTCCGGAGACCACCCCCCCCCCCACTTCACACGCTGTTGGCGGCGTTGGAGGAAGGAGGACAGCCAGTTGAGGGCTGTCCCCCTCACCCCCGCCACCGCCTGGCGGTGTATCAAAAGTTGGTAATCGACGGTATCAAACGCTGCCGTGAGATCCAATAACACGAGCAGCGCCGATCCACCTCGGTCCAAATGGCAGCGGAGTAGATCTGTGATGGAGACCAAGACAGTCTCCGTCCCATGGCCTGAACGGAAGCCGGACTGGAAGGGGTCTAGCCAGGTTGCGTCATCCAAGAAGGTCTGCAGCTGGTCCATTGCTGCCCTCTCAATCACCTTGCCCAGGTACGGAAGATTCGACACTGGGCGGTAATTGGAGGGAGCCGCGGGGTCTAATCCGGGCTTCTTCAGCAATGGACTGACCACCGCCTCTTTTAGCTCCTCTGGAAAAGCCCCTTGCTCAAGGGAGCAGTTGACTATCTTCAACAGAGGGCCTCGTAACCCCTCCACGCAAGCTCGAATCAGCGTGGAGGGCACGGGTCGAGGGAGCAGGTGGTCGGCTTAAGGGCTGCGACAATCTTGTCAACATCCTCTGCATCCAGTGGTCGAAACCGGTCGAAGGTGTACCCGGCGGAGGGCCACGGGGTCTCCAGCTCCTGGACTGTATCAAGTGTGGAGAGAAGGTCCCGGCGGAGCAACGCAATCTTGTCTGCGAAGTGATTCTGGAAAGCCTCAGCAGAGAGGGTCGAATTGTCATTGTTTGGGATGGTAGGGACCATCGTCAGCTGCCGAATTATCCTGAACAATTGAGCTGGACGTGAATCCGCAGACGCTATCAAGGAGGCATAGTAAACTTTTTTCGCCTCCTTGACAGCATGCTCATAAGCATCCATATTAGGGCCTTCATCTGTGTCATAATTTTGTCCAGGGCCCTGTTCGGCATTTGCATTTTCCCTTCTCAAAAACTTCTCCATCACTGTCACTCGCTTGTCTTGCTGTGATCCCAAATTGCCACTGTCACTTGACACGCAGCTGCAGCACTAACTCTAACTTTGTTTACTTAGCCGCGTCTGGCAAATCCAAGATGGCGCAACCATAGCACTCTCGCGTCACTTCTTAGGTGACGCGGGAGTGCTATGGTTCCATTTCTTAAAGGGACAGATGCCTTATATATGAATGAAGTTCGAAAATAATTTCCCATGGCACACCTGATGATCTCTCATGGCACACTAGTGTTCCGTGGCACACTGGTTGAAAATCACTGCTCTAATCAGGGCCGTAGCCAGGATTTTGATTCGGGGCTGAGTTTGATTCGGGGCTGAGACTGGGTGGAAGACGGTCTACCCTAGCAAACCTTTTGTATTGTTATCCCAATAACCCCATTAATGTGGGATATAATGAGCATGGTGATCAGATCATGATATGAATAAACATAACAGTTTAAATAATGTACCAGTAAGGCCTTTTCGCGGACCACCCTGAGAATTTCGGGGCTGAAGCCCCTTAGCCCCCCTGGCTTCATGCCTGGCTCTAATGCATTGAATTGTCCCTTGCAAAGACTGAAAAGGTACCTCATATCTTCCAACTGTCCCAATTTGGCACAGGTGATCCTCTTTCATCTGCATTTTAAAAATAGTCTCAGTTTCTTCATTGTTTTCCCCCTTTGAACTTTGCACCAGTGGAAGTAACCAAGAATAAAGTGTTGTCAAAGTCTTTCATGGCCAGAATCACTGGCTTGCTGTGAGTTTTCCGGGCTGTATGGCCATGATCCAGAAGCATTATCTCCTGATGTTTCACCCACTTGTGACAGGCATTCTTGGAGGTTGGGAGGTCTGTTGGAAACTCGGCAAGTGGGGTTTATATATCTGTGGAATGCCCAGGGTGGGAAAATAACTCTTGTCTGCTTGAGGCAAGTGTGAATGTTGCAATTGATCACCTTGGTTAGCACTGAATAGCCTTCATGGCTGCATCCTGTCTGAGGGAATCCTTTGTTTGTGTGGCGCCCCCACGGGGCTGTTTTTACATCTGTATTTTGTATTTGGTTGCCTTCACCTGCAAAGCCTTTGTTCTATTGTCCAGCCATGTGGGCTTGATGGGAGGAGTTGTGTTTTGGCTCCATACCTGACGTTACCGCCCTTAACTCCTCCTCTTCCAGAGGTCACCTGGGAGGCAGGACTTCCTCTCTGGCCTCATTCCAGAGATCACATGGACACAGCAAGGTGAAATCTAAGCCATCTGGGACAAAGCATCTTAGGTCACTGCTACTAAGCCAACCTACGCTTTCAGCCATAATTTACAGGGACAAAGGAAGGTCAGCCTTCGCGCATAGCCTGTAGATTTTGAGGATCCAGAGAACTTCGCGAGTCAAAGGAACCATTGAAGGCAACAGGAACCTGGAATCTAAGAAAGACACCATCACTCTGCAAACAAAGAGGCAAGTGATACGGTAGCTTCCCTTTTTCAAGGACTTCCCTTTGCAACCAAGTAAGCATTTTGGGCCACCAGCATTTTTACTGGTTGTTATTCAATAAATCTTGTTTGGTTCACTATTTTGAGTCTAGCACTCATTATTAAAGATATTCCAGGTCTCCCTGTATGTGGGACGGCTTGTCTCTACCTTCAGGGCCATAGCTTGCAACGTCCATTCTTTTAAAGCCCATTTTTAGGCCCTGAAGGCAGAAGAGTTGGGATGTGATTAGCTGGCCCTGATTGTTTCTTGTCTAGAATTCCCCTGTTTTTGAGTGTTTTTCTTTATTTACTGTCTGATTTTAGAGGTTTTTTAAATACTGGTAGCCAGATGTTGTGCATCTTCATGGTTTCCTCCTTTCTGCTGAAATTGTCCACATGCTTGTGGATATCAAAGGCTTCTCTGTGTAGTGTGAGGATGCCTGCCCTAGATGTGGGTGAAACATTTGTAGAGAATGCTTCTGGAACATGGCCATACAGCCCGGAAAACTCACAGCAGCCCAATAAGAAAGTGTTTTTTTGCGATCACTTAGCTTGTGGGAAGAAGAAGGAAAAGAAGAAAGGAATCTTGCTTTTTCCAGGAGATTCCCAGAAAAGCAAGCTTTTGCAGCTTCTCCTGTTTGTGTGTTCCTTCCCAATCATAATATTTACTTCCCATGGCCCGGTTTTCAACATTGCGAAATGTTATGCTACTTTTCAGAGTCATTATTTACAGCTATAGTTTCAAAGTCTGGGTGAGCTCCTGCTGTTAGCCCCAGATCCTGCCAACCTAGAGGTTCGAAAACATGCAAATGTGAGTAGATCAATAGGTACCGCCTCAGTGGGAAGGCAAACAGGCTCTCCAAGCCAACATGCTGGCCACACGACCAGGAGGTGTCTACGGACAATTCAGGCTGCTTGACTTGGAAATTGAGATGAACACCTCCCCTGAGCCGGAGTTGAGTACCTCTTCCAGAAGACCGAGATGAAAGGGGAAGCCTTTGCCTTTGTTTGTTTGTGAAATCTGTCTCATTGTATCAAGGCATTTAATGTTTCCCTGTGTGTGTGTGTGTGTGTGTGTCTGTCTCTATATATATATATATATATATATATATATATATATATATATATATATGCTGTAATCCGTGCCAAATTCCCTAGGGGAGATAGGGCAGAATATAAATAAAGTGTTGTTGTTGTTATTACTATTATAGTATGTCGCCAACATGAAACATTTTAAATAGTTAAATTGTGGAATGCTTCTGTTTCAATATATATGTGTGGCATTTTGTCACTATGCCCAGACATTTTTGATAAACAAAGAACCTGAAAGGCGATCTTTGACGGCAGCAAGACAATCTAATGAGTAAATCATAGGTTTTTATCTTTTGACAAGAAAGTATGACAAAGACTTTGGTGGCAAAAGTAGCTAGAAGAAAATATGTGTTCATGTGTGAGTGGCAGGACGGGAGAGAATTCCAGGTTTTACTTGAATCAACTCACTGTCACTTTCTTGTCCAAAAATGTTTATGCACCTGATAATCACACAGAGTTATAGTAATGACAAGCTGCACAAGACTTATTTTTAAAAATCACATCCTGCATTTCCCCTCCATCTTCTTCTGTAGTAACTACAAAAAAATAACAAACATACATTAAGACTGCCTGCTGGGGAAAAGTGCCAAGATTTCTCCTTACACATTTACGCTTCAGTTCTACTCATATATCTTGTGCTTTTTGATTAATTTAGTGCTTTATTTGCCGACTTAGTTTTCAGTCTATCAGATAGGTTCAGAGACAATAGCAGGGAGATGTTGAATAAAGGAGAAAGACAGCTGAAAATATATATAAAATGCTGGTCCATTCCAGGTGGAAACAGAAGTTGAAATTGGTTTGGCAGTTTATATTCTACAGCAGGGGTGCTCACACTTTTTCAGCCTGGGAGCTACTGATTAAAAAACCAAGTCCCAAAGATCACCTGCCCAGAAATGTAAAATTTATAACTATTTTCTTATTTATTTATTTATATTTATTATTCATTTTTATGTACCGCTCCTTCCAGCAGGCTTGGGGCAGTTTACATAAAATGAAGTTATAAAACATCACATTTCAATTTAATAACAATATAAAACAGAGCATAAAAATACATCCAACCACCCCATTTCTCCCACACTGCCATATTACCACACATATTATCAGCCAGAAAATACTCAGCAAGGTAAACAAAGGGACATGCAAAAATACATCCAACCACCCCATTTCTCCCACATTTCCATATTCCCCAACATATATTTCTCAAGGAACAAAGCAAGCAGAGAGGCTTTGGAGCTAAAAGGCCATTTTTAAACATTAAAAATAAACAAAGAGACATGCCACAGAACAATCAAGCACCCACCCCCAAGTAAAAAGACCGACCTTTGAGATGCGGTAAGAAAATGACCCCAAAGCGTCCTTCTTCTCCTCCGTCATTGCTCCTATTTCCACGCCGCCAGCATGCGTGCCGCCTCCAAGAGCTCACGAGAAGTCCGTCCGAGGCAGAATGGGCGCTTCTCGCGCATGCGCCGGGCCAGCCATGCATCGCGTCATCCAGGCCCGCCCCCTTTGGTCTCCTACGACTCTGAGTGGCTGGAGAAGGACGGAGGGAGGAAGAGGAATCCAAAACAGGGGGCCCATTCTGCCTCTTGGACTCTGGAGCTTTTGGAGGCGGCACGCGAGCAGGGAGCGGGGAGGAGCAACGACGGAAGACTTCTTTGCAGAGTGCAGGGGCGCGTGAAGAGGACAAACTGCAAAAAACCTGGTCAGGGGCCTCAAGATCACCAGGATGAGGCCCAAAGATCACCCTGGTGATCCCGATCACCATTCTGAGAACCCCTGTTCTACAGAGACAAAAGAGGGATTGCTTTTTGATAGGGTTGCAAGGTGTCAAAGTGATGGTTGAAGCCTCAGGCCCCTTCTAGGCTGCCCTATAGTCCAGGATCTGATTCCAGATTATCTCATTTAAATTGAGTCTTCACTACCAGATAATCTGGGATAAGCAGATAGTCTAGGATCAGATCCTGGGATATAGGGGCAGTGTGGAAGGGGCCTCAGGAAATTGCGGAAGGAAGGGCCCTCAGATAACCCACTTCAAAGCAGATATTGTGGGGTTTCCTGCCTTGATATTCTGGGATATAGGGGTTTAAGCAAATGTGCTTAGCATTACAGCCTAGTACAGCCTTTAGTGCAGTGTTTTCCAACCAGTGTGCCGCGGCACACTAGTGTGCCGTGAGCGATCATCAGGTGTGCCGTGGGAAATTGGAACCTCCAATACCCTTTCTTCCCCCTCCTGCCGAACACTTTTTCTTCTCCACTCGGGCTCCCTTCTTCCCAGCCTGGCTCTGCTCGCTTTGCTCGCTTTGCTCTGGGGAGAGTCTGCGCAGTAGCGCCCGCACGGGTCATGTGTTCCTCCCGCCCCCTCCCTTCCTGAACACACTCACGCTGTCCCCTCGGATCAAAATGGTGGCAGAAGCGGCAGTGTAGAAGAAAAAGTAAGTGTTGGGCAGGAGGGGGAAGAAAGGGCGCAAAGGGGAAGGGGGAGGAAGAGGTCTCTGTCGAAAGCTGGCATAGGCAAACTTGGACCTTCCGGGTGTTTTGGACTCCAACTCCCACCATTCCTAGCAGCCTCAGGCCCTTTTCCTTCCCCACCTCAGCCACTTAAGCAGGAAAGGGCCTCAGGCTGTTAGGAATGGTGGGAGTTGAAGTCCAAAGCATCCAGAGGGCTGAAGTTTTCCCATGCCTGTTTTAGGGACCTTAAAGTGGTGAGCCTCCTTCCAATATTGTGATTCTGGATAGAAAACAAACAACAACGTAACATAACATTGTTTGAGTCCACAGTGCTCTCTGGGTGTAGTTGAACTACAACTTCCAAACTCAAGGTCAATTGCCAAGCAAACCCTTTCAGTACTTCCTGTTGGTAATGAGAGTTCAATATGCCAAGTTTGGTTCAATTCCATTGTTGCAAGAGTTCAGGATGCTGTTTGATTGTGTGTTAACTATCAATCCCAGAAACTGTAACTCCCAAATGTCAAGGTCTATTTTCCCCAAACTCCATCTGTGTTCACATTTGGGCATATTGAGTATTCACGCCAAGTTTGGTCCTGATCCAACATTGTTTGAGTCCACAGTGCTCTCTGGATATAGGTGAACTACAACTCCAAAACACAAGTATTTTCTATTGGTTGTGGGTGTTCTGTGTGGGAAGTTTGTGTCTTTCTGCCATTCCTGCCAGGATTTCTATGTTGTGTTCATCGAAACAGGCCCAGGTTTCACACTGAGTGAAACCTGGGCCTGTTTTGTAAATGTAAAAAATGTGCCGTGGCTCAAAAAAGGTTGAAAAACACTGCTTTAGTGCAGTGTTTCCCAACCAGTGTGCCGGGGCACACTAGTGTGTCGTGAGCGATCATCAGGTGTGCCGTGGGAAATTGGAACCTCCAGGGGGGGGGGGGAGTCTAGTGTGTTGAAGTATAAAAACCCTAAGAAACCTACCTCAATAAAGGCACAAAACTACAACCCCCCCCTCCCCACTCGTTGTCTACTTGGTCTCTCCATGCATTGGGAAGGCCCACCTCCCTTTCCCCAAGTAGAGACCTCCTCTTGCCTCCTGGGGTTCTGTGTGGGAAGTTTGGCCCAGTTCTATCATTGGTGGGGTTCAGAATGCACTTTGATTGTAGGGGAACTATAAATCCCAGCAACTACAACTCCCAAATGTCAAGGCCTCCCCTGAACTCCATCTGCGTTCATATTTGGGCATATTGAGTATTCATGCCAAGTTTGTTTGAGTCCACAGTGCTCTCTGGATATAGGTGAACTACAACTCCAAAACTCAAGGTCAATGCCTACCAAACTCTTATAGTATTTTCTCTTGGTTATGGGAGTTCTGTGAGGGAATTTCTGTCTTTCTGCCATTCCTGCCAGGATAGCTATGTTGTGTTCATCGAAACAGGCCCAGGTTTCACACTGAGTGTATAAATACATTTAAAAGCATATTAACTCTATGTATGACTGTGTTAGAGTGTCATTTTGTGTCATTTTGGTTGGTGGTGTGCCCCAGGATTTTGAAAATGTAAAAAATGTGCTCAAAAAAGGTTGGGAAACACTGCTTTAGTGAATATCCATCCTTATTATTATTATGTAAACTGCTCTGCTTTTACTTTAGTCATCCACAGTGCATTGAGCGCCCTCTGCAGGCCATAGTCGGGAATGGAAGCAATTCCCCTTTCTTTCCCTTTGTTTTTCCCCTTATGTAATCTGTGATGCATTTCTTTCCATACATTGTAACCTTTAGGGGTGTGACTGTACATTCAATATATGTGCTCTGCCTGCTAACTTTAATGTGTTCCCTTGCTCAAGGGCTGTGACTGTGGGGAGTTTTGTGTGAGGGGCACTTGAGCTCCCATTTGGGCTGAAGGTGCCAACATGGCGCCTGGCCCATCCCTCCCTTCAGGATTCTACAGTTGGTCTCCCCGCCTCAAACAAGGGGAGGGGCTTGGCGCTGTGGACGCATGCGCAGACGGCTTCTAGACGGCTTCTCCCTCTGTAAGTTGCCATGTCATTGATACCTGGAGGGGGCTGCGTTTTCAGCCCCCTCCCTCCATTTTAGAAATGGAACGTGCCGGGTGGAGAGTGATGGGCCTGGGAACGGGACTTCGGACGAGTCCATTGACGGAAATAGGGGGGAAGGGAGAAAGCGTGCTTCACTGGGCTGGTCTCATTTCTGAGGGAGGAATGGGAGCAGCCCAGTCAAAGGGAGGGCTGCACTTGTGTACCCAGAAGGATGCTGGGTTATTTCTGCGTTGAATTGGATTATATGCCAGTGTAGACACATATCTGTCAGTGTAGGCACAGTTCAAAGCAGATAATGTGGATTTATCTACTTTGGTAATCTGGATTGTATGGCAGGGTAGCTCCAGCCTGAGGCCCCTTCCACACAGGTGTACAAAATCCACATTGAACCGGATTATATGGCAGTGTGGACTCAGATAATCCAGTTCAAAGCAGATATTGTGGATTATCTGCCTCAGGAGCCATTCTCTACATGCGACCCCTTGGTAAATTGGTGCAGAGTTTTGGTCTGGAGTGTCATCAGTACGTTGATGACACCCAGCTAGTGCTGAGGATGGACGGCCGGCCGGACTCTGTACCCGATTGTTTCCAGCACTGCCTCGAAGCTGTGACTGGTTGGTTATGTGCCAGTCGGTTGAGAGTGAACCCCTCGAAGACGGAGATCCTTTGGCTGGGTCACTCGGGCAGGCGTAAGCTCCGGCTGCGTGCTCTGGGCGGCGAGGCACCACGCCCATCGTCCCTAGTAAAGTGCTTAGGGGTCCAGCTGGACCCACTGCTGACAATGGAGGCTCAGGTCTCCACTGTCAGCAGATCTGCCTTTTACCACCTGCGGCAAGCGAGGCGGATGGCGCCCTACCTCTCCGGTAATGACCTAGCCACGGTAATCCAGGCAACGGTCATCTCGAGACTTGACTACTGTAACGCCCTGTACATTGGTCTTCCTTTGTCGGTTATCCGGAAGCTCAAACTGGTGCAGAACGCTGCAGCGAGACTCGTGGCCAGAGTACCCGCCAGGGCTCATATCACTCCAACCTTGCAGCGTCTGCATTGGCTACCAATCGAGCACCGGGTCATCTTCAAAGTGTTGGTGTTGACCTTTAAGGCCTTGCATTGTAGCAGCAAATTAGGAGTCCCAGAACTCCGGGTGGCAAACCTTCTTACCAAAGGCGACGTGGACGCGCGGGCACAGGAACGAGAGAACGGACAATTGACTGTTTCAAAGTGAAGTCAAGTTTATTCAAAATTAGGACACCAGCTGGTGGGGTTCACCCACAGAGCAAGCTGCTCCGGGCAAATCCTGAAATACATTCTAAGAGCAGTCATTATATACCCCTCATGGCGGCAGATCTTGGCCCGCCCTTCTTTATGACCCCCCATTGGCCAGTGTCACAGAACATATTTCATTATCCAATTAAACACAATACTTTCATTAGCATCATATCATTATCAGCTTTCATTCGTTTAGCATTATGGCGCAGCAAGAAATTCATTTTCCCATAGAACAGTATCAGTAGCTCTGGTCAGCCTGTACCCAAATCGCAACATTCGCTGCTGCCTCTTCCCTGCCAGCAAAGGAGGGGGCAGACCCTTCTGCGCCTGCGTAGTTCTTATCCTATTAGCATTGAGGTAAACAAACCCATGCCTTGTACTGCTCTGGCCAATCAAGGCTTTTGTTATCATTGAAGACACATGATGTACTTTGGCAAATCATTGCATACGCTTGGCGTACCAATCAGGGCACAGCATTTACGGCAAGCATGCTAGCTTCATTTCTGGCACAGAAAGCCAGCTACTCTATAGCTCTTGCTTGTGCATCACTCTCCTCTGACTGTACTCCTGCTCAAAGTACCAACTCTGCTATATTTCACTCTTTTTTTCTTGTAAGTAACGCAGCATGAAGTTACTTACATTACCTTCGTGGACCCCTCACTAGGTAGCCCAATTAACTCTCCAATCACGTTTTGTCACAACTTGCATAGTTTTGATCACATTTGTTGATTCTTTCACTGTTGGTCTGGGGCCGGTGTACTTAAGGGACCGTCTCCCATGTGTTCCCCAGAGATCCCTCCGTTCAGAAGACCTCAACCTCTTACAAATCCCACCCTTACGGACTGTCCGTCTGTCGTCAACTAGACAGAGAACCTTCTCTGTGGGGGCACCATGTCTGTGGAATAGCTTACCACCTGAAGTGCGTTCAGTCAGTGAGCTGACTGCCTTCTGGAAAGCTTGTAAAACTGCTTTGTTCCGGCAAGCATTTAGTCCATAAATATCCGGGAAAGGTGGAATTGTCCTATATGAAATTGCCTTCACAATTCCTCTGTGTTTATGCTCTGATGTGATACCGTTCTATTTTAATGTTTTTATGTCTTTTGTTGTAATTCGATATACTGTAAACCATCCTGAGCCAGCTGGAAAGGACAGTATACAAATCGAAATAATAAATAAATAAATAAATAGATATTATATTCTCAGTGATATTTCCACCAGGGTGCCACTGTGCCTGGAACAATCCCTGGGTAAAATGCAAAAGGAAAATGCTGTTTCCTACAACAAAACTATGGGGCAAAGCACATGAAACGTCTGGAAGACGGAACAATACCGTAATCATACTATTATTATTATTATTATAAAATAATAATATATTAACATATTAACACATCATTAATATTAACGCATTAATATATCAAGAAATATTGATATATTATTAATATTAATATCATAATTATTATAGTATATATAGACATTATAATATAACATTATATTATTATTATAAAATTATTATAAAAACCACTAAAATAAAGAAAATGAAATTCAAGAAGACAAGGTGCCCCAGAGCATGAGCAGAGCAGCAGACGATCGGATGCTGCAGGCCTCCGCCTGCTCCCACCCCCAGCCAACAGCCGTTCCGTCAGGGCGTTGCCTCAGTCGTTCTCCGGGTTGCCAGGACGAACAGTCGCTGCAGGTCACTGACTGCTCCCGCTGCAGGCCCGGATCGCGTCCCGGGATGGCGGGCACTCCAAAGCCGCCACTCCTCTGATCGTTCTCCGGAGCAGGGGCTGTCTGCCAACACAGGCCGCACTGCTGCGAAATGGTGGTGGCGCTCAGCCCGATGGGATGACGGCAGCGGCAGCCCTTCCTCTTGTGGAAATGTCCCGCCCCGACGCCCTTCTCCCCAGGAGCCGAAGGATCCGCAGGTCGGTGAGAATCGGCCGGCGGGCCACATGCCACCCGTGGGCCGCAAGATGCCCAAGTCTGCTCTAACCTCTGCAGGAGTCTACCATATACCATGCAGCTGTGGACAAGTCTACAGAGCGACCACCAAACGCAGCATTGCCCAGACACGAATCAAGGAACATGAAAGGCACTGCAGACTAACGCAACCAGAGCCATAGCAGAGCACCTGATGAACCAACCTGGACACAGCATAGTATTTGAGAACACAGAAATACTGGACAACTCTAACAACCACCATGTCAGATTGGAAAGAGAAGCAATTGAAATCCACAAGCATATGGACAATTTCAACAGAAAGGAGGAAGCCATGAAAGTGAACAAAATCTGGCTACCCGTATTGTCCCCCAGGCAGTAACCAGCCAGGCTTTGAAGATGCAAGGCCATTAAATGCTAATCAAGGTAGCCAACTGTAACATTCAAGCAGACAAGAGTTCTTTCTCCCACCCTGGACATCCCACAGATATATAAATCTCACTTTCCTAGTTTCCAATAGACTTCTCAACCTCTGAGGATGCCTGCCATAGATGTGGGCAAAACGTCAGGAGAGAATGCTTCTGGAACAAGGCCATACAGCCTGGAAAACACATTAACCCGAAGCCTGGATAGTGATGCATTTTTACTTCTGGTGAGAGTGTATCATTATCCAGGGTGTCCAGAAGATGTACTACGTCACAAGACACTATATTGTGTTTATATTGTGTTGATGTTTTGATTTTTGTATTATTGTAATTTGTTGTTTGGGCTTGGCCTCATGCGAGCCGCCCCGAGTACCCAGTGGGGAGATGGTGGCGGGGTATAAATAAAGTTTTTTATTATTATTATTTATCCTATCTGCTGTAACTCTGATGGCCTCCCGTTTCTGATTACGTTTCTAGATCTCTGGCCCTGAATATGTCCCTGGAAACGACGCCTGCTCCCGAGGGGGAGACCGCCCCGCTCTCGGCAGCAATGAGGGCGAAGATTGAGAGGAATCGGCAGCGGGCGCTGATGCTGAGGCAGGCAAGGCTGGCTACCAGGCCCTACCCTTCAGCTGGGGAAGGTGGGCTTTTCTCTCTGGTGTAGTCCAGGGCAGTGTTTCCCAACCTTTTTTGAGCCGTGGCACTTTTAACATTTAAAAATTCCAGGGGCACCCCACCAACCGAAAATGACACACTAACACAGTAATACATATAGTTAATTGACCTTGAGTTTTGGAGTTCTAGTTCACCTACATCCACAGATCACTGTGGACTCAAACAATGATGGATCTGGACCAAACTTGGCAAGCGGGCCCCTCAGGCAGTAGAGCAGGCCGAGGGCCGCCACCAAGCCCAGGCTCCAGTCCAGGGTCCCACTGTCAGCCTCAGACGCTTCCATTGCCACAGGTAGCGGCTCACGGGCGAAAGGGGCGGCGGGGGAGAGGGAGAAGGTGGCAATTCCCGTCCCTGGCACCGCTCTCCGCCATGACTCCGGCCCCTCGCTCGCTGAGGTCGCACAGAGGAGCATGAGCAATGGACAGGCTTCAGCCCCGCCCACTGAAGCCCATCCACTGCTCATGCTCCTCCGCGCGGCCTCAGCGAGTGAGGGGCCAGAGTCATGGTTGAGAGCGGCGCTGGGGACAGGGACCGCTCTCCGCCATGACTCCGGCCCCTCGCTCGCTGAGGCTACGCAGAGGAGGAGGAGCATGAGCGGTGGACGGGCTACAGCCCAGCCCGCTGAAGCCCATCCACTGCTCATGCTCCTCCGCGCGGCCTCAGCCCCGCCCACTGAAGCCCGCCCACCGCTCATGCTCCTCTGTGCGGCCTCAGCAAGCGAGGGGCCAGAGTCATGGCGGAGAGCAGGGATGGGGGCCGTTCTCCACCATGACTCATTCAGGCATGAGCAACCTTCTGTCGCTGGAAAGGGGGCAGGGCCTAAGTGACGTCACCCTTCCCTCCTCCCTCTCTCGATTGGAGGCTGGCTGGGGAAACAGCCGAAGGAGGCGGCACCCCGACCCCTTCTCCTGTTTTTACCTTCGCCGCCGCTCAGCCCTTCCTCATCCTCCCCCAAGCAGCAGGGGTTTGGCAGGAGGGGGAGAAAGGGGTGTGTGATGAGGTGGGTATTTATATGTTAATCACGTTTGTTTGTGTATTTGGAAGGGACATTCTTTAAGAGCTGCAGAGAGTGAGCCGTGGAATGTTCGCAGCAGCAAGCTGTAAGCAGAGGCTGTTGCCATGACGACAGAGGCCACTCTGGCTTTAGAATGTTCAGTTTGAATTTGACAGTTGGAGAATGTCAGTTGGCCAGCAGCTGTGACCAGAGTTAGTTAGGGATTGACAGCTGCTGGAGCTGCAAGCTGTCGGTAGGAGCTGCAGTGTGCAGTTCAGTTCTGTGTGTGGGTTGAGGGAAACCCAAGTGTGTGGGACAGAGTTTAGTCCCAGGGTTGAGAGTAACCCAGTATTAAGTAGTTACTTGTGTGTAACTGTGTAAGGGGAATTTAAAACCCCAAGTGTTATATTGTTAAAACCTTGAAGTTTGTACCTCTTCGGAGATCTTAGAAACCACCTAAGCTTTGAGCCCATTTGTGTAAAATAAACTGTTATACACTTTCAACAAAAACATCTGTGGAAGTCGTTTATTCACAAAGACCCTCACATCTAGTGGTCAAGCATTGACAAATTGTGGCAGCAAGTTAATTAATAATTAAAAAAGGAAAACATTGAGTATTGGAGTCAGTGGTCAGTCGTCCACAGTGAATCCAGTACTAGGCTTGGAACATCGTTACATTTGGTGGCAGAGGTGGGATTGCCTGCCCTGCCACAGTACGACACGGTTCACTCAGTTTGGTGTGCGAATAAACGAAGATCGACGCTAGCTTTAGGCGGCGTTTACGATACTTCGCCACAGGGGGGGAAGACGTTTTCGTGGCACACCAGCTGATCCGTCACGGAACAGTTGTGTGCCGCGTCTCACCAGTTGGGAAACACTGGTCCAGGGGTGGCAGGACAGGTGGAAGGAGGTCCAGGGAGTTTGTGACGGCTCTTGCGCATAGGCAAATGCAGGAAGGAGTAGCGGACACCGTGGACCAGTTGGATTTTTCTACACTGGTACCCTTTATGAAACCTCCATAGCTGTAAACAGTTGTGCATACAGCTTTTTAATATGTTTTGGAATGGAAAAAAGGACAGATTTGAGGATGATGTGGAAAAAAGACAAATGGAAATGGAAAAAAGACAAATTTTAGGATTATTGGCGATGCAGTAATCCTTAAAATTTGTCATTTGCATTCCAGACCACAACGGGGCATTTTCTTTCTCCCCTCTGTGTATTTGACATGATGGGATACCTTATCCCAATTGGAGTAGCCTTTGCTGTTTTGCAGCATCCTTGGGGGCTGCCAATAGCTTCTGGGCTGGCTTCCCGTGGCTGAAATGCCTGAGTCGATCCTTCATGTAGGAAGTCCACATTCACTTAGTACAGTGGTTCTCAACCTTCCTAATGCGGTGACCCCTTAATACAGTTCCTCATGTTGTGGTGACCCCCAACTCTAAAATTATTTTCATTGCTACTTCATAACTAAATTTTGCCACTGGTATGAAAAGTAATGTAAATATCTGATCTGCCAGATATATTTTCACTCACTGGACCAAATTTGGCACAAATACCCGCTGTGCCCACATTTGAATATTGGGGGGGGGGGGGTGTTGATTATGCTCTTTGGGAGTTGTAGTTGCTGGGATTTATAGTTCACCTACAATCAAAGAGTGTTCTGAACTTCACCAATGATGGAATTGAACCAAATTTGGCACACAGAACTCCCATGACCAACAGAAAATGCTGGAAGGGTTTGGCGGGCATTGACCTTGAGTTTTGGAGTTATAGTTCTCCTAAATCCTGAGAGCACTGTGAACTCAAACAATGATGGATTTAGACCAAACTTGGCAATGTGCTCAAATATGGTACAGTTCGGAAAAAGAGACTTGGTATTTGGGAGTTGTAGTTGCTGGGATTTATAGTTCACCTACAATCAAAGAGCATTCTGAACCCCACCAATGATAAAATTGGGCCAAATTTCTCACACAGAACCCCCATGAACAACAGAAAATACTGTCTTTTCTGATGGTCTTTGGTGACCCCTCTGACATCCCCTCGCGACCCCTCCCAGGGGTCCCGACCCCCAGGTTGAGAAACACTGACTAAGTAAATCTCAAAGGGCAAAACCTCAGCTTAGCTCAGTTAGCTTACGCTTCTCAGTAGGATTGTCGACTCTTTGAAAAGATACTAACATGAGTTGATGTAGGGCAGGCATCCTCAACCTGCGGCCCTTCATTTGTTTAGGCCTCCAACTCCTGGAAGCCCTTGCCAGCGTGTTCAATGGCCAGGAATTCTAGGAGTCGGAGAAGCCAACAGCTGGAGCCACAGTTGAAGGATGCCTGATGTAACATATCGAACGTACTGGGCAATCTTGGACTGGTCGCTCTCTCCCAGAATGGTCTACTTCACAAGGTTGTCAAAATAAAATAGGGAAGAATAGAACCATTTTATTACTTTGAGTTTGGTTGCCGGGGGGACACAAGACAAAAATGAGGCAGATAAATAAATTTATCTGGATTGGAAATTCTACTTTTGAAATGCATTTCCTTTTTGGTATTGAATTTGTGTTGATATTAGATTTACTGGAGTCCCCGGTGGCACAGTGGGTTAAACCAGGGCAGTCCAACTTCTGCCAGCTCAGGGGCCGGACTTCTAGTGAGTGATCACCTGGGGGGCTACCTGGCCACGCCCCCAGCCACGCCCCCAGCCATGCGGCTACGCCCCCTCTCCCTTTGGGAGAGAGGGAGGCGCTGCGGGGACCCCCTCCCTTCCAAGGCATCACGGCAGCCGCGGAATCCGGCCATTTCGCCCGCTTCCGCAGCTGCCGTGACGCTTTGTGAGAGAGGGAGGCGCCACAGGGGACCCCCTCCCTTCCAAGGCATCACGGCAGCCGCGGAAGCCGGCCATTTCGCCGGCTTCCGCGGCTGGCGTAACGCTTTGGGAGAGAGGGAGGAGCCACTGGGAGCTCCCCATGGCTCCGCCCTCCCTCCCAAAGCGTCACGCCAGCGTCAGAAGCAGGAGAAACCGCGCGCATGCGCACTGTTTTTTTTAAAAAAAATTGGGGAATTTTTTTGGGGAATTTTTTTTTGGATTTTTTTTTTATGGAGGAGAGGAGGGCCGCGGGCAAGGGGCTCGGGGGCCATGTACGGGCCGCCTGTTGGACAGCCTTGGGTTAAACCACTGAGCTGCTGAACTTTATTTTATTTTTTATTTTATTTATTCGGACTTAATTAGTCAGCACTCCTGTATGGCTCGAGGCGACTTACATAAGCAGAACAATAATACAACAAGCGTATAAAACATTAAAACATTAAAATCACAACATTAAAACAAGAGTTCTAAAATGGATACAGCGTTAAGAGGGCCTATAGTTGTTGATAGAGTCACCAAATTAAGATCCAAAGGCCTGTTGGAACAACAGAGCCTTACAGCCCTTCCTGAAAGCCAGAAGACTCAGAAGCGCACCAATTTCAACAGGGAGCACATTCCAAAGAGTCGGGGCAATAACAGAAAAGGCCCTCCTCCGCGTGGCAGCCAAGCAGTAGGGCTTGTGGCTTGGAACCGTCAGGAGGCTCTGGGTCTCTGAACGCAGGGGTCTGGAGGGACAATATGGGATGAGGCGGTCCCTGAGGTACACTGGCCCCAGACCATGCAAGACCTTATATGTCAATACCAACACTTTGAAGGTGATCCGGCATTCCACTGGGAGCCAATGCAGTTCGCGGAGGATGGGCGTAATGTGGCAGCTCGATGGAACACCTGCCAGCAGCCGAGCCGCCGCGTTCTGCACCAGCTTCAACTTCTGGATCACCGACAGAGGAAGGCCAATGTAAAGAGCGTTACAGTAGTCCAGCTTCGAGATGACCGTGGCTTGGATCACTGTGGCCAGGTGGCGTCGAGACAGATAGGGGACCAGCTTCCTCGCCTGACGCAGATGAAAAAACGCTACTCTACTGACAATGGAGATATGTGTCTCCATTGACATTTGAGAGTCGAGTGTAACACCGAGACTCTTTACCGATGACGACGGACATAGCGTCGCGCCAGCCAGGGTTGGAAGCTGAACCTCCCCAGCACCCGGGCGACCAAGCCACAGGATCTCCATCTTAGCTGGATTCACCTTCAACCTACTGGCTCGCAGCCATCCATCAACGGCTTCAAGGCAGTGATGGAAATTATCGGGTACGGATTTGGGTCGGCCCTCCATCCCCAGAATGAGCTGGGTGTCATCAGCGTACTGGTGACATTCCAGCCCAAAGCTACGTACCAATTGAGCAAGTGGTCGCACATAGATGTTAAACAACAGAGGAGAGAGGATTGCTCCCTGAGGGTCCCCACAAAAGAGGGGGTTCAAATCCAGGGAATGGGGTGAACTCCCGTCATTAGCCCCAGCTTCTGTCAACCTAGCAGTTTGAAAACATGCAAATGTGAGTAGATCAATAGGTACCGTCCGTGCTGGCAGGAAGGTAACGGTGCTTCATGCAGTCACGCTGGCCACATGACCTCGGAGGCATCTATGGACAATGCCGGCTCTTCGTCTTAGAAATGGAGATTAGCACCACCCCCCAGAGTCAGACACGACTAGACCTAATGTCAAGGGGAAACCTTTAGCTTTACTTATTAGATTTACCATTTATCTATATATATAAAGGAAGAGTCATCATGGAAAGACCGTCCCAAACAGAGAAACCTTACAACGCAGAAACACCAAACTTGCCAACAGAAATAGGCCTCAAGCAAGGTACGTTTGTAGCAAAGAAACTCCCCGAAACCTAAAAGGCCCCCAAAACAAGTAAAAACTACATTTCCCAGCATCCTCCGGGGCTGCCAACGACTCTCCCAGCCTCTACATTCTGACAACATGATTGGCTGCCAATAAGGGCAGATTTGCATAACTCCTGTACTGGCCAGCCAACATGAACATTCCGACCCATAATAAACTGTCAGAGGAGGATAAGGCAAAGGGCTGAGGCACAAACACAAACACCCAATTCACTTCCCACAGACTTTCTCGCATCTCCTAAATAGGGCACAGCAACGCGTGCCGGGTACAGCTAGTTTAATATGTTTGGTTAAACTGCTTCATGAATTTGGAGGACCTCAGTTTATGTTTCTTTTACAACCCTGTATTTAAAACATTTCCTTTTCCTTCCTCTTAGGCAGTTCTCGAGTGAAGGCCCCTCCAAAGGTAATAGATACAGGGGGAGGATTCTTTCTTGAAGAGGAGGAAGAAGAGGAGGCCACAGTGAAGAAAATAGTTCATCTTCCAGGTAAATTCTGAATAAATGATTGTGATTGGAAACTTTTAGCGAATAAAGAGAACTGAGTAAAAGCAACAATTCTTTTTTTTTTTTTGCTATTTACCTGCTGGTTTGGTATATGCATTAGCTTGGAGTGTCTTCCTGGATCAAAATAGGTGTTTGAGATTATGTTAAGTGACACTGGTGGCCATTATACTCACAACTAAATGTGAGTATATACGTACATACTATGAGAAAAGGATTTCCCCGTGCCCAGCTGTGCCCTCGGCAGGGACCTTTACCTGCATGCAGGCATGTAGCCGGGGGGCTAAGGGGGCTTCAGCCCCGCAATTCTCAGGGTGGTCAGCGAGAAGGCCTTACTGGTACATTATTTAAACTGTTATGTTTATTCATATCATGATCTGATCACCATGCTCATTATATCCCACCTTCATGGGGTTATTGCTAAAGGTTTGCTAGGGTAGACCCTCTTCCACCCAGTCTCAGCCCCCCGACCAAACTCAGCCTACTCCCTGCCTGCATGGCTTCCGCCCTGCCTTCCTTTGTTTGGGGAAGCTCTCCTCCCACACTCTTCCCTCCTCCCCTGCCGTTGCACCGGTTTCTGCGGGGGCCCACCCTGCATCCGGTCTCTCTGTTTTAGGCCGTCGCCTGCGGCCCGGCTCCTGGCTTTTGGCCGTCTTTTCTCTCTGTTAGGAGGGAGGGCTCATGGGGGGGCTGCGCCTGCTCCCTCCCCACCTTTCTCGCTGCTGGCCCTGGCTTGGCTCGCCACGTGGCATTCCCTCAGCCCGCTCCGGGTCTCCTTTCCGGAGCTTCCGGTCAGGCGGGTGAAGATTTTGACCTGCCGTCCACACGGGCCCGGCCTGCCCCAGTCCTCCCCACCTCCCTCGCTTTGGGTTTCAGGCCTGGCGGGGCCCGCCACACGGCATTTTCCACTGCCCAGGGCCGCTTTCCGGTAACTCCTTGTGCGGGGCAGGGCCCTGCATCCAGCTTTTTCATTTGGGTGTTTTTGCTCTTGTTGGGGCCTGCCGCGCCTGCGAGCCAGATGCAATCATCAAAAGAGCCACACCTGGCTCGCGAGCCATAGGTTCCTGACCCCTGGTATAGTTGATACAGGGTAAGTGAATGCAGCCTCGGCTCTTGTTTTGTCCGCTGTTACTTCATATTTTTCCACATGTGCCACTTGAGGATTTGGAAGGCATTGTACGTGTACTGGACTCAGGCCTTTCCTGGCTCACAAAAGGCAGCAGAGGTGGATTGACTGATTGCATAAAGTAGTGAATGCTCAAAAGAGGCTAACCCACCATCTACTGGAGAGTTATTGGGACAGTAGGTAAGCAATGGGAAATCAGCGTCCTTTGACATTGGAAGCAGAGTAGAATACAAAATAAGAGGTGTTTGCTTTGTTCGCAGCCTGGGAGTGATCCTGGACTCATCGCTGAGCCTGGAAGCCCAGGTCTCGGTGGTGGCCACGGGAGCTTTTGCACAGTTAAGACTCGTGCGCCAGCTGCGCCCGTACCTTGGGAAGTCTGATCTGGCTACGGTCGTCCACGCTCTGGTCACATCCCAAATAGATTACTGCAACGCACTCTATGTAGGGGTTCCTTTGAAGACAGTTCGGAAATTGCAACTAGTCCAACGAGCGGCGGCCAGATTACTAACTGGAGCTACGTACAGGGAGCATACAATCAAAGAGCACTCTGAACCCCACCAATGACAGAATTGGGCCAAACTTCCCACACAGAACCACCATGAACAACAAAAATACTATGTTTTCTGATAGTAATTGGCGACCCCTCTGACATCCCCTTAATGTGGGATATAATGAACATGGTGATCGACCCCGAGGGTCCTTTTTCGACCACCAGGTTGAGAAAATCACTGCTCTATACGGTTCTGGCCCAGCTTACTTGTCACTGATACGCATCAGCCAGCCGCTACGTCCCACCTCGTAATTTAAGATCATCCGGGAGGCCCTGCTCTCGCTCCCGCCAACTTCTCAAACGCAGTTGGTGGGGACGAGAGAGAGGGCCTTCGCGGTGGTGGCTCCCCGCCTGTGGAATGCGCTTCCAAGCGACATACCATCCCTCTTAGCATTCAGGAAAAAAGTGAAATCTTGGCTATGGGACCAGGCGTTTGCACATTAGCACAATGCAGCACTTTGGATGGATTGTAATGGCAAGTTGATGGATATGGCTCAATGCTCCTGTTATGGACGGAACACTGTTTTTAACTTAAGTGAATGTGTATGATGTGCTAATGTTAATTGTATTTTAATGTATTTTAATGCTCAATGTTTTTGGTTTTATATTGTATTTATACTGTGTTTCGGCATGGAATTGTTGCCTTTGTTAGGCCGCTCTGAGTCCCCCTTCGGGGGTTGAGAAGAGCGGGGTAGAAATGTTGGAAATAAATAAATTGTTATTTGCAGACAATTAAACCATCACATTGGCCGATACTCCGAAGTTGAAGGTCATATCTTTCCCGTTTCCATTTCTACCTCATCATTCATATATTAACTCGAATATTTGTGTCAGCTTAAAAGCCCTTGTTTTTGTGTCCCTAGGGCCTGTATTAGAATTTGATTACCTCGTTTGTGAAGAGTGTGGTAAAGAATTCATGGACTCCTACCTCATGAACCACTTTGATCTCGCAACATGTGATAATTGCAGGTACATCAAATAATTAATAGGAAAAAGTACTTAAGAACAGGTTTCTTTTTAAAATAAATGTGTTATGTGGCCGGTCCTTCATATTTGACAGTTTAACTTTTTTGGATTTACTGGTACTTTTTTGTGGATTTAGCGAAATATATAATCTCTAGGAATCTCTAGGTCAGTGTTTTTCAACCTTTTTTGAGCCGCAGCACATTTTTTACATTTGCAAAATCCTGGGGCACACCACCAACCAAAATGACACAAAATGACACTCTAACACAGTAATACGTATAGTTAATATGTTTTTAAATCTATTTATACACTCAGTGTGAAACCTGGGCCTGTTTCGATGAACACAACATAGGTATCCTGGCAGGAATGGCAGAAACACACAAACTTCCCACACAGAACTCCCATAACCAAGAGAAAATGATATAAGAGTTTGGTGGGCATTGACCTTGAGTTTTGGAGTTGTAGTTCACCTATATCCAGAGAGCACTGTGGACTCAAACAATGTTGGATCAGGGCCAAACTTGGCATGAATACTCAATATGCCCAAATGTGAACACAGATGGAGCTTGGGGAAAATAGATGTGTGTAATATATAGTAAATATAGTAAATAAATAAATAATGTAGATTAGATTCTATGTTTCTCAACCTTTTTTGAGCCGTGGCACACTTTTTACATTTACAAAATCCTGGGGCACACCACCAACCAAAATGACACAAAATGACACTCTAACACAGCAATACATTTAGTTAATATGTTTTTAAATGTATTTATACACTCAGTGTGAAACCTGGGCCTGTTTCGATGAACAAAACATGCATATGACTTCCTCTCACATACTTATACATGGCTATCATGTCTTCTCTCAGCCTTCTCTTCTTCAGGCTAAACATGCCCAGCTCTTCAAGCCTCTCCTCAGAGGGCTTGTTCTCCAGACTCTTGTGAAATTTCCTGAGTGAAACTTGCTTCCACATAACTATGGATGTCATGAAGCTGTTATAAACAGTTCCTGGGGGAGGGGGGGGGACTCTTGTAAAATCCAGTAAAATAGTAAAAAAACCAAAAACATTTCCAAGCGGAGAGGCTCAATTTGTTTCTTGGAAACCTGTGAATGCTTCAGCCTCCCGGTACTCCCAGGTTCGCTCACTGCCCAATTCACTGACGTGGAGCTTCCAGTTTTGGCTGTTCTCGTGAGAAATCCAAGCCAATTTCCCACGGCACACCTGATGATCGCTCACGTCACACTAGTGTGCCGCGGCACACCGGTTGGGAAACACTGTTCTAGGTGCTCCAGTGTGACTTATCAGCAATTCATCATCTAGTCATGCAGGAGGAACTAGAGATTTCTAGAGAGATGGCCTGATGGAACATGTGGATGCATACACCAGTGTTTCCCAACCAGTGTGCCGTGGCACACTAGTGTGCCGTGAATGATCATCAGGTGTGCCGTGGGAAATTGGAACCTCCAATACCCTTTCTTCCCCCTCCTGCCGAACACTTTTTCTTCTCCACTCGGGCTCTCTGGATATAGGTGAACTACAACTTCAAAATCCAAGGTCAATGCCCACCAAACTCTTATAGTATTTTCTCTTGGTTATGGGAGTTTAGTGTGGGAAGTTTGTGTCTTTCTGCCATTCCTGCCAGGATATCTACGTTGTGTTCATCGAAACAGGTCCAGGTTTTACACTGAGTGTATAAATACATTTAAAAACACATTAACTATGTGTATTACTGTGTTAGAGTGTCATTTTGTGTCATTTTGATTGGGGGTGTGCCCCAGGATTTTGTAAATGTAAAAAATGTGCCGCGGCTCAAAAAAGGTTGAAAAACACTGGCAGACACAATATATCGGTTTCATTTTGGACTGCTTTTTTTGTTTCAGAGATGCTGAAAATAAACACAAGTTGATAACAAGGACGGAAGCAAAGCAAGAACACCTTCTGAAAGACTGCGATTTAGACCAGCGGGAACCAGTGCTCAGATTCATCTTGAAGAAGAACCCCCATAATGCACAGTGGGGTGACATGAAGCTTTATTTAAAGCTACAGGTATTGAAACTGGTTCCAACACATGGTTCTCCACCAAGAATGGGGAAAGTGCCGCCCATAGGCTTCACCTTTGCAGCTCTGGAAGCCCCCCAAATACTCCCCCAAAGCCCCTTACATTTGTACCTCTTTTTTTCCAATTCCCCAGTGATTTCAAGCACCCTTTTCACCCCAAATCTGACCAGATCTGCCCGTAAATGGCTGCAAACGGGCATGGGGAGGAGGGTTAGGATTGGGCAAGCCTGATGATAATTAACTTAAAAGTACCATGACAGCCCTTGTGTGCTTGAAAGAGAGCAGCTTAGGAGTATGGGATGGGGAAAAGTACCCCTGCTTCCTGTGATTTTCTACGCAGACCTTCCCCCCCCCCACAACCCCCCCTTCAAAAAATGAAAACATAGGATCAAAGACCTTCACCCCATGGACCACATTGCTACTATAGTTTCATAATTACGAATTGAAGACCGTAGTCAGGGCCGGTTCGTCCATTAGGCGGACTACGCAGGCGCGTAGGGCGACGTCACCTGGGAGGGGCGTCGCCACCT
Organism: Anolis apletophallus; assembly: GCA_030556195.1. Lineage (NCBI taxonomy): Eukaryota > Metazoa > Chordata > Lepidosauria > Squamata > Anolidae > Anolis > Anolis apletophallus. The sequence continues at coordinate 154,895,027 of JARBWK010000006.1, read as the reverse complement.
GGGAGGGGCGTCACCGCGCCGGCTCCATCCCGCCCCACCGCCCGTGCCACGCCGCCCCACCGTTGCGCCGGCCAGGGCGGCTTGTTAGGCGGCCCCACCGCCCGGGACGCTCCGGCCATGCCTCCACATGCACGGATGCGGGGCTCCGCTCTCCGCACATGCGTACTGGCTCCAGAGCGCACCTCCCGCTTTGGAGTCAGTTCGTGTGTGCGCAGTTTCGCACATGCGCACTGGGCTCCAAAGCGGGAGGCATGCTCTGGAGTCAGTGCGCGTACGCACAGATTGGCGCATGCACACTGGGCTCTTCTCGGAAGCAACTGGGGGGGCGCAATTTTTTTTCCGCGTACTCCCCAGGAACAGGTACATCCCCCCCTGACCGTAGGCAGGATTTCCCTGGGTACTGGTTGTGGGGGGTCGGGAGCAGGTCAGGGTTTTGCCCTCCCTTCTGCTCGAGATCCCCGTGTACAACTGGTGGGCCACTGTGTGATACAGAATGCTGGACTAGATGGGCTGAGGTCCGATTCAGCATGGCTCTTCTTATGTTCTTATGTAGTTACTTGTAATGTAAAAATAACTATTGTGTGGATTCCGTGGCAGGAGCCTCTGGTGGCGCAGTGGTTTAAACTGCTGAACTTGCTGAGCGAAAGGTCGGCGGTTCAAATCTGGGGAGCAGGGGGAGTTCCCACTGTTAGCACCAGCTTCTGCCAACCTAGCAGTTCCAATACATGCAAATGCGAGATCAGTAGGTACTGCCTTGCTGGGAAGGTAAAGGCGCTCCATGCAGTCATGCTGGCCACATGGCCTTGGAGGTGTCTACAGACAACGCCAGCTCTTCCGATTAGAAATGGAAATGAGCACCACCTCCCAGAGTTGGACTCGACTAGACTTAATGTCATGGTGGAGTGTGCTTTCATTCCGCTTCGTCTAGGGAAGAGCTTTCCAAGGTGTGTTGCAACATGTTAGTGTATCCACTGCAGTGTGAAGTGCAAATGGAACAGGGAAACTTCTCAACCTATGTGAAATAAGAAATCATATATATATATATATATATATATATATATATATATATATATATAAGCAAGAAATCATATTTTTAAAAAATATATAAATGAGATATATTGTCACCTTAAGTAAAAAGGCTTCCCCCGACATTAAGTCTAGTTGTGTCCGACTCTGGGGGGTAGTGCTCATCTCCATTTCTAAGCTGAAGAGCTGGCGTTATCCATGGACACCTCCAAGGTCATGTGGCCAGCATGACTGCATGGAGTGCCATTATCTTCCTGCAGAAGTGTTACCTATTCATCTACTTACATTCGTCACATAGTCGGCCCAATGTATATTTAGGATTCTGCAAAGACAGCGTTGATGGAAGTGTTCGAGGAGTCATAGGTGTTGGCAATAGGTGACCCACGTTTCAGACCCATAGAGGAGAATAGACAGTACGACAGCTCTGTACACACTGATTTTGGTGCTTTGCCTCAGGTGCTTGTTGCTCCAGTCTCTTTTGTGAAGCCTTCCGAATGCACTATATGTCTTTGCTAATCTGTGATCTATCTCTTTATCAGTCTTGGCATCTGAAGAGAACTGCTGGACGGACTTAAGCACAGATTTGTCTATGCTGACATGGGGATGATGGTGTTCTTCCTGTGGTGCGGGCTGGTAGAGAACTTCTGTTTTCTTCAGGCTGTCTTCCAGCCCAAACAGCTCTCCAGCTGTGGCAAAGCAGGATGTCAGGCACTGCAGGGCTGCTTCTGAATGGGTGACAAGGGCAGCATCGTCAGCAAAAAGCAGCTCACGGACCAGATAGTTTATAGTCTTAGTTCGAGCCCTCAGACGGCTTAAGTTGAACAAGCTACCATCAGTACGATAGCGTATATATATATATGCCGTCTTCTGCTTCTTCGAGATTTGCCGTAGCCCTTTGGAGCATCATGCTGAAGAAGATTGTAAATAGTTATTAGAAAGGGCTCTGAGAGAGCATCGCCGTATCTGACTTGACCGTGCTGGCCCTCATGTAGCAGGATAATCATAATAATAATAAAGAATAAAATAATAAAAAGTAAAGGTAAAGGTTTCCCCTGACATTAAGTCTATTGATGTTCTACTATGGAGGGAGTGGTGTGTGTGCTTATCTCCATTTCTAAGCTGAAGAGCTGACGTTGCCCATAGACACCTCCAAGGTCATGTGGCTGGCATGACTGCATGGAGCGCTGCCTTTATCTTCCTGCAGAAGCGTTACCTATTCATCTACTCACATTTGCATGTTTTCGAACTGCTAGGTTGGCAGAAGCTGAGGCTTACATTTTATTACTGTATGTACTCAAGTATAAGCCTAGTTTTTCAGTCCTTTTTTTAGGCTGAAAAGGTCCCCCCTCGGCTCATACTCGAATCAAGGTTATTTATTATTTTATTCTGTTGTTATTATTATTATTACATTATTTTACTCTATTATTACATTTATTATTTTACTTTATTATTACTGTTAATACATTTCCATTATTTTACTCGATTATTATTATTATTATTTTACTATTATTATTGGAACGATACGTAAGCACATTTACATTGAAGAAGGTTAGAAGATTATTAATCAGAGTTGGGCACTCTTTTTTAATTACAATTTTGTGTAAATATTCAAAACCATTTAACCTACCGATGCCTCAATTAATGTAATTTTATTGGTATCTATTTTTATTTTGAATTGCACCACTAGCTGCTGTATTTTCCACCCTCGGCTTATACTCGAGTCAATCCGTTTTCCCAGTTTTTTGTGGTAACATTGGGTGTCCCGGCTTATATTCGGGTTGGCTTATACTCAAGTATATACAGTAGTTTATGTATGTGTCTGTACCTTTTATAATCTCCCCTTTGTATATAGTGTGATTGGGCAAAAGAAAGGATGGATTCTACCAATAATTCCTTTGTCCTCTTTTTATTAAATACTAGCTGAGGACCCGGCGGTGCCCGGGTTATTTGAGGAAGGCATTGTGTGCCAAGGTTGGTTCCTATTAGATGTGTATGTGGCTTGCAGTGGTCTCAGGAACTTAGTGAAGGTACTGCGAGTCCCATTGGCCATGGTCCACCCCCCTCCCAACAGCACCAGAATGTAGAGTGGGTCATGGGGGCTGTGTGTGTCACATTTGGTCTTGATCATTCTCTGGATGAGGGTTGCAGCGGTCTCTGGAAGTGAGGGAAGGTACTGGAATTCCCAACATCCATGGTCCCCCATTCTCCAAACTGCACCAGGATGTAGAGTGGGTCATGGGGGCTCTGTGTGCCAAGTGTGGTCTTAATCAGTCATTGGATGAGGGTGGCAGCGGTCTCAGAAAGTGAGTGAAGGTACCTCAACTCCCATCATCCGTGGTCCATCCCACTCAAAACTACACCAGGATGTAGAGTGGGTCATGTGTACCATGTGTGCCAAGTTTGGGCCTGGTCTCTGATTTGTAGGGGCTGCAATGCTGTGTGGGAAATGAATTGGGTGAAGGTACTGCAAATCCCATCATTTGTGAGCCATCCTGCCGTAAACCGCAGCAGGTTTGTAAAGTGGGCCATTGGGCCTCTGTGTGGCAAGTTTGGTCCTGATTCGTCATTGGTGTGAGCCACAGTGCTCTAAGGAAGTGAATTGAAGTACTGCAAGTCCCATCATCCATGGTCCATCCTCCCTCAAACTGCACCAGGACGTAGTGGGTCTGTGTGCCAAGTTTGGTCTTGTTCTGTCATTGTTGGGGGCCTAGTCAGGAAAATCAAGTTGAGGAAGCCTAACAATATCCCATGAGCTGAGGCCTAGTCAGGAAAATCAAGTTAAGGAAGCCTTGCTGTCAATTTTGGGCCTGGTCTGTGATTTATAGGGACTACAGTGTTTTGGGAAGTGAATGAGGTGAAAGTACTGCAAATCCCATCATTCGTGGCCCCTCCTGCCCTAAACCACACCAGGTTGTGAAGTGGGGCATCGGGCCCGTTTGCCAAGTTTGGTCCTGATCCGTCATTGCTGTGGGCCGTAGTGGCTGACTGCCTGAGGCCTTTCCTTTTCCCTCTGAGTCCCCTTGGAATGTTGGAATGTGGTTGGCCAATCAGAGCCCTTTATGCAAATAATCCCACAGTTGCAGCCAATCGAAATGCTGGCACATATTCCTCCCGTCGCACCACCACACCACCGCCCGCCAACACTGACTTTTATTATATACATAGATTTTTAAAGAGAATATTTCCAACCTGAGTCCCACAAATATCAGTTCTTTCAAAATGACATCTTGGCAAACTGCAACACGGCTCACAAAAGCAGAGTGAAGAAGTCTGCCTCACAAATTCAAAGGATAGTTTAAAACAGATCTGCCTTATTTTGCAGGTTATCAAACGTTCGCTTGAAATTTGGGGAAGCGAAGAAGCGTTAGAAGAAGCAAAGGAAAGCCGCCAAGACAACAGAGAAAAGATGAAACAGAAAAAGTTTGATAAAAAAGTCAAAGGTGTGTAGCAAAGCACTCTTTACAGTCCGCTCTCACTTGAGAGATCTGATTAGAGTGCGACTCTGGGGGTACTCATCTCCATTTCTAAGCTGAAGAGCTGGCGTTGTCCATAGGCACGTCCAAGGTCATGTGACCAGCATGACTGCATGGAGCGTAGTTACCTTCCCGACAGAGTGGTACCTATTGATCCACTCACGCTTGCATGTTCTTGATCTGCTAGGTTGACAGAAGTTGGGGCTAACAATGGGAGCTCACCGGATCGGGGGGGGAGGCGCTCCGATCCATGGCGCCTCGAGGTCCCCTGTTGTGCTCCTCTCGCCCGGATCCATGGATCCGGGTGAGAGAGAGGCGAGGGGAGCATGCGGGGGGCATCCTACTCCTGTCTCCTCCCTGACATAGGCGACAGAGGAGGAGGAGGTCCCCGCGCGCCCCTCGCCTCTCTTCGCCCGATCCATGGATCCGGGTGAGAAAGATGTGAGGGGAGCACGCGGGAGGCATCCTCCTCCTCTGTCGCCTCCCTGCCATAGGCGACAGAGGAGGCCCCCCTGCGCGCTCCCCTCGCCTCTTTTTCACCCCGATCCATTGATCCGGGCGAGGGAGATGTGAGGGGAGCACGCGGGGGACATCCTCCTCCTCTGTCGCCTCCCTGCCATAGGCGACAGAGGAGGAGGAGGTCCCCCGCTCGTTCTCCTCGCCTCTCTTTCGCCCCGATCCATGGATCCGGGCGAGAGAGATGCGAGGGGAGCGCGCTGGGCATCCTTCTCCTCTGTTGCCGCCGTGCCATAGGCAACAGAGGAGGCCCCCCGCGTGCTCCTCGCTGCCTCTCTTTCACCCCGATCCATGGATCCGGGCAAGAGAGATGCGAGGGGAGCGCGTGGGGGGCCTCCTACTCCTCTGTCGCCGCCCTGCCATAGGCAACAGAGGCCCCCCTGTCGCCTCCCTGCCATAGGCGACAGAGGAGGCCCCCCTGCGCGCTCCCCTCGCCTCTTTTTCACCCCGATCCATTGATCCGGGCGAGGGAGATGTGAGGGGAGCACGCGGGGGGAATCCTCCTCCTCTGTCGCTCCCTGCCATAGGCGACAGAGGAGGAGGTCCCCTGCTGCTCTCCTCGCCTCTCTTTCGCCCGATCCATGGATCCGGGCGAGAGATGCGAGGGGAGCGCGCGTGGGCATCCTTCTCCTCTGTTGCCGCCGTGCCATAGGCAACAGAGGAGGCCCCCCGCGTGCTCCTCGCTGCCTCTCTTTCACCCCGATCCATGGATCCGGGCAAGAGAGATGCGAGGGGAGCGCGCGGGGGGCCTCCTACTCCTCTGTCGCCGCCCTGCCATAGGCAACAGAGGAGCCCCCCCGTTCCTTTCTGCCTCTCTCGCCCTGATCCATGGATCCGGGCGAGAGAGGCGAGCAGAGCGCTCGGGAGGCCCCCTGCACGCTCCTCCTTGCCTCTCTCTCGCCCGGATCCATGGATCGGGGCGAGAGGCAGCGAGGAGCGCGCGGGGGGCCTCTTCCTCCTCTATCGCCTATGGCAGGGCAGAAAAAAGCGGCGCTGGGAACGTGCGCTGGGAGCGCGCATTTACCGGGTGAGGGCCTGAAGATCACCCGGATGAGGCCCAAAGATCACCCAGTCGATCGCGATCACCGTCGTGAGCACCCCTGCCTGGCCACCGTCTTGAGCATACTCTGTCCTGGACATATTATTTATTTATTTATTTATTTATTCAGTCTTGTATTCCGCTCCTCCCTACAGGCTCGGGGCGGATAACAATGGAATATATATGGGCAACATGTCACCGACATGCAGCCCTACAATAGAAACATAAAACAGATTAAAACACAATCCAACCTACATACGAGGTGCGGGGGGACATACAGAGATGTTGCAGTATGTCATCCATTGAAGCTTAATTAAACGCTAGTCCAAAGAGGGCGGTCTTACAGGCCCTTCTGAAGGGAGCTAGTTCTGAGATGGCTCGGGCACTGTCCGGTAGAGAGTTCCACAGCACTGGGGCTGCCGCAGAGAAGGCTCTCTGTCGAGTCACGGATAGGTGGCAGGAGCGGACTGATGGTATGGTCAGAAAATTCTGTTAGTCTGACCGCAGTGATCTCGGGGACAAATACGGGGTAAGGCGGTCCCTCAGGTACGCAGGCCCTAGACCGTGTAAGGCCTTAAAGGTCAATACCAGCACCTTGAAGACAATTCGGTACTCAATAGGAAGCCAGTGCAGTTGCCGAAGGATGGGCGTAATATGCTCCTCACTGACGAGCCCGTCAGCAGCGGCGGCGGCATTCTGCACCAGCTTGAGTTTCCGAATTGTCGACAGGGAGGCCAACGAGAGGGCGTTACAGTAGTCTAGTCTCGAGATGACCGTCGCTGGATTACCGTCGCCAGGTCGTGCCCGACAGGTAGGGTGCCAGTCGCCTAGCCTGTCGTAGGTGATAGAAGGACCCCTGCAGACCGCGGAGACCTGAGACTCCATGGTCAGCAGAGAGTCCAACTGAACACCCAAGCTCTTAACCGAAGATGACGGGCTAAGCTGCTCGCCATCCAGGGTAGGCAACCGGCACCCACCCAGCCCGGGGCGACCGGGCTACAGAATCTCCGTCTTCGACGGATTCACCTTCAGCTGGCTGGCACGCAGCCAACCAGTATATTGAAATACTGGTTGTCAAAAATCGTTACACAAACTGGAAAACCACATTCTAAGATTAATTTGAACATCAACAATTGGAAAGGATTTTAAGACCAGGGCAAAGGCAAACATTGACTCTGGCCCAGCGACTTGCACTCCCAAATTGATGGTTACTTTGGGTTTTTCTCATTCAGTTTGAAAGTTTTACTCTAGGATTTGTTTCAATACAGTATTCCAAACCTTGGTCCCAGTGTACACTCATGCACCGGGGGACCGAGGTAAGAGAACAATTTTTGGACTTTCTGATTAACAAAAATATTTGATTTTTAAACTATTCTGTTCTAGAACTACGCCGAGCCATAAGGAGCAGCACCTGGAAAAAAGACACAAGCACCCATCATCATGAGTATGGGGCCGAAGAAAAGATAGATGAGGATATGTACAAGAAAATATGTACCACGTGTGGTCATGAACTAACCTATGAAAAAATGTAATGCTCTTAATTTTACACAAAACGCACTTTTTGTAATGGTGAATTTTTCTATCTATTAAAATGAATGATATCACTTCCTTCAAGAGTTATTACTCACACCATAATCCACATCTAGAAATTTCGTACTATCATGATTGTGTGACTAGCTTGGGGACCCAGCAATGCCCGGGTTACTTGAGAAAGCCATTGCTTGTTTTGGGAAGTTTGGTATTATCTCTGGATGCAGGGTGAACTACAACACCTGCTCAGACGGGTCACTCCCCACCCAAACCCCTCCAGTATGCCCGAGAATCGGGCGGAGAGAGCCGTCGGGCTTCGGAACGGTAAAGTACCATGAAAAGAACGCCTGCCCGTCGCAACATGCTGGAGAGGGAGAAATGGCTCCTTTTTGAAGCAAGGGGTCGACCTCTTTCAGGATTGGCAAAAAAGGCTCAGCATCGGCGATGAGACCTGTCGGGGGGAGCTCTTTGAACTCAACGCATAGCCGTCTTCGACAACCTTGAGTACCCACACATCTTAGGTGATGAATCGTCAAGCATCGAAGTGTGCCAGACTGTTTCCGAACAGTAGGTGGGGAGGTCGGGGGATGGAAGGTAGGGTGGAGAGGCTGTATGGTGGTGACATCTGTACCTGAGGAGACTGAATCATCCTATGAGACGTCAAACGCGACGTCGGTTGTTGCCCAATGCGTGCCGAGAGCGGGAACGCTGCGGTTGTTGGGACCGGTGTTGATGCGGCTGCAGGCTTGGCAGAAGGCGAAGGGTTTGACGGTATGGGTATTGACGGTACGGCTGGCCGTATCTACGCCTGGTATGTTGATACCAGTGTGTCCTCTGCGTCTGAGATTGATTCTCGATACCACACTTTGCCGCCAACAGTTTAAAGGCTTGGTTGGCCTTTGTCGGTGGTGCCAGCACTGAAGAGGCCCAGGGCATCAAACGGGAGAGAGTCCCGACAATCGCAACCAAGCGTGTCACCTGATGGCAATGGCATGGGCGATCATTTTGCCAGCAGTGTCACCAGTGGGTTTCGCCATTTGGATCTGGTGATGTGCTAGGGAGTTAGTCTCCTGAGCCAAAGTAATCAGAACAGCATGGTCTTCGTCTGACATTCGCTGAAAGGAGGGAAGGGCTTTCTCCCACAAAATTTGTTGCTACCCAGGGTAGACGTCATCAGGAAGAGTTCCTGTCTGGCAGGGATCACGCTCAGTGGAGGTTGCTGGTGAACCTGCACCACAGTCTCAACCGACACCGCTGGAGAGGCAAGGGGTTCCCGGGGGATGCACTCGGCTGGCTGGCCTGCCTCGGAAAGCTGTGCCAGAGATGGCTGAGCCAGCGGGATTGGGGAAGAGCACGCTGCTGAGGTGGCTGAGACGGTTGTAGTAACTCTCGAAGTCGAGGAGGAAGATTGCGGCACTGCTCTGTTCTTCGCTGGCGGCTGTGATGAGGTTGGCGCTGGTAGGGACTTCCATGTGTCAGCGGAACCGCAGGTGATGTCACCCTTTCTCGATGGGATTCTTCATGCGCTCTTTTGAATGCAATGCAATGCAATGCGCACAGTCGTAGAAGATGGCGGTGTAGCTGTAGCTGACCTCATGGAATGAGTCGAGCGTGCGGAAGCCATTGAGCTTGCAGCGGACAAGTGTCGAGCCTGCCGTTTCTGTCATCACAGTGCAAGGCTGCTTGGATGGCCTCATCTGCCTCGAAGACTTCGACGCTGTCGACATAGTTGAGCGAGGTTTGGTGGCGGTTTCTTTTCCGCCGAAGTGGAGCGCGCCAAAGAAGCCGGAGCTGCCAAGGTAGATGCCCAGGGGGGATCCACTTAGGATGGACTCGATAAGGTCAATGCCGAAGGAGGAGCTGTCAACATCGATGATGAAGGGGCCAAGGACTGCTGGTACAGGAGATACCTCAGCCGATGAGCCTGATTTTTACGGGATTGTGCCGCCAGCACTTGGCAATCTGGAGCCGTGGAGACCTCGGAGGTCCCTGTGAGGGCCCCGGGGAAGTGCCCACGGCATCAGGCGGGCCCTCACCCAATCCAGGGGCCTTGAGCCGAACCCGATTTGATGGTGTCGGCCCCTAGAGACGCCACAATGGCGGATGGACTAGCACCTCCACCTGGCTCCCCAGAAATTCAGCCAGAAACTCAAATGGCCGGCATGACCGTCAAGCCACATGGCCGTCGGAGGAAGCGGAGCCGGAAGCCAAGAATCAGCAGACTCCCTCCCCCTGATTTTACCTTGGAGCAGCAGTGTGGGTCGGCTCCCTACCGAGGCCACCGACCCCTTGGTCTCACCTCATTTTCTGCTAATTGCCTGAGAGGAGACCCACCTCACTCGAACCCATGTCCTGGAGATCGTTCCGATCCAGAACTTTTTTGGGCTCGAGTTTTAAGCAGCGTGAGCCCCTCTGGACACGCTCGGAGCCGGGAAAAGACATCTTTTTGGCAGGTCCGATTCCCCCCTCCAGACCACTGGACAGAGGAAGCCAGGCCACTCGGCTCACTTGCTGCCAGTTGCGAGAGATCTCTTTGAGACCTCCCATGCTTCCTTCGTTCGATGGCAGGGTGGTGCCCGCATAGGTCCGCCTGGGCACTCTATTCCATACTCATGTCTTTATTTCCCCTGCCCTTTGCCCCTCCCCTCTCTTTTGATGTTCTTGTATTGTCTTGTGTGTTGCTCACTTGTTTATTTTGCATTTATGCCTTCTGTAAACCGCCCCGAGCCTCCGGGGAGTGGCACGTTAGAAGTTCAAGTAATAAATAAATAAATAAATGGCGGCAAGAAGTGGCAATATGAGCCTCGCCGAGGCAAAGGAGGCACTTAAGAGTGCTTATCCGAATCGGGGATCTTCTGAGAACACTGCATACAGTGTTTGAAACGAGTTGTTGACATAGCGAGGAAGATCTGATGCGAGCCTTGCAACGGATAAAAAGGAATTGCAGAGTGCGCGCGTGGGGCGCCTTTTATACCCTGTCGGGGACTGGGCGGGGTTACTGCCAAAACTTGAAAAGTTTAAACTTGGAAAGTTTCCATTGAGGCCTGCGCAGGCGCAGTCACTTTACATGTGTGCATTCACAGAGACCACGAAGAAAAAAAAAAGGTATTTAATAGAGAACAGAAAAAAAGTATTAAATCTGAGTTCCTCTTCATGCAACCCACCGTGGTGCCTATTGGCAGGAAAAGAGCTACGTGAGATTTAATACAGTGGAGAAGCATGGTCAGTTATGGCTTTGGTTACTCGCTCGAAAACCTTGGATGGTAAAATATCTGCAAAGGCAGCACTAAACCAGTATCTAATCATGTTCAATGCACAGCACTCTTGATATGTGTTCTGTCTGTGATCTTCTGCAAATGCGGCACACCAGTTATATATCCATCTGGGTGAGATTAAGGAGCTAATCGGAAGCAAGTATCCGCTTCCTATTCCATTCACTACAAAATTTCCCATTTTTCCAGAAACCTGGCTCCAGTAAATTATCTACAGTCCACTGTGCGACTGCCAGTCAATGACAAAAGGTGAATCCCTGGGTTCAACTGTCACTTTGCCTTAAAAAAGCTACTACCCTTCACCCCCACCCCCACCCCTTCAAATCTCATTGAGAATACAAATAAGGCACTCTGATACTTCAAGGAGTAAGGAACTGGTACAGGCCCGGATTACTCACAAGGCCAACCTGAAACAAATAAAAACGCCGTGGCCAGCCTCTGGGGTCTCTTCCAACTCTCGGAGCTTGTGAATGCCAAGGGGGAGTTGGGTGTGTTGGTTGTGGGGAGGGTGCCTGGCTCTTTCCCCGGGTCCAATCCCAAGGACCTGGCCCTCTTCTCCCTCCCTCCCTCCCTCCTGGACATGGCCTCCTTTGCGGAGGGAGCGAATGGCTGGCCCCCTCCATCTTTCCTGGGGAGGCTGTCTCCGGGGCCCTTGGCTGCTCCCTTGGCTGGGAAGGAGAAGGAGGCTAGTGGGGGGGGCTCTGCTTCTTGGGAGGGAGGGAGGGAGAGCTTCCTAACTGTGTGTGTGAGCTATTGTTCACCAGAGGAACTCTCTGCTTTTGTGCAAATAATGATACTTACGAGTGTGCGTGTGTGTTCTGAATGGGTTGGGCGGGGGGGGGGCAGTCCCGGGGGGGGGGTCTTTCTTGCCGGAGTCTCCTCCAGGGCTGGTGAGTTGCCCATGTCAGCCAGTCTTTCCTCGTAGCTTCTATCATCCAAACATGGGTGGGGAGAGTGGGTTCAGCTGCCGAAACATGGCTTTTGCGGAAGGGATGGAGCGAGGGGGCCCCCTTTTTGCTCTCGTTTGGCAACGGACCCGCCCCCTCGGGGAGCCTCCGCCCTTGAGGGCACATCATTGGGGGGGCAGCCCAGGACCTTTGCAACCATCAGGCAGGCAGGCAGGGATGGAGGAGGCTCCTCCAGAAGACTTGGGCCGAGTGAGGGTCGGGGTCAAGGCTCAGGGTCCGCACGGGGGGGAGGCTGGCTGTGGGCGTGGCCTGCCCCTTGCCCTGCCAGGTGGGACTCTTCTGCCTTCCTGGCACACCGGCCAGGCACGGACGGACGGACACACAGGGACAAAGGACACCCACTCGTCTCGGCTCTCCTGTCCCAGCCTGGCCCCTGGCTCTCGGCTGCCCAGGACACTCCTCCTTCCACCTGTCCATGGGAAGCGCCTGCCGGAGCCTCTTGGTGGCCTTGGCCTTCCTGCTCTGCTGCCCGGCGGGTAAGGAGGGGGCCCGGCCCTTTCCTGGGGGGGGGGAGGGGGGCGTGCGGTAGAGGTTGGCTTAAAGGGGGCGTAATTCCAAAGTGTGGCCTAGGGCGCAAAAAGGTGTTAATCCGGGCCTGAACTGGTATGCATTATAATTAGGATACTTTGGATCCCAATAAGCACAATAGGCAGATTTAAAAAACATAGTTCGATTGTATTTCAGCCATGTTTCATACAACCATGAAAATTAATTTTGATAACAAACATATACTCTAATCTACTCTGAAGGCTTCCCGTTGAGCGTTTCACGTGTCCTATGATACTGTTCCTTGGGGAATTTGATACCTACTTAGAAGTTGCCCCACAGTCTGATCCGTCAAAGTCTTGAGACTCTCCTCATGTTTGCTTACGGAGAGAGCTGACTCCTATGGAAGAGCCAACCCAACGTAGCAAATTCTATGATTCCCTATTTGTTTATACAAACAACCGGAGGGAGAGGAGATAAAACAAAATGCTATGGCAAAGTCAACAGCCAACCCATTTCAAAATCAGAAATCCATACATTATTCCATCTCGATCACCTAGCGCTCACAACTAGTGTAAAGCCTCTACTGCCAAAAGGTTGCCCCGTTCTGAGTATTGTACAGTTTATCTAAGACAGCACGGTAAGTTCAGTTTCAAATTAAAAAGGTTTTCCTTTCTTTCTTCTTCCTTGTTAAATTTTCTCATTTTCAAAAAAAAGATGGAGTCAATTCAGTCCTGTACAAAAGAGGAACCTCAACCCTGCAGCGCGCAGAACTGCTGAAACACAGCCAATATGTGATGGTCCAATTCTGCTGTAAACAAAAGGTTCTCCAAGGTCACCATGTACTGATGGATGATCTGGTGATGCTGTGGACAGAAAGGAGCAACCGGGTTACTTATGTTATCGATCTTGACCTGGCACAATACCAACATTTTGCACTAAAATGGCAATCAATCCTTTTTATCTGTCACGTGTGGCTAAATAATATGAGAAGGGCAGACGATGCAGTGAGAATTACGAATGTATTGAGCTGGGTGGGCTTACTTATAAATGCTACTAAAATGAAGCAGCAATAAAGTTTAAGGTGGGTAAACCGTGATGTCCTAGGTCAATGTTTCTCAACCTTTTTTGAGCCGCGGCACACTTTTAACATTAAAAAAATCCGGGGGCACACCACCAACCAAAATTACACAAAATGACACTCTAGCACAGTAAAGAACGGCTGGGGCATGGTGGCCTGCTGGGAGTGCCGAAACCGGGGGAGGAGCCAAACCATGCCATGCCCCGCCCCCTCCCCCGGCTTCAGCTCTCCCACAGCTGAAGCTGAAGCTGCGCGGAGGAGGAGCATGAGCGGTGGATGGGCTTCAGTGGGCGGGGCTCCTCTGCGCGGCTTCAGCGAGTGAGGGGCGGGAGTTATGGCGGATTGGAGGCTGGCTGGGGAAACGGCCGCCCGGCCCTTCCTCCCCCAAACAGCAGGAGTTTGGCACCGGGGGGGGGGGAGGAAGGGGGGCAGAGAGCTTTTCTCACGGCACAGCAGGAGGTCCGTCACGGCACACTAGTGTGCCACGTGACAGCTAGACGGGGTGGTTGCAAAGTAATGTGCTCAAAAACAGGATACACACGTAGAGTTGAAATGCAACAAAGTTTATCAACAAGAAATTATATTCAGAACGCCACACTGGGCTATAACACCGGTGTAAGTACACCTATGAAAACAAAGCGCACCAATGTGCTATTAATAATGCAAAAGTGTCCTGTAGGGTGAGTACCCCAGGATTAGTCCATGTCCAAAAACATATAACTCCAAATGGAGCGCCAACGACGGAGGTAGGCCAACTTTGTGGAAAAATGGAAGTCCAAAGTAAACCACCCAAGGCGGGTGTATTTGTAATCCACAGAGTAGGCTAATGTACAGGGCCGACGAGGAAACCGTTGTAAGGATCCAGCACTCGTTTCGACCTATTCAACTCTACGTATCCTTTTGAACACTAGTGTGCCACGTCACAGTGGTTGGGAAACACTGTCCTAGGTAATGAATTGGTGAAGAACAACTGTCTGCCCAAAAGATACTCTCTTGGATAGCTATTGTATTTCACTGCATAACAGTTGCTATAGTTGTATTCCCATTTCTTGGGTAGCAAAACTGGTATTTTTGTGTTCCTCGCATAAAATCGGTCATCTCAAGACTTGACTATTGTAACGCTCTTTACATTGGCCTACCCTTGACTATGATCCGGAAACTTAAACTAGTGCAGAACGCTGCAGCCCGACTGCTCGCAGGGGAACCTGCGAGCTGTCGCATTACACCGGTCCTCCGGGGTCTGCACTGGTTACCTATCGAATACCGGATCACTTTCAAGGTACTAGCCTCGACTTTTAAGGCCTTGTATGGTCTGGGGCCAGTGTACCTGAGGGATCATCTGTTCCCATATAACCCCCCAAGATCTTTACGGTCTGAGGATCAGAACCATTTAGATGTCCCTAGTATGAGACCGTCCTGCTTGACATCAACTCGCCGAAGGGCATTTTCCATCATTGCCCCGGTCTTATGGAATGCCTTACTGCCTGAAAGCCGAGCTCTACGGAGCTCGAGCACATTTCGTAAGGCATGTAAAACCTACCTGTTTAGGCAGGCCTTTGAGTCCTGAATAATTGATGTGAAGATTGTCTTAACCCTGTTTTAACTTTGCTGGTTTTTAATGTTGTTTTTATATGCAGTTTTGTAAACCGCCCCGAGCCGTTGGGAGTGGCGGTGTAGAAGTCTAATAAATAAATAAATAAAGCTGTTTGAGGCCGATTCTCTCTCCCTAACGCCCCCTCTCTCTCTCTTTTCTGAAGGCAAGGCAGGTTAAAAACTATTTATGTATTTGCTATATTTATATCCCACCCTTCTCAACCCGCAGGGGACTCAAGGCGGCCTTATAACAGGCAGCAATTTGACACCCATAGTATTTTAGCATCTCTGGGCCCTTCCATATTGCCATATAACCCAGAATATCAAGGCAGAAAATGCCACAATATCTGTTTTGAACTGGGTTATCTGAGTCTACACTGCCTTATATTCCAGCTCAAAGAGGATAATGTGGGATTTTATTCATCTGTGTGGAAGGGGTCCCTGTCAGCTTACTTAGTGCTAGGAATCAACTATAATGATAAAAGTTTAATAGATTATCAAGTGGCATGATGAAAGGGATCGTTTTCTCAGATTGCTTTCTAGTGACCACATTTATTTATTTATTTATTATTTGGACTTGTACGCTGCCACTCCCCGAGGGCTCGGAGCGGCTCACAATCATGTAAAAATGTAACAGAAATAAAAACAACATATTAAACTAGACTAAAAGAAGGTTTTCCAGCTTAGCAATCAAAGGCAAGCCGGAAAAGATGAGTCTTGCAGGCCTTGCGAAAGGAGAATAGGTCCTGCATGGCCCGCACATCACTTGGAAGGGTATTCCAGATTGACAGCACTACTACGGAAAAGGCTCTGCGCCGGGTCGATGTGAGACGAATTGCTTTGAAAGTCGGCACTTCAAGGAGGTTCTGTTGTTCGGAACGAAGTGACCTCTGGGGTTGGTAGGGGAGGAGACGGTCCCTCAGATACAGCGGCCCCAGACCATGCAAGGCCTTGAAAGTAAACACCATCACCTTGAAAGTGATCCGGTGTTCGACCGGAAGCCAATGAAGCTGCTGGAGGATGCGTGTTATGTGACAACTCACTGGAGGCCCAGTGAGAAGTCGTGCAGCGGCATTCTGGACGAGCTTAAGTTTCCGGAGCACTGATAAGGGCAGGCCAATGTAAAGGGCGTTACAGTAGTCCAGTCTCGAGATGACCGTGGCTTGGAGCACCGTGGCCAGGTCGTCTCTGGATAGGTAGGGGGCCAGACGCCTAGTTTGCCGCAGGTGGAAAAATGCAGTTTTGCTGACGGTGGAAACCTGGCCTTCCAACGACAGCAACGGGTCTAAGACGACCCCAAGGCTCTTAACCAAGAATGTCGGACATAATGCCTCGCCATCCAAGCTAGGCAGCCGGGCCTCCCCACCCACCGGGCGGCCCAGCCACAGTATCTCCGTCTTTGCCGGATTCACCCTCAATCTACTGGCCTGCAGCCAACCAGTAACGGCGTCAAGGTACTGTTGGAAACAAGAGGGTACATGCCCTTTTGAAAGCCCAGAAACTCACCTGCAAGAAAATCTGCTCCAGTCTTTCTATACAGTTCTTGTACCAAGGTGTCATGACATCAATCCCTCCTGTTTCACATCTTACCAGGTGCTCGGTCAGAATCATGATGAAACGCTGGTGAGAAAGAACAAGTTGAAACTATTGGGTTAACTGCATCTTTTAAATACTGTACAAAGTAATGTGGTGGTCTGGTAAAAAAGCAAGGGACTTCTGGGGCAAGGTACAGTTAAAAAAATTGAAGATATGATTTTCATTTATATTATTTTCATTTATATTATTTTGTACATTTATAGTGTAAAATATTTTCACTGGGAATGTCAAATAAACAAACAAAATCACTAAACTACAAAGAACTGCGCTACATGATTATCACAGCATGGATGCTGTATGCACACACTGTAAGAAGTCAGACAATCTCACAACAGAAGAATGGATTGTAAACATTTTTAGAATAAGGAAAATGGATAAACCGGCTACAATAGACAAAGAAAACACACCCCTACACAAAGATTTATCAAAGACTGGGAACCATTTCTAAAAGTTGTAGAAAGAAAGAAAAGAAATGGAAAAAATATTGTAATAGAAAGTAAGAACAGAAATATGCATGACTGTCTCTAACCTAAAGGATGCAAAGTCACTCTAATGCAGTGTTTCCCAACCTGGGGGGCTTGTGACAGGGTTTCAGAGGGGTCGCCAAAGACCATCAGAAAACATGATGGTCTTAGGAGCCCCTTTGGCAGAGAAAGCTGAATGTCTCTCTGCCTGCCCTTCTCTACCTTTTTGGAAACAAGAGGGCGAATCCTTCCACCAAAAGCCCTCCTTTGCTGTGATTGGCTGGTCTCTCAGCCAAGGGGAAGACTGTTTCTGAGACTCCAAGTCGGCGCATGGCAGCGAGGTGCGCATGTGCAGGCGAGGGAGTGAGGTGGAAGGTGAGGTGGAGGAGTGAGGTGGGAGGTTCATGTCAGCGCGTCCCTTTAAGGCATAGGGGTTCTGTGTGGAAGTTTGGCCCATTTCTATCATTGGTGGAGTTCAGAATTCACTCTTCCCCCTCCTAGCAGCTCTTTCTCCGTCTTTCCCTCCCCAAAGATCCTCCCCGAGGCAAAGGAAGGGCTCCGCCGTAATGCCAGTGCCAGGCCCGCCTTGAGGAAGCCTTGAGGAGCCTCGACTCAGCAAGGGTCCAGCTCCCGCTCAGGGTTGCTTCCGCCTCCCGATGCTCCCAGGTTCGCTCACTGCCCAATTCACCAACATGGAGCTTCCGGCTTTAGCTGTTCTCGCGAGAAATCCAAGCCAACACGAAAACGGCAACTCAATCACTTCCGCCCAGTGCTCTGCTTTTGCGGAGGGAGGCAGCAAAAGAGGCCACACAGATCTAGTCTATACGTTTCATTGGGCAGTGAACGAACCTGAGAGCATCAGGAGGCTGAAGCATTCACAGGTTTCCAAGAAACAAATTGACCCTCTCCGCTTGGAAAGTTTTTTTGTTTTTACTATCTTACTGGATTTTTTGAGAGTCCCCCGGACTGTTTATAACAGCTTCATGACATCCAGTTAACTGGAAGCAAGTTTCACTCAGGGTAAAATTTCACAAGGGTCTGGAGAACAAGCCCTATGAGGAGCGGCTTGAAGAGCTGGGCATGTTTAGCCTGAAGAAGAGAAGGCTGAGAGAAGACATGATAGCCATGTATAAGTATGTGAGAGGAAGTCATATGTATGTTGTGTTCATCGAAACAGGCCCAGGTTTCACACTGAGTGTATAAATACATTTAAAAACATATTAACTATATGTATGACTGTGTTAGAGTGTCATTTTGTGTCATTTTGTTTGGTGGTGTGTCCCAGGATTTTGTAAATGTTAAAAATGTGCCGCGGCTCAAAAAAGGTTGGGAAGCACTGGTCTATTGCACCGAAGAACATTGCTTTTTTTTTACCTGGAATATTACAAGGAAGAGGTTTTTCTGTTCACTCTGAGCTGATTCCACTTTTTCTTGCAGACGTTCTATCTGTTCTTCTAGAGGCCCATCTTCTCTGTCGATGCTGTGGTCATCGTCATCGTCGTCGTCATCATCGTCGTCATCATCATCACTGTCTCGCTAGAATGATATTCCACCATTTGGGTGAGCCCAGGTGCAATCATGCCAATGAAAAGCAAATGTGCATTCTTTCTCCTTTCTATCTTAGGCAGAATCAGTTTCTGACGGCTACAACAATTCTATGAAAGGCAGCAAGCTGTGCTTTTCCTGATATCAATAAGCCGTTTGCTCCTACTCACTTCAGCAAGGGACCAAGGTTGTATCTGATCTCTTGAAGCCAATACAAGCAATCAAGGGTCATGAAGCCAAACAAAGCCATGCACTTCTGTGTTTACCATTCACAAAGACAATGCGTAACAGAACACAAAAATGCAACTTACACGCTTGTGTTGTTTGGCTAATCTTGCTTTGGTCTCTTCTAGTTCCTTTTGGATCATAACTACATGCTTGTTCATCTTACGTATAGTTGAGTGTAAGATTTCCCAGATATAAAACCTAGAAGATAGAAGCAAATGTTACTTTTTGATTACACAACATCCTTTCGTTTCAAATATCAAACCAACATATACTTAACGTATACATATACTTAACTTGTGGGGGGGGGGAGTGGTGTCTGGGAGACTCCCTTTAGGTTGTGGGGTCCTCCAGGGCACCATCCTTTCCCCTTTATTGTTTAATATCTACGTGCGCCCACTGGCTCAGCTGGTCCGCGACTTTGGTCTGGAGTGCCATCAGTACGCTGATGACACCCAGCTGGTGCTGAGAATGGATGGCAGGCCAGACATCGTACCCGATTGTTTCCATCGATGCCTAGAAGCCGTGACTGGATGGCTGCGTGCCAGCCGGCTGAAGATGAATCCGTCGAAGACGGAGATCCTATGGTTGGGTCGCCCTGGGCTTGATGGATGCCGGCTGCCTACCCTGGACCGCGAGCTCTTAAGCCCGTCGTCTTCAGTAAAAAGCCTGGGGGTCCACTTAGACCGCTGCTATCAATGGAGATGCAAATCTCCATGGTATGCAGGACCTCTTTTTTCCACCTACGCCAGGCTAGGCGGCTGGCTCCCTATCTGCCCAGAAGCGGCCTGGCCACGGTGATCCAGGCAATGGTCATCTTGAGACTAGACTACTGTAACGCCCTCTACATTGGCCTTCCTTTGTCATCAATCTGGAAACTCAAGCTAGTGCAGCTGCTGCTCGGCTGTTGGTGGGAGCACCCGCACGAGAGCACATCACACCCATCCTACAACAACGGCACTGGCTACCAATAGAGTACCGGATTGCTTTCAAGGTGTCGGTGTTAAGGCCTTGTATGGTCTAGGGCTGGTGTATCTGAGGGACCGCCTCACCCCAAATGTTCCCCCAAGATCACTACGCTCGGAAGAGCAAAATCTTCTAGTAGTTCCATCCACTCATGCCGCTTGTCTACAACCAGATCAAGAGCCTTTTCTGTAGCGGCGCTCTCGCAATGGAACTCAATGCCTGAAGAAGTTCGTGCCATTAAGGAATTGGGCCCATTTCGGAGAGCCTGTAAAACGACCCTTTTCAGGCAGGCCTTTAACCTCAATTCCTGAGTCCTATGTGGATTGTTGTTTTTATGTGCTGTTTTATATTGTTGTTATTATTAAATTGAAATGTCGCTGTTTTTAGAAATTGATTTTTATGTAAACCACCCCGAGCCTGCTGGAAGGAGCGGTACATAAAATCGAACAATAAATAAATAAATAAAATAAACTTATAATTATACTGTATTTCATTGCATTGTAGTTGTACTTTTTATCCCTTTTTTGACCGAAAAAGTGAGTATTACACAAGGGGAAAAATCTGCCTTTGATTCTCCAGTTTCTGTTTTGTTTTTTTAAAGGGGGAGAGGAGGGGGGATGATCCAGCCTCAAACAAACAGCTCCCTTCTTTCCCCAGGCAGGGCACTTTACAAAATCTGAAATGAAGTTCTTTGGAGGAAAGAGGGAAATTAGTCATTTTTAACTCCATTATACTTGGTGTTCCTCTCAGTTGGCGCCCCCTTGTTGTGGGGAAGAGGCTTGTGTACCCTAATGAAGTTGTGAGCTATGCTGGCGGTGGCATAATAGCCACCGGTAGGGCCTCCCATGCCGGACAGGTCACAATGGAAGGGTCTGACAAAAAGCGTCAATGGGCAGGATAGGGTCTCTAGCCTTTTGGCAACTATCCTAGGAGAAGGAAAACTCTGATTCCAAACCCGGGCAGATGGTGCTCATCTAACCCTGTAAGGTTAATCATCTAAGAGAAAGAAACTCAAATCAAACCTACAACCTGAGGATCTCGCCACCGCCCAAGCTTGCTAGGCCCCGGCAGATGAACCTTTAGTTTAAAGGGTGAGGCCAGTTCTGTATACGCTGTGCTCCATCAGAAAAATCCATTGCACAGGCTCGAAGGACACATCCATCCTCCGAATAGTCATAAACGTGCTTGTAGAAAGCGTGGGGTGAGTCCTTCCTGAATTTGAATCTTCATCCGTGAAGAAAAGCCACTATACTTGGTGGCAAGGGGGAGGGGGGTGAATTACTATATTTTTATCCCCTCACCCAACTTCATTTAGGTCAACAACAAGGCTGGATTTAAACAGGAAATGAAGTCGATTTCCACTTCACTTCCTGGATAAATGAAGTCCTCTCCTTGATCTAAAATAACGACCTGGGGGAGGAGAAACATAGCAAACTCTATTGAGTCATTACTTGGTTGTAGCTTATACTACAATAAACCAGTGAATATTTAGGGTGATTTTGAATCTTTGTTGCTTTTTCTGAAAGACCAATGTAGCCCAGAAATTGTTACTCAATAGACTTTGCTATGTTTCCCTCTCTTGCTATTTCAAATCGAGGAGAGGACTTTATTTATCCAGGAAGTGGGGCAGAAATCAGCTTCATTTCCTGTTTAAATAAAGCCTTGTTTCAGACCTAAATGAAATTGGGTGAAGGAAATAAAATGCAGCACCCCCCCCCCCCCAACCATACAAAATGAATGCAATGAGTGAGCTTCTTGCAACATTTCCCAATTCTTGTATTTAGTTTATACTATAGTACAGTGATTTTCAAACTTTTTTGAGTTGCGGCACATTTTTTACCTTTACAAAATCCTGGGGCACACCACCAACCAAAATGACACTCTAACACAGTAATACATATAGTTAATATGTTTTAAAATGTATTTATACCCTCACTTAGTGTGAAACCTGGGCTCACCGTCTTTTCTTTTTTCTTTTGCCCACCACTCATAGTAGGGCCTTCATCTGTGTCATAATTTTGTCCAAGGCCATGTTCGGCATTTGCATTTTCCCTTCTCAAAAAGTTCTCCATCACTGTCACTCATATGTCTTGCTGTGATCACTTGACGCGCAGCTGCAGCACTAACTCTAACTTTGTTTACTTAGCCGTGTCTGAGCGAATCCAAGATGGCACGACCATAGCACTCTCGTGTCACTTCTTAGGTGACACGAGAGTGCTATGGTTCCAGTTCTTAAAGGGACAGATACGCCTTATAGTTTATATATGAATGAAGTTCGAAAATAATTTCCCACGGCACACCTGATGATCTCTCACAGCACACTAGTGTTCCACGGCACACTGGTTGAAAATCACTGCTATAGTAAACCAGTAAATGTTTAAGCTGACTTTGAATCTTTGTTGCTTTATTTGAAAGACTAACCCAGCCTAGAAAGTGTTACTTTGAAAATGTTAAAAGCAGTCACGTGCCAATACTTTCCTCTCTTTTTTTGCCAGATACTTTCAAATAAGAGTTGTTCATTAGGAAACATGGCGGTGGGAGATTTTTTTATTTACTTACCTTGTGAAATCATGAGCCAGCTCAGTAGAGAAAATCCAGTTTGCCACAGCAGCACAGTCCACAATCTGTGTGCGAATCATCTTATCCACCAGGACAGCAATCATCTATTATGAGAAAAATGGCATGTTACCAGGAGGCGTTTGTTGTTGTGATCAAGAGCATGGAAGAAAGAAAGAAAGAAAGAACGAAAGAAAGAAATAAAGCCTCAACTGTTGGTCTCAGTAAAAACTAAATCGTAATTCAAGCAATAAAAAAGCGGATGGAAGGCAAAACACAGCACTATCCCCTTGGACTCCCTCCTCCAACTATTTTACAGTGTTGACAATTCAGATAACACTATATTCTTCCTAAAAGGGCGGCGGTGTGTTTGGAGGAATATGTGGCAGCGTTTTGATTGGTTGCCACTGTGGGATTATTTGCATAAAGGACACTGATTGGCCAGCCTCAGAACTCCGACACTCTAAGGCACCAGACAGAGGGCATTGGTTGCCACTGACATACAATTTGCATAAAGGACTCTGATTGGCCAGTAAAACATAATGCAACTGAATGCTTGAGTTAGCCAAATGACAGCTTTTTTTCCGTTGGAAATGGAATGTTCATCTTCTGGGAGGTGCGGAGGTGCCAAGGAATATGTGACAGGTTTCCACTATGGGATTATTTGCATAAAGGGCTCTGATTGGCCAGCCTCAGAACTCCAACATTCTACGGCCCCAGGCAGAGGGGATTGGTTGCCACTGAAATGGTATTTGCATAAAGGACTCCGATTGGTCATCCACATTCCAACATTCTAAGGTGACTCAGAGGGAAAAGAAAAGGCCTCAGGCAGACAGACACTGCGGCCCACAGCAGTGATGGATCAGGACCAAACTTGGCACACAGGGGCCCAATGGCCCACTTCACAACGCGCCCCTCACCCAATGACCACTACAGACCAAAATTAGCACACAGAGCCCCCTTGACCCGCTCTACACCCTGGTGCTGTTTCAAGGAGAATTGACCACAGATGATGGGACTTGAAATACCTTCACTCACCCTCCGAGACTGCTGCAACCCTCATCCAAAGAATGATCAAGACCAAATGTGACACACAGAGCCCCCATTACCCACTCTACATCCCGGTGTTGTTTGGAGGGGCCAATGGGACTTGCAGTACCTTCACTAAGTTCCTGAGACCACTGCAAGCCACATAAACATCTAATAGGAACCAACCTTGGCACACAATGCTTTCCTCAAATAACCCGGGCACCGCCGGGTCCCCAAGCTAGTAATTAATAAACCACGGGCACAATCCATCCTATAAAGTGTTAAAAAAAGAAAATTTGCTTTCAAGCATATGTTAGACAGGTTTTTGAGGTATAGGGAATATTGTTTAATCGCATATACCCAAATCCCAATGTGGCTTAAATGTATATATATCCCAGAAGCAAGTGATGAATGAGTAAAGACAGGAGGAGCCCTACAAATGATCACCTGTGGATGATTCTTCCATACTTCATACATGACTCTGAGGACATGAAGCTTCCCTTCATCACTCTCTGCCAGTGTTTTGAAAACTTCACGAAATCTGATTGGAACAGAAAAACAGCCATTAACGATCCTTCATGTAAAGGATATTGTTTTGTTTTTCTTTCACCATGCTGAGAGATTCAGTAGCTGCCAAGAAGGGCTTGCATTCATCTTGGACACAAAGTGTTGAGAAGCAAAGCAGGGGAGAAAGAAGGAGTGCAGTCCAGTTTTCCAACACTGTTTTTATTTTATTTTATTTATTTATTATTTGGATTGGATTTATATGCTGCCACTTCCCGAGGGCTCGAGCGGCTCACGAAGCATGAACAATTACATTCAAAGAACAAAAAACCCAAATATGAGTAGATTAACAAGATTCGACCGCCTGTCGGAATAAGTATGTTTTACGAGCTCTGCAGAAAGCTGGTATAACCCGCAGGGCACGAACTTCCGACGGAAGAGAGTTCCAAAGGGATGGCGCCACAACCGTAAGGTTAACCGAAAGGTCTTGAGGGATTTTCAGTAGATCTTGATCCTCCGAACCAAGTGATCTCTGAGGTCCCTCAGGTACACCGGCCCTGGGGCATATAAGGCCTTGAAGGTAATAACCATCCATTTGAAGGTGATCCGGTGCTCAATCGGTAGCCAGGGCAGCTGCTGCAAAATTGGTGTTATATGGCATCTTGCTGGGGCTCCGGCGAGGAGTCTAGCAGCTGCATTCTGCACTAGCTTGAGCTTCCGGATCACCGACAGAGGTAGGTCAATGTAGAGGGCGTTACAGTAATCCAGTCTTGAGATGACCGTGGCCTGGATCACCGTAGTTAGATCGTCTCTGGACAGATAGGGGGCTAGCCGTCTAGCCAGTCGCAGATGGAAACAGGCGGTTCTACTGATGACAGAGACCTGGGCCTCCATCGTCAGCAGAGGGTACAAAAAGACACCCAGACTCTTGACCAATGATGACGGGTGTAACGCCTCGCCACCCAGGGTAGGCAACTGGATATCCCCACTGTCTGGGCGGCCCAGCCAGAGGATCTCCGGCTTTGCTGGATTCACCCTCAACCTGCTGGCATGCAACCATCCAGTAACGGCCTCGAGGCACTGCTGGAAATTATTGGGTACGGAGTCCGGCTGGCCTTCCAAGCTGGGTGTCATCAGCATACTGATAGCACACCAACCCAAAACTTCGAACCAGCTCAGCAAGTGGTCGCATATAGATGTTAAATAGTAGAGGGGAAAGGATGGCCCCTGGGGAACCCCACATAATAGGGGGGACTTTTCAGAGACTAAGCCTCCCCTCTCCACTCGCTGACCCCGATTGAGGAGAAAGGAGGACAGCCAATCAAGAGCCTTCCCCCTGACTCCAACAACAGCGAGACGGTGGATCAAAAGATTATAATCGACCGTGTTATAAAGCAGAGAAACACGTTTTTTGGAATAGTAGGTAGCAAGAACTGTGCGCTTTGCCAGTAACCAGAAGAGACTCTACAGCAGGGGTGGGCAATTATTTTTTCCAAGGGGCCACACGAGAACCAAAAAATATTATGGAGGGCCGCACCTAAAGGCTGAACTACATTCTAATCTACATTATTTATTTATTTATTTACTATATATTACACATCATTAATATTAACATATTAATATATCAAGAATATTCATATATTATTAGTATTAATATCATAATTATTATATTATAGTGTGTATATATATAGACATTATAATATATTGAAATTATAATATAATATAACATTATATTATATTATTATAAAATTATTATTATAAAATAATAATAAAAACCACTAAAATAAAATGAAATGGAATTCAAGAAGGCAAGGTGCGAACCAAGATGGAAGCTGACATCCTCAAGAGAGGAAGGATCCCAAGAAGGAATGGCCCAATGGACCCAGCCCAGAGGATGACAAAGCAGACCCACTCGCCACCGCAGCAGAGCAGAGCAGAGCAGCCCGCTCTCGCCCCCAGCCGTTCCCCAGCTGATTGCCCTGCCATGGAGTGCCTGCCATCCCGGCTTTGGAGTGCCTGCCATCCCGGGAGGCGATCCAGGCCTGCAGCGGGAGCAGTCAGCGAGCTGCGGTGGGTGATCGCCCTGGTGAACCGGAAGACGATCAAGTCTTCCAGGTCGTCAGGGTGATCAGCCACCGCAGGTTGCTGACTGCTCCCGCTGCAGGCCCGGATCACCTCCGGGATGGCAGGCACTCAAAGCCGCCGCTCGATTGTTCTCCAGAGCGGTGGGCTGTTTGCCGACGCAGGCCCCACAGCCCACGATGGGATGGCGGCAGCGGCACCCCTTCCTCTTGGCCCCGCCCCTGACGCCCTTCACCCCGGGCCGGACAGAATCGGCTGCCGGGCCGGATCCGGCGCGCGGGCCATAGATTGCCCAGGTCTGCTCTACAGAAAGCTAGAAATAGAATTTGGGGAGACCCTCCACAGCTCACCAGTCGACCACAGGTACAATTACACATTGGAAAACATAATATAAAAGAGAAGGAACCATCCATGAATGAGTTAACTCCTGTTGTATTCCAGGAGAGGCAAGGGGTGAAGTGTTTTAAAACTGTATTTCCTATTGGCTCCTCAATTCATTGTCAAGCTAAGAAATAGAAAAAGAGAAAAGGAAGGCCTCCAGATAAAGGAAATTTGTTTTGCATCCCGGGGAGGGTTTGGATGGCTCATCCTCGGTGGCTAGAATGGATTTTCACAGTAAGTTGTCTTATGTGCCATTCTCAGCCAGCAGAGAAAGGATCACCCCTGAACAGGAATTTCCCAAGAAGCGTAGGTAGCAAGAAAGGTTAGATGATCTGACAAGACCTGCTGCCCATGACAGGGCAGTCAGGCCTTCAAAGTCTGTGGTCCTGCCTCTTTCAGGTGTAGCATCTTCACACTCTGTACCACACACAACTGTCTTGGGAGACCATAAAAAGCACACCCTTTCCTGTAGCATCATGACCTGTTTAGGTGCAGGTATGCATTGATGAACAAGCATGGAAATAACAAGATCAAGCATAGAAAGGTGGGTTAAACAAAGGTCACTTTAAATTCCTATATCCTATGTAAGTTAGCTTGAATCTGAAAAGGAGTAAGGGAAAGAGCCACTGAGGTTGGTTCAGCTGAGGCCAGTCCTTGACTATCACCTCAGCCTTCCCTTGACTGAAACACCCAATAATTGAGGTAGAAAGCTGGTCATCTATTGAAAGGTAAACCAAGGAGACTCCCACTCAGGTCCAAGAACCTCGTAAAATTGAGGGTGAATCCAGCAAAGACGGAGATACTGTGGCTGGGAAACCCGGTGGGTGGGGAGGTCCGACTGCCTAGCTTGGATGGCGAGGCATTACGCCCAACATCCTCAGTAAAGAGCCTTGGGGTCGTCTTAGACCCGTTGCCGTCGATGGAAGCCCACCGTCAGCAAAACCGCTTTTTTCCACCTGCGGCAGGCTAGGCGCCTGGCCCCCTACCTATCCACAGACGACCTAGCCATGGTGCTCTAAGCCACAGTCATCTCGAGACTGGACTACTGTAACGCCCTTTACATTGGCCTGCCCTTGTCAGTGATCCGGAAACTTAAGCTCATCCAGAATGCGGCTGCCCGACTTCTCACTGGGACTCCAGTGAGATGTCACATAACACCCATCCTCCAGCAGCTCCATTGGCTTCCGGTCTTGCATGGGATGGGGCTGTTGTATCTGAGGGACCGTCTCTTCCCCTATCAACCCCACAGGTCACTCCGTTCCGAACAACAGAACCTCCTTGAAGTGCTGACCTTCAAAGCAATTCATCTTACATTGACCCGGCGCAGAGCCTTTTCCGTAGTAGCGCCGTCAATCTGGAATACCCTTCCAAGTGATGTGCGGGCCATGCAGGGCCGATTCTCTTTCCGCAAGGCCTGCAAGACCCATCTTTTCTGGCTAGCCTTTGATTGCTAAGCTGGAAAACCTTTTTTAGTCTAGTTTAATATGCTGTTTTACTTCTGTTGTGTTTTTACATGATAGTGAGCCACTCCGAGCCCTCAGGGAGTGGTGGCGTACAAGTCCAAATAATAATTTATTTATTTATTTATTATTTGGTTTTGTATTCCGCTCCTCCCTGCAGGCTCGGGGCGGTTCACAGCATATAAAACCGGCGGCATGTAGTAACCATGCAGCCATACAGTAAAATGATAAAACAATTAAAACAGTACAAGTCACATCGCGAGGTATTAAAACAATACAGATATTTCCTAAGACCCGGGACGCCAGTATATTGGGCAGCTGTAGGGACAGTCACCCTACCCAGTGGCCTAGTCAAAGGCTAATCTGAACAGTATGGTCTTAACCGCCCTCCGAAAAGGAATAAGGTCTGGAACGGCCCGGGTGTCGTCTGGAAGGGAATTCCATAACACCGGGGCTGCTACGGAGAAGGCTCTCTACCTGGTTGAAGACAGATGGCAGGAGCAGATAGTTGGTACCAACAGCAGGTTTTGTTCCTCTGAGCGTAGTGGTCTCGGGGGAATATATGGGGCAAGGCGGTCCCTCAGGTACGCAGGCCCTAGGCCGTGCAGGGCCTTAAAGGTTAACACCAACACCTTGAAAACAATTCGGTGCTCCACAGGAAGCCAGTGCAGTTGCCGAAGAGTGGGCGTAATGTGCTCCCTTGCCGGCGTTCCCGCTAGCAAGCGAGCAGCGGCATTCTGCACTAGCTTGAGCTTCGGGATTGTCGCCAAGGGAAGACCTACGTAGAGGGCGTTACAGTAGTCCAGCCTCGAGATGACCGTCGCTTGGATCACCGCGGCCAGATCGTCCCTGGACAGGTAGGGTGCCAGTCGCCTAGCCTGTCGTAGGTGGAAGAACGCCGTCCTGCTGACCGCCGAGACCTGAGTCTCCATGGTCGGCAGGGGGTCCAGTTAATAAATAAATAAGTGAGAGCAAACCCCCAGGATCAGTCTTGGGAGCAGACTTCTTCAGACATACACACACCAAAATCCCAGGAAGTAACTGAACAGAGGAGGATCCAAGAATCCACCTGGAAATGCTTTCTCAAAACATATAAGCCTGGGTAGTGACAAAAGTTAGCCAATCCTTCTCTGCTGACTGAGAAAATAAAAGTAGGAATGCCATCATACTAAAGAAGGTTCTCCTTCTATTTTAGTTTTCTTTTATGATATTTTAATGCTGCATTTTTACTTTAAAAATATATTCAAAAGCTGAGTATTAAGGATAACAACTATCACAGGACTATATGTAATATAAGACCCTTATTTATTTATTTACTATACTTTTATACCGTCCCTCTCAGCCCAAAAACGACTCGAGGCGGTGTACAATGGCAAACGAATGCCCACAGATAAATACATAACACCATATAAAAGCAAAAATTCATGGTTAAAAATATATAATGCAAATCTCAGCGTCCCCTTATTAGAATCGGTCTCCGTTGCATCGTCATCGTTCCATAGGTCTCAATTACATAATTACATTTCCTCTGCAAAAGCCTGCTCAAACAGCCAGGTCTGGACTTTCTTCCGGGATGTTAGGAGGGAGGGGGCCAATCTAATGTCCCTAGGGATGGTGCTCCATAGCTGAGGGGCCACTGCTGAGAAGGCCCTGTCTCTCGTCCCCGCCAATCGGGTCTGCGAAGAAGGCGGGACCGAGGGCAGGGCCTCCCCAGTCGATCTTAAGCACCCTTGAGCTATTAGTTTCCTGAGCAGACCACATGTTGAAGAAAAACAGGTTATCTGCTTGATCGCTAAAAAACTGGATTATCAGGATATTTGTAAGTGTTTCGATTTGTTCCTCCTTCTTAAGAAATACAGAAGCAATGTATTAAACACAAACATGGGCAACGTCATGGTCATACTTACTTTCCCAAAGCACTGAAGGAGTGACTGAACGACTTTGCAGCTAAATGCAGCACCGTCTGGACAAATACTTCTATTTTTAACGGATTAAAGGAGAAGCCTTCATCTAAAAAACACAACAAAATTACATATAGATGTACTTCCAGTAGAAGCATTCATTCAAGTCTGTGAAGTACTGCTTATCTTTTTGCCTCTCTTAAAAACAACCCTTACGCCTATACCAGGCACGGGCAAACTCCTGTTCTTCAGGTGTTTTGAACTACAACTCCCACAATTCCTAACAACCGATAGGCTGTTAGGAATTGTGGGAGTTGTAGTCCAAAACACCTGGAGGGCCGGAGCTTGCCTAAGCCTAGTCTATATGTAAGCAACGAGGAGAACCAATAAACAATGGTAATAGTATGTTTGTATTCTTTCTAATATATATCACCGGACATATAAATGCAACATGCAATGCAGTATCTCGGAGCACAAGTGAATAACATAATAAATACCCTACATGGGTTAAAGAGACGCCTAATTATTCATGATACATAAAGAGCATTCATATCTCTGAGTAGAGAGTCCCAAAAGAGAGTTCTTCGCAAATGATATCATAAAGTCCCACTTCGTGCGCTGAATCGTTTCGCCGTTTGAAGGCTTTTTCTAGACCGGGGACGTCTTTCGGCGCTCCAATATAGTAGCAACAAATCTTAGTACATCAAGGGAAAATCATACAGAGGCATCAGGCCTTCTCTGGTCAAACGATTCAGCGCACGCATCCACGAGATCGTCGGCCGCTGTGAGAGTACTCCGCTTGTTATCAGACACTATTCTTTTTAAATTCTCCTTTGGAAGAAGTGGGTCTTTATGATATCATTTGCGAAGGAACTCTCTTTTGGGACTCTCTACTCAGAGATATGAATGCTCTTTATGTATTATGAATAATTAGGCGTCTCTTTAACCCATGTAGGGTATTTATTATGTTATTGACTTGCTCGAGATACTGCATTGCATGTTGCATTTATATGTTCGGTGATATATATTAGAAAGAATACAAACATACTATTACCATTGTTTATTGGTTCTCCTCGTTGCTTACATTCTCCAAGCAACCCCGCACTACTCTTTACCCAAGCCTAGTCTATACCCACATTAGCTAACAGCAACTATGAGTGAAGTCATTAAGAGATTTGATAATGGATTTTTCTTTATTCCAATTTCAATGAAGAACAAATAATAGTAATTTCTCCTGGACATCAAGATGGTTACACTATATCAATGCATAACTACTAATGTTAAAGATCTACTGCCTGGAGATCCCCTAGTGCAGTGTTTCCCAACTTTTTTTGAGCCGTGGCACACTTTTAACATTAAAAAAAAATCCAGGGACACACCACCAACCAAAATGACACAAAATGACACTCTAACACAGTAAAGAACGGCTGGGGATGGTGGCCTGCTGGGAGCAGCTGCTGGGAGTGCTGAAGCCGGGGCGGAGCCAGGCCACGCCATGCCCGCCCCTCCTCCGGCTTCAGCTCTCCCACAGCTTCTCCAGCCTTGTGGGAGCAGTGCCAAGCCAGCGGTGGCAGAGGCAGCACAATGCTGGCTTGGCCCTGTCCCCTCAAAGCTGGAAAAGCTGTGAGCAGAAGCCGGGAGGGGCAGAGCCAGGTCGCGCCATGCCCTGCCCCCCCAGCTTCAGCTCTCCCAGCAGCTGCTCCAGCCTTGAGGGGGCAGTGCCAAGCCAGCAGTGGCAGAGGCAGCACAATGCTGACTTGGCACTGTCCCCTGAAGGCTGGAGAAGCTGGGAGTGCTGAAGCCGGTGGGAGAGGGCAGAGCCAGGCCGCGCCATGCCCCCTCCCCCCGGCTTCAGCTCTCCCAGCAGCTGCTCCAGCCTTGAGGGGGCAGTGCCAAGCCAGCGGTGGCAGAGCCAGCACAATGCTGGCTTGGCACTGTCCCCTCAAGGCTGGAGAAGCTGTGGGAGAGCTGAAGCCGGGAGGGGGCGGAGCCAGGCCACGCCATGCCCCGTCTCCTCTCCTGGGTTCAGCTCTCCCACAGCTTCTCCAGCCTTCAGGGGGCAGTGCGAGCGAGGGGCGGGAGTCATGGCCCCCATCCCTGGCGCCACTCTCCGCCATGACTCCTGCCCCTCACTCGCTGAAGCCGCTCGGAGGAGGAGCATGAACGGTGGACGGGCTTCAGTGGGCGGGGCTCCTCCTCCCGCGGCTTCAGCAAGCGAGGGGCGAGAGTCATGGTGGATTGGAGGCTGGCTGGGGAAACGGCCGAAGGAGGCGGCGCCCCGGCCCCTTCTTCTTCTTCTTCGCCGCTGCCCAGCCCTTCGTCCTCCTCCCCCAAGCAGCAGGAGTTCGGCAGGAGGAGGAGGGAAGGAAGGGGGGCAGAGAGCTTTTCTCGCGGCACAGCAGGAGGTCCGTCACGACACATTAGTGTGCCGCGTCACAGCGGTTGGGAAACACTGCCCTTGTGTATCAATACAGTCTGAGCTAGCATACTTTGATATTTGAAAGAGAAAACAATGACTAAAAATCTACATATGTATAGCTTAGTCCAGTTTTAAGCTGGCTCATTTAAAGATAAAATTGAAATCAATCAATCTTGGTAAGAAAAAAAGTAACCAGAAATGTGGAAAGATGATTTCAGGTTATGCACTCTTACCATCATCATCATCCTGATTAGGATTTGGCACATCTTTCAGAATCGTGAAGATTTCATCATTGCTGGCTTTGTTTTTAATGGCAATGTTTAGACACAGCGCAACATTATATCCTGGCAGAGACTCTACAAAAAGGAAAGAGAAGCAATTATCCTCACAAAAAATTGGACAGCGCTCTTTCTTACAGCGAAGTTGGCAAAATTGCCTTTGCATAAACAGGTTTGTCAGTTTTCTGGGGCAGTTAAACTGCTTGATCTCCCACTGGATCATGGATTCTGCAGGAAAGTGACAAAACTAGTAGCCCTGAAGGATCGGTGGCACAATTTTTTAACTTGCATCTTACGTTTAATCTTTGTTCTGTGAATTTTACTATGTATTTTGTAGAAAAATGTTCTAATGTGTGCATTTTATAGAATGTTTTAGATGATTATGTTTTCAGCCATGCTGAAACCTAGCTCGAACCACGAGGAGAGGTGGATAAGAAATAAAATTACTACTAACTAAGCTAATTCAGAGTTTTGGGGTACGGTGCCACCTCTACGCAGATGACACCCAACTCCACTACTCTTTTCCACCAGATTCCAAGGAAGGCCCTCGCATACTGGACCAGTGCCTGGCCGCTGTGACGGTCTGGATGAGGAGGAACAAGCTGAGGATCAATCCTGATAAGACAGAGGTCCTCCAGGTCAGTTGTTCGTCTGACCGGGGTATTGGGTGGCAACCTGTGCTGGACGGGGTTACACTCCCCCTGAAGTCACAGGTCTGCAGTTTGGGGGTCCTCCTGGATTCAGCGCTGACACTTGATGCGCAGGTGTTGGCGGTGGCCGGGAGGGTCTTCGCACAGTTAAAAATCGTGCGCCAACTACAACCATACCTTGTGAAGTCTGACTTGACCATGGTGGTCCACGCCTTGGTTACCTCTAAACTGGATTACTGCAATGCACTCTACGTGGGGCTACCCTTGAAGACGGCCTGGAAACTTCAACTTGCCCAGCGATCAGCAACCAGATTAATAACTGGGGCAAGTTAAAGGGAGCGATCAACCCCCGTTTAAAGAACTGCACTGGCTGCCATTTATTTTCCGGTCCCAATTCAAGGTGATCACCCTTGAATTGGGCTGCTCAAGTAGTCGATCGCGATCGACTAGTCGATCTTCGGCCCTCACCCAGTAGATCTTCGGGCCTCACCAGCCAGATGGGGCACTCCTGCCATGCGCGCGCACAGCCTGCGCGCACACTCGCTCCTGCTGCTGGCTTCTGCTCTCATCGTGCTTCTTCCGCCCGTGGGGCATTGTGGGAAGGAGGGAGCGCGGCGGGACCTCCGGAGGGAGTGCCCTGCCTCTCTCATCCAGAAGCAGCTGTGCAGCCTCCGCTGCTGGCGAGACAGGCAGGGTGGAGCACTCCCTCCGGAGGCCCCGCCTCGTGCTTCCTCCTTCCTTCAATGCCCCGCAGGCGGAAGAAGCGCTGCGCAGGCGGAAAACAGCAGCAGGAGCATGCGCGGCAGTTGGGGCAGGTAGATCTTTAAGAGTAGCTCGCATGCTGAAAAAGTGTGAGCACCCCTGCCCTAAATGGTTCGGGACCCGCCTACCTTCATGACTGGCTCTCCCTCCATGAACCAGCTCGAACCCTCCGCTCCTCGGGGAGGCCCTCCTGTCGCCCTGCCAGTCTCACAGACTCATTTGGTGGGCACAAGGAAGAGGGCCTTCTCCTCTGTGGCCCCCCGATTCTGGAATTCTTTGCCCGGAGAGATTAGGAAAGCCCCCACTTTGGAGACCTTTAAAAAACACCTGAAAACCTGGCTCTTCCGCTGTGCCTTTGGGAAGTAGTTATTTAATTCTTAATATTGCTCTCCTCAATGCCCCCGTTCTTGGAGTCCATCCCCTTTCCCCCCATAAAAGATGTTTCCCCCCGTAAAGGATGCTATTCCGCTTATCTCACCCTGAGTTTTTAACACTTTATATGTGTGCCTGCGGCCTGCCCTGTCTTTGTGATTTTAGATATCTTGTTGTATATTGTTTTTTATTTATATGTATATATTTTTATTGTGTTTATTTCTGATGTTTTGATTTTATTTTATTGTAATTGTTGTCTGGGCTTGGCCTCATGTGACCTGCCCCGAGTCCCCATTGGGGAGATGGGGGCGGGGTACAAATAAAGATGATGATGATTATTATTATTACACTGTACAAACAAGACAAATATGTTTAAGAACTACAGACTGCTAGGAGTTGCTTTTATGTGTTCTGAGCTTTTTGAAAAAAGAGGAAGTTCAAATGTAATCAAACAGAACTATGGAAATTGCTTCACGTATTCTTGCTATTTTGGCCTATAACTCCCAGAAATCCCAGCCAGTTTACTAGCTGTTAGGATTTCTGGGAGTTGAAGGCCAAAACATCTGGGGACCCACAGGTTGAGAACCACTGCTCTAGATACAGAAGTATATAAAATAGGTATAAAAACCAAACATTTACTGATAACAAAGCAGCATTTGCAAGGCTTGGTCAACAGGCTGATTTTCATGTTTGTGGAGTGCAGCTGAAGCATATGCCGCAGAGTCCAATGTAAACACTGCATATTGTTGCTAACGGATGTGTCTAAATGGGTGTTCAGAAACCTTTTATTGTTGCCAAATTTTTCATGACCCCAACTTTGAGTCTAAGGCGACCCCCAGTTTAAGAAGCAGTAGGGCTAGACTACACGCTCTAGAGACGGCTTCAGAGAAGTTATCTGTTTCTTCCCTTCACAGCAACACAATTGCATTTCAAACTGCAACAAATACAAGTATACCTCAGTTAATGAAGTCGGTGTTTTCCTAGGCATTACTTCTTTTACAGAAAATTTGGAACCAGAGGCAGAAATAACATGGAAAGAACAGGGATAGGTTCCTACACCACAAAAAAGAAGAGCAGTTCAACATGTTTCAGCAAACGTTTTACTCCAAACTGACAACATGCACACGTGAAATGAAACAACCGGCTCGGGGAAGTGTCGCATAGTAAACAAAGATATTTATTTATTTATTTACTATATTTCTATGCCTCCTTTCTCAGCCCGTAGGCGACTCAAAGCGGTTAACAATAGCAATTTTGAACCTATTGAGGTCACTCGAAGTCTTCTTCCCAAAAACCATCCAAGGATGATGTTTTTCTACTTCTATTAAGACTCTACAGCAGGGGTGGGCAACCTACGGCCCGTGGGCCAGATCGGGCCCGGCAGCCGATACTGTCCGGCCTGGGAGAAGGGCGTCGGGGGCGGGGCCAAGAGGAAGGGGTGCCGGTGCCCATCCCATTGCGGGCTCTGTGGGGCCTGTGTCAGCAGACAGGCCAGATGAGCGGCGGCTTCGGAGTGCCTGCCATCCCTGGAGGCAATCTGGGCCTGCAGCGGGAGCACTCCGCGACCTGCGGGGGGCTGATTGTCATGGCGACCCAGAAGACTTAATCGTCTTCCGGGTCGCCAGGGCGATGAGCCACCTCAGATTGCCGAGTGCTTCCCCTGCAGGCCAGGATCGCCTCCAGGGATGGCAGGCACTCCAAAGCCGCCGCTCCTCTGGCCTGTCTGCCGACACGCCCCACAGAGCCCACGATGGGATGGTGGCAGCGGCACTCCATAGCAGTGCGATCAGCTGGGGACGGCTGGGGCGAGAGGGAGGCGGAGGCCTGCAGGCTCCGATGGCCTGCTGCTCTGCTCTCCTCTGCTGCGGCGGCGGCTGGGTCCGCTTTGCCATCCTCTGGGCTGGGGTCATTGGGTCATTCTAACTTGGGATCCTTCCTCTCTTCAGGATGTCACCCTTCATCTTGGTTCGCACCTTGTCTTCTTGGATTTTATTTTATTTTAGTGGTTTTTATTATTTTATAATAATTTTATAATAATAATATAATAAATAATATAATATAATAATGTTATATTATAATTTCAATATATTATGTCTATATATATACTATAATATAATAATGATATTAATACTAATAATATATGAATATTTCTTGATATATTAATATGTTAATATTAATTATGTGTAATATATAGTATATATAGTAAATAAATAAATAAATTATGTAGATTAGAATGTAGTTCAGCCTCTAGGTGCGGCCCTCCATAATATTTTTTGGCTCTCGTGTGACCCCTTGGGAAAAATAATTGCCCACCCCTGCACTTACCTATAGTAGTAGGTAGACTAGAGTAGAATCCCATTCTTTCTACGCTCAAGCTATATTGCGCTGCTTACTGCGGACAGTTACAATCCTCAAAGTATGTGTTTCTCCAGCCCTCCTCAAGATCCTCCCCAATGCTAATGTTAAAAACTTCATGCTAGACTGAAGAGGAAAAGGGGTCTGGGCAGACATAGATATCATTTTGTATAAGTAAGCTTCTTTGTCAGAGGCTTTGTTAACTGAGGTATACCTGTATTTGTCTCAAAAGACAGCAAACTCAATTGGCTGGGGTTTTTTTGTTTTGTTTTAAAAAAAGAAATTATATCACAAACATAAAATTTATATACATACTGTTACTTTCATCTCCATATTTATAAATACATATTGGATTTGCAGGTGTTAGGACTGAAAAAGTTGGAGGGACAATATCTACAATTCGCTGGTGATAGGAAAGCCTGGAAAAAAAAAAAAGAGCAAGATTTTGCAGAAAGTGGTCAAGCATGATATAATACTACAGGCACAATAATATCAAACATGGGTTGCTGTGAGTTTTCCGGGCTCTATGGCCATGTTCCAGAAGCATTCTCTCCTGAAGTTTCGCCCACATCTATGGCAGGCATCCCCAGAGGTTGTGAAATCTGATTTCACAACCTCTGGGGATGCCTGCCATAGATGTGGGCGAAACTTCAGGAGAGAATGCTTCTGGAACATGGCCATAGAGCCCGGAAAACCCACAGCAACCCAGTAATTCTGGTCATGAAAGCCTTCAATAATATAATATCCAACATTTTATTTTTAAAAAAATCCGTATCAAGCTTTGAGTAAAGCAGAAAATACACAACAAAACAACAGAACAGTTCACCGACAAAAGGTAAACATTCATAAATGTGATCTGTGTCTCTGCATGATGCAGAATGTGATGCTAAGCTCAAAAAAATCACCCTCCAGAGAATATTAGTGGATTTTTTTTAAAAAAAGATCATAATCTTAATGCCAGCTGAAATGCAATATGACAGATTTCCAGTGATTAAAATGCAGAGTTTCAGTGTGATGCAAATCAATACAGCCAGATCTCCATATTTGTGAGGTTTAGGGGCACAATACTCAAGTAAAAGTAAAAAATTGTGTGGTTTTTTTTACCGGAGAGTAAAAATCTAGGAATTTCTAGATTCTAAAACGCAATTAAATTGGGCACTTACACTGGAAGCTGGTGAATAAATTGTACTGGAAAACCTAGAGCACGGCTGCCCACAAAGTCGATCGCGATCGACCAGTCAAACGCGGGTCCAAAGGAGGTCAATCGCAGCCGGATGGGGCGCTTCTGCCCTGCGCACGGCGCAACTTCCGCATGGCGCTGCTTCTGCGGCGCATTGCGGGAACGAGGGAGCGCCGTCTGCGGGGCATTGCGGGAACAAGGGAGCACGAGGCGGGGCCTCCGGAGGCCCCACCGCGCGCTCCGCCTTGCCTCTCTCTTGCAGCAGCAGAGACTGCACGGTTGCTTCCCGACGAGAGAGAGGCAGGGCAGAGTGCAAGGCGGGGCCTCGTGCCCCCTCGTTCCCGCAATGCCCCGCGGTAGGCGCTCCCTCGTTCCCGCAATGCCCCGCGGATGGTGTGTGCGCGTGCAAGGTGCATGCGCAGGAAAAGTGCGCTGCGCAGAAGGTAGATCATTTTGACTTGGTTGTTTTAAAAGTAGCTGGCATGCTGAAAACGTGTGGGCACCCCTGACCTAGAGATTCCTAGAAGGAATATCTAATCTGTGAATAATCAAATTCACACAAGTTAACTTGCAAATGTGAGGGCCAACTGCAGTTTATATTGGAAAATGTATTAGCAAAATAAAAATAATAGTACACATTTCTAGGAGTCAGGAGAATGGTTTTTCCCCCCCCTCAAAATTTGTAGTAAACAGTTTTATTTTATCAGCAAGGAGTATAGAAAGCTTTGGGATTAACTTGATAACTCCAAATTCATAAGTGTTAGCTGAAAAGGACATCTTCCCACACCCGTACTTCTAACTTCTTGAAATAGACAGCAACACCACAATATATTTTAAGAACCCCCTTCAATGCCAATGCTAACTGTGGTGACAGTGTGAATAAAATAGTTAATGAGGATTCTATTGAATATTTGAAAGGATGTTATAAGGAAGAGGGAGCAGGCTTGTTTTCAGCTGCCATGGAAGACCGGACTTGGAGCAATGGGTTCAAATTACAGGAAAATATATTCTTAGACCTTCCTGTTTCTAAGAGCTGTTCAACAGTAGAACTAACTGCCTCAGAGTGTAGTGGATGCTCTTTCTCTGGAGGTTTTAGAGAAGAGACTGGATGGTCATATGTTGGTAGTGCTTTGATTGTGTTTTTCCTGCATAGCAGAGGGTTGGATTGGATGGCCCTTGGGGTCTCTTCCAACTCTATGATTCTGCTCAGCCCCTTTTTATATTCCAGTCATTATTCAGTCAGTCCTACGTATCCATGGGTTCAGCCAAACATCCCCCAAAGAACAAACATTGACTTTTCTGTTTTGCCTAAGGCAATGTTTGTAGTCTCTTCTTCCTTCCTATGGTACCTTTTTCTTTCCTTCCTTCCTTCCCTCCTCTCCTCTCTTACCTTTCTCCCCCCTTTCCTCTTTCATTCCTTCGCCTTTTCCCTCCCACCTTTCTTCTTTTCTTCCTTCCTGTCTGTTCGCCTTCCTTCCTTCTTTCCTTCTTTCATGCCTTACATTTTTGTGTCCTTTCTGCTGTCTCTTCTTCCTTCCTTGGGTATCTCTTTCCTTCTTTCTTGCCTTCCTTCCCTCCTTCCTTAT
This sequence comes from Anolis apletophallus, assembly GCA_030556195.1. Lineage (NCBI taxonomy): Eukaryota > Metazoa > Chordata > Lepidosauria > Squamata > Anolidae > Anolis > Anolis apletophallus. The sequence goes on along the minus strand of JARBWK010000006.1, from coordinate 154,855,732 downwards.
TTCCCTCCCTTCTCTCTTACCTTCTCCCCCCTTCCTTCTTTCATTCCTTCCGTCGTCTTCGCCAAAGCGGGGGCCTCGATTGCTGCCACGAAGGCCTCTGAAGCCTGGGCCGCGACAGCAATCGAAGCCCCAGCTTCACAGAAGACAGCAGGCCTCTCCTCCTTTAAGCTCTTCAGCAGGCAGTGCTGCCGCCAGCCATTCTCCTGTGGCGGCGTTGGCTGCTGAAGAGCTAAAAGTAGGAGGGAGGCCCGCTGTCTTCTGTGAAGCCGGGGCCTCGATTGCTGCCGTGGAGGCCTCCGGAGCCCGGGCCACGGCAGCAATCAAGGCCCTTTTAGGTCTTCAGCAGGCAGCACCGCTGCCAGCCATTCCCCCGCTGGCCACAGGAGACTGGTAAGATGGCAGGCCTTCCTCTTTTCTCCGTGCTGGCGGGGGGTGTGAAGGAGGGAGAAGGGGTTTGTGCGTCGTCTGTTTGCCGCGGGGGATTCTGGGTGTTATAGTCCCCTTGCTTTTTGCGTTTTTTACCTTTTTGTTTGGGGGGGTGGTGGTGGTAAACATACCTCGTTGCGTGGGGATTTTTGTGGCCTGGTTTGGTGTTTGTGGGTTCAGCGGTTTTGCTGTCTATAGGCTACTCACCACGACAGCTCTCATTTTATATATATAGATTTATTCACAGTATGAATTAGCAAATGCATTAAGCAGGAATGAACACTTTAACTCTTTCTTGCATTTTATCAATTGCAATTCCGAGACTCACCTCATGCATTTTTCTAATACTTCTCTCACAAACTTAGGTCTGGGCTTATCAAGATCCTCAGAAAGACAGTCTGACCTATCATTGGATAACAACAAAATGATACAACAGCTGTTACTCAGGGAAAAAAATTCTAATATTTGCTCATGTGTACTGGAGTTCTTTCCTTGTTATCTGCAAAGTCAGAGCCATGGCAATCAAAAATTAATAAGAACATAAGAACATAAGAAGAGCCATGCTGAATCGGACCTCAGCCCATCTAGTCCAGCATTCTGTATCACACAGTGGCCCACCAGTTGTACACGGGGATCTCGAGCAGAAGGGAGGGCAAAACCCTGACCTGCTCCCGACACAACCAAGGGAAATCCTAAACCAACTATACGATTATGGTTAATAAAAATATCTGAAAAACAACATTTTAATAAATGTATTTGTGGGATACCACTATTCCCAGTTTCACAAGTAAGCAAAAATATAAGTTTTGCAATTACGCTAAGTTGCACTGTTTACTGGAGAAATTCCTCAAAAGGAATTATATTCTTAAGGAATTTATTTACTTATGTATTTTATTTGCTTCATTTTATCCTGCCTTTCTGCCCATAGGGATTCAAGGTGCCTATCAGTGACGTGCAAACTAAACAAGTACTGTTATTACCAGAGTACACAGAAAAGGTAAGGACCAAATAATAATGCTGCAATACTGTTACACATTCAATATTTCACTTATATTTGATAATAACAGAGTGGAGTTATACTCACGGACCACATAAATCAATAGCGTCTTTATACAGTCAGACTTGGGCGTATCGTCATAGAGCAATTCAAGCCCACATATTCCCGTTAAGGGTCCCCCGATAGTTCACACGGTACAAAATGTCCAAATTAATAGAGTATAATTCCCAATGAAGTAAATGAAGTAAATGAAGTAGAGGACACAATTGTCAGTAAGTGGAGCCAGTCGAAATATATTCCAGGAGCCGGGTTAACGGAAGTCACCAGGTCCTGCTCCGTTTCACGCCTTACTCCCTTGAGTTTGGCCCGTGCTTGTCGCATGACTGATTATTGAACTGTGGACGCCTCGATAGCCTGACTGTGTAATATTGGGTTTTGATAAAGCGCAATCTGCGTGAAACGGAGCAGGACCTGGTGACTTCCGCTAACCCGGCTTTTGGAATATATTTCGACTGGCTCCACTTACTGACAATTGTGTCCTCTACTTCATTTACTTCATTTACTTCATTGGGAATTATACTCTATTAATTTGGACATTTTGTACCGTGTGAACTATCGGAGGACCCTTAACGGGAATATGTGGGCTTGAATTGCTCTATGACGATACGCCCAAGTCCGACTGTATAAAGACGCTATTGATTTATGTGGTCCATGAGTATAACTCCACTCTGTTATTATCAAATATAAGTGAAATATTGAATGTGTAACAGTATTACAGCATTATTATTTGGTCCTTACCTTTTCTGCCTATCAGTGACGTGACACAATACAAACGAATGGATATACATATGAATATAAAATTTAAAAAAACAATTAATTATTTGTGTCGAGTATAAAAGTTCAAATGTAATTAAAATACAATTAAAATCACATTTTAAAACTAGACACCCCCTCCCAAACTACCTTATAATTCACCAGAAATGAAATGAAAAAAAAGCACATACAAAATCAATTACAGATGTAGAAGAGAAATACTTACCAGTCTTCCCAGCTCCACCGGAATTGAAAATTACTCAGATGGTGAGAAAACCAATTAATGAACCTTTATGGGGGAGAAAAAAAGGTTTCAGTAACTGATCCTTCATAGCAATTATCTGTAACATGCTGCAAATAAATAAAATAAATAAATGTAACATATAATGCCATAATCTATCTGGGAAAATATTCATCGAAACATTGCTTGCAAAGTTTGAAGGATCAGAGAATGCTTAACAAATAAGAAATACCCAGTAATGATCAGGCATCTCCTTTCTAGATGCCAGATTCTCATTGATATTAAGATTCAACTTTCAGAGATTGAGGTTTGCTGCTGAAATACTAATTGCAGGTAGTCTCTGACTTATGAACATCCTACGAACAATTCATAGTTATGAATGGGCCTCTCCCCTCCCTGCCATGAAATCTTAAGAGCTGAGCCAAAGCGTGTGCGTATCTCTCCATCCCACTTTCCCTTTTCACAGGTTACAGCCTGTGTTGGATGGGGTCACACTCCCCCTGAAGACGCAGGTTCGCAGCTTGGGAGTGATCCTGGATTCATCGCTGAGCCTGGAACCCCAGGTCTCAGCGGTGGCTGGGAGAGCTTTTGCACAGTTAAGACTTGTGCGCCAGCTGCGCCCGTACCTTGGGAAGTCTGACTTGGCCACGGTGGTCCACGCTCTGGTTACACCCCGAATAGACTACTGCAACACACTCTACGTGAAGTTGCCTTTGAAAACGGTTCGGAAACCTCAGTTGGTCCAACGGGCGGCAGCCAGAATGCTAACTGGGGCGACATACAGGGAGCATACCACCCCCTGGTGTGTCAGCTCCACTGGTTGCCTGTCCATCTCCGAGCCCAATTCAAAGTGCTGGCATTGACCTATAAAGCTCTATACGGTTCTGGCCCAGCTTACTTGTCCGAACGCATCTGCCTCTATGTCCCATCTCGCAGTCTAAGATCATCTGGGGAGGCCCTGCTCTCGCTCCCACCAGCATCGCAAATACGGCTGGTGGGGACGAGAGACAGGGTCTTCTCGGCGGTGGCCCCTCGCCTATGGAACACACTCCAAAACGAAATAAGATCGACTCCATCTCTCCTCGCTTTTAGAAAAAAGCTAAAGTTGTGGTTCTGGGTTAGAAGCTATGGGGTACAAATACCATAAATAAATAAATTCTTCCTATTGATATCTCTCTAAACCCTGTTTCCTTGTTCTTCTCAACATCTTTCCAAACCCCATTTCCGTTTTCTTCCTATTGATCTCGAAGCTTTGGTGTTTTTTTTTTTTAAAAAAAGGGATTCTAGTCACACAGTTACTTTTGGCCAACTTGAGGACAGCGTGTATATTTTTATAAGCTTCATAAAGTAGATCTGGAAATGATGCAAAGTAATATCACTTTTTGAAGCCAAATTTAGTAATCCTGTTCATTTATCTATTTATTTACCACATTTGGATGCCGCCTTTCTCAGCCTGGAAGCGATTCAAGGCGGTTCACAGTCGGCAACAACTTGATGCCTCAACAATTATAAAATACAATTAAAACATTTAGCATATAATATAAAAACCGTACAGTTAGTCGATTTAGTCTCCTTACTAAAATCATTATCCAATTGCATCATCAAGTCGTTAAGTGATTTCATATTTACTTGATTATGCTGCATTAGCAAAAGCTAATACTAAATAAGTAAAATGCTCTTTGGTATCTTTAAACTAGAATAGTCTGTAAAACCAGTATTAAAATAAGACAAAGACACCTGCTTCACAAATTCCTCAGAAATCTAGCAATGACAGCGTTTACTTACCTGTCTATACAAGTAGTGTTCATGGTATCCAAGCGCATGTATAACATTTCTGTTGCTTGTGCGAGCTGTAAATTTCCACTTAAGGTATAAAATGTTTTAATATTAAATATGCCAATGTTCAGTTGATAGTAAAACGTGCCTTACTTGAGTTATTTTTACTGTGCACAATTAAGTTTCTCAGTTGGCTTCTTATTGTTACCCGATGAACAAGATTAACTACACAAGCAAAAGTGTGTGGCTTGAACATTACTCAGTCCAGCAAAACACACACACACACATAAAAGTGTTTTGATTTTTAGGCCTGTTCCTGGGTTTGGTTTTTGTTGGTCCGTGATCTGCGCCCTTCCCCCCCAGCTTGCGCCCCTAGGCCATGGCCTAGGTTGGCCTTATGGGTAATCCGGGCATGTTCCTATGGGTGAGCAGATGGGGACTGATAGATGACATCTGTTATCTCAAAAAGTAGTGCTGATAGGGGAAAACCGATGCCATTTTTGGAACCAGCAGATCAAATATACCAAGAAGCAGGGCTAACATTTGCGGGACCAAAATGTGTGCTGGCCAATGTTGTTTTAAGAGATTACTCAGAGTATCTGCATATAGAATCAACTGTTTTGTAAGATAGGTGAAAACATTAAAGGTCCTGTGCATTTTTCCAAATCAGTACAAAATACCCTCAGAAGGATACAACTTGAGGCAAAGAGCCAGGCTGTAGTTTGCAAAGTTCAATCAGAAGTGCTGTGTACATGACTTCAGTGTGGGGTGGAACAGGAAGCTGAAATACCTCAGAGAAAACTACCTGTGGGGAAAAATGAGAAGGATATATTGAACCTTTCCCACCTTGCTTGTACTCCATTGAGGTGACAGGTATTGCAACAAGAGGTTATTAATTGGTATTGTGAACATAACCGTGTGTATTGTAACACTGCACATAGTCACATCCTTTTGTGAAAAACACTTGCTACCACCGAATGCACAAACTTTCATATTACAGGCAGTCCCCGAGTTGCAAACACGTGACTTACAAATTTATTTATTTATTTACTTTTTTTTATACCGCCCCTCTCAGCCCGAAGGCGACTCGAGGCGGTGTACACATGGCACGAATGCCACAACATAAAACACATCAAAACAATTAATACAACTATATAAAAGCAATACAATTGGCAGTTAAAATTATAAAATTGTAAAATACAAATCTCAGCATCTCATCATTAGAATCGATTTCTGTTGCATCGTTATATTAATCCCATAGGTCTCAGTTAAATAATTATAATTCATCTGCAAATGCCTGCTTGAACAGCCAGGTCTTCACTTTCTTCTGAAATGTTAGGAGGGAGGGGGCCGATCTAAGGTCCCTAGGAAGGGCGTTCCATAGCCGAGGGGTCACTGCTGAGAAGGCCCTGTCTCTCGTCCCCGCCAATCGGGTCAGTGAAGTAGGAGGGACCGAGAGCAGGGCCTTTCCGGACTATCTTAAACACTAGAAATAATAATAATAATATAGCCCATGAAGCTCCTTCTACGTCACGTCACAGTCTCTGAGGCCCGCAGGCCGCTTGCATACCTGCCCAGAGGCAGGCCCCATTGTTCCCCGCGTCGTGGCAGCAGTGGGCAAAGAGGCAGTAGCGCCGTGGGTAGGAGAGGAAGCCCGTGAAGGCGGAGACGGCGGCGTAGCCAGGGCCAGGCTCAGGCTCAAGGGTACCACCGCCCTGGCCGGCCGGACCAGCGCCAGGCCCGTCGCCAAGCCCGGCACCGCCAAGCACACCCGCCGCTGCATCACCTCAGATGAGGCTCTTCCACTCCACTGGCATCCCCTCAGGGAAGGCGCTTCCAGTCCCGCCGCCTCTGACATCTTGGTGCCGGGCGGGATTTCAAGGCCACCATGACAGGATTGGCCCGTGGGGAATAAAGGGGCGTGGCTTATTAAAGACTCAAGAGATCCAATTTCCCACGGCACACCTGAAGATCGCTCATGGCACACCGGTTGGGAAACACTGCTATAGATCAAATTACAACGTAAAATACTTACTTCAACTATGTGGTAGTTCAAAGGGATCCTGTTATTTCCAGGATAGCTTAGTAACTGAGCAGCACTAGAGAAAAAGACAAACCTGGTCACTGATCAGGAATTTAAATACCTGCCTGGCTATGTTGTTAGGGAGGCTAATCTCAATGTATGTATACATTTGAGTGAAGAGAACAGTGGGCTTGTTCGATACTGAAAATGCTATAGATTGAATTTTGGACTCCCAAAAAGAGAGTGGGTTAGGACCCTCCTCTGCCTCAGTCCCCCAGGTAGAAATGGGGTTTAATACAGAGATACAGACTCAACATCAACATGATGCTGTTAACTGTTTTTTAAGCATAAGAACAGCCCGGGAAAAGAGGACTGATAAATGCAACTTTGAGGCTTTCTTCTCTACCTCCTTGGACAGGGAATGGTTCTGAAGAACTAAAGCTGAGTTGAATCCTCACTTCCAGAGAATAGACCCAGTGGGCTCATACTTTCTTTTAAAAATATTTTATTAGGTTTTTACATTGCAGTAAAAAAAAAAAAATAGAAGGGGGGGGGGTTAGGTAATAAGGGGTAGAGATAATGATGGGGGAGGTTTAGATCTCATTCCCTTCTTCCCTGCGAGGGGACTGTTCGCCCCCCTTGCCCAGAAAGGGAAGGTTGGTTAGGAGCTTAGCAAACTTTCTGAGGGGACGGGAGTTGGAACCAGTGATAGCACATTAACAACAAAACTGCATTGAATATATCTGACAAAACAAAGAAATGGAAAGGCCAGAAAAAGGTTTGCATGTTTGATATAATTTGTGAAATATTTCTTAAAACAAACAAAGCAGCCCAACCACAACTCTAAAAAATACTACTCGGTCTCGCCCAGAACTACCCAAGTTGTATATTTTAGAGCTACTACAAAGTACTTACCCCATCTTTTAGTTATGATTTAACTGTATCTTTGAAAACACAAAATATCTCCCACCATAACCTTAACTAGTCTCTTTTAGAAATCTACTAGCTTGGGGACCCGGCAGTGCCCGGGTGATTTGAGAAAGGCATTGTGTGCCAAGGTTGGTCCTTATCAGATGTTTACGCGGCTTGCAGTGGTCTCAGGAAGTTAGTGAAGGTACTGCAAGTCCCATCGGCCATGATCCATCCCCCTCCAAACAATATCCCATGAGGTGACGCCTAGTCAGGAAATTCAAGTTAAGGAAGCCTTACTGTTAATTTTGGGCCTGGTCTGTGATTTATAGGGGCTACAGTTTTGTTTGGGAAGTGAATCAGTTGAAGGTACTGCAAATACCATCATTCGTGGCCCATCCTGCCCTAAATACCAAGGGAATCAGTAGCTACTGAAATGGACATCCAAGTGCCACCTCTGTGTTGATGGAGGCAGGCAGGATTTCCCCGGGTACTGGTTGTGGGGGGTCGGGAGCAGGTGAGGGTTTTGCCCTCCTTTCTGCTAGAGATCCCTGTGTACAACTAGTGGGCCACTGTGTGACACAGAATGCTGGACTAGATGGGCTGAGGCCCGATTCAGCATGGCTCTTATGTTCTTATGTTCTAAACCACAGCAGGTTGTGAAGTAGGCCATTGGGCCTCTGTGTGGCAAGTTTGATCCTGATCCATCATTGCTGTGGGCTGCAGTGACTGACTGCCTGAGGCCTTTCCTTTTCCTTCTGCATCACTTTAGAATGTTGGAAGCTGGCCAATCAGAGCCGGTTTTGCAAATTCTCCCTCAGTGCCAACCAATCATGTTGTTTGAATGAAGAGGCTGGGATTCTTGGATGCTGGCCAATCAGAGTCCTTTATGCAAATATTCCCTCAATGGCAACCAATCCCCTCTGTCTGGTGCCTTAGAATGTTGGAGTTCTGAGGCTGGCCAATCAGAGTCCTTTATGCAAATAATCCCACAGTGGCAACCAATCGAAACGCTGCCACATATTCCTCCGCACCTCCCGCCGCAAACGCTGACTTTTATTAGATACATACAGTAGATAGAATAGATGAGGATTTTTTGTCCAAAAGGAAGCCACTTGAAGGTTTTTGTCCTATGAGTCCCTTCTCTACTTCAATTGTTTTTACTTGTAGCTGTCTCTTCTTCTTTAGAACGTATATTATTTTTATCCTTTTTAAAATAAAAGCTTTCCTCGTACAGTTCTTCTAAGATTTGTTTTACAGCAGTCATTTTGTGCATATAATAATAATAATTTATTTGCAACCCGTCCTATCTCCCTTGGGGGACTCAGGGCAGTTTCCAATAAAAGAGGCAAACATTCAATGCTGATAAGACACAAACAACAGACCAACTCAAAAACAATAAGTAAGAATAATCACAATATAAAACTTATAATAGCTAATCTCTAAAGAAACAGAAAATTAACAAAATTAGAGACTTGAATAAACAAAAAATTATACATCACAAACATTTACCACGTAATTAAACTAACAGCTAAAAGCATTAAAATATGGAAGACTTTCCAAACAGAAGTCTTTTATAATACTTTACAACTGAAAGAGAGGTGACAAGATTGGGAAAAAAACCAACACAAATATATAGATTGTATGTACACACAAGAGCACTGCTGTGAAATGTATTTTATGTCTCTGCTGAATGTTCCCGTTCATATTTTCATAGTGGTAGATGGCTGAAAAACCAGCTGCTTTTTTAATCAGATCAGTTTTATGGGGTCATTAAGGCAATTTTTTCACCTTATATGTACACAGTCTCATGTAGATAAGGGTCAGTACATCAGAAACTAGTTAAGTCCAGTCAGACAAACTCTCCCAGGCCTCATAGCCAAATATTTCTTACCATGTTTTCCTCTCCTTCCAGTGTGATTTGATGATGCAGTGCAGATTTTCTTCTATTACAAACCTCTCAACAGAATGACTACCAGGCATTACAGGACCCTAGTAAAAGAAATGAAGGCAGAACTTGTTAGTTCTTCGGCCTAAATGTAAACTTTAAGGATTGATACAGTTTCTGAGTATTCCTAGCATTATAACTCTGTCAACAATACTAATATCAATGCAATGTATTGCTTATGACAGTGTTTCTCAACCAGTGTGCCGTGAGCGATCATCAGGTGTGCCGCGAGAAAAGCTCTCTGCCCCCCTTCCTTCCCCCCCCCCCTCCCTGCCGAACTCCTGCTGCTTGGGAGAGGAGGAGGGAGGGCGAGCGGCGGCGAAGAAAAAGAAGAAGGGGCCGGGGCGCCGCCTCCTTCGGCAGTTTCCCCAGCCAGCCTCCAATCCGCCATGACTCCCACCACGACTCTCAACCCTCGCTCGCTGAAGCCGCGCGGAGGAGCCCTGCCTACTGAAGCCCGTCCACCGCTCATGCTTATCCTCTATTGAAGAACTAAAGCCAGGGGGAGGGGCATGGTGCGGCGTGGCTCCGCCCCCTCCCCCGGCTTCAGCGCTTCCACAGTTTCGCCAGCCTTGAGGGGACAGTGCCAAGCCAGCATTGTGATGCTCTGCCACCACTGGCTTAGCACTGCCCCCTCAAGGCTGGCAAAGCTGTGGGAGAACTGAAGCCGCGTGGAGGGGGCGGGGCATGGCGCGGCCTGGTTCCTCTCCCTCCCCCGGCTTCGGCACTCCCAGCAGCTGCTCCGAGCAGGTCACCATCCCCCAGCCGTTCTTCACTGTGTTAGAGTGTCATCTTGGTTGGTGGTGTGCCCCCGGATTTTTTTAATGTTAAAAGTGTGCCGCGGCTCAAAAAAGGTTGGGAAACACTGGCTTATGAGAATCTAACATGCAAATTTCCAGCAAACCACAATCTAAAATACTGAGCAACTAATTCTATTTAAGCAGATTTTAGGTTGTTCTCCTTTCTGAAGCAGCTTCCTAGGCCAAAGAAATGTGCCACTGACATTAACCACAGTCTTCAATAACACACTCATAAATAATATTTTAAAAACTCTCTCTCTCTCTCTCTCTCTCTCTCTATATCTATATATATAAAGGAGACGCGGTCGTGCAAAGAAGAATATAGACAAAGAAACTATAAGTCGCAGAAGCACCAAACTTGGCAGCCTACTGGACCATTACACTCGCTACAGACAACAGCAAAAACCGGACCTACATACCTCCCAGCACCCAAAAACGAACCCCCAAAAATTGCCAACGGAACTCCTAACCCCGGCCACTGCTGCCAGCGCGAACGTTTAGAACGTTCGCACATGGCAGCCAGAGCGCCTCCTCCGCCTCCTCAGGAAGAGCGGCGGGGGGACCTGGAAGGAGGAGGGGGACCTGGAAGGAGGAGGGGAAACCCCTCCCCTCCTCCCCAGCCCCTCCCACCTCCCCCTGCCACCGCGACACGCCTCCCCCCCTCCCTAGCCCCTCCCCCCTCCTCCCGCCTCCCCGCCCGGTTCCAAACCCTGGCGGGGGGGGGCCAGGAGGCGGGACACGCCTCCCCCTCCCAAGCCCCTCCCTCCTCCCGGGCTCCCGCCTCCCGCCCGGTTCCAAACCCTGGCGGGGCGGGCCAGGAGGCGGGACACGCCCCCCCTCCCAAGCCCCTCCCCCTCCTCCCGGGCTCCCGCCTCCCGCCCGGTTCCAAACCCTGGCGGGGGGCGGGGCCAGGAGGCGGGACACGCCTCCCCCCTCCCAAGCCCCTCCCCCCTCCTCCCGGGCTCCCGCCTCCCCGCCCGGTTCCAAACCCTGGCGGGGGGCGGGGCCAGGGCGGACACGCTCCCCCTCCCAAGCCCCTCCCCCCCTCCCCCGGGCTCCCGCCCGGTTCCAAACCCTGGCGGGGGGGGGCCAGGAGGCGGGCACTCCTCCCCCTCCCAAGCCCCTCCCCTCCTCCCGGGCTCCCGCCCGGTTCCAAACCCTGGAGGGGCGGGGCCAGGAGGCGGGACACTCCCCCCCCCCCCAAGCCCCTCCCCCCCCTCCCGGGCTCCCGCCTCCCCGCCCGGTTCCAAACCCCCTGGCGGGGCGGGGCCAGGCGGGACACGCCTCCCCTCCCAAGCCCCCCCCTCCTCCCGGGCTCCCGCCTCCCCGCCTCCAAACCCTGCGGGCGGGGCAGGAGGTTCCCAAACCCCTGGGGCTCCCGCCCGGTTCCAAACCCTGGGGGGCAGGAGGCAGGAGGCGGGACACGCCTCCCCCCTCCCAAGCCCCTCCCCCCTCCTCCCGGGCTCCCGCCTCCCCGTTCCAAACCCTGCCGGGGCCAGGAGGCGGGACACGCCTCCCCCCCCCCCAAGCCCCTCCCCCTCCTCCCGGGCTCCCGCCCCCCCGCCCGGTTCCAAACCCTCCCCCTCCCAAGCCCCTCCCCTCCTCCCGGGCTCCCGCCCCCCCGCCCGGGTCCAACCCCTGGCGGGCGGGGCCAGGAGGCGGGACACTCCTCCCCCCTCCCCAGCCCCTCCTCCCGGGCTCCCGCCGCCCCGCCCGGTTCCACAGCCTGGCGGGGCGGGGCCAGGAGGCGGGACACGCCTCCCCTCCCTCCCGCCCCTCCCTCCCTCCTCCCGGGCTCCCGCCTCCCCTCCCGCCCGGTTCCAAACCCTGGCGGGGCGGGGCCAGAGGCGGACACGCCTCCCCCTCCCAAGCCCCTCCCCCTCCTCCCGGGCTCCCGCCTCCCGCCCGGTTCCAAACCCTGGCGGGGCGGGGCCAGGGCCAGGCCTCCCCTCCCACGCCCCTCCCCCTCCTCCCGGGCTCCCGCCTCCCCGCCCTCCTCCGGGCCAGGAGGCGGACCCCTCCCTCCCAAGCCCCTCCCCCCTCCCGGGCTCCCCGCCTCCCCGCCCTCCAAACCCTGGCGGGGCGGGCCAGGAGGCGGACACACGCCTCCCCCTCCCAAGCCCCTCCCCCCCTCCTCCCGGGCTCCCGCCCGGTTCCAAACCCTGGCGGGGGGCGGGGCCAGGAGGCGGGACACGCCTCCCTCCCAAGCCCCTCCCCCTCCTCCGGGCTCCCGCCTCCCGCCCGGTTCCAAACCCTGGCGGGGCGGGGCCAGAGGCGGGACCAGGAGGCCACCCCCCCTCCCAAGCCCCTCCCACCTCCTCCCGGGCTCCCGCCTCCCCGCCCGGTTCCAAACCCTGGCGGGGGGCGGGGCCAGGAGGCGGGACACGCCTCCCCCCTCCCAAGCCCCTCCCCCCTCCTCCCGGGCTCCCGCCCGGTTCCAAACCCTGGCGGGGGGCGGGGCCAGGAGGCGGGACACGCCTCCCCCCTCCCAAGCCCCTCCCCCCCCGCCCCCCGCCCGGTCCTCCCGGGCTCCCGCCTCCCCCCCGGTTCCAAACCCTGGCGGGGGGCGGGGCCAGGAGGCGGGACACTCCTCCCCCTCCCAAGCCCCTCCCCCCTCCTCCCGGGCTCCCGCCCGGTTCCAAACCCTGGCGGGGGGCGGGGCCAGGAGGCGGCCCGGGTTCCTCTCCCCCACAGCGTCTCCTCAGCCGGTGGCCTTGCTCCTTTCCTGAAGCCCCGGCCTTTCCTAAGACCAGGGCCCGACCAGGGCCTCCTCTTAGGAAAGGCTGGGCCTTCGGAAAGAAAAAAAGAATGGAAGGGAGAACAAAGGAAGAAAAAGGAAGGAAGGAGGAGAGAAAAAGAAGGAAAACAAAAGGATATAAAACATGACTGGATGGAAGGAAGGAGGGGGGAAAAAGGAAAACATAGGAAGGATGGATGGGAGGAAGGAAGGAAGGAGGGGAGAAAACAGCAATAAAATAGGAAGGCACGCAGGAAGGATGAGCAGGAAAAGGAAAAAAATATGGAGGAAAGGAAGGAGTGGAGAAGAAAGGAACACATACACACATGCACAGAAATATACAAAAAACACACATACATACACACATATACACGCATATACATATACAAACACATATACACGCATATACATATACAAACACATATACATAACTACACACATACACGCATAGTCATATACACATATACATAACAACACACATATGCACACACACACATATGTACACATAGACACACATCCATATATATATACATACATACACACACAAAACACATATATACAGACTGGGCCACAGAAAATAACAAAGCCACAGCAAAGCGTGGCTGGGTACAGCTAGTATATATATATATAAGGAGCTGCCGTTGTTTATTTCTTTCTTTATATTTATTTCCAGCATTTTTACCTCGCTCTTCTCAACCCCGGAGAGGGGACTCAGAGCAGCCTAACAAACACAGTAAAATACAATATAAAAACCCCCAAAACATTCAGCATTAAAACACATTAAAATACAATTAACATTAACACATCATACACATTCGTTTAAGTTAAAAACAGTGTTCCGTCCATAAAAAGAGCATTGAGCCATATCGACCAACTTGCCATTAAAATCCAGTCCAAAGTGCTGCCTTGTGCTAGTGTGCAAACGCCTGGCCCCACAGCCAGGATTTCACTTTTTTCCTAAATGCCAGGAGGGATGGAGTTGAACGTATGTCGCTAGGAAGCGCGTTCCACAGACGGGGAGCCACCACCGAGAAGGCCCTCTCTCTCGTCCCCACCAACCGCATTTGCGAAGTTGGCGGGAGCGAGAGCAGGCCTCCCCAGAAGATCTTAAGTTAAGAGGTGGGACGTAGCAGCAGATGCGTTCGGACAAGTAAGCTGGGCCAGAACCGTATAGAGCTTTAAAGGTAAAAACCAGCACTTTGAATTGAGCCCGCAAGTGGACAGGCAGCCAGTGGAGCTGACACAACAGGGGGGGGGGGGTATGCTCCCTGTATGTAGCTCCAGTTAGTATTCTGGCTGCCTCCCGTTGGACTAGTTGTAATTTCTGAACTGTCTTCAAAGGCAGCCCCACGTAGAGTGCGTTGCAGTAATCTATTCAGGATGTGACCAGAGCGTGGACGACCGTAGCCAGATCAGACTTCCCAAGGTACTGGCGCAGCTGGCGCACGAGTCTTAACTGTGCAAAAGCTCCCCTGGCCACCGCCGAGACCTGGGGTTCCAGGCTCAGCGATGAATCCAGGGTCACTCCCAAGCTGTGAACCTGCGTCTTCAGGGGGAGTGTAACCCCATCCAACACAGGCTGTAACTATGCCCTGTTAGGCTGAAGTAAACAAAAGAACCAATGAACGGAATCACACCAAATTTGGCAACATAACATCTCACAATGCAAGGTGTGACCAACAATAATAAAAAAAACCAAAAAAACCAACTAAACATAATTTGCAAATCCTAAAAATCCACTGCGCAAGCGTACGGGGATGGGGGATGGGGTGTGCGTGCACACACAGGAGAGGTCCTACATCAGCGGTTCTCAACGCTTCCGAGGGCTCGCAACGCCACCTCCTTTGGCCCTGCCCCCTTCATCTCCCTGCAATGTTTGCCGGGCCCCTGGGGGCAACGCAGGAGGGCCCAGGCCCGGTGGGGAGGCGAATCTGGTGACGAGGAGGAGGAAGAGGCCACGCCCCCACAGCAAGGCCTGTACCTCCATTTGGCGGAAGCCTCGAAGAGCAGTGAGAGGTGCGCGGGGCAGCGGCACTGAGGCCTGCCTTTGTCCCTCTCCTCTGGGCTCTTCTTCCACCTCCTCTCTGTTTGGCCTCTGCAAATGGAGAGGAGGAGGAAGAAGACCCTGGAGGAGAAGAAGGAAGGCAAGCCTCTGTGCTGCTACCCTGACCCGCGCTCCTCTCGCTGTCCTTCAAGGCCTCCACTTCTGGTGGAAGCATTCCAATGATTACTACAGATATGACATTACAATGCACTAGACTTCAATCCCCTATTTGACTGGCTTTTATGAACACAAACAACAAACCACAAGGACAATACTTAGAATTGTGTAGCATAGATCGGGACACCAAATGCTTCACACATGGACAGTTATATGTTCTCTCTTCCACAGTAGGAAACCCACACAATCTCTAAATCAGGGCTGTCCAACTTCTACCGGGTCCAGGGCCGGAATAGAGGTCACTGATGACCTCGGGGGCCGCTCGGCCCGCCCCCCAGGCCCCGCCCCAGGCCCCAGCCCCAGCCCGGGCCCCGCCCCCGGCCCCGCCCCCACCCCCGGCCCCGCCCACTCCGAAAGCTGTCATTCTCCCGGGCAGTGCGTCACAGGCCTGGCGTGATGCGCTGCCCTTCCTAGGGTGGGGGAGCCACCAAAAAAGGGCAGAAGGTGGCACCAAGGGCAGCACGTCACAGGCCTGGCGTGACGCGCTGCCCTTGGCGCCGCCTACTCCTCCTTTTCGGCGCGGAGAGAGGGACGGAGGGGGTGGTGCAGGGAGGAGGAGCTAGCTCTCTTCCTCCTCCCTGCCCCGCCTCCCCCTCCCCATTTTTTAAATAAAAAATTTAGAATTTTTTAAAAAAATTTAAAAATGGCGGCTGGGGGCATAGCTGGGGCCGTGCCCAACAGGCTGGGGGGCCGGATTCGGCCCCAGGGCCGCCAGTTGGACAGCCCTGCTCTAAATCAACACTGACAAAGGAACTACAAGAACAATGGTTTACTCACAAGCTTTAAGAAATAAAATATATTAAAAACAAGCACTTCCTCATTATTTACTTTTCCATACCACCAGAGTATGCCACAGCAACGCGTGGCCGGGTACAGCTAATCTGTATCTTCTGTATACCTTTATAAAGCGGAATGTTTGTATGTATGTGTGCGGAGGACGGAAGGGCGGATATGTGGCAGCCACTTTCACAGGCCACAGCGACCAGCGCGGGTGATGGACCTGCACCAAACTTGGTACACATAACCCCCCTAACCCCTTTTACGTCCTGGTGCGGTTCGGGGGACATGACCCACGGATTATGGGATTTGTAGTACTTTCAAACACTTTGGTTCCCACAGACCACTGAGGCCACCAAAAAGGACCAATACAGACCACACTCAGCACACACAGCCCCCATGACCCACTCTACGTCCTGGTGCAGTTTGGAGGAGGGTGGGCCATGGATGATGGGGCTTGAAGTACCTCTACTCACTTCCCAAGTTTGCTGCAACCCTCATCCAATCACTGATCGAGACCAAACTTGGCATACATAACCCCTATGACTGCCTTCACGTCCTGGTGAGGTTTGGGGGAGGACTGACAATGGATGATGGGATTTGCAGTACTTTCACATTCCTCTGTTCCCACAGACCACTGTGGCCCCCAACAAACACTGATAAAGACCACACTTGGCACACAGAGCCCCAGTGACCCACTCTACATACTACTGAAGTTTGGAGGGGGCCAGAACATGGATGATGGGACTTACAGTACCTTCCCTCACTTTCCAAGACTGCTACAAACCTAATCCTATGACTGATCAACACGAAACCTGGCACACAGAGCCCTCATGACCCACTCTACATCCTGGTGCAGTTTGGAGGAGGGTGGACCATGGATGATGGGACTTGAAGTACCTCTACTCACTTCCCAAGTCCGCTGCGACCCTCATCCAATTACTGATCGAGACCACACTTGGCACACATAACCCCCATGACTGCTTTCACGTTCTGGTGAGGTTCGGGGGAGGACTGACAATGGATGATGGGATTTGTAGTACTTTCACACCCCTCTGTTCCCACAGACAACTGCGGCCCCCAACAAACACCGAGAAAGACCACACTTGGCACACAGAGCCCCAGTGACCCACTCTACATCCTACTGAACTTTGGAGGGGGGCAGAACATGGATGATGGGAATTACAGTACCTTCCATCACTTTCCAAGCCTGCTACAAACCTAATCCAATTACTGATCAACACCAAACCTGGCACACAGAGCCCTCATGACCCACTCTACAGCCTGGTGCTGTTTTGTGTGAGACGGACCACGGATGATGGGACTTGAAGTACCTTCACTCACTTCCTAAAAACAATGCAACCCTCATCCATTCACCAATACAGACCAAACTTAGCACACAGAGCCCCCATGACCCAATCTACATCCTACTACACTTTGGGGGAGGGTGGACTAGAGATGATGGGACTTCCACTACCTTCAGTAATTTCATGATACCACTGCAACTCCCAATAATGATGGATCAAGACCAAACTTGGCACACAGAGCCCCCATGACCCACTCTACATCCTGCTGCACTTCTCAAATGATCCGGGCACCGCCGGGTCCCCAAGCTAGTCTATTATAAAATCACACACACACACACATATATAACACATTACATATAATACACAAGAGCCGGAAGACTATTCAAAGGGAAAAAATCAATGAAGTATCACCTACCTTTCTGCATTAGCCTAAGTAGAGTATGAAGGCATTTCATATACAGTGTGGCACATCTACTGGTGAGAGGATCACTACGAATTTCACTGAAGGTTTTCCCTTGGGATTTATGATCGAAATAGTACTTCATTCTCACGTATCACTCACCTCAGGATCATCGGTGTAATCAAACATCCTGAAGATAACTCTTGGCATTGGGTAAATGGAGTCTTTTGTGTGAGGTGGTGGTGTAAAAGGAGGCAGGTTGTGTTGCAGAGCTTCACAGAGCACGTTGTCAAAAGCAAGGTATGGTCTTGGGATATGCCTTTCTTGCCAGCGATCTTTCTTGAGCTTCTGAATCTGAGCCCAAAGGCAATCTAAGTACTGATAAATAAAAAGTACTCATTTCCAGATTTTACACAGATCTTCCATTGCCCCCCTCCCCCCGCCCAGTGAGTCTGCCATTTTTTCTACCAAACGATGCAAGTAATTTGTGATTTAAATGTCTCAATTAGCAGCTACAAGCTCTATATGGTCAATCTTTTCTGAAAACAAAACAACTTTCACCAGCTAAAAAATACAAAGAGCTTCCATTTTCAAATATATGTCTCCAAAACCTAACAGCATATATCCAGCCCTGCAAGAAACCTAGGGCAGTGCTTTGGATCTTGGTCCCTCCGATCCACTTCGTCCTTCCTCGAGCCGAGCGCCGTTCACCTGGGCGGCGTGGCGGATGTGTCCCAGCCCCTTCCCCCTCTCCTACGCCTCCTTTGTGCAGCGGCCCTCGTGGTGTCCCTGGAAGTAGTTCGAGCACTCTCCCTTCCAAGGTCCAAGGGTGTAGCATTGCTGCCGGAGGGAGCTTCATCGCTTGGTGTGATTATTTCATTCTAAAACGGAGGAATGAGGCTATGCCAGGAGGAGGCGGGTGACTGACTGACTGGGCGGCTGAGAGAAAGCGGGCCGGAGAAAGGGGGGCAGGCCAGGCCAAGGCCGACGTGAATGCCTTGGCGATAGGATCTGCCGTTGTTCCTGTGCGCGGCCTCCCTCCCGGGCTTCCAGAGGCTGCCTCTATTGAGAGAAAACAGGGAGGGAGGGAGCGATGCGTGCCAGCCTGCCTGCCGGCGCGCACCCAAGAGGCTGAGAGAGCGAGTGTGTGCACGCGCATTTGTGAGCGCACGTGCAAGGGGAGGCCTTGCTTTGGCGTGAGTGCGCACCTGCTGCCCTCCCAGCTCCCCTTCTCCTCCTGATCCTTCCTTTGGCGCCGAGTAATGTTTGTGTCATTTTGGTTGGTGGTGTGCCCCAGGATTTTGTAAATGTAAAAAGTGTGCCGCGGCTCAAAAAAGGTTGGGAAACACTGCCTTACTGACTATTCCATAAGCAGCTGAAATGATTGGAAGCCACTGCACTCTGAAACTATTTTTAAAAGATTGTCAAAGGCTTTCACGGTCGGAATCTCTGGACTGTTGTGTGGTTTCTGAGCCGTATGGCCATGTTCTAGCAGCATTTTCTCCATTTCAGAGGTTCCTCTGAAGATGCCAACCACAGGTGCAGGTGAAATGTCAGGAGAAAATGCTGCTGAAACCCCCATTGGACAAATCTTGCCAAGAAAACCCCTTGATAGGGTAGCTATGCGTTAGAAATGGTTTGAAGGCACACAACAACCACCACCACCTTTTTTTTCAGCAGGTTTTAACTACAAAATTGCTCTTCAGATGCGTGGTGGCAAACATTAACAAAAATAACTCAATTTACCTCTTCTTGTGGATGTGGTTTCTCAGCCGACCAAACTTGTAACATGGAGACATGTATCTTCTGACGTCGTCTGACAATAGAGAACACATTGTATCAAAAGTGATTTATTGACCTGAGCTCTTAAATATGATATTCTTAAATACCATGACAGGTGAGCGGTCCTTTGCCCCTGAGGCCCGGCCAAGGGACCGCCCACCTGCAGCTGACCGACTGAAACCCTTCAAGTCAACTAAGAAGCGGAGGAGATTCCGCACAAGGACTTTTTGGAACATTAGCTCCAGGAGCTGGGAGCACTCTCCGGTGAGTCCCCAGCCCTGGAAACAGGACAACACAACGGGCAAGAGACTTATTTCTAAGTCACTGGGACCAGAGGGTTGAGATGGTTCCCCTCCCCCTGGTCTGGACACCTTCCATGACTTTCTGGGAATACCTCAGCTCCCCTCTTTTGATTGTGTGACAGATGTCACTGTCAGACGACCCTCTTTACTGTATATAAAGAGCAAAGGTCCAAGAAACAGTCTAAGTATTACACAAAAAGGCTTATCCGATATAAAATAGTATATTATTCTCAGAACTAGAGCAGATACTGTATAACACATTCAGGGCATACCATATCCAGTACAAGCTATAGGTGTGTACAGCTTGAAGGATCACAAATACAGAAGTTAATGCTTCAGATAGCAGCTTCACAATATAAAATTCGCAACTACACACATAGTCTGTAAGGTAGTCCAAAATAATAGCAATCAACAGTCTCTAGTCTGGAAATAGTTGACAATCCAACAGTAAAGGACAAAAGGAGGCTGAAATGAGCTCCTCAATGAGGCATTTAGGGTGAGGCCGACGGGATGGCGATGCCAGCGATGTTAGGGCCACTTGTCCTCCGTTTCGCCCCCGGGCGGGGCTTTATCAAGGCCTCCATTAATGTACCGTAGTCCTTATCAACAGTTGGGAAATCAGAAGCCTGACCTCACTATGTGTAGTGAGGTGACCATAAAGGTGACCTGGCATCGCCATCCCGTCACCTTTAGCTGCGAATTTTATATTGTGAAGCTGCTATCTGAAGCATTAACTTCTGTATTTGTGATCCTTCAAGCTGTACACACCTATAGCTTGTACTGGATATGGTATGCCCTGAATGTGTTATACAGTATCTGCTCTAGTTCTGAGAATAATATACTATTTTATATCGGATAAGCCTTTTTGTGTAATACTTAAACGACCCTCTTTGGCAGCATGTCAGCCTGCGTGGGACTCGAGTTTCACCCCAGACCCACGTTTTGCCACCGATTCCTTTAAATGTCGTATACCTCGGGGAGTGGCGGTATATAAGTTTGAAGCATAAATAAATAAATAAATTTACTTAGATTTATTCAACGTAGTGGGGTGTGTCTCCCTGAAATAGGCATGGCTTGTGGTTAAAGTAGGAAAGCACTTTCAGAGACATTTTTGGATTTTTCTGATAAGACTGCTGAAGCGGTTTGCACTTGGCCCTTAATTACACATGAAGCCCTTCTCCTCTTTTCAAAAACATTCACTGAGTTAAAATTTAAGATTTCAAGACAACATCACCTCGATTTTTTTAAACAAAAAGTCACCCATGAAGTTATAATGAAGTTCTAAGGAACAATCCAGTAGAAAATATTTTTGAACAAGCTCCACAAAGCAGGACTTCAGCAAGAGCATTTTATTAGCTAGTGGTGTGTAACATACATACTGACGTAAAGATTCATGCCCAACCAGAATTCATTAGCATGGAGAGAGCTCCTTTAAACTACTAATCTTAATCTGTTGTTAATGAGGAAATCCTGGCAAACATTAACCAATGCTGATGAACCAACATGAAATACTAGCTATGACAAGCTACACTAGAAAACTCCAGCCAAAGAAGGTCTAAATTGCTAAACTGTTGTTTTTACAGATAACAAGAAGCTTGTGGGTTAAAAGCCCAAAGTGTTCCCCTTTTATTGCTGTGTTTAATTATCATTTCAGACCCAAAATCAGTGTGTACAGAGCTATCGTACTGTCTATTCTCCTCTATGGGTCTGAAACATGGGTCACCTATCGCCAACACCTACGACTCCTCGAACGCTTTCATCAGCGTTGTCTTCACACAATTCTAAATATACACTGGACCGACTATGTAACTAATGTTGTTGTCCTTGAGCAAGCAGGGATCACCAGCGTTGAGGCCATGCTATTGAGAACACAGCTGCGCTGGACAGGGCACGTCTCTAGGATGGAGGACCCCCGCCTCCCAAAGATACTACTCTATGGTGAACCCGCCACGGGTCAGCACAAGAGAGGCGCCCCAAAAAAGAGATATAAGGACTCCCTGAAACAACACCTCAGGCTCGGCCAGATTGATCACCAACAATGTTCCACCCTGGCCTCACATCGGGAGGCATGGAGACACACTATCCACAATGCTGCGGCCTCTTTTGAGAAGACACGCCGAGTGGGTCTCGAAGAGAAACGGCAACGCAGAAAGAACCGCAACCTAGAAACAACATCACCCAAGGAGACTTTCTGCTGTGCTTTCTGCAACCGAACTTGCCTATCTCAGATTGGCCTTTTTAATCATCAACACGCTTGTAAAAAGCGTGGGATGAGTCCTTCCTAAGAATCTTCGTTCGCAAAGTAATGCGGAGAGAGAGATAATTATCATAAAATAATTATTATTATTATTTCATACATTTGTGTCCCGTCCTTCTCACCCCTGGTGGAGACTCAGGGGGCCCCTCGCAATCGGCAACCATTAGATGCCCAAACAAGACAATTATAATAACAATTTACATTTAAAACAATCGCTAAAATATCACATATAAAAACATCGAATTAAAATTTTTCTCTTTTAACAGCAAATGATGGAAGCTGGATTTTGTCTAATTCTCTTACTTCAGATAGTTTTCAACACTGGACAAGACACGGTCCATCTCAGCATCCTTCTTCTCATACAATTCCTTCCCCACCCAAGGTAAAGATGACAGGAATGCATACACATACCAGTCACTCCGCACCTGTTGCAAACAAAAATGATAAGATGCACTTGCATAAAGATAGATTGAGTTTTTCAGATTTCCAGCTGTGAGATAATATATGAAGATACTTTAAAACAGTGTTTTTCGACTTTTGAGCCGCGGCACATTTTTTACATTTATAAAATCCTGGGGCACACCACCAATCAAAATGACACAAAATGACACTCTAACACAGTCATACATATAGTTAATATATTTTTTAATGTATTTATACACTCAGTGTGAAACCTGGGCCTGTTTCGATGAACACAACATAGATATCCTGGCAGGAATGGCAGAAAAACACACACGAAGGTCTTGCTCAACAGCTGGGAGTTATAGTTCACCCGCAATTAAAGAGCATTCTGAACTCCACCAATGATGGAATGGAATTAAACTTCCCACACAGAACTACCATAACTAAGAGAAAATACTATAAGTGTTTGGTGGGCATTGACCTTGAGTTTTGGAGTTGTAGTTCACCTATATCCAGAGAGCACTGTGGAGGGGAGGGAGGAAGACGTGGGGCGAGACTGCGCAGTAGCGCCCGTACGGGTCTGGTCTTCCTCCCACAGAAACGGCAGCGTGAACAAAGCGAGGCAAAGCAAGCAGAGCGAGGCTGGGAAGAAGGGAGCCCAAGTGGAGAAGAAAAAGTGTTCAACAGAAGGGGGAAGAAAGGGTATTGGAGTTTCCAATTTCCCACGGTACACCTGATGATCGCTCACGGCACACTAGTGTGCCACGGCACACTGGTTGGGAAACACTGCTTTAAAACACTGGCCATAGTCTTTTCTTTGAGGGATCCTGGTTAACATTAGCCAGTGCTTCAAGTACAATATTTCAAAAATCCAACTCAGAAAATGGTCAATTTTGCTTGTTTCCATAAAATGCTGTTTAAACAATTATATAGTACTATATGTCCAGTCTCCTACACAAAACAATTAAGGAAAGACGATGTGTATCATTCAACTCCTTTAAAATTGTTGATGTTGTACTATTTACATAGGACTAGGGTGGTATATAAATTGAAATAATAAATAAATGAATAAAAATTGTGAAAGAACTGTCTCTGAAAGTGCTTAGGGTGGTTTACAACAACAACCAACACAATCACAGTAAAATATTAAAACATAAAACAGCTTTAGACCAGAGTGGACTATGCAGCATTAAAGGTTAAACGCCTGTCGAAAAAGGTAGGTCTTTCTATCTCATGTAGTCATTTCTCCAGCTGAGTGCTGTGTATCAGTTCCAGTTCACTAAATACCAGAAGACTATGATTTCTGCAATTAATTGCTTTTCTTCCTAAAATAAGGGGGAGGACAAAGTTGTAGGAAAGATTCTATCCAGGTCCTGCGGTCCCCGGATATAATAAAACGCCTACTGCATGGTCTTCCTTCCTAAAAACGATCAAATGTACAAAGTGATTGCCACAACTAATTCCTGTTTTGCAACATCCCATGCTTCTCTCTGGCACAGCAGTGTCAAAATAAATTCAATTACATTATTCTCTTATCTTTCCTAAAATATTTCAAGAAACTTTGCAACTGAAATTAATCCCACATTGCAATGCCATTTTGATCCGAGGGGGCAGCGTGAGCGTGTTCAGGAGGGGAGGGGAGGGAGGGAGGAAGACGTGGGGCGAGTCTGTGCAGTAGCGCCCGCACGGGTCACGTCTTCCTCCCTCCCCCTCTGCACTTGAATAAGGGAGCCCGAGTGGAGAAGAAAAAGTAAGTGTTCAGCAGTAGGGGGGAGAAAGAGCGCGAAGGGGGAGGAAGAGGTCTGTCGAAAGCTGGCATGGGCAAACTTGGCCCTTCCAGGTTTTTTGGACTCCAACTCCCACCATTCCTAGCAGCCTCAGGCCCTTTTCCTCCCCCCCCCCCCTTTCAGCCAGTTAAGCAGGAAAGGGCCTCAGGCTGTTAGGGATGGTGGGAGTTGAAGTCCAAAGCACCCAGAGGGCCGGAGTTTTCCCATGCCTGTTTTAGGGACCTTAAAGTGGTGAGCCTCCTTCCAACATTGTGATTCTGGATAGAAAACAAACAACAACATAACATAGTTTGAGTCCACAGTGCTCTCTGGGTGTAGGTGAACTACAACTTCCAAGCTCAAGGTCAATTCCCAAGCAAACCCTTTCAGTACTTTCTGTTGCTAATGAGAGTTCAATATGCCAAGTTTGGTTCAATTCCATTGTTGCAAGAGTTCAGGATGCTCTTTGATTGTGTTTTAACTATAAATCCCAGAAACTGTAACTCCCAAATGTCAAGCTATATTTTCCCCAAACTCCATTTGTGTTCACATTTGGGCATATTGAGTATTATTCATGCCAAGTTTGGTCCTGATCCAACATCGTTTGAGTCCACAGTGCTCTCTGGATATAGGCGAACTACAACTCCAAAACTCAAGGTTAATGCCCACCAAACCCTTCCAGTATTTTCTGTTGGCCTATTTTGACATTGCTCCCGTTTTCAACCACATATCTGTGTCAGATGAGCTTCTCTAACTTGACTGCGATACAAACTAAACACAGAGAGACTGACAGCTGTTGAGCAAGACCTTCGTGTGTGTCTTTCTGCCATTCCTGCCGAGATATCTATGTTGTGTTCATCGAAACAGGCCCAGGTTTCACACTGAGTGTATAAATACATTTATAAACATATGAACTATATGTATGACTGTGTTCGAGTGTCATTTTGTGTCATTTTGATTGGCGGTGTGCCCCAGGATTTTGTAAATGTAAAAAATGTGCCGCGGCTCAAAAAAAGTTTCAAAAACACTGCAGTAGGTGACTTGAAACTTTAAATTATACTGGGGCACAGCTTTTGAATAGGAATGAGCTTACCTGAGGAACGTCTTCCTCCTGTGTCACAGCAACAAAATTCTCAAACATAGCTACCATCGAAGGTGCAGCTATTACGTGGCAATTCACAAGATCAGAGAGAAAACGGACCTGAGAGAAAGAGGAATTAAATCAGAGTGTAAAGGAAAAAAATAAAATCTCACCCCCAATCAAAGACTGGATGCTACTTTGTGCACATGTACTCATTTCCTTATAGCATACATAAAGAACTGCAGGATCAGGATCTCTCACTTCTGGAGCAACAAGCACCTGAGGCAAAGCACCAAAATCAGTGTGTACAGAGCTATCGTACTGTCTATTCTCCTCTATGGGTCTGAAACATGGGTCACCTATTGGCAACACCTATGACTCCTTGAACACTTTCATCAGCGCCGTCTTCGCTCAATCCTAAATTCTGGACCGACTATGTGACCAATGTTGCTGTCATTCAGCAAGCAGGGATCACCAGCATTGAGGCCATGCTATTGCGAACACAGCTGCGCTGGGCAGGGCACATCTCTAGGATGGAGGCCCACCGCCTCCCAAAGATACTACTCTATGGTGAACTCGCCACGGGTCGGCGCAAAAGAGGCGCCCCCAAACAGAGATATAAGGACGCCCTGAAACAACGTCTCAGGCTCGGCCAGATTGATCACCAACAATGGTCCACCCTGGCCTCACATCGGGAGGCATGGAAACGCACTATCCACAAGGCTGCGGCCTTTTTGAGAAGACACGCCGAATCGGTCTCGAAGAGAAACGACAACGCAGAAAGAACCGCAAATTGGAAACGTCGTCACCAAAGGACTTTCTGCTGTGCTTTCTGCAACTGAACTTGCCTATCTCAGATTGGCCTTTTTAGTCATCAACGCGCTTGTAAAAAGCGTGGGATGAATCCTTCCTAAGAATCTTCATTCGCGAAGTAATGCTGAGATTACATAGAGAACTGCAGGATCTCTCACCAATTCATTAACCTGCCTAGCTGAGAGGATCTTCCTGGCTGAGTGCCTTCAACCCAACCTAACTCAAGGCCTAAATCTAGTATGGTTGGAATCCCAGAGTCCAAGAAGCTTATCACATGTGTCCCTCACATTCTTGCATTGGGCAACTTCAGCTTAACTCCAGTGGTAAGGTGAACTCCAGTGGTAAGGTGAGGAGGAGAACCAATGAAAATGTCATCTATTTCTTTTCAATTTGGGACAGAAATATAACTGAGAAACTTTAAATGTTTTTTATGTTCTTAGAGGGAGGAAAATGATCTATTTCTTTCAGGGACAAAATATAACTGAGAAACTTTAAATGTTTTTGTCTTAGGGGGGCGGGGTAATCCAGAGGCAAACTACACTCAGAGATTGAAAAACCTTGTTCCTGTTCCTCCCTGCTCCCCAGTTCAGATGTTCTGTGGACATTTTATGACACCACATTTTCGCAAAAATACAATGTATTATCGGCGTTGCGTGGCATTACAATAGGCAAATGGAAAAAGTGTGTGTGAGTGCCAAAAAACATCAGATGAAATGCATTTTCTGCAATACATCCTCAAAATGAATCAGAAAGATTTTCTAGAAATCAAAGGATGCCCAGTAACCATAAGAAAATTGGAAAACTTACTAAATATACAGCTTCATTATACATGTTGGCTTTCAAGCATTCTTTCAGCTGACGTATCATGGCTTCTACAAACTCTCCACCAAAATTGTAGTTCCTGGCATTCAGCAAGCCGACAAGAGTTGTATAAACTGTCAACTTTTCTGGTAGCAAGCGGGCACTATTTTTTTCACAAGAGAAAAAAATATGTCAGGACAATGGTTGAGATATAGATATTCATCTTCACACACATTTAATCCATTATATGGGAACGCATGTATTTTTATTGTTAGAAATACAAAAGTTATTTCTAACATTTTCACTCAAAACGTAGAATAGAGCAAAAGTAATTATGCAACATAACCACTGAGTTAGTTATTTCTGCTTCAACCACTTCCTATTCTTGTCATTCCAATTAGTTCATCTCCAAAATAAAGAGCATCTGAAAATTGCATGAAAGGAAAAGAAGAACTTGGCCATTACTGAAGCAAGATTCTGATATTTTCCAAGAGCACTCATCATCTGTTTTTCAGTTTATCATTGCAGTAATTTATACATGGCTGTATGACCAAAAGCAGAAGCCGTAATTACAATGATGATGATGACAATAATAATTTATATCCCTTTTCCTGACAACAGAACTCAAGATGGCTGGCAACATATTGAAACAATACACATAAGAAACAATATCAATCTCAAAATAGAGGTATAAATATAAGATTTACAAAACAAATACTTTATAAGTGAAAACATAGAATATGAAAATATGAAAATGCATTTTGAAAAACTCTATGCACACTGGCACGGGTGAAGTGCAGTATTGTCACACTGTTCTTCCCAAATAACCTCCAAAATTGGGAAAGGATGTACTTAAAATCAAGTCGTCGTCCCGTCCCGTCCCCACCCACCCACCCACACACATACACATTTCAGCTCATTATCTGTTGCTTCAAATGGAGTAAAAGTTTACTCACATTGCTAATTTCTACCTTATATTTTTCATCAGGTATTAATATCTAAATCAGAAATCCGTACCCGATAATTTCCATCAGTGCCTTGAGGCCATCACTGGATGGCTGCGAGCCAGTAGGTTGAAGGTGAATCCAGCTAAGACTGAGATCCTGTGGCTGGGTCGCCCGGGTGGGGTGGAGATCCAACTTCCTACCCTGGACGGCGCAACATTATGTCCGTCGTCAACAGTTAAAAGTCTTGGTGTCACCTTGGACTCTCAACTGACGATGGAGACACACATCTCCACCATCAGTAGAGTAGCTTTCTTCTAACTCCGTCAGGTGAGGAAGTTGGCTCCTTACCTTTCCCGTCACAATCTAGCCACAGTGGTCCAAGCCACGGTCAACTCAAGATTGGACTACTGTAATGCTCTCTACGTTGGCCTTCCTTTGCTGGTGATCCGGAAATTGAAACTGGTACAGAATGCGGCAGCTCGGCTGTTGGCTGGCGTTCATATGACCAGCCATATTACACCTATTCTACGCGAGCTGCATTGTTTACCAGTGGAATGTCGGATCACTTTCAAGGTGCTGGTATTGACCTTCAAGGCCTTGAATGGTCTGGGGCCAGTGTACTGTACCTTAGGGACCGCCTCATCCCATATTGTCCCACTAGGCCGCTACGTTCAGAGTCGGGACAACTCCTGGAGGTCCCTAGTTTTAAAATGTACCATCTTACGACTACAAGAAGGAGGGTCTTCTCGATAATTGCCCCTACTCTGTGGAATGCATTGCCTTCCGACGTTCGTGCCATCACAGACCTGCTGGCATTCCGGAAGGCATGCAAAACACTCCTGTTTCGGCAGGCTTTTGGGGATTAAGGCCGCTGACTCTCCGGATATTTGCTCCTTCATTGTTGTACACAACTCCTGTCGAGTTGTATTTTATCTAGTTAATACCTGTTTTACCGTGTTTTATTGTGTTTTTATTCTGTGATTTCACTTCTGTAAGTCGCCCCGAGCCACATTGGGAGTGGCGACTGACAAGTGCAAATAATAAATAAATAAATAAATATCCCGTGGTAAAATGCAGACACAAATAATGCAGTGTTATGAAAATTATGGAAGTCTGGAAGTATTTAGTGATGGTAAATCTTGTATCACATTGTATACATCTTTTGCATACATACACTGTGCAAAGGATTCTTAGTATCTTGCTTTTGTAGTTTGGTAGATCTGCCTCCAACACTCCAGCGAGGCCTTCCAAGTTACTCTCCAAAGAGGAACTGCTCTAACATACAAAAAACAAAAATGAAATGTGTAATCTTCTCATAAGACATAACCAAGATGTTCTGCAGTAAAAAAACCAAAAAACAAACCCAAAGCAAAACAAAAAGCTCATTTAATAGTGTGTATTAGTAGACAAGAAAAAAAAATTCCAGCAGTGGTTTCAGACATACAGCTCTTACTATGGTAAATCAAAAGGCACTGCATACAAGTTTGTTTTTCTTTCTTTAATAGAAGTTCTGTAGCTAGACAAAAGATGGACGAATGAGTGAGAGTACGTGATGGACCACCATGAATAAGGCAGCACAACTGCAGGGGGGGAAAGCCTTTCTGGGCAAGCCAATCAGTCTGGAACATGTTTGGGTGAGAGAGGCTTTACATTTCTTCACCGTCCTTCACCCCAAATTCCACGCGCGCAGGCGCCGTGCGCAGCTGAAAGCCAGAATGGAGAGCTTGGCGCTGGCCCTGCCTCCAGCGGAGCTGCACGCATGGCCTTTGCTCTCCTTCCCCAAATTCCATGAGTGCAGCTCAGCTGGAGGCAGGGCCAGCGCCAAGCATGTGCGGAATTGAAGGCAAAGGAGAATGAAAGCCGCGCGCGCAGCTTAGAGCCGGCATGGAGCGCTTGATGCTGACCCCACCTCCAGCTGAGCTGCGTGCGCCGCCTTCACCCCAAAAATTGCACGCGCAGCTCAGCTCGAGACAGGGCAAGCGCAAAGCGCTCCATGGCAGCGCTCCGGGGAGAGGAGAGGCCCCCGCCTCCTCCTCCAACCTGTGCATCGTGAGGCTGGGCCAAGTCGCTGGTAAGGTGAGCAAACGGGGTGGGAGGCAGGCCAAGCCCTTCGCTCCCTCACAGGCCGGTGACACTTCCAGAAGCTCCTGTCCCGGTCTGAAAGGAAGAGGGGTATTTTTCCTCCCTTTCACCCTCTTTTGCTGTATTGCAACATGGTTAGATATCAGGCCTGGGCAAACTTGGGCCCTCCAGGTATTTTGGACTTCAACTCCCACAATTCTGGCTGTTAGGAATTGTGGGAGTTGGGAGTCCAAAGCCTCAGGAGGGCCCAAGTTTGCCCAGGCTATCTATCTATCAATCTATCAATCTATGGCTATCACTGAAATAAAATTCAAAATATTTTGCTTTTATGGCTCTCCGAGTCAAAAAGGTTCTCGACCCCTGGCTGTAGTGCAAGGTCACATTCACAACTTTCACTGAGGGTCCAAAACCAGAAGTCATTCAAACTCTTAATCTGAGCTCCTCTATAGTAAAACTAATGGTGAGTGCTCAAAGGACTGTAGCTACACAGAAAAGAGAAAAGTATCAACACATCTGACTCTGAGAGTTACAGAAGTAAAATCTTTTCCTTTTTTAAGAAAAAGAAATAAGGCATAGGTTGGCAAAGAAGATCAAGAGGCCCAGGAATAGCTTCTAAGGTCTATGAAATTATCAGGATGGATAACTGACAAGCATTATAAGAAACAGATTGCTGTTTTCTTGTTCACTTCACAAAAATAGAACCTCTCTAAAATAGTCGAACTAGAGTAAAAGTTTGTTCCACAGATCTGAACTCTGTAAAGCAGGGCTGCCTACGAAGTCGATTGCGATCAACGAGTTGATTGCGAGTCCAAATGAGGTCGATCGCAGCCGGATGGGGCGCTTCTGCCCTGCGCGCACGCACCCTCTGCGGGGGAATTGCAGGAACGAGGGAGCGCCTTCCACGGGGCATTGTGGGAACAAGGAAGCGCGAGGCGGGGTCTCCGGAGGCCCTGCCTCGCTACCTCGCGCTCCGCCCTGCCTCTCTCTCACCGGCAACGGAGGCTACACGGCTGCTTCCGGACGAGAGGGCAGGGCGGAGTGCAAGGCGGGGCCTCTGGACGCCCCGCCTCGTGCTCCCTCGTTCCTGCAATGCCCCGCGAAAGAAGCGCCGCGCAGGTGGAAGAAGCGCGTGCGCGGAAGGTAGATCTTTTTGACTTGGTTGTTTTAAAAGTAGCTCGCATGCTGAAAAAGTGTGGGCACCCCTGCTGTAAAGGTATTTGTTACTGTTCATAGACACATGTGAGTATGTGCGCATATGCATACAGAGAAATTTCAACAAAAAACTGTTGGTCTGTCATACCTTTTCTCCTACTCTGCATATTAAAGATTCTAGTCGCTCTTCGATTTCTGATGGTTCAGATGTTCTTCTTCTCTTGTGTGGCGTTCCCTCTTTTCCAATGAGATAAGACAAAAAAAATCAGGTCACACAATTTTTCATGCTGCCAGATAAAACCTTGAATACAGATGTAGATTGTGTATAAGATACAGTGGCAACCCAGCTCTAAAGCTCCCTACTCACAATATTTGCAGACTATTTCATCAACTGATAACAGTACAATACCATGTTGTGTCACATTGTGTTGACACAGTGAATCCTATGGATTGGTAAGAACAAGTATTTTATTCACAGTTCACTTAGCTTCTGCAGCATTTCTGAAGCTACTGCTCATATTTCCTATTAAAGGAATATAGTAGTGGCTCCTTCATTAAAGAGAGTTGGAAAAAAAAGTTCTACTATGGCATTACAATGCCCCATCGCTTGAAATTCAAGAAAACGGTACAAGCGAAATTCTATTTCCAATATTTAAAATAACATTTATTGACAGTAATTCTAACTAATATCATGTTAGAAGAGGTCTACCATTATGCTACATTTCAAAGAAACTGCTCACAAACTTATCTTGTATATGCTCACCTGCATTTGGAAGCTAGAGCAGGGGTGGGCAATTATTTTTTCCAAGGGACCACACGAGAGCCAAAAAATATTATGGAGGGCCGCACTTAAAGGCTGAACTGCATTCTACTCTACATAATTTATTTATTTTCTATATTTACTATATATTACACATCATTAATATTAACATATTAATATATCAAGAAATATTCATATATTATTAGTATTAATATCATAATTATTCTATTATAGTATATATATAGACATTATAATATATTGAAATTATAATATAATATAACATTATTATATTATATTATTTATTATATTATTATTATAAAATTATTATTATAAAATAATTAAAACCACTAAAATAAAATAAAATGAAATTCAAGAAGACAAGGTGCGAAGCAACATAGAGGCTGACATCCTCAAGAGACGAAGGATCCCAAGATGGAATAGCCCAATGGACACAGCCCAGAGGATGACAAAGCGGCCGCAGCAGAGCAGGGCAGCAGATGATCGGAGGCTGCAGGCCTCCGCCCACTCTTGCCAACCAGCCGTTCCCCAGCTGATTGCCCTGCCATGGAGTGCCTGCTATCCCGGGAGGTGATCCGGGCCTGCAGTGGGAGCAGTCGGCGAGCTGCGGCGGGTGATCGCCCTGGTGAACCGGAAGACAATCAAGTCTTCCGGGTTGCCAGAGCGATCAGCTGCCGCAGGTCACCGACTGCTCCCGCTGCAGGCCCGGATTGCCTCCCGGGATGACAGGCACTCCAAAGCCGCCGCCGCTCCTCCGATTGTTCTCGGAGTGGTGGGCTGTCTGCCGACGCAGGCCCCACAGCCCGCGATGAGATGGCAGCAGCGGTACCCCTTCCTCTTGGCCCCGCCCCCGATGCCCTTCTCCCCGGGCCGGACAGAATCAGCTGCCAGGCCGCATCCGCCCCATGGGCCGTAAGTTGCCCAGGTTTGAGCTAGAGTAAAGCCAACACACAAAGCTTTCACAGGAATCCTGTATTGCATAGGTAATTTAGTGAATTCCATGTGTTATCATTTTAAGTTTTGTAACATGACCCCACAACCCCAAAATAAAGTGTGTGTGTGTACATCAAGCTACTCATTCTTGCACAGATTTTCTTATCGTCACAGATAAGAAAACTACTGAGCCCTGGCCAAATGAGTACATGTCAGTCAATTGTAAGTTATTAATTTTAATCTGCATTTCATGTGTATCTTGTTGTATGTGTTTTAATAATGTTTTTCCTCTTGTTTTAATGATGTTGTATCCCACTTCGAGCCGCAAGGAGAGGCAGGTAATAAATTCATTATTATCATGTTGCCTACTAGCAGGCACCAGCAATGGGTTCAAATTAGATGAGAGGAGATTCCACCTGAACATTAGGACGAACTTCCTGACTATAAGAGCTGTTCAGCAGTGGAACTCTCCGCCCTGGATAGTGCTGGAGGCTCCTTCATTGGAGCTTTAAAACAGAGACTAGATGGAAAATCTGTCAGAGGTGCTTTGATTGTGCTTTTCCTGCATGGCAAGGGGTTGGACTGGATATGTGGTCTCTTCCAAATCTATTATTCTATTATTTATTTATATCCCACTTTTTCCACCCATCTAGGATTCAAAGTGGCTAACAAGGTAAAAAAAAACCACATAGGTACAAAAAGGAAACAAACATAGTCAGTAATAACAATTAAAATATTATATGACAATTAAACCATAATAAAACACATTTCAGATTAAAACACAATCAGCAGTTTTGGTATTTGTCTCTTGCCCATATGAAGGACTATCTCTACTACTCTGTTCATGAATCTCCCTACAAATATATAGGTTTTAACCCTATCTCATCCTTGGTTTTATCATTGTATTTTACGCATATGCCTTGTTCAGTATGAATTATGTTTGTATTTCCCCAGTGTATTATTTTGCGTATATATATATATATATACACACACACACACACAGTATATCCCTTTATTTTTACTGTAATGTTGTTTTTTGTTTTGAATGTTATTGTATTGAAATGCACTTTGGGGCTTGGCCTCATGTGAGCCGCCCCGAGTCCCTTTTGGGGAGATGGTGGCGGGATATAAATAAAGTTTTATTATTATTATTATTAAACATTAAATAAACATAAACTGAAGCCATTATGGCACTCCACTCGTCACTTCTTTCCGGGATGGGGAAAGAGGAAGCATGATGAACCCTCTGGGTTCTTTCGCCTAACCAATTACAGATCAACCTAACTGTAGTTTTGCCTAGCCCACATTGGACTAGTTTGTTTGCCAGGTCATAGGGGACCTTGTTGAAGGCCTTACTAAAATTAAGATATGCTACATCCAGTTACAAGCTGCGTCTACCCAGCTTGTAACTCTATTGGAAAAAAGGAAATCAGATTATTAATTTATTTATAGTATTTTTACTCTGCCCTTAAAATTTTTGACTCCCTGAAACAACATCTCAGGCTTGGCCAGATTGATGACCAACAATGGTCCACCCTGGCCTCACATCGGGAGGCGTGGAGACGCGCGATCCACAATGCTGTGGCCTCTTTCAAGAAGACACGCCGAATGGGTCTCAAAGAGCAACAACAACGCAGAAAGAACCCAACCTGGAAACAACATCACCCAAGGAGACTATCTGCTGTGCTTTCTGCAACCGGACTTGCCTATCTCAGATTGGAGTTTTTAGTCATCAATGCACTTGTAGAAAGCGTGGGATGAGTCCTTTCTGAATATTCGTTCACAAAGTAATGCCAGAGAGTAGAAGTATTTCCCAGCAA
The DNA here is from genome assembly GCA_030556195.1 of Anolis apletophallus. Lineage (NCBI taxonomy): Eukaryota > Metazoa > Chordata > Lepidosauria > Squamata > Anolidae > Anolis > Anolis apletophallus. Next base: position 154,821,441 of record JARBWK010000006.1, on the reverse strand, counting down.
CTACCAATCCCTATTGTGCTATTTATCTGCAAGTACATTATCATCATTAACATATTTATATTTTATATTTATTGGTATGCTGCTTTCCTTTTCTCTTCAGAGAGACCCAAAAGCAGGGAACACCGGTAAAAACCCGTGGAAACTAGGCAAGTGATGTTTATATATCTATGGAATGTCAGAGTGGGAGAAAGAACTTGTATTTTTCCATTTATAATAATAATAATAATATTAATGTTAGTTATTATTAGATATTATATCTAATTATTATTAGACAGATTAGATAGTTTTGGAACAACAAGCACCTGAGGTCAAGCACCAAAATCAGTGTGTACAGAGCTATCGTACTGTCTATTCTCCTTTATGAGTCTGAAACATGGGTCACCTATCGCCAACACCAACGACTCCTGAACGTTTTCGTCAGCGCTGTCTTCACACAATCCTAAATGTACACTGGACCGACTATGTGACGAATGTTGCTGTCCTTGAGCAAGCAGGGGTCACCAGTGTTGAGGCCATGCTATTGAGAACACAGCTGCGCTGGGCAGAGCACGTCTCTAGGATGGAGGACCACCACCTCCCAAAGATACTACTCTATGGTGAACTCGCCATGGGTCAGCGCAAGAGAGGCGCCCCAAAAAAGAGATATAAGGACTCCCTGAAACATCTCAGGCTCTGCCACATTGATCACCAACAATGGTACACCCTGGCCTCACATCGGGAGCCGTGGAGACGCACTATCCACAATGCTGCGGCCCCTTTCGAGAAGACACGCCGAATGAGTCACGTAGAGCAGTGTTTCCCAACCGGTGACGCGGCACAGTAGTGTGCCGTGACGGACCTCCTGCTGTGCCGCAAGAAAAGCTCTCTGCCCCCTTCCTTCCCCCTCCTCTTGCCGAACTCCTGCTGCTTTGGGGAGGAGAAGTGAAGAAAAAAAGGGTCCGGGGCGCCACCTCCTTCGGCCATTTCCCCAGCCAGCCTCCAATCGAGGGAGGGAGGAGGGAAGGGTGATGTCGCTCGGGCCCCGCCCCCTTCCCAGCGGCAGGAGCTTGCTTGTGCCTGATTGAGTCATGGCGGGAATCAGGATGGAGAGCAGTCCCTGGCGCCGCTCTCCACCATGACTCCGGCCCCTTGCTTGCTGAGGCCGCACGGAGGAGCCCGTCCACCGCTCATACCCTTCCTCCTCCGTGCGGCCTCAGCGAGTGAGGGGCAGGAGTCATGGCGGAGAGCGGTGCCGGGGATGGGGAATTGCCGCCTTCCCCCTCTCCCCCGCCGCCCTTTCGCCCGTGAGCCACTACCCGTGGCAATGGGAGTGGCTGAGGCTGGCGGCAGGAGCCTGGGCCGGAGCCTGGGCTTGGTGGCGGCCCTCGGCCTGCTCTACTGCCTGAGAGGCCCGCTTGCCAAGTTTGGTCCAGATCCATCATTGTTTGAGTCCACAGTGCTCTCTGGATGTAGGTGAACTACAACTCCAAAACTCAAGGTCAATTAACTATATGTATTACTGTGTTAGAGCAGGCCCGGATTAACAGTTTGTGGCGCCCTAGGCCACACTCTAGAAGGCCCGCCCGGCGTCCTGCGCAGCGCCCGCTCCTTTTCGGCGGGGCTGGGTGACGTCAGGCGCAGCAGCGGCGGCGAGGAGGAAGAGGTGGAGGCAAGCCGCGGCGCCGCGTCCTTTCTGCCTCCTCCGCCATGTTCCTGCCGCTGCGGCACCCAGGAACATGGCGGAGGAGGCAGAGTCCGCGGCACTCGCAAAGAGGCGCCATGGCTTCCCTCCCCCTCTTCCTCCTTGCCCTCACCGCTGCACCTGACGTCACCCAGCCCTGCCGAAAAGGGGCGGGCACCGCGCAGGGCATGGGCAGCAGGGCGCAAGCGGCGCGGCTCCCTCCGCCATGTTCCTGGGTGCTGCAGCGGCCGCCCGGGGGTTTCCCTTCCTTCGGAGAAGGAAGAGGAAGGAAGGTAAGCTCCCGGGGGGTCCAGACCTGCCGGCCTCCCATGGCTGCCGCCCAAGGCCTTATCGGTAATCCGGGCCTGTGTTAAAAGTGTCATCCGGGCCTGTGTTAGACCAAGAGGCTGAGAGAGCGAGTGTGTGCGCGCGTATTTGTGAGCGCACCTGCAAGGGGAGGCCTTGCTTTGGCGTGAGGCAGGGGTGCGCACCTGCTGCTATCCCAGCTCCCCTTCTCCTCCTGAGTAGTGTTTGTGTCATTTTGGTTGGTGGTGTGCCCCTGGATTATTTGTAATGTTACAAGTGTGCCGCGGCTCAAAAAAGGATGGGAAACACTGACGTAGAGGAAACGACAGCGGAGAAAGGACCGCGACTCGGAAACAACATCACCCAAGGAGACTTTTTTTCCTGCTGTGCTTTCTGCAACCGGACTTGCCTATCTCAGATTGGCCTTTTTAGTCATCAACACGGTTGAATCTTCGTTTGCAAAGTAAGTAATGCAGAGAGAGAGAGAGAGAACTACTACTATTAGTACATTCTGGCACAAGTCCTTGCATGCACAACCCCAAGTCACTGTGAGAAGTAGTGAGAGGGTTGGGCCCAACTGAAGTTCCCATTTCCCAAAAGGCGTGGGTACTGATTTCTGGTGAAATAGGTGGCCCAAAAGGCCTGGAGGCAGGGAGAGAGGCCAGGCCTTTCCCTCAGGCAGCTGCCCACCGCCACAGGCCACCCTGGTCCCCAGGCAAGGCGCTCCTACACACTTATAAAAAAGCAGGGGGCTACACCTTAAAGTAAAGCTCCTACACACTTCCCAGCCTTTTGTGGAGTTGGGACTTCAACTCCCAGGATCCCTCTGGGTTGGCGGAGACGGCTGAGGCTTCTGGGAGTTGAAGTCTTTCCCCCCCTCAATACTTGAAAGCTCCCGGGGGGTCCGGACCTGCCGGCCCCGCATGGCTGCCACCCTAGGCCTTATGGGTAATCCGGGCCTGTGTTAGAGTGTCATTTTGGTTGGTGGTGTGCCCCTGGATTATTTGTAATGTTACAAGTGTGCCGCGGCTCAAAAAAGGAGGGGAAACACTGACGTAGAGGAAAGGACAGCGGAGAAAGGACCGCGACTCGGAAACAACATCACCCAAGGAGACTTTTTTTCCTGCTGTGCTTTCTGCAACCGGACTTGCCTATCTCAAATTGGCCTTTTTAGTCATCAACACGGTTGAATCTTCGTTTGCGAAGTAAGTAATGCAGAGAGAGAGAGAGAGAGAGAACTACTACTATTACCGTGTTTCCCCGAAAGTATGACACCCCCGATTGTAAGACGTATCGGGGGTGTCAGAGGGGTCGGCTTATATAAGCCGTACCCCGAAAGTAAGACGTACTGCGGGCGGCATGGCGTGGCTTCCTGGCTGGGCGACGAGAGGCTCCCAGAGGGGCTCAAAAGGGGCCCGGAATCTTCCTCCTCTTCCTCCCAGCGGCGCCTTTCCCTCTCGCCGGTTCCGCCCCCCTCCCTTCAGGGAAGAAAGCGCCGGCGGAAGTCCCGCCCGCAGGGTGACTCAGGCGTCTTTCCCCGCCGCCGCCCCGCTCGCCCGCGCTCCAAACACGAGCGGGGGGGGGCGGCGAAAAGCGCCTGAGTCGCCCTGGGGGCGGGACTTCCGGGCCCCTTTTGAGCCCCTCTGGGAGCCTCTCGTCGCCCAGCCAGGAAGCCACGCCATGCCGCCCGCGGTAAGTCTTACTTTCGGGGTACCGTCGCCCAATATAAGACGTACCCCGAAAGTAAGCCGTAGTGGGGATTTTGGGGGTCAAAAGAAAGTAAGACGCTGTCTTACTTTCGGGGAAACACGGGTAGTACATTCTGGCACAAGTCCTTGCATGCACAACCCCAAGTCACTGTGAGAAGTAGTGAGAGGATTGGGCCCAACTCAAGTTCCCATTTCCCAAAAGGCGTGGGTACTGATTTCTGGTGAAATAGGTGGCCCAAAGGGCCTGGAGGCAGGGAGGGAGGCCAGGCCTTTCCCTCAGGCAGCTGCCCACCGCCACAGGCCACCCTGGGCCCCAGGCAAGGCGCTCCTACACACTTCCCAGCCTTTTGTGGAGTTGGGACTTCAACTCCCAGGATCCCTCTGGGTTGGCGAAGACGGCTGAGGCTTCTGGGAGTTGAAGTCTTTCCCCCCGTCAATGCTTGAAAGGCCAAGGGTTGGGAGCCATGAGGGCCAGGCCTCCCTCAGCCCCTGTGTCTCCTCTCCCGCCCGCCTCCTCCTCCCTCGCCCCCGGCTCACCGTCGTTGTCGTCGCTGTGCCGCCTGCGCGACATCGTCCTGCTTCTTCCTCTTCCCTTCCCGGGCGCGGAGAAAGAGGGAAAGAGGCCCGGAGCCAGGCAAGGCAGACGAGAAGCGCAGGGCGCATGCGCAAACCGACACTTCTCCCGCTTCGAGGGAAAAAAAACGCCCACTGTGTGAGGAACTGCGCGCGCGCGCCTGACTGGCTGCTTTCCCCTTCTTCCCTTTCCGGCCGCCCTCGCGCACGCTTCTTCCGGTCGCTTACTGGTATGAGTGCGCATGCGCACTAAAGGGATAGTGGGGAGAAGAAAAAAGAACAGAGCTCTAGCTATCAATCAAGGGATCGTCTACAAATGAATGACCTCGTTTGGAAACGAAAAATAGAACCTGTGCCTGGGCAAAGTTGGGGACCTTTCAGGTGTTTTGGACTTCAACTCCCACAATTCCTCACAGCCTCAGGCCCCTTCCTTTGGAAGGGGCCTGAGGCTGTGAGGAATTGTGGGAGTTGAAGTCCAAAACACCTGAAAGGTCCCCAACTTTGCCCAGGCCTGGCAAAGAGTGAGGGTGAAGGGATTCCTTATGGCAGTCTCACCACTACAACCCTTGTCCTTCCCCTGAAAGGAACCCACCTCTTGCAAACCAGCGTTTGAGTCCTTGTTTGGGGAGGGGAGACATAGAATATCAGTATTACATCCATGCATCTTTGTTTATTTGTTTACTTATTTCTAAAAATAGAATGCTACAGTTGGAAGAGACCTCATGGACCAGGAAAATTGCATTCAAAGCACCCCTGACAGATGGCCATCCACTCCAGCCTCTGTTTAAAAGGAGCCTCCACCACACTCAGAGGCAGAGAGTTCCACTGCTGAACGGCTCTCACAGTCAGGAAGTTCTTCCTAATGTTCAGCTGGAATCTCCTTTCTTGTAGTTTGAAGCCATTGTTCCACGGTCTCCAGGGCAGCAGAAAACAAGCTTGCTCCCTCATCCCTATGACTTCTACATGGCCCTCATCATGTCTCCTCTCAGCCTTCTCTTCTGCAGGCTAAGCATGCCCAGCTCTTTAAGCCGCTCCTCATAGGGGCTTGTTTTAGTAGGACTAGGACCAAAACGACAATAAATTATGTCTTGACCATTTTAGCAAGTAGGACCAAAACGGCTAGTGCAAAAAAGTAGGTTTTCCAAAAATTACATTTTCCACGTGCAAGTACGTCTTCCACATGCAACTACCTCTTCCACTTGCAAGTAAGTTTTCCACTTGTAAGTACGTCTTCCACGTACAAGTACATTTTCCACATGCAAGTACAAAGGACCAAAATGGCTAGTGCAAAAAAGTACATCTTCCACGTGCAAGTACGTTTTCCACATGCAAGTACGTCTTCCACATGCAATCTTCCTTGTGCAAGTACATTTTCCACGTGCAAGTGCATCTTCGACATACAAGTACGTCTTCCACGTGCAAGTACGTTTTCCACGTTCAAGTATGTCTTCCACATGCAAGTACTTCTTCCAAGTGCAAGTACGTCTTCCACGTGCAAGTACGTTTTCCACTTGCAAGTATGTCTTCCACGTGCAAGTGCATAGGACCAAAACGGCTACTGCAAAAAAGTATGTCTTCCACGTGCAAGTATATTTTCCACATGCAAGTACGTTTTCCACGTACAAGTACGTTTTCCACATGCAAGTACGTTTTCCATATACAAGTACGTCTTCCACATGCAAGTATGTCTTCCACATGCAAGTACGTTTTCCACGTGCAAGTACGTCTTCCACATGCAAGTACGTTTTCCACGTACAAGTACGTTTTCCACATGCAAGTACGTTTTCCATATACAAGTACGTCTTCCACATGCAAGTATGTCTTCCACATGCACATTTTCCCATGCAAAAAAGTACATACGTTCAAGTACGTCTTCCACATGCAAGTACGTTTTCCACGTGCAAGTACATTTTCCACATGCAAGTACGTTTTCCACGTGCAAGTACGTTTTCCACATGCAAGTACGTCTTCCACATGCAAGTACGTTTTCCACGTACAAGTACATTTTCCACATGCAAGTACGTTTTCCATATACAAGTACGTCTTCCACATGCAAGTATGTCTTCCACATGCAAGTACGTCTTCCACGTGAAAGTACGTTTTCCACATGCAAGTACGTCTTCCATAGGTTCCTATGGTAGGGATTATTTAAAACAGTGGTTCCGAACCTGTGGTCCACACACCACCAGTGGTCCGGAAGAACAAAAATATGGTCCACAGCCTCACCATTACTACACAGTTGCCTCGAAACCACACGGCAATGAGAGCAACTGGTCTGGCAAAACTCTCTTATAATGCTGAGGCAATGGGGATGTTGGGAGGGCAGAGGCTAATTACCCACAAAAGATTACCACTGCCACATCAGCTCTAGATTATTAAATACGGTTTTCTGTGGGCGAGCATATGGCGACTACTGGATGACGTATGTTCTGTATCAGAAGCTAGAGCTGATGTGGTCTATCCAATGCAATTTTCTGAATCAGCACCCCAATTAATGGATGGGAGACTGCCAATTAATACTTGGTGCCATAGGCTCTATTTCAGAAGTAGGAACTAGCCAAACTACCTCCTGGGTATTCATTGCTCAAGAAAACCCTATGAAATGCATGGGGTTCCATGAGTAAACAGATGACTTGAAGGCACAGGCACACACATAATTCCAGGACAGCTATTAGCTTTTACGCAGTTGCTGATTGTAAAAGCCACACAGTCATATGGCCAAGATTCAGAGCTAAGGGAATGTAAACAGGAGCAGCCACAATGTACCTTCCACTGTGGAACAAATGGAAAAGGGCTTTCTGGTTGCTGCACCTGTCGGAATAAGTGTGTCTTGCACGCTCTGCGGAAAGCTGGCAAATTCCGCAGGGCACGAACTTCCAACGAAAGAGCGTTCCAAAGGGATGGTGCCACAATCATAAAGGCCCTACGCCTGGTCGCTGTTAACCAAAAGGTCTTGCTGGGGATTTCCAGAACGTGATCCTTTGAACGAAGTGATCTTTGGGGTTGGTAGGGGGCAAGATACTGGCAGCCTGTGCTTGACGGGGTGACACTCCCCCTGAAGGCGCAGGTTCGCAGTCTGGGAGTGATCCTGGACTTATCGCTGAGCCTGGAGCCCCAGGTCTCGGCGGTGGCCGGGAGAGCTTCTGCACAGTTAAAACTTGTGCGCCAGCTGCGCCCATACCTTGGGAAGTCTGACTTTGGCCATGGTGGTTCACACTCTGGTTACATCCCGAATAGACTACTGCAACGCTCTCTACGTGGGTCTGCCTTTGAAGACTGTTCAGAAGCTGCAATTAGTCCAACGCTTCTCAGCCAGATTACTAATGGGAGCAGGGCATAGGGAGCATACAACTCTCTTGTTGCGCCAGCTCCACTGGCTGCCAATTAGCTTCCGGGCACAATCGAAAGTGCTGTTTTTAACCTACAAAACCCTATACAGTTCTGGCCCAGTTTACCTGTCCGAATGGATTCTCCCCTACGAACCATCAAGGACATTAAGATCCTCCGGAGAGGCCCTGTTCTCGGTCCCGCCATCTTCGCAATTGCGAGAGACGGGGCCTTCTCTGTGGTGGCCCCTCGGCTATGGAACTCCATGCCGATTGAGATCAGATCTGGCCCCTCCCTCCTGTCCTTTGGGAGGCAAGTGAAATCCTGGCTATGGAAGGAAGCATTCTCAGAATAATGGCTGAGGCCGGTCACAGAACAAAGCCGGCCACACATACGGACTGAGTTGGACGTGATTTTATCTTGGCGATTTGGCTTATTTGTAATTTTATTCTATAAGTATTTTAATATTTTGTTGATGTATGATGTGTTTTTTAGATTGTATTATTGCGTTGAATCCTTGCTATGAGCCAGCCGGAGTCCCTCTACGGAGGTCGAGAAGATCGGGATATCAAAGTTTTAAGTAAATAAATTGTAAATCTATTGATTCCATAGCATTGAGCCAGAGTGGTTCAAGTGGGGTCAAACTGCACTCATTGTACAGCAGGGGTGCTCATTAGGTCGATCGCGATCGACCAGTCGATTGCGAAGGCAGAACTGGTTGATGGCGTAGCCTGGAGGAGGGACCGACTGAGCAGCGTAGCCTGGAGGAGGGAGGAAGCAGGGAGGAGAAGGAGGACAGAGTGCAGAGGGAGGAGGGGTTGAGAGAAGGAGTGCCAGCCAGCCACGCCCCTCTCGTTCCCGCAAAAAGGTAGGGAACATGGCACGCGTGATGTCACGCCGCCGCCGCGACGTCACGTGTGCCCATTTTCCCTACCATTTGGCGGGAATGGGAGGGGCGTGGCTGGCTGGCGCTCCTTCTCTCGCGGCGCCCCCTCCTTCCCTCTGCCCTCCTACTTCTCCCCTCACCTGCTTCCATTGCTTGCAGGCGAGGGGATTGGGCCCGGGCGGCAAGCGGTTTTGTGCTGCCCCTCATGCCAGGCAGGGAAGGGAGGCTGCGAAGCCCCTGCCTGGGCGAGGAGGCCCTGGAACGCTTCCTGGCCGCCCTCCTCGCTGCCACCCGGCACGGCGTGACTCTGCTCCGCAAGGTAAGTGAACTATACATCCCAGCAACTCCAACTCCCAAATGTCTCGGTCTATTTTACCCAAATTTCCCCAGTGTTCACATCTGGGCATATTGAGGATTCGTGCCAAAAGTTTGGTCGAGATCCATCATTATTTGAGTCCACAGTGCTCTCTGGATGTAGGAGAACTACAACTCCCAAACTCAATGCCCAGCAAACCCTTTCAGTACTTTCTGTTGGTCCCATGAGAGTTCAGTGTTCCGAGTTTGGTTAAATTCCATAATTCGTGGAGTTCAGGATGCTCTTTGATTGTGGGTTAACGAGAAATCCCAGCAACTAAATGTGCGTCTTTGATTGTGTTCACATCTGTTAACTAGAAATTTGGTCCCAGCAACTAAGGATGCTCTTGGACCCTTTCATTGTGGGTTAACTAGAAATCCCAGCAACTAAGGATGCTCTTGGATTGTGGGTTAACTAGAAATCCCAGCAACTAAGGATGCTCTTGGATTGTGGGTTAACTAGAAATCCCAGCAACTAAGGATGCTCTTGGATTGTGGGTTAACTAGAAATCCCAGCAACTAAGGATGCTCTTGGATTGTGGGTTAACTAGAAATCCCAGCAACTAAGGATGCTCTTGGATTGTGGGTTAACTAGAAATCCCAGCAACTAAGGATGCTTTTGGATTGTGGGTTAACTAGAAATCCCAGCAACTCAGGATGCTCTTTGATTGTGGGTTAACTAGAAATCCCAGCAACTAAGGGTGCTCTTTGATTGTGGGTTAACTAGAAATCCCAGCAACTAAGGATGCTCTTGGATTGTGGGTTAACTAGAAATCCCAGCAACTAAGGATGCTCTTGGATTGTGGGTTAACTAGAAATCCCAGCAACTAAGGATGCTCTTGGATTGTGGGTTAACTAGAAATCCCAGCAACTAAGGATGCTTTTGGATTGTGGGTTAACTAGAAATCAACTAAGCAACTCAGGATGCTCTTGGATTGTGGGTTAACTAGAAATCCCAGCAACTAAGGATGCTTTTGGATTGTGGGTTAACTAGAAATCCCAGCAACTAAGGATGCTCTTGGATTGTGGGTTAACTAGAAATCCCAGCAACTCAGGATGCTCTTGGATTGTGGGTTAACTAGAAATCCCAGCAACTAAGGATGCTCTTGGATTGTGGGTTAACTAGAAATCCCAGCAACTAAGGATGCTCTTGGATTGTGGGTTAACTAGAAATCCCAGCAACTAAGGATGCTCTTGGATTGTGGGTTAACTAGAAATCCCAGCAACTAAGGATGCTCTTTGATTGTGGGTTAACTAGAAATCCCAGCAACTAAGGATGCTCTTGGATTGTGGGTTAACTAGAAATCCCAGCAACTAAGGATGCTCTTTGATTGTGCAAACTACAACTACAGCAACTACAACTCCCAAATGACAAAATCAATTGCTTCAAACTACAAGAAAGGAGATTCCCCCTGAACATGAGGGGGAAAAAATCCTAACTGTGAGAGCTGTTCAGCAGTGGAACTCTCTGCCTCAGAGTGTGGTGGAGGCTCCTTCTTTGGAGGCTTTTAAACAGAGGCTGGGTTGGCCATCTGTCTGGGGTGCTTTGATTGTGATCTTGCTGCATGAAGGCAGGTCCTTGGACTAGAGATTGTTATTATTATTATTATTATTATTATGGCTGGATGAAAATAGTTATATGTTTCACTTTTGTATTGTGTAGGTACATTGTTGTGACTTGGTTGTTTTGTAAGTAGCTGGCATGCTGGAAAAGTGTGATCCCCCCTGTTGTGTAGCCAAGGCACCCTTTTTCGGTCCTTGGGCTCTCTCTGAATTGCCAGCAGTCCCTCCAGAGAAGGAAGGGCTTCCAGGGAGGAGCCTTACAAGAGAGACAGGCAGAGAGTAAGGCATGCTTTCCCTTTGCAGGGAGTGCCAGCACATTCAGCTGCCAGGCCAGGAAGAGGAAGCGGAGGAGGAAGAGGAAGAGGAAGGCAAGACAGTGCTGGGGACAGAGGGTGGCTGCAGGCAGAGAGAAACCACATCCAGGTAAAAGGAACAAGAGCAGCAGCCAAAGGAAGGCTGTGTTTTGCAGGGACTGAGCCATGCATGCCTGCCCTTCCTGGCCCTTGGTGGGGCCCACAAGAGGCCTGGCTCTGGGGGTGGGGGCCTTGGCATGGCTTGCTGCTTTCCCATCCCATCTGGCCCTCCCCTCCTAGTGACCCTGCAGGACAGGAGGTGCTGAAGGAGAGGCTGGCCAGCCCAAAGTGCCTAGGCCTAGGAATATATATATATATTGATTGTATTGTTTTATTGTTTGCTGTTGTTTTGTGTTTATTATGTACTGTTGGGCTTGGCCTCATGCAAGCCGCCCCGAGTCCCTTCTGGGAGATGGTGGCGGGGTATAAATAAAGTTTAATAATAATAATAATAATAATAATAAGGAATTCAGTTCCGCACGCCTACACCAACTTCCAGAGCCTTTGCAATATAGAAGCACCCAGGGGCAGTTTAAGGTAATTTTAAAGGGTAAGCGAACATTATTTTGGTGCCCCGCCCCAAAACATTATTTTGGCGCGCCCCTCCCCCTCCGCGCATGCCCAGAAGCTCCTGTGCGCAGGCGCAGAAACCTGTAAACACAGCACTCCCTATTCGGCACCGTGCCGACGGCACGCTTGGAGGTTTGCTACAGTGCGGCGTCGGAGCGCACAAGGCCCAAAAGCAGAACATCGTCCGGACGCTGTCTGGCGGGCGGGGGAATTCGCCCTTTACCCAGTAGGACCGCCCCTGGAAGCACCCTTTAACTGCCCTGGGATCATGGCTTTTGTAGTTTTGCAAGGTCTGCCACAGTGGTTCCCAAACTTTTTTGGCCTACCGCCCCCTTTCCAGAAAAAAATTTACTCACCGCCCCCCTAGAAATTAATTTTTTAAAAAATTTAATAGCAATTAAACAGAAAGATATATGTATTAATGCAGTGGTTCTCAACCTTTCTAATGCCGTGACCCCTAAATAAGGTTCCTCATGTTGTGGTGACCCCCAAACATAAATTACAGAACTGGACCAAACTTGGCAAAGAGAACCCACATGACCAACAGACAATACTGAAGGGGTTTGGGAGGAATTGGCAGTAATGTAGGGCAGTGTTTTTCAACCTTCCTTGAGCCACGGCACATTTTTTACATTTACAAAATCCTGGGGCACACCACCAACCAAAATGGCACAAAATGACACTCCAACACAGTAATACATATAGTTAATATGTTTTTAAATGTATTTATACACTCAGTGTGAAACCTGGGCCTGTTTCGATGAACGCAACATAGATATCCTGGCAGGAATGGCAGAAAGACACACACGAAGGTCTTGCTCAACAGCTGTCAAAGAGCATCCTGAAGTCTTGCAACAATGGAATTGAGCCAAACTTGGCACACAGAACCACCAATCGCTCACCACCCTCTTAAAGGGGTTCACTGCCCCCCAAATTCCCCTGAGCCACCCACCGCCCCCTTGGATCGCCTCACCGCCCACTAGGGGGCGGTACCGCCCACTTTGAGAATCAGTGCTCCCAACAATGACCCTGCAGGCCAGTTTTATTATCTCCTCTCCCAATTTTTACAGAGTAATGATTCTGAGCCTTTGACTCTTGGTAGCTTTATTTATTTATTTATTTATTTATATTTATTGGACTTATACACCGCCACTCCCGAAGGCTTGGGCGCTGTTTACAACAGAAACATAGGATACAATGACAAGTAAAACAAGGATAAAACACGGATTAAAATTCTAAAATCATCCAAAGGCCTGCCGGAACAGGTGTGTCTTGCACGCTATGCGAAAAGTATTCATGTTTCGCAGGGTCCGCGTCTCTGGTGGCAGAGCATTCCATAGTACCGGGGCGATGATGAAGAAGGCCCTTAGCCGGGTTGCTGTCAGGTGAAAAGATTTCACGCTGGGGATATCTAGAAGATTCTGGTCTTCAGAACGGAGTGATCTCGAAGGGTTATACGCAACCAGGCGATCCTTTAGGTACACTGGCCCCAGACCATGTAAGGCCTTGAAAGTAAGAATTAACACCTTGAAAGTGATCCGGTGTTCAATTGGCAGCCAGTGCAGGTCCTGCAGTATTGGTGTTATACGGCAACTCACAGGTTCCCTCGTGAGCAGCCGGGCTGCAGCATTCTGCACTAGTTTAAGTTTCCGGATCACAGTCAAGGGTAGGCCAATGTAAAGAGCGTTACAGTAGTCAAGTCTTGAGATGACCGTGGCCTAGATTACCGTGGCTAGGTCGTTCCGAGACAGATAGGGGACCAGACGCCTCGCCTGTCGCAGGTGGAAAAACGCGATTCTACTGACAGTGGAGATTTGGGTCCCCATTGACAGCAGAGGGTCCAAATGGACACCCAGGGTTTTTACTGATGATGCCGGACGTAGTACCTCGCCATCCAGGGTCGGCAGATGGATGTCCCTATTGCCCGGGCAGCCCAGCCAGAGGATCTCCGTTTTCGCTGGATTCACCTTCAACCTGCTGGCTCGCAGCCATCCAATAACGGCTTCAAGGCACAGATGGAAATTATCGGGTACGGCATCCGGCCTGCCCTCCATCCTCAGAATGACCTGGGTGTCATCAGCGTACTGGTGACACTCGAGCCCAAAGCTACGTACCAGTTGAGCGAGTGGACGCATGTAGATGTTAAATAGCAAGGGTGAGAGAATGGCTCCCTGAGGGACCCCGCAAGGTAAGGGGGATCCCCCAGAGGTCAACCCTCCCCTTTGCACTCGCTGCTTCAGGTTGTGGAGGAAAGAGGATAGCCAATCTAGAGCTGTCCCCCTCACTCCAGCCACGGCAAGGCGGTGCGTCAAAAGATCGTAATCGACTGTATCAAGCGCTGCTGTGAGGTCCAATAACGCAAGCAGTGCTGATCCGCCTTGGTCAAGCTGGCAATGTGGCGATTCTGTGATGGAGACCAAGACCGTCTCCGTCCCGTGCCCCATACGGAAGTCGGACTGGAAGGGGTCTAAACCAGTTGTGTCATTTAGGAAAGTCTGCAGCTGCTCCATTGCCGCCCTCTCAATCACCTTGCCCAGAAACGACAAGTTCGAAACCGGGCGGTAATTGGAGGGAACCGAAGGATCTAACCCTGGCTTTTTCAGCAATGGAGAGACCACTGTGTGGCTGAGGTGTGATTTTAAACAAGGCCCCTAAGAAAATGTTATACCAGGGCTGTCCAACTTCTACGGGCCCAAGGGCCGGAATTCCGGTCACTGATCACCTGGGGGCCCGAAGGGTCTGCCCCCTCCTCAGCTACGCCCCCCCCCGGCTCCGCCCCACCCCTCCCCGGCTCCGCCCCACCCCTCCCCGGCTCCAATTTATTTACAATTGACCTTGAGTTGTGGAGTTGTAGTTCACCTCCATCCAGAGAGCACTGTGGACTCAAATAATGATGGATCTGGACCAAACTTGGCATGAATACTCAATATACCCAAATGGGAACACTGGTGGATTTGGGGGAATGTTTCCTAATATCTTTGAGTTATTTGAGTCCACACTCAAATTGGGACACACCAAAAAAAACCCCAAACACCTCAATGCCGTCGCAGGGCAGTGGGGCCTCCTTTCCCAGAGGCGGGTGGAGGAGGCCCAAAGAGCTCCCTCCCTCCCTGAGGGGAAAACAAGCCGCGGGGGCAGGCGCAAAGGAAGCCACGTTGCGCCCTGCACGCGGGGGAAGGCAGCACAACAAGGGGGAGGGCTGGCGTAGTCTCGCGATGCTTGCCTAAATCCGGAAGTAGGTATTTTTTATTTTATTTTTTATTTTTTATTTGTATTTTATTAAAACAAGTTAGGGGGCCGGAGGGGAGGGGCTCGGGGGGCGTGTACGGCCCCCGGGCCGCCTGTTGGACAGCCCTGTGTTATACCAACCATGATGATGCAGGGCTGGATAAGGTGTTAAGGTAACTGTGATTAATTTGTATACTCTCTTGTAATCAGATTTCCTCAGGTGCATGCCCTGGTCATCATCACACTTGCAAGTTAGGTCTCTATTTACTTTCTAATGACCAATCACAAAATGAAACACACTACCTTCAAAGAAACACACTCATTTCAGCACTTTCATCTATGCTTCTCCCCTTGTGTAAACCCACGTTTTGGAACGGTCTTTCTTAGGTCATAGTGAAAATTGTATGGCCGTCTGCTGCGAGATAGCGATGACCTCCTCTTTGTGCAACAGAGAAGATGCCGCAGAGCGTTGCGTTTTAACACTCGCAGAACTAGATCTGAAAGAGCAAGCTCCGTTCTCACCCAAAGACCACCTGAAGGCTGAATTAGATGCCAGCGCCAGAAAGAAGTACGCTTCTGCAAAGAGAAAGGTAACTGGTTTATTATCAACATTGTTATCAGTGGCACCGTGGGTTAAAGCGCAGCGCTGCTAAACTTGTTTTATTTCAGTGAGAGCCATATAATATATATATATATATATATACAATATATTTTAAGACTGAATTCAAGTAAATATGAGTCTATACGTACATACTATGAGAAAAGGATTTCCCCGGAAGAATGAGGGGTCACTTCAGACCTGGCTCTGCAAAAGGCATGCTCAGGACTCTGGGAAGGAAGAGAAGATGGAAGGAAGGAAAGGGAAAAGAAAGAAAGAAAGACAGGAAATAAAGGAGGGAGGGTGAGAGGAAGAAAGAAAAGAAGAACCAACTATGGAAAAGGAAGAATAGAAAAGCAGGAGAGAGACAAAGAGGAGAAAAGAAAGAAGGAAATGGGAAGGGAGGAAAGGAAAGGAAAGGGAGTGAGGAAAAAGTAAAATAACGGAGGGAAAAGAAGAAAAGAAAGAAGGGGAGAAAGGGAAGTGAAAAGAAAGGAAGGAGAAGGAATGGAAGACTTGGAAAAAAGAAAGGAAGGAGGAAGGAATGGGAAGACTTGGAGGAAAAAAGGAATAGAGAGAGGAAGGAAAAGGAAGGAAGGAAGGAAGGAAGGGGGAGGGAGGGAGGAAGAAAGGAAGGGGAGAATGGAGGAAAGAGGGAGAGAGGGAGGGAAAAGGAAGGAGAAGGAAAGAATGGAAGAGGAAGGAAGGAACGAAGAGGGAGGGAGGAAAGAAGGTAGGCCGAGAGGGAGGAAAAAGAATGAAAGAAAAAGAGTGAGAAAAAGAAAGGAAGAGAAAGAAAGGAAGGAAGGGGGAGGAGGGCGCGGAGCCAAGGCGGACCTTGGTGTTTACGTTGGCGAGGCAGTCCCTCTGGAAGGCGTCAAAGAGGCAGCGGCTCTTTAGCTGCCTGACGATGGGGGTGATGAGCTGGGCGTCCCCCGGGGGGCAGCGAGGCCGGGTCCGCAGGGCCAGGGCCAGGCCCGCCTCCGGCACCTCCCCCGAGGCCCGTGGCGGAGGACGAAGAGGAAGGCGAGGACGAGGCGCTGCCGCCGGGCTCTGCCATTTGCAGCGAAGGAGGCGCAGGGCCCCGAGAGCAGTGGGGGATGAGGAAGAGGCGGCGATGGCAGCGTGGAAGCGGCAGTCGCGGCGCATTTGCGTCACTCCTCCCTGCTGCATGCTGGGAAACCGAGGCCCGGGCTGCTCTGGAGAGCCAGATGCAATCATGAAAAGAGCCACATCCGGCTCCCGAGCCATTGGTTCCTGACCGCTGTTATAGACCAGGGCTGTCCAACTTCTACCGGCCCAGGGGCCTGAATTCCGGTCACTGATGACCTGGGGGGCCGTAGGGTCTGCCCCCGCCCCTGGCTCCACCCCGGCCCTGGCCCCGGCTCCGCCCCCTCCCCGGCGCCCTCTCCCCTTATTTTAATTTAATATTAAATATATTTAATTCCATCCTCCCCTCTCCCCTTATTTTAATGTATCCCATCTCCCCTTATTTCATCTTTAAATATATTTAATTTTATATTTAACTAGCTGTACCCGGCACGCGTTGCTGTGCCCTTTTTAGGAAATGCAAGAAAGTTCAATCATCCATGGTGTGCCCTCCTCTAAACTGCAGTTGGATGGAGTGTGGGTCATGGGGGGCATGGTGTGCCAAGTTGGGTCTTTATTGGTCTTGGTTCTGGGCCACAGTGGTCTGTGGGGAATGATGGGTTTTGAAGTACTACAAATCCCGTTTTCCATGGTGGTACTTCAAGTCCCATTATGTATGGTCGGGGCTCTGTGTGCCAAGGTAGGTTACTGTAAATTCAGGCCATACACAATGTCCCATGAGCTGAGGCCTAGTTAGGAACAGCAAGTTAATGA
The DNA here is from genome assembly GCA_030556195.1 of Anolis apletophallus. Taxonomy (NCBI): domain Eukaryota; kingdom Metazoa; phylum Chordata; class Lepidosauria; order Squamata; family Anolidae; genus Anolis; species Anolis apletophallus. The sequence goes on along the minus strand of JARBWK010000006.1, from coordinate 154,804,451 downwards.
AGCCTTACTGTCAATTCAGGCCATACACAATGTCCAATGAGCTGAGGCCTAGTCGGAGAATCAAGTTAATGAAGTCTTACTGTCAATTCAGCTTCCCAGTAAGTGAGGCCGTAAAATCAGCTTCCCAGTAAGTGAGGGCTAGTTAGGGAAATCAAGTTAATGAAGCCTTACTGTCAATTTTGGGCATGGTCTGTGATTTTTTTTGGGTGTAAATTTTCGGTTGGAAGTGATTTGGGTGTTTGTATTGGGGATTGGCTCAGGCCTTTTCCTTATTCTGTTTTGGCAGTTTATTATGGATCGGAATTTTCATGTTGGCTGGCCATTGCAGCAGTTATGCAAATCCGCCCTTATTGGCAGCCGATCATGTTGTTCAGAATGTAGAGGCTAGGTGAGTCTTTGGCTGCCCCGGAGGATGCTGGTAAATGTAGTTTTATTTTTATTCGTTGTTTTGGGGGCCTTTTAGGTTTTGGGGGGGGGGAGTTTCTTTGCTACAAACGTACCTTGCTTGAGGCCTATTTCTGTTGGCAAGTATTGTGTTTCTGCGTTGTATGGTTTCTTTGTTTGAGGTATACATCACATGACGTGAACCCATTTATATAATAGATACATGAGGGGAGATGGCGGGAGGGAATGAGGAGCCCCCTGAGGAGCCCCCTGCTTCGGTCTACCTTTTCCAAACGCACAGGATCCAGGAGTACTCGGACGACGAGAGAGGCGACGACGGACTGAGTCGAAGAAGGTCCTAATCGCGTCTGTGGGCCTCAGCGATCCAGTAGTAGAGTAGCCGAAGAGTATCGCGAGCATACGCAATCCACACGGGATTTCGCTGTCAACGCCTGCGTGATCTCGCGTTGACAGCAAAATCCCATGTGGATTGCGTATTCTCGCGATACTTGCTCCGAACCCGGAAGTAGGTATTTTTTATAAAAATTTTATTATTTATTTTATTTTCCAATTTTTATTTTTATTAAAAGCTGAGGGGGCCGTAGGGAAGGGGCTGGGGGGCCGTATATGTCAGATTCTTGCATTTGAAAAGTAATTCATGAGTCAACACAAGATGTATTATTGCAGTTTGAGATGACCTGCGGTGTGGCGTGCTTGACACCAGATGGCGCTGTTTCAAGACTGCTGAATGGAACTTTGAGGAGTTTCAGTTGAAAGTGACAGTTGGGATCTGACAGTTGGTTTTAGATATCTGTGAGGAAAGGATGTTTAGAGAGGTAGCTGTGAGGGCTGTTGTTTTTCGATGTTTTGCCAGTTATTGTTAAATACAATTCAATACAAAGTTATATATTTACCTTGTGAATTGTATGAGAATTTCATTATTCACACGAACAGAGACTGGAGTATTTGGGCCGATGGGGAATTAAACTTCTATATTTCTGTTGCCTACCCGCTGTGACTTAAATACTCGATGCCGAAGAGTATACGCCCCCCCCCCCGGGCCGCCAGTTGGACAGCCCTGCTATAGACCAATGCTTTAAAAGAAGGAGGAGTGGATTCTGGCTGTTTACCGGGCAGTCTCAGTAAGAGGCATGTCTGCCATAGGAATAGTGGGGGCTTTGAGTCTAGGACCCATGACTGCTTTTAAAAGACGTAGAACCTTTTGCAAACCCAAAGGTGTGATCATCCGTTCGCCTTTGTTATCCTTACAGGCATTTGCTGTCTTTGTAAAAGCCAAGGAGATGGTTGCTGAAACGTGCTATCCCATGTCCGCTTGTCAAGGGGCGCTTTCCTGGAGATGCTGCCAACAGACTTTCAAAGACCTGACCGGCATCCACAGGCATGTCGCTGCCCACCATTCGGGAGACGTGGGGCAGGAAACATTGGGGATATTAAAACAGATGGCAGCCGGCAGTAACGACATCACAGGCAGCCCAGTGACTGCGGACGAAATGCCTCGGCCCAGCCGGCCTCTCTATCGCAGCCAGGAGATGTTTCAGACACTCCCAAACACAAGCTACATCGATGCTGATGAAACAGCAAGGTAAGGGATTGCATTTTAAAAAACAGCCGCCGCAGCCACGACCTGAGGGGGTAGCAGCACAATTAAGATTGTGAACTGCTCAAGTCTGGTGTGATGATGAAGTGCTGAAAGACATTGCCATTCTTACGTAAGCTTCTTTCCTGTGTTGTCGACAACAGTGAGGTTGGGCAAGTTCTGCTTTACTATTGTTACTGCGAGGTGGCAGATCCTGGGGGACTTTGCGCATGGCAGAAGGCTTTATGTCGACACCTGCATCTCACTGGCAAGGTAAGCCATTTAGCACTCTGCCTGACGAACAGCTGCAGTAGTGTGTCTCTCTGCAAAGGGCTCTGAAATGTGTCGTTGAAGGCTTTCATGGCCGGAGTCACTGGGTAGTTGTAGGTTTTTCGGGGTGTATGGCCATGTTCTAGAACAGGGGTGGGCAATTATTTTTTTCAAAGGGGCCGCACGAGAGCCAAAAAATATTATGGAGGGCCGCACCTAAAGGCTGAACTACATTCTAATCTACATAATGTATTTATCTATGTATATAATAAAAGTCAGTGTTTGCGGCGGAAGGTGCGGCGGGAGGTGCGGAGGAATATGTGGCAGCTTTTCGATTGGTCGCCCCTGTGGGATTATTTGCATAAATGACTCCGATTGGTGAGCCACCCAACATTCCAACACTCCTAGGCAGCACAGAGAGGAAAGGAAAGGGCCTGAGGCAGACGTAAGAGTTGAAGTTAGCCAGCTGACAGTTTTTACCGTTGGAAATGGAATGCTCAGTACCTTCACCCAAAACACTTTACAAAAAACACTGCAACCCCTACAAATCACAAACTAGGCCCACAATTGACAATAAGGTTTCATTAACTTGATTTTCCTGACTAGGCCTCACCTAATGGGATACTGTTTAAGGCATGAATTGACAGTAAGGCTTCATTAGCTTGATTTTCCCAACTAGGCCTCAGCTCATGGGACATTGTGTATGGCCTGAATTGACAGTAAACAAATTTGGCACACAGAGCCCCCATGATCCAATCTACATCCTGGTGCAGTTTGGGCGAGGATGGACCATGGACGATGGGACTCCCAGCACCTTCCCTCACTTCCCAAGACCACTACAAGCCACATAAACAACTGATAAAGGCCAACCTTGGCACAAAAGGCCTTTCTCAAATAACCCGGGCAGCGCCAGGTCCCCAAGCTAGTTTACTAGATTTACTATATATTACACATCATTAATATTAACATATTAATATATCAAGAAATATTCATTTATTATTAGTAATATCATAATTATAGTATGTATATATATATATAGAAAGACATAATATATTGAAATTATAATATAATATAACATTATATTATATTATTTATTATATTATTATTATACAAATATTATTATAAACTAATAATAAAAACCACTAAAATTAAATTAAATTAAATTCAAAAAGTCAAGGTGCGAACCAAGATGAATGCTGACATCCTCAAGAGAGGAAGGATCCCAAGATGGAATGGCCCAATGGACCCAGCCCAGAGGACGACAAAGCAGACCCAGCCACCACCGCAGCAGAGCAGCAGACGATCGGAGGCTGCAGGCCTCCGCCCGCTCTCGCCCCCAGCCGTTCCCCAGCTAATCGCCCTGCTATGGAGTGCCTGCCATCCAGGCTTTGGAGTGCCTGCCGTCCCGGGAGGCGATCCGGGCCAGCAGCGGGAGCAGTCGGCGAGCTGCGGCGGGTGATCGCCCTGGCGAACCGGAAGACAATCAAGTCTTCCGGGTCGCCAGGGCGATCAGCCGCTGCAGCTCGCCGACTGCTCTCGCTGCCGGCCCGGATCGCCTCCAGGGATGGCAGGCACTCCAAAGCCGCCGCTCCTCCGGTTGTTCTTCGGAGTGACGGGCTGTCTGCCGACGTAGGCCGCACAACCCGCGATGGGATGGCGGCAGCGGCAACGCCCTGCCTCCGACGAACTTCTCCCCGGGCCAGACAGAATCGGCTGCCGGGCCGCATCCAGCCCGGAGGCCGTAGGTTACCCAGGTCTATTCTAGAAGCATTCTCTCCTGAGGTTTCACCTGCACCTATGGCAGGCAGCCTCAGAGGTTGTGAGATCTGTGGGAAACTAGGAAAATTGGGTGTTTATATCTGTGGAAGGTCCAGGGTGGGAGAAAAAAGTCTGTTGGAGCTAGATGCGAATGTTTCAATTGGCCACCTGGATTATTTATTTATTTATTTATTTATTTACAGTTTTTAAATTCTGCTCTTCTCACCCCGCAGGGGACTCAGGGCGGATTACAATCTACATATACATGGCAAACATTCAATGCCATAGACACACAACATATATAGACAGACACTCAGAGGATATTTAACATTCCATCTTTGGGCCACCAGGGGAGCTCATTCTTTGCATACTTCCTGGAGATTTTTATGGCCTCATAAATCAGTTAAATCAGCCTCCCCACAAAGTGGTACCTAAATTTCCTACTTGACAGATGCAACTGTCTTTCGGGCTGCAAAGGTCGACAACAAACTACACAATCTTTTTGGTCGGGAGCTCACTCTGATCCGGGCTGGCTTTGAACTCATGACCTTTTGGTCAGTAGTGATCTCAATGCAGCTGACTCCCAGCCAGCTGTGCCACAGAAACCACAGATTCAAAACTCTGGGACTAGAAGCTTGGAAATCTGGCTACCAGTATTTTAAAAAGCTCTAAAATTATAACAGTAAACAAAAAACAAAACTCAAACACAGAGGAACTCCAGACAAGAAACAACCAGGAACAGCTAATCACCTCTCAACAAAGTATTTACCCAGGTAGTAATAGGGCACACCTAAAAACTGACAGGCCATCAAATGCTAATCAAGGTGGCCAATTGAAACATTCACACCTTCCTCCAACAGACAAGAGTTCTTTCTCCCACCCTGGACCTTCCACAGAGATATAAACCCAATTTTCCTAGTTTCCAACAGACCTCACAACCTCTGAGGATGCCTATCATAGGTGCAGGCGAAACGTCAGGAGAGAATGCTTCTAGAACATGGCCATACAGCCCAAAAAACCTACAACAACCCAGGCTCTGAAATGATCTGCCAGAGCCGTTCCCACCAGTCAATATGGCAGCTGAGAACTGATGGCGCCTCTGAAATCCCATATTGGTTCAGACTTCAGGAGAAACTATTTTCCTCATTAATGAAGAAGTCATATTTCCTCAGGAATGAAGGCCAGGACCAGAGTTTCAGTTCAATAACTGCCAGAAATAGTTTGGGAAAGTTAGTTCTCTAAACCACAGATCCAAAACTCTGGGACTAGGAGTTCAGAAAGTAACATTGCCAAGTTCTGGCCAGAATTATGATATTTATTTTATTTATTTATTTACAGTATTTATATTCCACCCTTCTCACCCCGCAAGGGACTCAGGGTGGATTACAATGTACACATACATGGCAAACATTCAATGCCTTAGACACACAACACATATAGACAGACAGACAGAGGCTATTTAACATTCCAACTTCTGGCCACCAGGGGAGCTGTTGCTTCACCATCCACCTGTGACACTGATGAAGTACTTGCCGTATTCCCTGCATGCTGTTGCTGGAGATTTTTTATGGCCTTGTAAATTTTGTTAAGTTAGCCTCCCCACACATAGGTGGTACCTAAATTTCCTACTTGACAGATGCAACTGTCTTTCGGGTTGCAAAGGTCGACAACAAGCTACACAATTGGCCGGAAGCTCACTCCGACCCGAGCTTTTGAATATTTAATCAATCATCTATCTATCTATATTTAAATGCTCTGTCCGTAATGAAGTAAACAAAAGAACCACTGAATGGAATCACCCCAAATTTGGCAGCAAAACGTCTCACAATGCTAGGTGTGACCAACAAAAATATTTAAAAAAACAAAAAAAGAACTAAAAATAACTTACAAATCCTAAATCCTAAAAAAAAGGAGAAGATGCCACTAAGGCCCTTGCCTTTCCACTCTCAGCCACTTCAGAATGTTAGAATGTTGAGGTGGACCAAGTAGAACCCATATGCAAATAACACCACAGTGGCAACCAATCACCATTTCTGACAGCCTCAGGCCCTTGCCTTTCCCCTCTCAGCCACTTCAGTCTTAGAATTTTTACGCTGGCCAATCAGAAGCCATACGCAAATAATACCACAGTGGAAACCCATCAGAAAGCTGCCACATATCCGCCCTCCACACATATACATACATACAAACATAATATAATATTACTACTATATATTGCTATATTAAATACACTCATAGAATAGAGTTAGAAGGGACTCTACCATGGTATTAGGGGAGAACAGACAGGAAGGAAGGAGAAAAGAAAGGAGGGAGGGAAAAGGGGGAAGGAATGAAGGAAGGAAAGGGGGAAGGAAGGAAAGAGAGAAGGAGGGAGGGAAAGAAGGAAGGAAGGAAGGAAGGAAGGAAGGAAGGAAGAGGTACCAAAGGAAGGAAGAAGAGAAAGTAGAAAGGAAAGAAAAAGGAAAGGCAGGAAAGAGGAAAAGAAGGAAGGGAGGAGAGAAGAAAGGAGGGAGGGAAAAGGGAAGGAATGAAGAAAGGAAAGGAAAGAAAGAGAGAAGGAGGGAGGAAAAGAAGGAAAGAGGGAAGGAAGGAAAGAAAGAGGTACCAAAGGAAGGAAGAAGAGAAAGTAGAAAGGAAAGGAAAGGCAGGAAAGAGATAAAGAAGGAAGGGAGGAGTAAAGGAAATAAAACGTGAAAGAAGGAAGGAAACAGGGAGGGAAGAAAGGAGATGAAAAAGTAGAGAAAGGGGGAGGAAGGAAAGAGAGAAGGAAGGATTAAACCGAAGAGTGAAAGAAGGAATGAAAGAAAGAGGTAGAGAAGGAAGAAAGGAGAGAAAGGGGAAGAAAAAGGGGGGAAGGAATAGCTAGGTACCTCTCTTTCATTATAGTCCAGAAATCTACCTCTACTTTGAAAATTCTTACTATAGGCCACAGCAATGCGTGGCAGGGCACAGCTAGTTATAAATAAATAAATAAATAAATAAATAAATAAATAAATAAAACTTTTGAATAGCGCTGTCTAGGGCTTAGTAAACACATCTTCGACTGTACCGAACTTTTCTGCTTTGCTTTACTTCCACCTTACCAGGTACGCATAGCTTCTGAAGGAATTAACGGCACAGTTGGTGGAAGTAAGGTAGCTACTAACCTTTATATGGATTCAATGCTCTCTCATCCCCTCTTTAAAGACATTTTGAAGAAGGAAGATTTTAAGGTAAGAAGCAACAACTAACTACCTTTGTTACAGAAGAACTCCCTTTTTTTTTTACTTTACAGTAGTATTTCCTTAAGTCTTCTTTCTCTGCCCCACAAATTCTTGATTAGTGAGGTGCTGCAAGTTGCTTGGTTCCATATAGGGCAGGGGATTTGTTGATCCGAGAGGGCAGTGTGAGCTTGTTCAGGAGGGGAGGGGGGGGGAGGAAGACGTGGGGCGAGTCTGCGCAGTAGCGCCCGCACGGGTCACGTCTTCCTCCCTCCCCCCTCGGGAGAAGCGGAGCCCGAGTGGAGAAGAAAAAGTGTTCAGCAGGAGGGGGAAAAAAGGGTATTGGAGGTTCCAATTTCCCACGGCACATGTGATGATCGTTCACGGCACACTAGTGTGCCGTGGCACACAGGTTGGGAAACACTGCAGACCAGTGGTTCTTAACCTGTGGGCTGCAGACTACCAGTTCGCCGTGAGGACAAAAATCTGGTCCACGAGCCTCCTTCCTCTTTATTTATTTGTTTTTTTTATTTACGTATTTATGATAAATACATTATTTTCTGGGGCCTCAGTGAAGCAGGGAGCAGAGAAGACAGTTCCATCTTGTCTCCTGCGACATCAAAGCTCCTCCCCCAACAACAATATTATATAATACTAATATTAATGATGTATTATTATTATGCTAATAATATAGTATGTTATAATATAATAAATATATTGTATATACATATAATATTGATAATATAATGTAATACAGTATAATACTACTACTAATAATATATGATATTATATAATATATAATCTCTCTCTATATTTTTTGAACGGTCGTGCAATGAGGCAAATAGACAGCGAAACTATAAGCCGCAGAAGCAGCCTCGGGCCCTTTTCCTTCCCCCCCCCCCCCTCAGCCACTTAAGCAGGAAAGGGCCTCAGGCTGTTAGGGATGGTGGGAGTTGAAGTCCAAAGCACCCAGAGGGCCGAAGTTTTCTGATGATTGACAGCTGTTGAGCAAGATCTTCGAGTGTGTCTTTCTGCCATTCCTGCCAGGATATCTATGTTGTGTTCATCGAAACAGGCCCAGGTTTCACACTGAGTGTATAAATACATTTAAAAACACATTAACTATATGTATTGCTGTGTTAGAGTGTCATTTTGTGTCATTTTGGTTGGTGGTGTGACCCAGGATTTTGCAAATGTAAAAAGTGTGCCGCGGCTCAAAAAAGGTTGAAAAACACTGGTCTATCCAATGCAATTTTCTGAATCAGCACCCCAAATAACCAAACTAAATTTAAAGTTGACCAAAAACCGATTCGTAACACTTTTGGTACTAATGTGGTTCCTGGTCAAAGTGGGCCCTGGTTAAAAAAAGAAAGAAAAAGGTTGGGAACCACTGAGCTAGATAGAAACAAAAATGGGATGATGACCCATGTTCTTCAAACCATCTTCAGCTCTTGGGTGGTGGAAAAAACATAGCATCAGGGTTTTTTTTTATCTTTATCTAACTAAGGATCTTTTCATTTGTACTTTTTTTTCCTTTTCTTCACGTCCCTCAGACCAGCAAAGGAGGTGCTCGCTGCTTCCCAGACCTTCGAATTGGTGTCTTTGAAGAAATAGTCCCCATGGGCATTAGCCCGGAGAAAGTCTCCTACAAAGAAACCGGTATGGAGAGCCATTCTTGTTAGCATTAGAATAGGAATGAGGAATTTATTTATTTATTTATGATGGGAATAATCATAATATTAATTTTTTTGATTTTCTGTTGTGCTCTTGTTATACTGTGTTTTTGTATTGTTGGGCGTGGCCTCATGTAAGCTGCCCCGAGTCCCCTTGGGGAGATGGTGGCGGGGTATAAATAAAGTTTACTCACTCTCTCTCGGCATTACTTTGCGAACAAAGATTCTTAGGAAGGCCTCATCCCACGCTTTTTAAAAGCGTGTTGATGACTAAAAAGGCCAATCTGAGATAGGCAAATCCGGTTGCAGAAAGCACAGCAGAAAGTCTCCTTGGGTGATGTTGTTTCCAAGTTGCAGTTCTTTCTGTGTTGTCGTTTCTCTTTGAGACCCGTTCAGCGTGTCTTCTCGAAAGAGGCCGCAGCATTGTGGATAGTGCGTCTCCATGCCTCCCGATGTGAGGCCAGGGTGGACCATTGTTGGGGATCAATCTGCCCAAGCCTGAGATGTTTTTTCAGGGAGTCCTTATATCTCTTTTTGGGGGCGCCTCTCTTGCGCTGACACGTGGGGAGTTCACCATAGAGTAGTATCTTTGGGAGGTGGTGGTCCTCCATCCTAGAGACGTGCCCTGCCCAGCGCAGCTGTGTTCTCAATAGCATGGCCTCAATGCTGGTGATCCCTGCTTGCTCAAGGACAGCAACATTAGTCACATAGTCGGTCCAGTGTACATTTAGGATTGAGTGAAGACAGCGCTGATGAAAGCGTTCGAGGAGTCGTAGGTGTTGGCAGTAGGTGACCCATGTTTCAGACCCATAGAGGAGAATAGACAGTATGATAGCTCTGTACACACTGATAAATAAATATAATAAATAAATAAATAAATAAATATTAATTATTTAAATAAAGTTTAATAATAATAATTAATAATAATCCATTTCAGGATGGGGATACTGGTTGGCACTGGATGGAGCCAAAAATTAAAATAAGCAGTGCCATTCCTTTTTATCCACCTGTCCCTTTATACATGAATGTGGAACTGCTTTTGCCAGATCACTTTAGGCCGTATCTACACTGCCATATAAAATTCAGATTATCTGTTTTGAACTGGATTATATGGCAGTGTAGACTCATATAATCCAGTTCAAACTAGATAATGTGGATTATCTGATTTGATAATCTGGGTTATATGGCAGTGTAGAAAGGGCCTTGGAAGAGGGCTTTTGAAGTTAAGCCAAAGGCTACGAGTGTTCGTAGGGCTGCAAATTGCCCACTTTTATTTTATAAGGAACTCAGGGCAGATGACAATGCACATATACAGGCAAACATTCAACGCCATAGACACACAACATATATAGACAAAGACAGAGGCTATTTCACATTCCAGCTTCTGGCCACCAGGGGGAGCTGTTGCATTCCTTCATTCTTCGCATACTTCCTGGATATTTTATGGTCTCCTAAATCAGTTAAATTAGCCTCCCCACTAAGTGGTACCTAAATTTCCTACTTGACAGATGCAGCTGTCTTTCGGGTTGCAAAGGTCGACAACAAGCTACACAATTGGTCGGAAGCTCACTCCGACCTGGGCTGGCTTCGAACTCGTGACCTGCTGGTCACTAGAGATCTTATGCAGCTGACTCCCAGCCAGCTGCACCACAGTTCCAGTGGTCGTCTGTCCACATCTACAAGAAATGTGCATTTCATGTGTACAATACATCTTTGCTTCCAGGTGTGAATCATTGTACTGAACAAACATACAACTGTAAGGCCTAAAATACTCCTCTATTTTGATCGAGGCCTCCATGAACTTGAAAAGAAAATGGGCAGTTGAGTTAGAACAGTGTTTTTCAACCTTTTTTGAGCACATTTTTGACATTTGCAAAATCCTGGGGCACACCACCAACCAAAATGACACAAAATGACACTCTAACACAGTAATACATATAGTTAATATGTTTTTTAATGTATTTATACACTCAGTGTGAAACCTGGGCCTGTTTTGATGAACACAACATAGATATCCTGCCTTGTGTGCTTCAGACATAGATATCCCGCCTTGTGTGCTTCGGACTGCGTCGTCTGGGCCGACGCTGCCCTATCATCACCACCCGGTGCTTCAAAGCCGCTGCTCACCTGGGTTTCCCTCAGGCAGGGAGGGAGGGAGGCGCAGGGGCAGGCCGCTCCCTTCCAAAGCCAAGAGGCAGGCCGCGAAGGAAGGAAGGAGGCCTGAGAGCAGGAGAGGCCGAGGCAGGGCCCAGGCCAGGAAAGGAAGAAGGGAGGAGGCCCTGGAGCCGCCTCAGCCCCAAAGCCCGAAGGAATCCTGAGCCAGAAGGGGAAAACAGGCGGCTGAGAGAAAAACAAAGCCCAACGCTAATCTCCGGAAGCTCTCCGCCTCCTCCGGAAGTGACCTCACAGGGAAAAATGCCCCACGGCCCCTCCCCTCCTCAGCCTCCACCCAACCACTTCTCCAGGAAGCCGAGGCCCCGCCCCCTCCCCTCTCTCGCGACTTCCGCCTGAACAAACATGGTGGTGTCGGACCGGGACCCTTAGGAGACCCCAGAGAAGAGACAGAGATGGAGAAACGGAGAGACAGAGCGAGAGGCAGGCTGCCCAGATGACTCCTGGCGGGGTGGTCGGTTCTTCCACGGCACACCTGATGATCGCTCACGGCACAGTAGTGTGCCGCGGCACAGCGGTTGGGAAACACTGAGTTAGAACTCGCCTGTTTCACTTTCTTTTAGGAACATCTAATTATTATTTTTATCTCTTTGTAGGAATTCGTTTGACTCCAAAGGAGTTTCATGTAGAAGTAGAAAAATACCTCTTCCGGGGTAACGAAGGGCAAACAGACACCGTTTTGCTGGACTGCAGGAACTTCTACGAAAGTAAAATAGTAAGTGACCTTGAATTGCCTTTTCTTAGAATATGAAAACATGACATGTTGATTTTGCTCTTCTGACTTAAGATCACATGTGACGTATACTTATTTTGATTTACACTTCTTGTATTTTTTTTTTGGATGTATGGTTTTCAAGGAGCCCATGGTAGCATAGTGGGTTAAACCGCTGAACTGCTGAACTTGCTGACTGAAAGGTCAGCTGTTCAAATCCGGGGAGTGGGGTGAGCTCCCATTATTAGTCCCAGCTTCTGCCAACCTAGCAGTTCGAAAACATTCAAATGTGAGTAGATCAATAGGTACCGCTCTGGCGGGAAGGTAACAGTGCTCCATGCAGTCATGCCGGCCACATGACCTTGGAGGCTGTATTTCACAAAAAGGAAACTCAGCCTGTTGAGCAAGCCCTACAAATGCTGATTTATTCTCTGGAAATGTTTGCTTTTGATACCTATTCTATAACCTACTAGCTGTACCCGGCCACACGTTGCTGTGGCATAGTCTGGTGGTTTGGAAAAGTAAATAATGTGGAAGTGCTTGTTTTTAATATATGTTGTTTCTTAAAGCTTGTGAGTAAACAATTTTTCTCTGTCGGTGTTGATTTAGAGATTGTGTGGGTTTCCTACTGTGGAAGAGGGAACATATAACTGTCCATGTGTGAAGCATTTGGTGTCTCGATATATGCCACACAATTCTACGTATTGTCCTTGTGGTTTGTTGTTTGTGTTCGCCAAAGCCAGTCAAATAGGGGATTGAAGTCTAGTGCATTGTAATGTCATATTTATTTATTATTTATTTATTATTTTGATTTATATACCACTCTTCCCAAAAAGGCTCAGGGTGGTTCTGATACAATGAATACACAACACAACATGGTTAGAAACAGAATAAAAATAAATTAGGACCAGAATGGAAAGCACAACCTTCGAGATTAAACGCCTGCCGGAACAGGGATATTGCTCGTGCCCCTGCCGGGAGGGCGTTCCACAGGGTAGGCGCTACTACAGAAAAGCTGCACTGCCAAATCTTGAGTGATGGAACCTCCAATAGGTTTTGGTCCATGGACCGTAGTGGTCTCTGGGGAATGTGCAGGCAGAGGCGGTCCTTCAGGTACACTGGCCCCAGACCATGCAAGGCCTCAAAGGTTAACACCAGCATTTTGAAGGCAATCCGGTACACCAGTGTTTCCCAACCTTTTTTGAGCCGCGGCACACTTTTAACATTAAAAAAATCCAGGGGCACACCACCAACCAAAATGACACAAAATGACACTCTAACACAGTAAAGAACGGCTGGGGATGGTGGCCTGCTTGGCAGCTGCTGGGAGTGCGAAGCCGAGGAGGGCGGGAGCCAGGCTGTGCCATGCCCGCCCCTATCCCCAGCTTCACCTCTCCCAGCAGCTGCTCCAGCCTTGAGGGGCAATGCCAAGCCAGCGGTGCCAGAGCCAGCACAATGCTGGCTTGGCACTGTCCCCTCAAGGCTGGAGCAGCTGCTGGGAGTGCCGAAGCCGGGGGAGAGGGCAGATGCCCCGCCCCTCCCCCCAGCTTCAGCTCTCCTACCGGCCGCGCCATGCCCTGCCCCCTCCCCCCAGCTTCAGCTCTCCTACAGAGGAGGAGCATGAGCGGTGGACGGGGTTCAGTGGACGGGGCTCCTCCTCCACGCAGCTTCAGCGAGCGAGGGGCAAGAGTCATGGCGGATTGGAGGCTGACTGGGGAAACGGCCAAAAGAGGCGGCACCCCGATCCCTTCTTCTTTTTCTTCGCCACTGCCCGACCCTTCCTTCTCCCCCAAGCAGCAGGAGTTCAGCAGGAGGGGGAGAGGAAGGGGGGCACAGAGCTTTTCTCGTGGCACAGCAGGAGGTCCGTCACGGCACACTAGTGTGCCACGGCACACTGGTTGAGAAAGACTGCGGTACACGATGGGAAGCCAGTCCAAACGCTGGAGGACTGGTGTGATGTGGCATGTTAGTGTCACTCCAGCCAGCAGTCGAGCCGCAGCGTTTTGCACCATCCGGAGATTAAAAACAAAGGAAGGCCAATGTAAAGGGTGTTACAGTATTCCAGTCTCGAGATGACCGTGGCCTGAATTACCGCGGCTAGGTCGTCACCGGAAAGGTAGGGCATCAGCCGTCTCTCCTGGAACAAATGGAAAAACTCTGTTCTGCTCACAGTGGAAACTTGAGTCTCCATTGTCAGCAGAGGGTCCAGTTGGACCCCCAGGCTTTTAACCAGCGGCGACAGACTAACCACCTCACTGTCCATTATTGGCAGCCGGAGCTCCCCCCCCCCCCCGGACGATCCAGCCACAGGACCTCCGTCTTCGACGGGTTCACCTTCAACCTGCTGGCCCGTAGCCACCCAGTCACGGCTTCCAGGCACTGATGGAAATAATCGGGTACAGAGTCCGGCCGGCCTTCCATCCTCAGCACCAGCTGGGTGTCATCAGCATACTGATGACACTCCAGACCGAAACTACAGACTGAAAGTCATCTGTAGAAATATCTGTAGTAATCATTGGAATGCTTCTACCAGAAGCAGAGGCCTTGAAAAGCAGCGAGAGGAACGTGGGGCAGGGTAGCAGCACCGAGGCCTATCTTCCTTCTTCCCCTCCAGGGTCTTCCTCCTCCTCTTCGTTAGCAGAACCCAAACGGAGAGGAGGAGGAGGAAGAGCCCAGAGGAGAGGAATGAAGGCAGGCCTCGGTGCTGGTGCTGGTGCCGCTGCCCCGCGCACCTCTCGCTGCTCTTTGAGGCTTCTACCAAATGGAGGTACAGGCCTTGCTGTGGGGGCGTGGCCTCCTCCTCTTCTTCCTCCTCGCTGCCAGATTTGCACCTGCCGGTTCTAGGCCCTCCTGCGTTGCCCCCAGGGGCCCTGCAGCCATTGCAGGGAGGCGGACGGGGCAGGGCCAAAGGAGGTGGCGTCGCGAGCCCTCGGAAACGTTGAGAACCGCTGATGTAGGAGCTCTCTTGTGTGTGTGTGCGCACCCCACCCCCCGTCCCTGTATCCTCATGCAGTGGATTTTTAGGATTTGTAAGTTATGTTTAGTTGGGGGTTTTTGGGTTTTTAAATAATTGTTGGTCACACCTTGCATTGTGAGATGTTACGTTGCCAAATTTGGTGTGATTCCGTTCATTGGTTCTTTTGTTTACTTCAGCCTAACGACGACAGCTCCTTTTTAATATATATAGATATACTGGCGTCATGAAAAAACGTATCAGGCGGAAAGGGGTCACAGGTGCTGTAGAACAGTGTTTCTCAACCAGTGTGCCGTGGCACACTAGTATGCCGTGAGCGATCATCAGGTGTGCCGCGAGAAAAGCTCTCTGCCCCCCTTCCTTCCCCCCTCTTCCTGCCGAACTCCTGCTGCTTGGGGAGGAGGAGGAAGGGCCGGGCGGCGGCAAAGAAAAAGAAGAAGGGACTCTCGCCCCTCGCTCGCTGAAGCCGCGCGGAGGAGGAGCCCCGTCCACTGAAGCCCGTCCACTACTCATGCTCCTCCTCGGTGGGCGAGCTGAAGCGGGGGAGGGGCAGGGCATGGTGCCCTCCCCACCCCCGGCTTCAGCGCTCACACATCTTCGCCAGCCTTGAGGGGGCAGTGCCAAGCCAGCAGTGGCAGAGCCAGCACAATGCTGGCTTGGCACTGCCCCCTCAAGGCTGGCTAAGTTGTGGGAGAGCTGAAGCCAGGGGAGGGAGCGGGGCATGGCACGGCCTGGCTCCACCCCCCTCCCCCGGCTTCGGCACTCCCAGCAGCTGTTCCCAGCAGGCCACCACCCCCAGCCGTTCTTTACTGTGTTAGAGTGTCATTTTGTGTCATTTTGGTTGGTGGTGTGCCCCCGGATTTTTTTAATGTTAAAAGTGTGCCACAGCTCAAAAAAGGTTGGGAAACACTGCTGTAGAAGACCGGTGGCGTCACTTTTTGGGACACATGGGAATCATATTTTCCTTTCCTTTCCTTTAGGGACATTTCCAGGGTTGCTTGGCTCCAGACATCAGAAAATTCAGCTATTTTCCTATCTATGTAGATGAGAACCTTGACCTTTTCAGGGGGAAGCGGGTCCTGATGTATTGCACAGGAGGAATCCGTTGTGAGCGAGGCTCAGCCTACCTCAGATCTAAGGTGAGCAAAATAGTTGTGAGAGTCTAGGTCAGGGGTGGGCAATTATTTTTTCCAAGGGGCCACACGAGAGACAAAAAATATTATGGAGGGCCGCACCTAAAGGCTGAACTACATTCTAATCTACATTATTTATTTATTTATTTATTTATTTACTATAGTTACTATATATTACACATCACTAATATTAACATATTAATATATCAAGAAATATTCAGATATTATTAGTATTAATATCATAATTATTATATTATAGTATATATCAGGGCAGTCCAACTGCCAGCCCTGCAGGTGTTTTGGACTTCAAATCCCAAAAATCCTAACAGCTGGTAAATTGGCTAGGATTTCTGGGAGTTGAAGTTCAAAACACCTGCAGGGCCGGCAGTTGGACAGCCTTGGTGTGTGTGTGTGTGTGTGTGTGTGTATATATATATATATATACATACATACATACATTATAATATATTGAAATTATAATATAACATTATATTATATTATTTATTATATTATTATTATTATAAAATTATTATGAAATAATAATAATAAAAACCACTAAAATAAAATGAAATAACATTGGGGGAGCTCCCACTGTTAGCCCCAGCTTCTGCCAACCCAGCAGTTTAAATACATGCAAATGTGAGGTCCTGCTTCTACAAGAAAGGAACATATACCAAAGTGCATTCACATTAATAGACCCTGAGGAGGGACAGGCAAGATTTATTATTATTATTATCATTATCATTATTATTTCCAGACTTTTGCTATTGGCAACTCTCTTTTCCAAGTGGGTCATTCAGAACCCAGTAATTCAGTTTTACTAGGAAACCAGAGGTTGAGCCAAGCCCTTCTGTGAATTAGAGCAGTGGGTTCAAGCGCTGAGATGCTGAGCTTCCTCACTGAATGGTTGCCAGTTCAAATCTGGGGAGTGGGGGGAGCTCCCACTGTTAGCCCCAGCTTCTGCCAACCCAGCAGTTCAAATACAGAGACACACAGAGACCACAACCCGCACAGTAAACCACACACAGAGACTCCAACCCGCCTTTACCTCTTCCTTTTCTTTCCTCCTCTTTCTCGCCCGCGGCTTCCTTGCCGAAGAGAGGGAGGCAGGGGCTGCGTGGCTTCCTTGCCGAGGAGAGGGAGGCAGGGGCAGCTGTATCACGTTGCTTTGTGGCTGCCCTCACCTCCCTCTCTTCGGCAAGGAAGCCGGGGGCCGAATGGCATCACCCGGAGGGCCGGATGCGGCCCGCGGGCCGTGGGTTGCCCGCCCCTGGTCTAGGTCCTGTGGAACACAATTGGAGCAGCAAAGCCCTGTAAGGCACTTGTAGCTTGTTTGATTTATAGTTTCAAAAGTTTACGAAGGAGAGGAAACAATTACAGCAATATTTTAGAAAAGCAAAACCTTTTTGAGATCATAACCTTTTACAAAAGAGCCAAAAACCTGTTTTGAGTAGAATCTTCTCAAGTGGTGTATACCCAAATGTAATTATTATACAAGGCAGTTGGCTTCAGTTGTTAGACTGAATAATCTTTTGTCTCTGATCTATTAGGACAGTGTTTCCCAACCTTTTTTGAGCCGCGGCACATTTTTTACATTTACAAAATCCTGGGGCACACCACCAACCAAAATGACACCAAATGGCACTCTAACACAGTCATACATATAGTTAATATGTTTTTAAATCTATTTATACACTCAGTGTGAAACCTGGGCCTGTTTCGATGAACACGACATAGATATCCTGGCAGGAATGGCAGAAAGACACAAGCTTCCCACACAGAACTCACAGAACCAAGAGAAAATGCTGAAAGAGTTTGGTGGGCATTGACCTTGAATTTTGGAGTTGTAGTTCACCTATATCCAGAGAGCACTGTGGACTCAAACAATGTTGGATCAGGACCAAACTTGGCATGAATACTCAATATGCCCAAATGTGAACACAGATGGAGTTTGGGAAAAATAGACCTTGACATTTGGGAGTTACAGTTTCTGGGATTTATCGTTAACACACAATCAAAGAGCATCCTGAACTCTTGCAACAATGGAACTGAACCAAACTTGGCATATTGAACTCTCATTACCAACAGAAAGTACTGAAAGGGTATTGGAGGTTCCAATTTCCCACGGCACACCTGATGATCGCTCACGGCACACTAGTGTGCCACGGCACACTGGTTGGGAAACACTGTATTAGGAAACAGAGAATATGCCACCAGGGGGCGCCAAATGTGGTGTCTATTAGATTTGATTAAATGTTTATTATTTTATTACATTTTATTAAATACACCTGTCCCGCCACAATTGCAAGTGCTAGAAGCGCAAGGCGCCCTGTTCCTGCCTCCTGCTTTTCCTTTCTCCTAAGCAAAGGGATGGATGAGCAAATAAGCAAGTCAATGTACATGAGTAAAAGGTAAAGGTTTCCCCTTGACATTAAGTCCAGTTGTGTCCGACTCTGTGGGTTGGTGCTCATCTTGATTTCTAAGCCAAAGGGTGATTTTCCTTTTTGTGAAATACAGCCTCCGAGGTCATGTGGCTGGCATGACTGCATGGAGCATTGTTACCTTCCCGCCAGAGCGGTACCTATTGATCTACTCATATTTGCATGTTTTCGAACTGCTAGGCTGGCAGAAGGTGGTCCTAACAGCGGGAGCTCACCCCGCTCCCTGGATTAAAATGTACGGTATACAGGGCCGGACTAAGGTAATTTAAAATGGCAATCGAACCTTATTTTGGTGCCCCCTTGCTCTCCAGCCTCGTAGAGGGTGCGCGCATGCGTGGAGCCAGCTAGTTTCGTGCATGCGCCGTTGCCATGGGGTGGGCCCAGCTGCCCTGGATCAGTAGTCGCCCTACACCGAGGCAAGGGGGAGGAGCGTTGGGCGGCCGGAGGTGCCCCGCATCTGGCTGTGGGGCGCTCCTCCTCTTCGGCCCCGTGGTGGGGGGCGGTTGGCGGCTCGGGGCGGCTGGGCTTGCCCCGCGGCGATGGTGCATGCGCAAAACTTTGTACGTGTGACATTGCTGCGGAGCGGGCCTGGCTGCCCAGAGCCGCTGATCGCTCTACACGGGGCCAAAAGGGAGGAGCGTTTTGGAGGTGGCTAGAGGCAGAGCGCCTCCGGCTGTGGAACGCTCCTCCTTTTAGGCCTCGTGGTGTCGGGCGGTTGGCGGCTCTGGGAGGCTGGTGCATTCGTGAAACTTCCGCGAGTTCGCCATTGCATCGCGGGGCCGGGAGGGAGGAGCGTTTTGCAGCCGGGGGCGCTCCGCCTCTGGCCGCCGCCTCCAGAACGCTCCTCCTTTTCGGCCTCGTGGTGTGGGGCGATGGGGACAACGTAAAATGCGCCCCTGAGTATTGGCAAGTGGTAAGCAAACGCTTGCTTTGCGGAGTGCAAGATCCGGCTCTGACGGGACGTTAAAAATGTGAATAACTTGGCCTTATTGGGGGGGGGGGCAGGGGCGGACCAAGCTGTTCCCGGGGGGTACGCGAAAAAAAATGTGCCCCCCCCCAGTACGCATGCGCCAATCTGCGCGCGCACTGGCTCCAGAGCGCGCCTCCCGCTTTGGCGGCCAGTGCGCATGCGCCAAAGCGGGAGCCAGTACGCATGCGCGGACCTTTTCGCGGGCGGCGGGGAGCCGGCGCAGCGGCGCCCCTCCTGGCTGACGTCGCCCCTCCTGGCTGACGTCGCCCCTCCCCGGTGACGTTGCCCTACGCGCCTGCTTCCTCCGCCTAATGGACGAACTGGCCCTGGGGGGGGAGGGGGAAGGCTGATAGAGCAACGAGTATTCATCCAGGTGGTCTGTTTGATGAAGAGAATACTTGAGATCCTTAACTTCTTGCTTTTTATATTTAGAAGAAGCTTTTTTTCCTGTCAAATCAGCAGCAGACAAAACGATGCCGTGCTTTTATTTCCAATGTTATCGGTGACGTGGCAAGCCTCCTCCAGAGCTAAGGTCCTTTCAGGTTCATAGATTAATTCTGTCCTCTCAAGATAGTTCACTAAGCTTAGAGGCAACGGCCTTGCTCCTTCCGAGATATTACGCCTTCGGATCTGCTGAGCAATTGGCTTTCTGTTGCAAAGTAACTCAGAACAGTCTTAGTTTAAAACAGGGCTGTCCAACTTTTACCGGACCTGTGGCCGGAATTCCAGTTACTGATGACCTGGGGGGCCGAAGGGTCTGCCTCCGCCCCCGGCTCCGCCCCCCTCCCCGGCTCCGCCCAGGCTCCCCCCCTCCCTGGCTCCACCCCTGCCCCGCCCCTCCCGGCTCCGCCCTCTCCCGCCTTGGCGGTGTCTGTGGAGGACACCGGGGCTTTGACTTGGAGATAGAGATGAACACCAAAATCCCAGTCTCAAGTCCCAGTCCCTGCTTTGAACTGGATTATATTGCAGTGTGGACTCAGGGCCCTTCACACAGCCATATAACTCAGAATATCCAGGCAGGAAACCCCACAAAACCTGCTTTAAACTGGATTATATTGCAGTGTGGGACTCAGGGCCCTCCACACAGCCATATAACCCAGAATACCTGCTTTGAACTGGATTATAAGGAGTCCACACTCATATAATCTGGTTTTTAACATGGGATTTTATTCAGATGTGTGGAAAGGAAGTCAAATAAGAAGCCAGGGCCCTTCCACACAGGCCTATAACCCTGAATGATAAGGCATAATATTCATTCTGCCTCTGCTAATAATAATAATAATAACAACAACAACAGGTTCCTGGAGTAGGAGACCTCCAAGGGCCATCCAGGGCCATCCAGTCCTACCTCCTTCTGCCATAAGGGGAAAACACAATCAAAGCATTCCTCACAGATGACCATTCAGCCTCTGATGATGATAATAATAATAATATTAATTACAATGGGTTCCTAGAATAGGAGACCTCCAAGGGCCATCCAGTCCTACCTCCTTCTGCCATAAGGGGAAAACACAATCAAAGTATTCCTCACAGATGGCCATTCAGCCTCTGATAATAATAATAATATAATAATAATAATAATAATAATTACAATGGGTTCCTAGAATAGGAGACCTCCAAGGGCCATCCAGTCCTACCTCCTTCTGCCATAAGGGGAAAACACAATCAAAGCATTCCTCACAGATGGCCATTCAGCCTCTGATGATGATGATAATAATAATAATAATAATAATTACAATGGGTTCCTAGAATAGGAGACCTCCAAGGGCCATCCAGTCCAATCTCCTTCTGCCATAAGGGAAAACACAATCAAAGCATTCCTCAGCCATGTTGAATCAAACCTAAACTCTCATGAGAGCAACAGAAAGTACTGAACCTTGAGTTTGGGAGTTGTAGTTCTCCTCCATCCAGAGAGCACTGTGGACTCAAATAATGATGGATCAGGACCAAACTTGGCACGAAGCCTCAGGAGAGGAGGAAGCCGGAAAGGGAATGGGTGAGCACCCCCCCCCGTGCTCCTAACTCGGCCCCGCCCCTTTTTCACTCTGGCCACGCCCCCTCTCACTGGTGCACTCTCTCTCTCCTTAAATTTTTTTTTAAAAAAAATCTTAAAAGGCAGGTATTTTGCAGGAGGGTAGGGGGCCGTGGGGAAGGGGCTGGGGGGCCGCCAGTTGGACAGCCCTGGTTTAAAATATAAGCAAGCCTGAGACTTGCAGATTTGAAAACGGTTTTGAAGTAGCTGGACTGTAACTCCTTTATATCTTTATCTGTATACCTTAATAAAGCTGAATGTTTGTACGTGTCCGGAGGGCGGAAGGGCGGAAGGACATGTGGCAGCTTCCGGATTGGCTCCCACTGTGGGGTTATTTGCATAAACAACTCCCATTGGCCAGCCAACGCGAACATTCCGAGACTCAAAAGTGCCAGAGGGAAGTAAGGGAAAGGCCTGAGCCAGTCAGGCATGGTGGGAGTTTAGGTCCAAAACACTTTGCAGCCCCCAACAATGAGACAACAAAACCAAACTTGGCACACAGAACCCCCAAGACCCACTTTACGCCTTGGTGCAGTTTGAGGGAGGATGGGCCATGGATAGGCCAGCATTCCAACATCCCAAATCTCAAAGGTGCCAGACAGAGTTCTTTACACAAAGGCTTCCTTCAGCTGATTTTACAAACTAGGCCTCAGCCTGAATTGACAGTAAGGCTTCCTCAACTTGATTCTCCTGACTAGGCCTCAGCTGGACCTGAACCAAACTTGGCACACATAACCCCCATGATGCCCTTTACGGCCTGGTGCAGTTTGGGAAAGATATACCACGGATTATGGGATTTGTAGTACTTCCAAGCGCTTTGCTTCCCAAAGACCATTGTGGCCCCTAACAAAGACCGATAAATATCAAACTTGGCACACAGAGCCCCCATGACCCACTCTACATCCTGCTGCAGTTTGGAGGAGGGCAGACCATGGATAATGGGACTTGCAATACCTTTCCTCACTTTCCAAGACTGCTGCAAACCTAATCCAATCACTGATCAACACCAAACCTGGCACATCGAGCCCTCATGACCCACTCAACATCCTGATGCAGTTCTGTGTGAGATGGACCACGGATGATGGGACTTGAAGTACCTTCACTCACTTCCTAAAAACAATACAACCCTCATCCATTCACCAATACAGATCAAACTTGGCGCACAGAGCCCCCATGACCCAATCTACATCCTACTGCAATTTGGGGGAGGTTGGACCACAGATGATGGGACTTCCAGTACCTTCAGTAATTTCATGATACCACTGTAACTCCCAATACTGATGGATCAAGACCAAACTTGGCACACAGGACCCCCCCCCCCCCCAATGACCCACTCTACATCCTGCTGCACTTCTGAAATGACCCGGGCACCGCCGGGTCCCCAAGCTAGTATATAAATGAAAATGCTTTGTCAATCCGGCAGCAGATACCTAGAGAAGACTCCTTTATTCAAGGCAAGGCCCCGTCTACACTGCCATATAATCCAGTTTCTGAATCCAGATTTGTACTGAATTAGACGGGTCTACACTGACATATAATTCAGTGCAAAGCAGATAATTTGGATTCAGAAACTGGATTATATGGCAGGTTAGACTCATATAATCCAGTTCAAAGCAGATAATCTGGATTCAGAAACTGGATTATATGGCAGTGTATATCTAGCCCAGTGTTTCCCAACTGGTGTGCCGTGAGTGATCATCAGGTGTGCCGTGGGAAATTGGAACCTCCAATACCAGACCTAGGCATTTTGCGGCCCGCTGGCCTCTTCTGACCGGACCGCGTAAGGGCCCCGGCAGGCAGGCAAGCAGAGTGGCCAACAGAGGGGGAGGGAGGGGGGAGAAGAGGAGGAGGCCAGGAGCATGCCTTCGCTCTCCTCCCTTCCCTTCTGCCTCGCGCGCTCCCCCGTACCTCGCACTCCCCCCCTCTATTGCTTGTGTGAGAGGGGGGGGAGGGCTGGTGATGGCCAGGGGGCCTTTGTTCCTGCTCAGGGACGTGTTGGTTATGGGCCTGGCTTGGAGGCGCGTGTCCCTTTAAGAGCACAGGTCCGGCCCTGGGCGCATGGGATAGGCTGCCTTTGGCAGGGATGGGCTGGGAGGAGCCCTCCACATCTGCGAACTCTGGCTGGGAAGGAGAGGTGAGGAGGGGGCCCCGTGGAGGAGGAGGAAGCCTGAGCAGGTGCCTTCGCAACCTCTGCTCTGAGGAAAAAGAAAAGTTTGCACCTTTGGAAAGAAGAGGAGGGACTGGTGAACTACAACTCCAAAACTCAAGGTCAATGCCCACCAAACTCTTATAGTATTTTCTCTTGGTTATGGGAGTTCTGTGTGGGAACTTTGATTCCATTCCATCATTGGTGGAGTTCAGAATGCTCTTTGATTGCGGGTGAACTATAACTCCCAGCAACTACAACTCCCAAATGACAAAATCAATTTTTTGACTGATGGTCACTCCTTGGGTTAGTATTAGTATGTTTTGTGGCCAAATTTGGCAGCAATTTGTCCAGTGGTTTTTGAGTTATGTTAATCCCACAAATGAACATTACATACATACATACATACATACATACATACTGTATATATACAGTATATATATAAGAGAGAGAGAGAGCGCACAACAGCGTGTGTGTCTTTCTGCCATTCCTGCCAGGATATCTATGTTGTGTTCATCGAAACAGGCCCAGGTTTCACACTGAGTGTATAAATACATTTAGAAACATATTAACTATATGTATTACTGTGTTAGAGTGTCACTTTGTGTCATTTTGTTTGGCGGTGTGCCCCAGGATTTTGTAAATGTAAAACATGTGCTGCGGCTCAAAAAAGGTTGAAAAACACTGATCTAGCCCGAGTGATTTGCCTGGCTACTGCCTGGCTGCTTCTTCAAGATTCATAGTCCTTCTTCTCAATTGTGCAACTACTGAAAACTGTTGTCCTACCACTGTCGTTGCTTTTTGCATGCTATGTATTATTACCACCAAGCCAGTTGCAGACTACCGGACTCATTATGCTCCTCATATGATATATTCTCCAATTCTCCTTGTAACAGGGTGTATGTAAAGGCGTGTACCATCTCAGAGGTGGCATCCACAAGTACCTGGAAGAATTTCCTGACGGGTTCTATCGGGGGAAACTCTTTGTCTTCGATGAGCGTTACACCATCCCTTCCAACGGCGGTGCAATTTCAGGTGGGTACCTCCTCCATCTTGTTCAATACACTCACTTACCTGTTTCTTCAAAGCCATTTCTTTGTAAACTGTATCCCAGGAACCACTTAGTTCCTTGTTCATACAACCATTTTGGCCATATGCTTTAAAGACTTCAGATCGCCTGCGCCTGCAAGACAGCGTTTTACCAAAACGTCTGGCTCCTTACTTCTCCCGCTGCGACCTGGCCATGGTGATCCAAGCCACGGTCATGTCGAGGCTCGATTACTGTAATGCGCCGGAAACTTAAGTTGGTGCAGAACGCAGCAGCGCGCCTGCTCTCAGGAGCCCCAAGATCTGCGCATGTAACCCCACTCCTGCGCGAACTGCACTTGCTACCCATTCAAGGTGTTAGTTTTAACTTTCAAGGCCTTATATGGTTTGGGGCCAGTGTACCTGAAGGAGCGGCTTACCCCATATGTGCCCAGAAGATCACTGCGTTCAGAGGGGCTTAATTTACTGGAGGTGCCTGGTATCAAGACCTACAGGCTATCGAGCACGCGGCAGAGGGCGTTCACAGTGGCTGCGCCGAGCCTCTGGAGCTCAATGCCTGAGGAGACGCGAGCACTGCGGGGCTTGATGACATTTCGCAAGTCCGTAAAGACTTGGCTGTTTAGGCAGGCATTAGGCTCCGACTGATGCCTCCTATAACCTGCCAACATGCCATCCTGCCACGTCTTGCCACGTACATTACTGTCACCTGCTGGGGTTTTATTGTTGAGAGTGGGGTTAATTGGTTTTATATGTTGTTTTTATGTGTTTTTATTGGTTTTATGCTGTAAACCGTTCTGGGCTCCAGAGAGAGCGGTCTACTAAATCAAATAAATAAATAAATTAATTAATTAATTAATAAATATGGGTAAAGGCCAAAAGTGAAATCTCAGAAATCCAAGGGGTGATTATATAAGGTTTTATTGGAGCGGAGTCCACCTTGACCATCCTGACGATAAGAGCAAACTACATTTTTCACAATATTCATTATCATTAAAACTGAAGGATCTTTCATTGTTAAAAACTTGGCACAAAACTGTGATTATTTTTCTTTTGAGTGCAAAATAGGCACAGACATTAGGTCTAGCTCAGGTATGGGCAAACCCAGGCTCGGGGGCTGGGTGCATCCTCTTGGGCTCTTTTCTCAGGCCCTCCTCTCTTTCACCATCCTATCCGTCCGTCCGTCGCTCCCTTTCCCCCCCCCCCTCCCTTCTTTCTTCCCTTCCACCCCTTTGTCCTTCCTTCCCTCCCTCTTTTCTCCCTTTTTTCCCTCTCTCTCCCTTCTAGGGTTGCCAACTGTCCCGTATTGTACGGGACGTCCCGTATTTTGGCCCAGAATTCCGTGTCCCGTTTTTAAAGCTTCTGTCCCGTATTGACAGGACAGGAGGCAAGGCTATTTTTGAGTTTGAGGTGGAGGCTCAAGAGGCCTCCTCATTCTTCATGCCCGCCTGTTGGGCCATTGCCATGGCCAGGGGCGGTCCTACCAGTAGGAGATGGACGCCGCTGCGTGGGGCGCCATGATCTGACCTGGGTAAAGAGCGCATTCCCTGCTTGCCTGCCTCCCCAATCAATCTCCATCGGGTTTGGGCCGGAAACAGGGGGAAGATCGGCCGGAGGAGGCTCCCATCCCCGCCCAGGTTGGGAGGAGAGGCGGGGAGCCCGCCTCCGGGAAGGAAGAGCGGAGGCCACGCACGCAAGACCCGGTAAGCAGCAGGCCGAGGGGCTCCTCCTCCCTCTTCCTCTCTCCCCGCATTCAGGAAAGAGAAGGGAACGTTCTGTTGATCTGGTAGTGGTGACGTCACACGTGACATGGCAACAATGAAGGGGGAAATGTTGGAAGCTTGAGGGTGAGCAGCATTGATTGCTTCATGGAGAAGCAGAGCGGGCGGTGGAGAAAGGGTGCATCACTGATACCATGTTACCTGCCTTGGTTCCCTAATATGGGATCCTGGGGTTTGTAGTTTGGGAAGGCCCCAGCAGGGGAAAGCTCAAGGCCTTGTAGAACTGCAACTCCCAGAACAGAAATCCCTTATCAGTGAAAGTGGGGTCAAAAATGCATTATTTCTAAAGCTTTCCCCCTTGACATTAAGTCTAGTCGTGTCCAACTCTGGGGGAGGTGGCGCCGGTGGGAGAGGCAGAACGGAGGAGAAGGCAGGCCTATGGAGGAGGAAGGGAAGCGTTCGCCTTCTTCCTATTTAGGCACGCCTCCTCCCTCCCTCCCCCCCCACCCGGCGTTCCTGATTGGTGCGCCGGGGGGAGAGGCGGGACGGAGGAGGAGGAAGGGAGCGGGCGGGGCTGGGTGACAGGCTCGGCGCTGGCGCCACGGCTGACGTCACCCAGCCCCGCCCCCCGGAGATGGATTTTTAAAAAATTACTATTTTTTGCAGGGTAGGCGGGGGCTTAGGGAAGGGGCTGGGGGGCCGTATACGGCCCCGGGGCCGCCAGTTGGACAGCCCTGGTATAGCAGGTAATGGTTGATCACAATAGATCCACTCTTGGTTCTCTCTTTCTAGCTTGCCGTTACTGTGGGATGCTTTGGGATCGATATCGACTGTGCTCAACCAAGCCCTGCCACCAACTTGTCCTGACCTGCACAGAATGCCAGCTGAAAGGATTGACCGCCTGCTGCCCGCTGTGCCAGGAAAAAGGCCTTGCGCTGGCCGCAACCTCTTCTGGACCAGGCTTCAAGGAAGAGTGTGAGTGCACGGGGACGCGGCAACGAATTCCTGTCGAGCGTGTTTAACGAAGAGCTTCCTTCTTTACCGAATCCTCTTGGAGACCCCCTCCCCCCAAGTCCAAGATACAATTTAGTGGGATTTGGGGTGACCACTTCCATTAGGCTGCTTAACCAACTTCCAATTCAGGCTGTAGTTAGGGCTTCATTGCAAGACTAACTCTTAGAAGCAAAATACTGATATATGCAAAGCAACAAAAAAAAATTAAAACTCCAATGGTGCTATACAACTCACGTGAGATGTTTACCCCTTTCCTTGCAACTTGACGTGGAGCCTGGGCAGTAAGATGCTAGTACTACCGTTCCTTGTAGCAGGAACAACAACGCAATAAATTGCCATCGTTTTCAGGAAAGGGAAGGGAGCGCAAAAAAAAAATTCAGTATGCATGTTGGGAAACGTCACTGGGCATTTATTGAAGTGATCTGCCTGCACGCTTTTTGGGTTTTTCCTAATTGAAATACATATTTTGGGCAGCTCTCCTTCCATCCCCATCCTTGCACACCCAACATTACCTGTTTTTCTGGCAGTGGCAGCAGCCTATTTTTTGCCTAGAGGGTAGAAAAGGCAAGCTAGTGCCTCTTAAAGCCTTTAACAATGAATGTCCAACTAACCCGAGTCCACATCTTTACCCTTCTTCCCTACTAGCTCTTTGCTAGCAGCGCAGCCTGCCACAAAAAAGGACCACATTGATAGCTAACCACCACATACCCCTTCTCTTCCCATTGCTCATATTGCATCAGTATGAAGCTCATACTGCATCAGCTTCCCTCCGCCTCCTCTTCCTCACGGCGCCATGCGCCTTCCTTCCTTGAGTCAAGGAAAGAGGGCGCGAGGAGGCGGAGGGAAGCCCTGCCCCCGGGGCCACTGCCGGGCTTGCGCAGCAGGAGGGTGTGAGTGCCTCTCCCTCCTCCGCTACGTTCCTGGGTGTCTCGCATGCCCGGCAGCGGCCCCGGGGGCTTCCCTCCGCTGCCTCCTCCTCGCGCCCTCCTTCCGTGACAAGGGGGTGAGGGCAATGACGAGGGGGGGCACCATTCCCTTCTCCCCCTTCCCCTTGCAGCGCTCTCACCCTGCCCTCCCCCGAGAGAGAGTCATCTCCATGCCGCGTGTTGCGGTTTTGTTTCAACATTTTTTTTGGTCCGTGTGAACTGCGCCCCCCTTGGCTTGCGCCCCTAGGCCATGGCGTTATGGGTAATCCAGGCCTGTCCAAGGGAACTCAGGGCGGCTTACATGAGGCCTCATAGACCAGCCCATGCCAGAGATCCCTGTCCACCGTGGCCACCCCCAGCTGCTTCAAGGTTAAGCCATTCACTTCAAGGATGCCATCCATCTTGCCCTAGGTCGGCCTCTCTTCCTTTTTCCTTCTATTTTCCCGAACATAATTGTCTTTTCTAAGCTTTCCTGTCTTCTCATGATGTCGCCAAAGTACTTCATCTTTGCCTCTAATATCCTTCCCTCCAATGAGAAGTCGGGCTTTATTTCCTGGAGGATGGATTTGATCTTCTTGCGGTCCAACTTAAGCACTCTCAGGATTTTCCTCCAAATATGACGGAACTGAATCTGGTGAGAGTGCATTCAAACTGTCTCAACTTCCTTGAAAGGTTACGTATCTTGAAGTTTTGAAAGGTCTATATAGTAGCTTGTTAATCACCCCTCCAAATTTTTATTTACTAATGTTAAGATCAAAGAATATCCAAACAGGAGGCAGTCAAATCTGGCAGCATCAGGTTCCACTACATACCACTTCTGCCCAACTCATTACCATGTGTGTGTTTGGAATGAAACAAAGCTACTTTTGCTCCCACAGGGCAATGAAAATGGCCCTTGCGAACTGCACCTCCACTGACATTGCTGACGTGGAGACGTTGCTAGATTCCTAGCGATTGTGGACATGGCCTTGTGACTATGCTTTAACCCCTGTCACAATTAGAAGAAAAGGACTGATGCAAAAGATGAAGGGCCAACAAAACATATCAAGAATAAATTCCTTCTTTTTAACTTATATATATAGAGAGAGACGTATTGCAGAATCCAACTTTTGATATGTGTTGGAACAAATCACACACAACCCTCGGTGAATGGGAGACTGTTTGGGGCTTTCGCTGAGGTGAGGTACTTCAACAATATACTCCTATGACCTGCTTACTATACACTAGGCCTGTGCAATCATGGTTCTAAATGGTTCTAAAGTACTTACAAAACTAAAGTTCTGGTGGTGAACACTAGGTGGCGCTGGTGCTTTGCTGTGTTGGCTAAAGTTCTGGTGGTGAACACTAGTGGCGCTGGTGGCTACAGTGTTGCTAAAGTTCTGGTGGTGAACACTAGGTGGTGCTGGTGCTTTGCTTCTTTAGTGTTGCTAGTTCTGTGGTGCTAAAGTTCTGGGTGGTGAACACTAGGTGGCGCTGGTGCTTTGCTTCTACAGTGTTGCTAAAGTTCTGGTGGTGAACACTAGGTGGCGCTGGTGCTTTGCTTCTACAGTGTTTGCTAAAGTTCTGGTGGTGAAAACTAGGTGGCGCTGGTGCTTTGCTTCTACAGTGTTCCTAAAGTTCTGGTGGTGAACACTAGGTGGCGCTGGTGCTTTGCTTCTACAGTGTTGCTAAAGTTCTGGTGGTGAAAACTAGGTGGCGCTGGTGCTTTGCTTCTACAGTGTTGCTAAAATTCTGGGGGTGAACACTAGGTGGCGCTGGTGCTTTGCTTCTACAGTGTTGCTAAAGTTCTGGTGGTGAAAACTAGGTGGCGCTGGTGCTTTGCTTCTACAGTGTTGCTAAAGGTCTGGTGGTGAACATTTCAGAACTCTAACAAAACTTTCAAAACTTCATTATTATTTCATTACTAGCTTGGGGACCCGGCGCTGCCCGGGTTATTTGAGAAAGGCATTGTGTTCATTTGGCTCGCAATGGTTTCAGGAAGTGAGTGAAGGTATTTCAAGTCTCATAATCCATGGTCCATCCTCCTCCAAATTGCACCAGGATATAGGGGGTTCTGTGTGCCAAATTTGGTCTTGATCAGTCATTGGATGAGTTCCCGGGAAGTGAGTGGAGGTACCAAGTCCCATCATCCGTGGTCCATCCTGAAAACTGCACCAGGGTGTAGAGTGGGTCATTCTGTGTGCCAAATTTGGTCTTGATCAGTCATTGGATGAGAGTCGCAGTGGTCTCAGGAAGTGAGTAAAGGTACTGCAAGTCCCATCATCCATAATCCACCCTCTCCCAAACTGCACCAAAATGTTGAGTTGGGCATGGGGACACTCTTTGCCAAGTTTTGTCTTTATTGGTAATTGGATGAGTGTCGCTGTGGTCTCAGGGAGTGGAGGTACTTCAAGTCCCATCAGCCATGGTCCACCCTCCTCCAAACTGCAGTAGGATGTAGAGTGGGTCATGGGGGCTCTGTGTGCCAAGTTTGGTCTTTATCAGTCTTTGTTGGGGGCCCCAGTGGTCTCTGGGAACAGAAGGGTGGGGAAGTACTCCAAGTCCCATCATCCATGTCCGTGCACCCCCAAACCTCACCATGATGCGAAGGCAGTCATGGGGGTTATGTGTGCCAAGTTTGGTCTTGATCAGTAAAATGTCAATTCAGGCTGAGGCCTAGTCTCGAAAATCAAGTTGGGGAAGCCTTACTGTCAATTCAGGCTGAGGCCTAGTCAGTAGAATCAAGTTGAGGAAGCCTTACTGTCAATTCAGGCTGAGGCCTAGTCAGGAGAATCAAGTTGAGGAAGCCTTACTGTCAATTCAGGCTGAGGCCTAGTTTGTGAAATCAGCTGAAGGAAGCCTTTTTGTAAAGAACTCTGTCTGGCACCCTTGAGATTTGGGATGTTGGAATGCTGGCCAATGCATGGTCCATCCTCCCTCAAACTGCACCAAGACGTAAAGTGGGTCTTGGGGGTTCTGTGTGCCAAGTTTGGTTTTTGTTGTCTCATTGTTGGGGGCTGCAAAGTGTTTTGGACTTAAACTCCCACCATGCCTGACTGCCTCAGGCCTCCCCCCCCCCCCCAGCACTTTAGAGCGTCGGAATGTTCGTGTTGGCTGGCCAATGGGAGTCCTTAATGCAAATGATCCCACAGTGGGAGCCAATCAGAAAGCTGCCACATATCCTTCCTTCCGCCCTCCGCCCACATACATACAAACATTCCGCTTTATTAAGGTATACAGATTGGCGATTTTTAAGACAGAATCAATTAGGAACTTCCATTTATAACAAAATTTTGAAAGTGTTGTTAGAGTTCACCACCAGAACTTTAGCAACACTGCAGAAGCAAAGCACCAGCGCCACCTAGTGTTCACCACCAGAACTTTAGTTTTGTAAGTACTTTAGAACCAGGATTGCACAGGCCTACTATACACAGAGGTGGGTTAGTACTGTAAACATACAATCTATGCAACTGTTTGTATTGCTAAATCTTGCACAAATTCATAAATTGCATGCAAATGTTTTGATTCCTGGCTCTCCGGCTGGGAGGAAATTTTAAGCAGCAGCTAGCAGTAGATTTTGCTTTGCTTTCCATTAGAGCAGGGCTGTCCAACTTCTACCGGCCCAGGGGCCTGAATTCCGGTCACTGATGACCTGGGGGGCCGTAGGGTCTGCCCCCGGCCCCGCCCTCTCCCCGGCTCCACCCCCGCCCTCGCCCCGCCCCTGCATGCATACAGTCAAATATAATCTTTTACTGAGATAAAATGCAGGGATATTAAATTATTTTAATTTAATATTAATTATATTTAATTCCATCCTCCCCTCCCCCTTATTTTAATTTAATATTAAATATATTTAATTCCATCTTCCCCTCCCCCCTTTATTTTAATTTAATATTAAATATATTTAATTCCATCCTCCCCTCTCCCCTTATTTTAATTTAATATTAAATATATTTAATTCCATCCTCCCTCTCCCCTTATTTTAATTTAATATTAAATATATTTAATTCCATCCTCCCCTCCCCTTATTTTAATTTAATATTAAATATATTTAATTCCATCCTCCCTCCCCCTTATTTTAATTTAATATTAAATATATTTAATTCCATCCTCCCCTCTCCCTTATTTTAATTTAATATTAAATATATTTAATTCCATCCTCCCCTCTCCCCTTATTTTAATTTAATATTAAATATATTTAATTCCATCCTCCCTCTCCCCCTTATTTTAATTTAATATTAAATATATTTAATTCCATCCTCCCCCTCTCCCCTTATTTTAATTTAATATTAAATATATTTAATTCCATCCGCCCCTCCCCCTTATTTTAATTTAATATTAAATATATTTAATTCCATCCTCCCCTCTCCCCTTATTTTAATTTAATATTAAATATATTTAATTCCATCCTCCCCTCTCCCTTATTTTAATATTAAATATATTTAATTCCATCCTCCCCTCCTCCCTTATTTTAATTTAATATTAAATATATTTAATTCCATCCTCCCCTCCCCCTTATTTTAATTTAATATTAAATATATTTAATTCCATCCTCCCTCTCCCCTTATTTTAATTTAATATTAAATATATTTAATTCCATCCTCCCTCCCCCTTATTTTAATTTAATATTAAATATATTTAATTCCATCCTCCCCTCTCCCTATTTTAATTTAATATTAAATATATTTAATTCCATCCTCCCCTCCCCCCTTATTTTAATTTAATATTAAATATATTTAATTCCATCCTCCCCTCTCCCCTTATTTTAATTTAATATTAAATATATTTAATTCCATCCTCCCCTCCCCTTAATGTATCCCATCTCCCTTATTTCATCTTTAAATATATTTAATTTTATATTTAATACATGAGGGGAGATGGGGGAGGGAATGAGGAGCCCCTGAGGAGCCCCCCTGCTTTGGCCTACCTTTTCCAAACGCGCGCAGGATCCAGGAGTACCCGGACGACGAGAGAGGCGACGACCGACTGAGTCGAAGAAGGTCCTAATCGTGTCTGTGGGCCTCAGCGATCCAGTAGTAGAGTAGCCGAAGAGTATCGCGAGAATACGCAATCCACACGGGATTTCGCTGTCAACGCCGGCGTGATCTCGCGTTGACAGCGAAATCCCGTGTGGATCGCGTATTCTTGCGATACTTGCTCCGAACCCAGAAGTAGGTATTTTTTTAAAAAATTATTATTTATTTTATTTTTTAATTTTTATTTTTTATTAAAAAGCTTAGGGGGCCGTAGGGAAGGGGCTGGGGGGCCGTATACGGCCCCCGGGCCGGCAGTTGGACAGCCGTGCATTAGAGGATCTGGTGTTGGTTTTGTATGATATCACAACAGACGCATCAAAGTTCCAGTAATAACGACCTAGTATTCAGATTTCATACAAGCTGAGATTCTTACAAGTGACACTTTATTGTGGCATAATTTACAAGCAGCACAACATTAGAAGACTGGGTTCAACCCAATTAGGCACTGCTGCAAAGCAACCTCCATTCCCTTGAACTGGCTGCCCAGTTCCATGTTCAACAACAGCGTCCAAAGGCTTGCATCCACTGGCGATAAGGCAGGATCTACTGATGCCGTGGAAATGGAAAGAGGTCGGCAATTCTTCCCCTTTGATGCCTAGCCTCCTTTCTTGGTGCTCTTCTGCTCTCCCTGTGCGAGGGAGGCTGACCCGAGACATGCCTGATGGGACAGGCAATGCTGCATGCAAACATGTCCTATCCTCCCTGAGAAAGACTATCTCGTCCCAGAGCAGCACAACCTTGGAAATTCATGCTGACCTTCAAGGAGGCTGGAGGCAGCACAAGTTTGGAATATGGCTCCAGATGTGTTAGTAAGTTCATGCACAGTACAATAGGACCCCCGTATCTGTGGGACTGATACATATAGTTTTCCCCTAAGTATGCCCTCTTGAGGAATTTTCTACCTCCATCAGGCACGTTTATGGTAGACTTCCATTGGAAGTTACTAGAAAGTCGTATTGGTGTGTGTAAATTCCTAGAGGATACTTGGTTGGATGTGGATAGATGGAACTGTGAGTATCGGTCCATATGACTCTATGGGAGTGGTTCTGCAGATCAGGGGTGCTCATTAAGTAGATCGTGATCTACTGGTCGATCCCGAGACCATTTGAGGTCGATCTTCTGTTCCCGCCGCCACGTACAGGCTCCCGCCGCCGCATGCGCTCTTCCGGCACCGCCTTCCTCCGCCCGCGCGGCTTTGGAGATCGCTTTGAGCATTGACGCATGCGCACTGGGCGGAAACGGAGGCGAGAGACCTTCAGCTTGGCCAAGGAAGAGAGGCGGACAGAGGCAGAGCGCGGAGCCCTTGAGGTGCGGGCTGGGAAGGGCAGGGCGGCGACGGAGGAGGCCAAAGCGGCCCGAGGGGAAAGAAGCAGGAGTTTGGGAGTCAGCCTCGACGGGGGAAAAGAGCCAGGGCTTGGCCTCCTGAGGGGTGTTGTGATTGACAGCTGGCCAAGAAGGAAGAAGCTGCGCAGGTGGAGGAAGGCGGCGGCAGGAGAGCATGCGGGGCTTCCGGAGGCCCTGCCTCTCTCACTGCAGCTTTCGGACGAGAGGCAGGGCAGAGGCCCCATGCGCTCCCCTGCCGCCGCCGCCTTTCTCCAGGCCAGGCTTTTTCCCCCCGTCGAGGGTGACTCCCAAACTCCTGCTTCTTCCCCCTCGGGCCGCTTCGGCCTCCTCCTCCGTCGCCGCCCTGCCCTTCCCAGCCCGCAACTCAAGGGCTCCGCGCTCTGCCTCCATCCGCCTCTCTCCCTTGGCCAAGCTGAAGGTCTCTCGCCTCCGTTTCCGCCCAGTGCGCATGCGCCAACGCTCCAAGCGCTCTCCAAAGCTGTGCGGGCGGAGGAAGGTGGCGTTGAGGGCGCGCACGTGGGAGCGTGCAGCGGCGGCAGCAGGTAGATCATTGTGACTTGGTTTTCTTAAAAGTAGCTCGCAGGCTGAAAAAGTGTGGGCACCCCTGCTCCAGATGTTTTGGCTTTCAACTCCCAGAAATCTCGCAGTTTACAGCTGTTTCTGGGAGTTGAAAGCCAAAACATCTGGAGACCACTGATCAATAGTAACTTCTAGAAGAAAATTATCATTTCAGTAGGGGTCACCGTTACCACAGTAAGGTCAAGAACATATCCCCCGCGGATATGGGATTCGTAGTCTACATCATGCAAGAGGCCTTCGAAGAATAGTGTATTTGGCAGTCGTGGCGTCCTGTAACAGTATGAGAGCGTCTAGTCAACACTGAAGTAGGGCGGCCTACAGGTGACTCTTGTCCAGACATGGGGGCTGTAGGCCACTTCCTCCAGTGTAGTAGAGCGAGCCGAAGAGCCTCTATCCATGGGACAGCCATCACTAACCAATCCATATGTACTCTCCAAACAATATGGAGAGTAACTCTCGAGAGTGAACAGATAGATAAATAAAAAAGCAGTCATCCACCACAAACCCAAGAGTAAAGGAACTACCGTAGAAATTATCTAGTGCATATTGTCAGAAGGTCAAAGAGAACAGCATCTATCTCAGGCCTGGGCAAACTTTGTCCCTCCAGGTGTTTTGGAGGACTCCCAATGGGAGTTGGATCCACCTGGGGGACAAAGTTTGCCCAGGCCTGATCCATCTGCATGTTCATCTTTTAAAGCTCTGAAATCATTCAGTGGAAAAGGAAACGGAAATATCCCGTTCCTGTGGTTTTTCCCCCTACTTGTGATGATTGCTTAAGAAAAGAGTGGCCTTAACATTCTTTCTATTGCTTGGGTATGCAGGTGCTGTAGTAACTAAGTAACAAAGAAAATATAGCTACTCTCCACTACGTATCCAAAACACAGAAGAAGGGATAATAACTCTGTAGAATCCTTTATCTAATTAAAGGTCAATATAGTATCCTCAGAATCAATATTTGTAATCCACAAGAGCTTGGTCGCCCGAAAAGTTTCGGGCGGCATCAAAAGCAAACTGTAATCCTCCAAAATCCTGGAAGTAGTGAAGTCCACACTCCACACGCTCCGCAATGAATTGTGGTCCGTCTACGGGAGTAGATGCATGGATCCAACCCGTTTCGTCGTGTCGACTTCCTCAGGACGGTCCCAAAACAGTTAATCCAGGGTTATCACTTTCTAAAATATAAGAACAATGCCATCGTATCCCAATACAATAAGTGGGGGTAGTAACGAGGGTAGGAGTTAGAGCAATCCACTTACCAACACATCATCAGACATAAACACCCCAATGGTATTGACTGTGAATACTGATAACCCTGGATTAACCGTTTTGGGACCGTCCTGAGGAAGTCAACATGACGAAACGGGCTGGATCCATGCATCTACTCCCATAGACGGACCACAATTCATTGCGGAGCGTGTGGAGTGTGGACTTCACTACTTCCGGGATTTCGGAGGATTAAAGTTTGCTTTTGACGCCGCCCGAAACTTATTCGGGAGACCAAGCTCTTGTGGATTACAAATATTTTGGGATTTATTTTCTGAAAACACAGAGCTTTTGGATTACAAAATCATTTTCCTTTGGACATACTGAATTAAGAAAAAGACGCGGGACTTGGCTTAGTTGCGTGAGTAGCAACAATATTACGGCTTTAGCATTATCTGTGTGAAGCATCCACTCGCATTCTCCATGTATATTCACTATAAGGCATGACTACTTGATATTATAAACATCGAAACAAATTGATTCTAAGGATACTATATTGACCTTTAATTAGATAAAGGACTCTACAGAGTTATTTTCCCTTCTTCTGTGTTTTGGGTGCTGTAGTAACAGCAGGTATTTTTACTACGGGACTGTAACTTACAGCGGCGTGTCTTACTAGCGAATTAGAAGTTCGCCCGTGCTGAAATTAACGATGTCGTCTGGGATGATAGAAACGCTGTCGGACTCATAGCTTCTTTCCAATTCTTGCCATTAAGTCAAAAATAAATAAAAATAAAGTATATTTTTAAACATTTCTGCTAATTTGCAGAGCAGCATTGCATCTTTTTTTGGTTAACTACTCATATATCTCACACTACACGCACACACTCACAAATTCCATACTGAGATAACCATATATATTCATGTATAAGCCGATCCCATTGGTTAAACCAAGAACAGGTTTTGGGCCCCAAATTATGGATTTTGATGTGCGCTGTGGATGAGATGAGAATCATTCGATCGAAAGGGGGAAAGCTCTTTGGCCTCGCCACTTAGAAGGCCCGGCGCTCTTTCTTTGGCTGCTATTTTCCCACTTGGACATTTAAAAGGCCAAAAGCAACAGTGCCGTGGAAAGAGTACAAACTCAATGTGATTCTTTGATGTTCTCCAGGATGGACTAAGCCAGTGATTTTCAACCTTTTTTGAGCCGCGGCACATTTTTTTACATTTCCAAAATCCTGGGGCACACCACCGACCACAAAATGACACTCTGTCATTTTACTAACTGTCACCCTCCCCCTCGTGATGCCACTGCTTCCGCCACCCCCGCCGCCCGCCCCTGGGAGACCCACGCCCTGGGTGGCCGGGCCGTGCACGCGGGCTCGGCTGAGCAGGACGAATAGGAATTGAGCACACGGGGTGGCTCCAAAACTCAGAACAAACTGCGGTGGAGGCTCGCAGCCGTCGCCACCCCCAGCTCTCCTTCCCGAAGGGGTTCAGCCCCCCCCGGAGTGTGTCCCCCCCCCCAAGTGTCCCTTGGGCTTCCCTGCTGTCGCCTTTTGGCCAGATCGGGAAGGAACCAAGCTGGGCTGTGGAGCTGCACATCCCAGCCTCTGCTCTGCTCTGCAGCGAACCCGGAGCCCAGCCAGGAGAGGCCAGGAGATGAGGGGTTGCTCCCCTTCCCCTGCGCGGAGGGGCTAGAGGGCAGAAAGCCTCGCCTCTAGCCCCCAGGAGCTGGATCGGACGAGGGCAGCTCCCGCGGACTCCTCCCTCTCCTCCTCCTTGCTGCCGGAGGGGAGGAGGGCAGAAGAGCGCCAGGAGCCAGGAAGTAGGAGGGAGCCAGCCCGGCCAGGTAGCCCTTGGCGCACAGAGGGAGGGAAGGAAGGGAAGGAGAGAGAGAGGAGGGAGGGAGGGATGAAAGTTCTGGACGCCGAGGGCTCTCCCTGACTGCAGCCAGGCTGGCTGGCATTGCTGCTTCGGCCAGGAAAGCCTCATTTCCGCTGCCTGAAGTTTCCTGCTAGGCTCTTTCTCTGTGCACTGTAGTTTCCCATGGCACACCTGATGATCGCTCACGGCATACTGGTTGAAAATCACTGGACTAAGCTCTTACTTTTCACCACTTTATCCAGATCAGGGTATGATTCATTTTTAGGTATGAGTTAGGATGAGAGTTAGGGTGACGCAGCAGATTAAACCACTGAGCTGCCGAACTTGCTGGCCAAAAGATTGGTGGTTTGAATCCGGGGAGTGGATGGTAAGGGTGCTCCGTGCAATCGTGCCGGCCACATGACCTAGGAGGTGTCTACGGACAACGTCGGCTCTTCAGCTTAGAAGTGGAGATGAGCACCAACCCCCAGAGTTGGTCATGAGAAGACTTGATGTTGGGGGAAACCTTTACCTTTACTAGGATAAGGTACTTATGTTGATTTGTGAATAATGCAAGACAAGTTTTGGATCAGTTTTTTGACTTATGCATGAGTAGATAGGGTAGGCTGCAGTCTAACTATAAATCCCAACCCTCTTTGTCCAATGGTGTTGGAATCCAGCATTTGTATCCTATGGTCAAAAGGCGCAAACTTTGGATTACTCTAAAATTGGGATGAGAACGCATGATCCTTCCGGTACTGTTGGCATTGCAATTTCCCTCATTCTTCACCATTAGATACTTTGGCAATTGAATCCAACAACATCCGAAAGGACACATTCCCATCTAAGCTCAGAAAAAGAGAAAAAGGTCGTTATTCACACACTGATCCTAAAGATCTTCACCTACGTTCACTAGTTTTCAACCTTTTTAGTGCACAACGATGTCGTATGAAAAAGAAAAACAGGCACTACAATTTCATTGCACAGTCGCTCTGCCGTGAGACTTTGCAATCCAGTGCAAGCCGACCGACGCCGTCTCTGCGACCCATCGTTACACCCCAGTCCGGCATTTGGGAAAGATGGGCCCGTTCAGCTCTGCAAGCCTCCTCTTCCTCACTGAAAAGGAAAATGGAGAAAGAGCTGAGGCAATACAGTCGCCATCTGTTTACACTCTGTGGAAGTTCCATAAATATTCTAAATATCTGAATTCAGCATTTGTTACTAGAGAGAAAGGTAGCATAAGGTCAGGCCTGGATTAACACCTTTTTGCACCCTAGGCCACACTTTGGAATTACGCCCCCTCTACTACCGGAACTGAAAGTTGTTGTTTGGGATCCGGGAAGGGAGGGTGGGGCCCAAACCGCACCTGCCTTTCCTTCCTTCCTCTCCCGGGGGCTTGGGGGCGTGGCGGGTGTGGCCATCTGCCGGGGCTGATTAGAATCCCCGCACCCTGGGAGGGAGAGTAGTGGGGAGAGGCCTCCCGAGGGGCCCCCAGCCTTCCTTCCTTCCTTCGTGAGGGGGGCTCCCTGGAGATAGAGAGAGAGACACCCACCCGTCTCCTTCAAGGCCACTGTTCCTCCTCCTCCTCGGTTGCAATCCATGGCTCAGGGAGAACCCCCCTCCGTGGACTTCCGCCTCCAAGCGGGCACTCGCCTTCCTATTGGCCGAGTCCGCGGAGCCACGCCCGCCCGGGAGGCTGGCTGCCGCTCTTCAGCTTTGATCGATGGGTGTCACAAGGTGGGAGGCGGGGCCAGGAGGCGAGCTCGGAGGACTCACTCCACTCCTGGCCCCGCCCACTCCCCGCCTCCCAGGGAGGGAGGGAGTGACGTCACCCTGGGAGGCGACAGAGGAAACAAGGAAGGCGGACCTGGCGGAGGAGGGGGGGAGTGATGTCACCCTGGGAGGACCGGCTGAATAGCGGGGAGGAGAGAGGAAGGGAGGGAGGGAAGCTGCTGCTGCTACTGCTCCTTGTCCTGCATGTCCTGCCTTGAGACCAGGCTCGGCCCTCCCTCCCTCCCGGGCTTTTGTGCTGCAACTCCCGCCATTCCCAAGTGCTGGCCACGGAGGGTTTTTTAAAAACATTTTTTTGGTCCTTGATCTGCGCCCCCCTCGGCTTGCGCCCATACGCCATGGCCTAGGTTGGCCCTATGGGTAATCCGGGCCTACATAAGGTGCAAATGATCTGGTACAATAAATTCCTGAATTTATTTTGGGGAGGTGCCCTCAGGGCCCTTCCATGCAGCCATAAAACCCAGAATATCAAGGCAAAAATATCCCTCAATATCTGCTTTGAACTGGGTTATCTGAGTCCACACTGCTGTATATTCTGTGGGAAGGTAATGGCGCTCCATGCAGTCATGCCGGCCACATGACCTTTTTATTTTTCAAAAATATGTTTTGCCTCCAAATGCTCTCTGGAGGCATGGAGTCACTCTGCCATGTTGTTGGGCTCTTTTGGAAGAGGAATTGATGGTGTTTCAGAAGTCTGCCTACCCTCTTTATTAAAAAGGTGATTCTAGGCCCCCATGTGGCCCAAACCTGGTAGAAATACTCCCGACACCTAAGGAGCATTTGGGGGCAATCTGTGGTGGGTGTAGTATATATCAATGGCCTGTGCAATCATGGTTCTAAAGTACTTACAAAACTAAAGTTCTGGTGGTGAACACTAGGTGGCGCTGGTGCTTTGCTTCTTCAGTGTTGCTAAAGTTCTGATGGTGAACATTTCAGAACTCCAACAAAACATTCAAAACTTTATTTATTGGTTCGAGTTAATAAAACTTCATTATTATTTCATTATTGGCGATTTTTAAGACAGAACCAATTAGGAACTGCCATTTATAACGAAATTTTGGAAGTTTTGTTAGAGTTCTGAAATGTTCACCATCAGAACTTTAGCAACACTGAAGAAGCAAAGCACCAGCGCCACCTAGTGTTCGCCACCAGAACTTTAGCAACACTGTAAAAGCAAAGCACCAGCGCCACCTAGTGTTCACCACCAGAAATTTATCAGCACTGTAGAAGCAAAGCACCAGTGCCACCTAGTGTTCACCACCAGAACTTTAGCAACACTGTAGAAGCAAAGCACCAGCGCCACCTAGTGTTCACCACCAGAACTTTAGCAACACTGTAGAAGCACTGCACCAGCGCCTCCTCGTGTTCACCACCAGAACTTTAGCAACACTGTAGAAGCAAAGCACCAGCGCCACCTAGTGTTCACCACCTGAACTTTAGTTTTGTAAGTACTTTAGAACCATGATTGCCCAGGCCTAGTATATATATGCCCTTCCAAGATCTCCTGGGGTGGTTAATGAAGGTCCCTACTCTTTCGCAGTTACCCACTCCTGCTTTAAAATTCTCCTGACCTAAGGGCCCTATATCCCAGGATCTGATCCCAGGTTTTCTGTTTGTTTATTTATTTATTTATTTATTAGGTTTATCAACCGCCACTCCCGAATGGCTCGGGGCGGTTCACACTCAGAACAAAGCAGTACAATAAAAGCGATAAAAACAGTTACAATAAAATACAATTTAACCTGTGTATTAGGACTCGAAAGCTGGCTTGAACAGAGCGGTCTTACAGGCTTTACGAAAAGCTAGCAAATTTTGTAAGGCTCGAGTCTCAGGAGGTCATGCATTCCAAAGAACTGGAGCAATAATGGAGAACGCCCTTCTCCGAGTTGCGGTCAGATGGTACGATGTCATGCTAGGCACAACTAGGAGATTCTGCTCTTCAGATCACAGTGATCTTGTGGAACAATATGGGATAAGGTGGTCCCTCAGGTACACTGGCCCCAACCATCCAAGGCCTTGAAAGTCAAGACTAACACTTTGAAAGTGATCCGGTACTCAATTGGAAGCCAGTGCAGTTCCTGCAGGATCGGTGTAATATGGCAGCTCACAGGAACTCCTGCGAACAGCCGGACTGCGGCATTCTGCACCAACTTGAGTTTCCGGGTCACCGTCAGAGGCAGGCCAATGTAGAGAGCGTTACAGTAGTCTAACCTTGAGATGACCGTAGCTTGGATCACCGTGGCCAGATCGTGGCGGGACAAGTACGGGTCCAGCCAGGCCCAGATTACCCATAAGGCCATCCTAGGCCATGGCCTAGGGCGGCAGCTTTGGGGGGGGGGGCAGCAGAACCGGACCCCCCAAAAATCCGATCTTCGGGCGCTTGCTTCTGCGCCTGTGCAATGAAAAGGAGCGAGTGAGAAGGAGCCAGGGGGAAGTCCCGCCGCCCCTAGGGCGTCTGATGTGGCTTCCCCCTGCCGCCTCCTCGCTCGCGCGGGTGGGCGCTGCCCCTTCCTTCAGTGAA
The DNA here is from genome assembly GCA_030556195.1 of Anolis apletophallus. Classification (NCBI taxonomy): domain Eukaryota; kingdom Metazoa; phylum Chordata; class Lepidosauria; order Squamata; family Anolidae; genus Anolis; species Anolis apletophallus. Next base: position 154,761,965 of record JARBWK010000006.1, on the reverse strand, counting down.
GGAAGGAGGGGCGCCCGTGTGAGCGAGGAGGCGGCGGGGGAAGCCACGTCAGACGCCCTAGGGGCGGGACTTCCCCCGGTTCCTTATCCCTCGTGCCAGCTCCGCCCCCCGCAAGCACTCCCTCCCCCGCAGGCAGCCCTGCCCCCCTCAAGCGCCCCCCCCCTCAGGGGCGGCATTTACAGAGTGTGGCCTAGGGCGCCACTAAACGATAATCCAGGCCTGGGTCCAGCCTCCTAGCCTGTTGAAGATGGAAAAACGCCACTCTGCTGACAGCGGAGACCTAGGCCTCCATTGACAGCAGAGGGTCCAAAAGGACTCCAAGGCTTTTTACTGATGATGACGGGCATAGTGCCATGCCATCCAGGGTCGGAAGCTGGACATCCCTACCACCCGGACAACCCAGCCAAAGGATCTCTGTCTTCCCTGGATTCACCTTCAACCTACTGGCTCACAGCCATCCAGTAACGGCTTCAAGGCAAAGATGGAAATTATCGGGTACGGATTCGGGCCGGCCTTCCATCTTCAGAATGAGCTGAGTGACATCAGCGTATTAGTGACACTCAAGCCCAAAGCTACGTACCAGCTGAGCAAGTGGTCGCATATAGATGTTGAGTAACAGAGGAGAGAGAACGTCCCCCCTGGGGAACCTCACAAACTAAGGGGGAACCCTCTGAGACCAAGATTATCCCAGATTATCCGGCAGTGAGGACTCATATAATTCAGTTTAAAGCAGAAAATTTGGGATCAGATCTTGGGATATTGAGCTCGTCTGGAAGGGTCCTAAATTTATGGGCTACGTTTCACTAATATTTTATTCCATTAATATTCTTGCAAAGGGATTAGTTTTCAGTCACTCAAATAAATAAGCAAATGAAGAGGTAAAAAAGCCAGAAAAGGATGAAGGAGTCTGTCATAAACATGGCACAGTGAAGGTGTAAGCGATTTTTTCTTTCAGTATGGATGGAAGCTGAAGTTATCTCTAAAGAAGGAAAGACATCTGTAGCAAAGACAGAAAGCCATGGAGAGAAGCTGAAAGAAACAGTCGAAACAGTCAAGTGAAAGCGTAAGGAGACGCTGCTACTTCAAGCCTAGAAAGAAAAGAAAAGTGGTCGCCAAGAGGAAGGGGGGAAATCTATACTTATGCATCCTCCAGTTCCAAGGCTGGTGAGTTATGCCAGAGGCCGTCGCATCGACGAATACGAGCTGCAAATAAGAACCAAGTCAGATATCTTCTGCACAGCTCTTACAACCAACGAGGTACACGAGTAGCAGTTCTTCCTAGGCAAACTGACAACTATTCCCTTTCAAAAAAACTTAATTGTGAACTTTTAGATGCCGACCACCTTGCTTCCCATGTGGCTGACATGCTCTATGGCAGTGAATACCAAAGAAAGGGTGGGGTTTGCTCGTAGCTAACAACAAACAAAAGGAGAACCACAAGAGCAATGTTACAGGCTCAAATATAACATGCAAACATGGTACAAAATGACATAAGTGGATACAATTGGATATAATGTTCAATACGTAGCAACAAAAAGTCTTTTTTTACAAAAGCATTTAGTCATGTATCAATACTTGCATTGGCCAGCTTGGCATTAGCATCTCATGACCATATTGTATTATTGTAGATTATTTTGAATGAGCGACGCGCCCCGAAGAAGCATCTGTCGACGCGATAAACAGCAGACCAACCTTGGTGCCAGGAGAACATTTAGCCGTTCGGCCCTGTCCCGGCTCTCCTTCTCATTGGTGGGTCCAATTGTGCTCTTACTAGAGCCCCCACAGCACGACAGGTCGCTTACGACAGTCTTTCTCAACCAGTGTGCAGTGGCACACTAGTGTGCCGTGACGGACCTCCTGCTGTGCCGCAAGAAATGTTCTCTGCCCCCCTTCCTCCCCCCCTCCTGCCGAACTCCTGCTGCTTGGGGGAGGAGGAAGGGCCGGGCAGTGGCGAAGAAAAAGAAGAAGGGACCGGGGCGCCGCCTCCTTCGGCCGTTTCCCCAGCCAGCCTCCAATCCGCCATGGCTCCCACCATGACTCTCGCCCCTCGCTCGCTGAAGCCGCGTGGAGGAGGAGCCCCGCCCACTGAAGCCTGTCCACCGCTCATGCTCCTCCTCTGTAGGAGAGCTGAAGCTGGGGGAGGGTGGGGCATGCGCGACCTGGCTCTGCCCCCTCCCCGGCTTCGACACTCCCAGCAGCTGCTCCAGCCTTGAGGGACAGTGCCAAGCCAGCATTGTGCTGGCTCTGGCCCCGTTGGCTTGGCACTGCCCCCTCAAGGCTGGAGCCGCTGCTGGGAGAGATGAAGCCGGGGTAGGGGGGGGCATGGCGCAGCCTGGCTCCGCCCCTCCCGGCTTCAGCACTCCCAGCAGCTGCTCCCAGCAGGCCACCAACCCCAGCCGTTCTTTACTGTGTTAGAGTGTCATTTTGTGTCATTTTGGTTGGTGGTGTGCCCCGGATTTTTTTAATGTTAAAAGTGTGCCGCGGCTCAAAAAAGGTTGAGAAACACTGGCTTACGACAATTCTTGCCTCGCGGTTTCCTTTCCGGCGTCCCCGGCAGGCTCCCCCCCAAACGCGGCTGCTTCATCCCAGCGCCGCGGCTCAAGTCTCCTCGCTGCGCAACATTGCGGGGGGACTTTTCTCAGTGCCGCCTCAGAGAACATTTTGGGACTATTATTTACGGTGGAATCACCTCCCCTTTACACAGACCTCCATTTGTTCAGGTTTTATTATCTACCTATGTGATGTAAACTGTGTTATTTACTGCAAGGTTAATTACTGTAAAGCTTTTTCATGTGTATCAGAGGCGTGCATGCCTATGTTATTGTGTGATGCAAGTATTGATACATGACTAAATCGATATCTCCATGCTTTTGTAAAAAAGACTTTTTGTTGCTACTTATTGAACATTATATCCAATTGTATCCACTTATGTCATTTTGTACCATGTTTGCATGTTATATTTGAGCCTGTAACAATGCTCGAGGGCAGAACTGGGCAACCTATGGCCCACAGGCCAGATGCGGGCCGGCAGCCAATTCTGTCTGGCCCGGGGAGAAGGGTGTCGGGGGCAGGGCCAAGAGGAAGGGGTTCCTCTGCCACCATCCCATCGCGGGCTGTGGGGCCTGCGTCGGCAGACAGCCCGCCGCTCCGGAGAACAATCAGAGGAGCGGCGGCTTTGGAGTGCCTGCCATCCCGGGAGGCGATCCGGGCCTGCAGCGGGAACAGTCGGTGAGCTGCGGTGGCTGATCGCCCTGGCGACCCGGAAGACTTGTCTCGCATTATTCCAATCCAGGGGAGGAGGTAGGGAGGCGAACCCCCCTCCTCCTCCCCTGGATGGGAATAATGCGAGACAAGGCTTGACTCGCGTTATTCCCATGCAGGGTAGGAGGAGGGGGTTCGCCTCCTCACTTCCTTCCCAGCCTGGGAATAAAGCGCCCGCCTCAGTTCTCAGCTGGCGAGAGGAGAAATGCGGGTGCTGCTGCCCTCCAGTGAGAACTGAGGCGGGGAAAAATGACCGAATTATGTGACCTTTAGAAAAAATGGCGACCCCAGGTTCGGTTTTGAAACTTCTCTTCCGGGTTTGACCCCAAGGGTCGATATATGGTAGAAATAATTTCAAATACGAAAAATAATGGATTTCAAAGTATTTTAAGCCGGAGATATCCACCCCTAGTAGCTTGCTGTCGACCTTTGCAGCCCGAAAGAAAGTTGCATCTGTCAAGTAGGAGATAAAGGTACCACATTAAGTGGGGAGGCAAATTTTGACTGAATTATGAGGCCATTAAAGAACTCCAGGAACGCTGAGGAATGCGGAAGGAACAACAAGGGACACTGGGAACACTGAGAGATGAGGAGTGCGTCAGCTCCCCCTGGTGGCCAGAGTTTGCCTCTGTTCGTCTATATGTGTGTATGTGGAAAACAGCAGGGATTGTCTGCTAAGTATGTGTACCTGTAATCCATTCTGAGTCCCCTTCGGGATGAGAAGAGTGGAATATAAATAAAGTGTACTATTAGTGTTATCACTGGGAACGCTGAGAGATGAGGAGTGTGTCAGCTCCCCCTGGTGGCCAGAGTTTGCCTCTGTTCATCTATATGTGTATATTGTGGAAAATGGCAGGGATTGTCTGCTAAGTATGTGTACCTGTAATCCGCTCTGAGTGAGAAGCGCGGAATATAAATAAAGTGTACTATTAGTGTTATCACTGGGAACGCTGAGAGATGAGGAGTGTGTCAGCTCCCCCTGGTGGCCAGAGTTTGCCTCTGTTCATCTATATGTGTATATGTGGAAACGGCAGGGATTGTCTGCTAAGTATGCATACCTGTAATCCGCTCTGAGTGAGAAGAGCGGAATATAAATAAAGTGTACTATTAGTGTTACCACTGGGAACGCTGAGAGATAAGGAGTGCGTCAGCTCCCCCTGGTGGCCAGAGTTTGCCTCTGTTCATCTATATGTGTATATTGTGGAAACGGCAGGGATTGTCTGCTAAGTATGCATGCCTGTAATCCGCTCTGAGTGAGAAGAGCGGAATATAAATAAAGTGTACTATTAGTGTTACCACTGGGAACGCTGAGAGATAAGGAGTCTGCCAGCTCCCCCTGGTGGCCAGAGTTTGCCTCTGTTCATCTATATGTGTGTATGTGGAAAACGGCAGGGATTGTCTGCTATGTATGTGTACCTGTAATCTGCTCTGAGTCCCCTTCGGGGTGAGGAGAGCGGAATATAAATAAAGTAAGTAAATAAATAAATAAATTCTAGAACATGGCGATACAACCCAAAAAACCTGTAACAACTCAGATATTCTGGCCATGAAAGCCTTCAACAAAACTCCTAAAATACTGGACACCCACCCATCAGCCAATAAGCAAAAGTTACAAGGTAAACAAACCATTGTCACCTGGAGAGACAATATACAAACACTATTTCCTGGGGCAGGGGATGAATGTATGACCTCGCCCTGTGAATTCATGCTGTGGAGCAGTGTTTCTCAACCTTCCTAATGTCGTGACCCCTTAATACAGTTCCTCAGGTTGTGGTGACCCCCCAACCATAAAATTATTTTCATTGCTACTTCGTAACTGTAATTTTGCTACTGCTGTGAATTGTAATGTAAATATCAGATATGCAAGATGTATTTTCATTCACTGGACCAAATCTGGAACAAAATTTAAATACTCGTGGGGTTGGGGTGGGGGGCATTTATTTTGTCACTTAGGAGTTGTAGTTGCTGGGATTTAGAACTCACCTACAACCAAAGAGAATCCTGAACTCCAACAATGATGGAATCAAACCAAACTTGGCACATAGGACTCCCATGACCAACAGAAAAAACTGGAAGGGTTTCATGGGCATTGACCTCGAGTTTTGGAGTTGTAGTTCACCTACAACCAGAGAGCACTGTGGACTCAAATAATGATGGATCTGAACCAAACTTGGCACAAATACTCAATATGCCCAAATGTCAACACTAGTGGAGTTTGGGGGGGGGAAATAGACATTTGAAATTTGGGAGTTGTAGTTGCTGGGATTTATAGTTCACCTACAATCAAAGAGCACTCTGAACCCCACCAATAATAGAATTGGGCCAAAATTCCCACACAGAACCCCCAAGACCAACAGGAAATATTGTGTTTTCTGATGGTCTTTGGCAACCCCTCTGACATCCCCTTGCGACCCCTCCAGGGGCCCTGACCCCCAGGTTGAGAAACACTGCTGTGGAGGATGCAAAAACAATGGGCTGAAAGAACTGACTCACCGAGATCATTATTGTTCATCATGGCGTTGGCCGCTCGAAGCCTGGGGCCTTGCTGGGTGAAGTGATATCCAAATTTCAAGAGAGACGTGTTCTTTTCTAACATACTTGCAATCTCCATTTCTACTTTGTTACCTAGTAGCTGACTCTTAAAGAGAAAAAGAAAAAAGAAGACAGGTGCTCTTTCAGTTATTTCATATTTTATCCCCCATCTGCGTGTTCCTCCTTTAGAATAATTCACACGTATTTCCCGCACATTAACAACAAAAACCAAAACCCTGCCTTTGCCACTGAAGGCACATCCAGGCTAAATAAAAAGATCAGAAGGTCACAGATGGTTGTTGCGGATCTTCTCCCACCCTGGACATTATTCCACAGATATATAGTCCCCACTTGCTTACTTTCCAAGAGACCTCACAACCTCTGAAGATGCCTGCCATAGATGTGGGCAAAACGTCAGGAGAGAATGCTTCTGGAACATAGGCATACAGCCCGGAAAACTCGCAGCAACCCAGTGAACATTAAGGTTGCCACCTGTCCCATATTATATGGGACGTCCTGTATTTTTGCTCTGAATTTCGTGTCCCGTATTTTAATCTCCTGTCCTGTATTGACAAGATAGGACAGGATAGGTGGCAGCAGGAGGGGGAATTGCCATTCATTTTGGGAGTTGCAGTTCACCCGCACCCAGAGAAACTGTGAGATGGCCCCTGCGACAACGGACTGGACTTAGGCTTTGCACAGAGAACCCTCATGACCAACTGAGCATACTGGAGAGGTTTGAGAAGGAACTGACCTTGATTTTTGGGAGTTGTAGTTCCCCCGCTTCCAGAGAAACGGTGGCGGAAAAGGAAGAGAGAGAGAAGGGGCTGGCTTGGTTGTCCTGCCACTCCCAAAATGCAAGGCCAGGCCTGCCATCTCTCCCCCTCCCCCATTATGGTGCATAACATGGCTTCTCCTTCCCCGCCCTCCCGGCACTCAGACCACCAAGCCACGCCCCTGCCCCTCCACACCCCCTCCAGCAGGGTCCCGTCTCCACACCACCGCCACGAAGTTTGTTCTCCATGGCAGCCCCCCCGCCCGCTCATGAAGTTTGTTCTCTAAGACAGCCCCCTGCCCGCCCACAAAGTGGGTTCTCCACGGCAGCCCCCCCGCCTGCCCACGAAGTTCATTCTCCACAGCAGCCCACCCCTGCCCGCCCACGAAGTTTGTTCTCTAAGGCAGCCCTCCCTGCCCGACCACAAAGTGCGTTCTCTCCACGGGGCAGCCACCCCTGCCCGCCCACAAAGTGCGTTCTCCACGGCAGCCCCCGGCTGCCCACAAAGTTTGTTCTCAAGACAGCCCCCTGCCAGCCCACGAAGTTCGTTCTCCACGGCAGCCCACCCCTGCCCGCCCACGAAGTTCGTTCTCTAAGGCAGCCCCCGGCCCGCCCACGAAGTGCGTTCTCCACGGCAGCCCCCCCCGCCCACAAAGTTTGTTCTCCAGGGCAGCCCCCCCACCCGCCCACAAAGTTCATTCTCCACAGCAGCCCCTCTCCCCGCCCACCCACGAACATTTTGGTTCATTCTCCACAGCAGCCTCTCCCCGCCCCGGCCCGGGGATCCATCCCACCTGCTCGGCTTTGAAGTGATTTTTCAGTGATTGGTTGGAAGTGCACCAAAATACTGCTCGCTTACCATTTAAAATTACCTAAGTCCGGCCCTGTCAGCACCCCTGACCTATGGCCATTCAGCCTCTGTAGTGTTTACAAGTCTCATTCAGTTTTGAAATGAGGCTCACCCTATGACTCAGGGTAACATTGTGAGCTTTCCTATCTCTTTTCACCTTGAGAATTTGCTTTACCTTTATTATACAGCCTACTTCCATATTCATGCCCACTTTTGTTCGATCCAAGCCTTTTTAAGCTACTTGTCCTCTGAACAGGACTAAATTTTAAATTATTTCCATGTGCGTCCGTATAAGAGGATTGGGACGAGAACTGATTACCTGGTTGTCGATTCTGAGTTCGATTAACGTTGTGTTGCACTGCAGGGCTGCGATCATGGCCAGGATCCCTGATCCAGAAATGAAATTTGATTCTACATTTAAGCTCTTCAATACACCGTTGACCTTTAACATTTCTGCCAGGGCCTTCCATATTGAGAGAAAGGTGGAGAAAAATATGACACAAGTGTCCGTCATCCTCATTCTCACCATTGTCGTCGTCACGCATGAACAAAAGGAGGGTCAATACAGGTTGACATCCTTGGGACCAGAAGTGTTTTGGATTTTAGAATACCTATATCTGCAGATATGTACATGAGATATCTTGCATGACTCCTGCCAAATCTCAGGTCCTTGCATCTCTGTCCAACCTCGTGTCCCATTTGGTTGTCACTTGTATTGTGTATAACAGTGTTTCCCAACCTTTTTTGAGCTGCGGCACATTTTTTACATTTACAAAATCCTGGGGCACACCACCAACCAAAATGACACAAAATGACACTCTAACACAGTAATACATATAGTTAATATGTTTTTAAATGTATTTATACACTCAGTGTGAAACCTGGGCCTGTTTCGATGAACACAACATAAATTTCCTGGCAGGAATGGCAGAAAGACATAAACTTCCCACACAGAACTCCCATAACCAAGGGAAAATGCTATAAGTATTTGGTGGGCATTAACGTTTTGAAGTTGTAGTTCACCTATATCCAGAGGGCACTGTGAACTGAAACAATGTTGGATCAGGACCAAACTTGGCATGAATACTCAATATGCCCAAATATGAACGCAGATGGAGTTCAGGGGAAATAGACCTTGCCATGTGGGAGTTGTAGTTGCATAATTCCACCAATTATGGAATGGAATCAAAGTTCCCACACATGCTATAAGACAGTGTTTTTCAACCTTTTTTGAGCCGCGGCACATTTTTTACATTTACAAAATCCTGGGGCACACCACCAACCAAAATGACACTCTAACACAGTCATACATATAGTTAATATGTTTTTAAATGTATATATACACTCAGTGTGAAACCTGGGCCTGTTTCGATGAACACAACATAGATATCCTGGCAGGAATGGCAGAAAGACACACACGAAGGTCTTGCTCAACAGCTGGGAGTTATAGTTCACCCGCAATCAAAGAGCATTCTGAACTCCACCAATGATAGAATGGAATCAAACTTCCCACACAGAACTCCCATAACCAAGAGAAAATACTATAAGAGTTTGGTGGGCATTGACCTTGAGTTTTGGAGTTGTAGTTCACCTATATCCAGAGAGCACTGTGGAGGGGAGGGAGGAAGACATGGGGCGGGTCTGCGCAGAAGCGCCCGCACGGGTCACATCTTCCCCCCCCCCTCCCGCAGAAGCGGCGGTGTGAGCAAAGCGAGGCAAAGCAAGCAGAGCAAGGCTGGGAAGAAGGGAGCCCGACTGGAGAAGAAAGAGTGTTCGGCAGGAGGGGGAAGAAAGGGTATTGGAGGTTCCAATTTCCCACGGCACACCTGATGATCGCTCATGGCACACTGGTTGGGAAACACTGCTATAAGAGTTTGGTGGGCCTTGACATTTGGGAGTTACAGTTTCTGGGATTTCTAGTTAACACACAAACAAAGAGCATCCTGAACTCTTGCAACAATGGAATTGAACCAATCTTGGCATATTGAACTCTCATTACCAACAGAAAGTACTGAAAGGGTTTGCTTGGGAATTGACCTTGAGTTTGGAATTTGTAGATCACCTACACCCAGAGAGCACTGTGGACCGATATAATGATGGATCTGGACCACACTTGAAATGAATACTCAATATGCCCAAATATGAACGCAGATGGAGTTCAGGGGAAACAGACCTTGCCATTTGGGAGTTGTAGTTGCTGGGATTTATAGTTCCCCTACAATCAAAGAGCATTCTGAACCCCACCAATGATAGAACTGGGCCAAACTTCCCACACAGAACCCCCAGGTGGCTCCCTTCCTGAATGGCTCTCTCCCTCTTCCACACCAGAAGGGAAGGCACTCACTCGGTCCGCAATTGCCTGCCTTCCTTCCTCCTTTCCTGCGGTTCAAAAGAAGAAGCCGGTGGGCCTGCCTCGGACTGCGCTCCTCACTTCCGCTTCCGTTCCCTGCCCTCCCTCGATTGGAGGCTGGCTGGCTGGGGAAACGGCCGAAGGAGGCGGCGCCCCGGGTCCTCCTCCTCCCCCCCAAACAGCAGCAGCAGGAGTTTGGCAGGAGGGGGAAGAAAAGGGGGAAGAGAGGTTTTCCTGCGACACACCAGGTGATCGCTCACGGCACACTAGTGTGCCGCGGAACAGCACTTGGGAGACACTGGTGTATAAGATACAAAATTGGAGACGGGCAGAAGATTTGACAGATTGAGGATATCAGAGACCTGATATATCATTGGTTCATAACCTGTGGGTCCCCGTGTGTTTTGTCCTACAACTAAAAGTAGTAATTTCTTTATTTGCAATTTAGTAGGGCCCCCTGGTGGTGCAGCAGGTTAAACTACTGAGCTGCTGAACTTGCTGACCGAAAGGTTGGTGCTTCGAATCCAGGGAGCGGGGTGAGCTCCCGCCGTTTGTCCTAGCTTCTGCCAAGCTAGCACTTCGAAAACATGCAAATGTGAGTAAATCAATAGGTACCGCTTCTGCGGGAAGGTAATGGCATTCCATGCAGTCATGCTGGCCACATGACCTTGGAGGCGTCTATGGACAATGCCAGCTCTTCGGCTTAGAAATGGAGATGAGCACCACCCCGCAGTCGGACACAGCTAGACTTCTCTCTCTGGCATTACTTCGTGAACAAAGATTCAGGAAGGACTCATCCCACGCTTTCTACAAGCACGTTGATGACTAAGGAGGTTGGATGTGTCCTTCGAGCCTGTGCAATGGATTTTTCTGGTGCAGCGCAGCATGCACAGAACTGGCCTCACCCTTTAAACCAGACCTGAGCATCTTACGGCCCACGGGCCGGATGCATACCGCCGGCCGATTCTGACCGGCCCGGGGAGAAGGGAGTCGGGGGCGGGGCCAAGAGGAAGGGCTGCTGCTGCCGCCATCACATCGCGGGCTGTGGGGCCTGCGTCGGCAGACAGCTCGCCGCTCTGAAGAACGATCAGAGGAGCGGCAGCTTTGGAGTGCCTGCCATCCCAGGAGGCAATCCGGTCCTGCAGCAGGAGCAGTCGGCGAACTGCGACGGCTGATCGCCCTGGCGACCCGGAAGACTTGATCATCTTCTGGGTCGCCAGGGTGATCAGCCGCCGCAGGTTGCCGACTGCTCCTGCTGCAGGCCTGGATCGCCTCCCGGGATGGCAGGCACTTCAAAGCCGGGATGGCAGGCACTCCATGGCAGGGCGATCAGCCGATCGGGAACACCTCTGACGGAACAGCTGGGGGCAAGAGCGGGTGGAGGCCTGCAGCCTCCGATCGTCTGCTGCTCTGCTCTCCTCTCCTCTACTGCGGCAGCGGCTGGGTCCGCTTTGTCATCCTCTGGGCTGGGTCCATTGGGCCATTCCATCTTGGGATCCTTCCTCTCTTGAGGATGTCAGCCTCCATCTTGGTTCGCACCTTGCCTTCTTGAATTTCATTTCATTTCATTTTAGTGGTTTTTATTATTATTTTATAATAATTTTATTATAATAATAATATATTAATATAATAAATAATATAACATGTTATATTATAATTTAAATATATTATAGTGTCTATATATATATACTATAATATAATAATTATGATATTAATACTAATAATATATTAATATTTCTTGATATATTAATATGTTAATATTAATATTAATGATATAGTAAATATAGTAAATAAATACATAAATAAATAAAGTAGATTAGAATGTAGTTCAGTCTTCAACTGCGGCCCTCCATAATATTTTTTGGCTCTCATCCAGGGGCGGTCCTACCGGTAGGCAAAGGACGCCGCTGCGTGGGGCGCCATCTGGGTAAAGGGCGCAGTGTCCGGCCGATGTTCCACTTTTCGGCCAAAATAATGTTTTTTTTGGGGGGGGGGGCGCAAAATAATGTTCGCTTACCATTTAAAATTACCTTAGACCGCCCCTGCTCTTGTCTGCCCACCCCGATCTAAACCTTCTTTCCAGTTAGGGAAGAGAGTCCTTCACACAAGGTGTGCACTTGGATAACTCTTCATTCTCGCAAGTCATCTTTAAAGGAAACAGTCCCATTAAAACCTTCCTTGAGAAGATTAGCCCGGGTAATCTGTCTAACACTTACGTAAGCGACAGGATCACTGCTTCTTGTTCCTACTATGCTGAACTTTTTCACGTAGCTGTTGTTCTTCAAAGCCTCCGCGTAGGCTTTTAACGTTGGTATGGGGATGTCCTTCAAAAGAGAAATACACAGACGACTTCTATGTAAGCTGGAAGTTCCTTTCTTTCAAGTAATCACATATGTCAAGCACGACACACTTGGGAAAACAGTTGCATCTGTCAAGTAGGAAATTTAGGTACCACTTTGTGGGGAGGCTAAATTTAACTGATTTCTGGAATGTTAAATTGCCTCTATGTCTGTCTATATATGTTGTATCTCAATGGCATTGAATGTTTGCCTGTATATGTGCATTGTGATCCGCCCCGAGTCCCCTGTGGGGTGAGAAGGCTGGAATATACTGTAAATCAGGGCTGTCCAACTGGCGGCCGGGGGGGGCCGTACACGGCCCCCGAGCCCCTTCCCTACGGCCCCCTAACCCCCTGCAAGACATCAGTTTTTATTTTTTAAAAAAAATTTGGAAAAAAATCCAAAATATTTCATCCTGGGGGGGGGCGGCGTGAGGAGGGGCGGGGGCGGCATGAGTGAGGAGGAGGCGGAGGGAAGCCATGTCAGATGCCCTAGGGGCTGGACTTGCCCCCGCCTGTTCCTCGCTCGCGCAGGGCCGCTCGCGGGCTTGCGCGCCAGGGCGGGATTGGCGAGCCAGCCTCCGCCGTCTCCCTAGCTCTTGCAGCGGCCGCGCCTGAAGAAAGGTAAGCCCGGGAGCTTACCTTTCTTCAGGCGCGGCCGCTGCAAGAGCTAGGGATACGGCGGAGGGCGGCTCGCCGACCCCGCCCTGGCACGCAAGCCCGGTATCTTATGCGACCCGCCCCTTTTCGGTGGGGCTGGGTGATGCCAGGCGTGGCGCCTGACGTCACCCAGCCGAAAAGGGGCGGGCCGTGCAGGACGCTGGGCATGCACGCCAGGGCGAGAGCAGCCCTGCCCCTGCTGTGGCCCCGCCCCTGCTGTGGCCCCCCTTCTGCTGTGGCCACGCCCCCGCTGTTGCCCCGCCCCGCAAGCAGCCACGCCCTCTGCTCTGGCCCCCAAGGTGATCAGTCACCTGAATTCCGGCCCTTGGCCCGAAGAAGTTGGACAGCCCTGCTGTAAATGATGTAAATAAATAAATAAATAATTCTGTCGTCTACAATATCCTGTAAAGCAGTGTTTTGAGCCGCGGCACACTTTTTACATTTACAAAATCCTGGGCCACACCACCAACTAAAATGACACCAAATGACACTCTAACACAGTAATACATATAGTTAAATATGTTTTTAAATGTATTTATACACTCAGTGTGAAACCTGGGCCTGTTTTGATGAACACAACATAGATATCCTGGCAGGAATGGCAGAAAGACACAAACTTCTCACACAGAACTCCCATAACCAAGAGAAAATGCTATAAGAGTTTGGTGGGCATTGACCTTGAGTTTTGGAGTTGTTGTTCACCTCCATCCAGAGAGCAGTCTGGTCTCAAACAAAGTTGGATCAGGACCAAACTTGGCATGAATACTCAATATGCCCAAATGTGAACACAGATGGAGTTTGGAAAAAATAGACCTGGACATTTGGGAGTTACAGTTTCTGGGATTTATAGTTAACACACAAACAAAGAGCATCCTGCAACGATGGAATTGAACCAAACTTCCTTCTCCCAAGGCACACCTGATGATCGGCCGACACACAGTAGTGTGCCACGGCACAGTGGTTGGGAAACACTGCTGTAAAGTATCTGTTCTCTAACCATCTCTAATTTTGATTATTTATTTTTTAGTTTTTATCAAGTGTCAAATTTATATTAAGCATTGTTTAAGTTTTCATTGTAGGTTATTTTTGTCTGTTATTAAGTTTAAAGTTAGGTTGCTTTTATATTGCTCAATGTGGTCTGCCGTGATGCAACTTGTTTGTATCGTTTCCCTCTTTGGCGTTGAATGTTTGCTATACATGTTGGAAACCGCCCTGAGTCCTTTCGGGGAGATATGGGGGGGGGGGGGGTGTCTACAAATGACATTACTGTTATAATAATAACAATAATAATAATAAATGAGAAGAGTGTTGGTGTCAATTGGACATCCAAGGAGAGAACATTCCATGGCTGCGGTGGCTAGAGTTACTCTCAGCAAATAATGATTGGAAACAGATATTTGCAGAGATAAAATGTAGCTCCCCTTCTGTGTTGAAGTCATATTTCTTTAATACAGGTTTTAAGTATGGTTGAGATACACACACACACACACACACACACACAGTATATATACAGTATATACATATATATATATATATGTTGAAGGGGTAAAAACTTAGCAAACCCTAAAGGGTTAACAGAGATATTAGTTTGCTGAACCTCCAAGGGGTTTCCGTTACCGTGGAAACAGGAGGCGGAGCCTGCAACTGGCCTTAGAAGCTTCAAATTCAAACTTTGGCAGTTGGCAATTAACGTCAAAAGAGAGAGGGTGTGTGGAGAGTTTGAGAGTCCGTTGTAGCCAGCTGTCAGCAGGTTTTAATAAGGACTCTGACTCTACTCTGTGAGAAAGTAGAAGAAAAGCTGTGTTTGAACTGCTAGGAAAGCAGTTCGGTTTAAAGGACAAGCAGTTAGAGAGTAAAGACTGCTGAGCTATTGGTTCTGGAAGTACAGCTATATGGTATCAAGTTGTATCTCTGTAGTTAGTGTATTGTAACCTTAAGATACGTGCCTCTTAGAAGATACTGTAACCACCTAAGCTCTGAACTCTGAAACCTCAATGCTTAGAACATTGTTTGAATAAATTCTGCAGTTCTTTAACAAAGATTACTTCACACACAAGCTGCGAAAACAAATTCTTCCCAGTGGGTAACCAAGTATAGTGAATGGTGGCAGTGAAAGCTAATAAATAGTATCAGTGGGAGTTTGGGTCCCTGCCCTGATACAGTAATCGAAAGGTCAGTGGGAAAGCTGACCAGTGTGAATACTTATTACATTAAATGGTGGCAGCAAGTGGAAATAAAAGAAGTCTTCATATAAATTGGTGGTGAGGGTGGAATAAGAAAACTACCCTGCCATAGCTTACAGTGAATATAAAGGGAGACCTCACACCTTCTAATTCCAATGTTTTAAAAATAAAATATTATTGGTGATAATCACTGGTTTATATACAGAGTGAGATAATAAACATAATTGGATCTTGAACTATGTGGTGGCCTATTCATTCAGAATGCAAGTTCGTCTAAGAAAGGATTCGTACCTTAATATTATTGAGATTGACTTCCTCCAGTTCTGGATCATTGTTTTTCACTCTTTCCAAAGTTTCTTCTACGTCTGTTGAATTTGGCTCATCGGGAACAGGTTTATATTGTGTGGGCTTAATTATACCTGCGTGAAAGGAGGGCAGAATAATTAGATAAAGGAATAAAGTTCTCCTTTCCCTGAGTAATTGCCTTGTTAACCCAGTGAATACAGAGTAAGTTATCAACTCAAAGGACCCCCACTTTGGTCTGACAAGCACACTATTTCTGTAAGCTTTCATTTTGTATGAGGAAGAAAAGGAAAAAAGAAACACATGGACAACAAGCAAGCCTATCTTTGACCGTGTATAGGCAGCAATTATTTCTTGTAACACTGTTCGCCTTGGAAATGCATAATTCCAACCATATCCCCTTAATCTAGCTTCCGCAAACTGGTTTTATCCACGTTGGGCTATAGCTCCCATTATCTACAACTGGGCTGTCCAACAGGCGGCCCCAGGGCTGTACACGGCCCCCTAGCCCCTTTCCTCCGGTCCCCTCAGCATCTTAATAAAAAATAAAAATAGAAAAATAAAAAAAAATAATAATAAAATTACCCACTTCCGAGTTTCGAGCAAGTATCGCGAGACTACGCGAGCCACACGGGATTTCGCTCTCAACGCGATCATGCCTGCGTTGAGAGCGAACCCATGTGGCTCGCGTAGTCTCGCGATACTCCTCCTGTTGCCGAAATCTCGGCTACTGAATCCCTGCGGCCCACACAGACCTTCTTCGGCGCCTGGCTCGGTTGGTCGTGGCCTGTCTCATGGATCGGCTTCTCCTGGATCCTGTGTGTTTGGGAAGGTAGGCTGAATCAGGGGGCTCCCCTTATGTTAATATTAAATATATGGAATTGTTTATTTATGCCCCCATTGTGTTCCATTCTCTCCCTCTCCCCTTATGTTAAGGGGAGGGGGAGGGGCGGAGGAGGGGGAGGGGGCGGGGCCGGAACGGAGCCAGGGCGGGGTGGGGGCGGACGCTGACCCTTCAGCCCCCCAGGTCATCAGTGACCGGAATTCCGGCCACAGGTCCGGTAGAAGTTTGACAGCCCTGATCTACAATCATGATACCTCTGATGGGGAGTGCAATCCAATCAGGCCCGGATTATCACCTTTTGCGCCCTAGGCCACACTTTGGAATTACGCCCCCTTTACCGCACCCCCCCCCCCCCCATCACTCAGACTCCCAAGATTGAGTCAAGGAAGGAGCCAGGCGCGAGGAGGAGGAGGAAGGAAGGGAAGCCCCGCCTCCTCTTCCTCCTCGCGCCGTCCTTCCTTGACAAGGAGGCGAGGGAGGGGGCACCATTCCCTCTTCCCCTGCCGGCCTGTCCCCTCGCAGCGCTCTCCCTTGCCCTCCCCCGAAAAAGAGAGAGGGTAATCTCTGTCCTGAGTCCATGTGCGTTGCATTTTTGTTTCAACTTTTTTTTGGTCCGTGATCTGCGCCCCCCCCTCGCCTTGTGCCCCTAGGCCATGGCCTAGGTTGGCCTTATGGGTAATCCGGGCCTGAATCCAATCCAGATCAGTCACCAGGATTTCTTTTTCATGTCAGAAGCGACTTGAGAAACTGCAAGTTGCTTCTGGTGTGAGAGAATTGGCCGTCTGCAAAGACGTTGTCCAGGGGATGCCCGGATGTTAGATGTTTTACCATCCTTGTAGGAGGCTTCTCTCATATCCCCACATGGGAAGCTGGAGCTGACAGAGGGAGCTCAACTCACTCTCGCCAGATTCGAACCACTGATCTCTTGGTCAGCGGTCCTGCCGGCACAAGGGTTTAACCTATTGCACCACTGAGGGCTCCAGTCTTCAGGATGAAGAAGGATATGTACTTTAACACCATACAGGCCCATGGAGTGCAGCTTTGTATGCACAACTCTTTTCACCTTATTTCTTGGCAGCCTTATCTTGACCTGTTTAAGGGCTCGCACTAAGACTCTAAACTATCTAGTCTGTGAGCTGCTTTTTGCTGACGATGCTGCCCTTGTCGCCCATTCAGAAGCAGCTCTGCAGCACCTCACATCCTACTTTGCAACAGCTGCAGAGCTGTTTGGGCTGGAAGTCGGCCTGAAGAAAACGAAAGTCCTCTACCAGCCCGCACCACAGGAAAAACACCATCATCCCCACGTCAACATAGGCAAATCTGTGCTTAAGTCCGTCCAGCAGTTCACCTACCTGGGAAGCATAATCTCTTCAGACGCCAAGATTGATAAAGAGATAGATCACAGATTAGCAAAGGCATATAGTGCATTCGGAAGGCTTCACAAAAGAGTCTGGAGCAACAAGCGCCTGAGGCAAAGCCACCGAAATCAGTGTGTACAGAGCTATCGTACTGTCTATTCTCCTCTATGGGTCTGAAACATGGGTCACCTATCGCCAACACCTACGACTCCTTGAACGCTTTCACCAGCGTTGTCTTCGCACAATCCTAAATGTACACTGGACCGACTATCTGACTAATGTTGCTGTCCTTGAGCAAGCAGGGATCACCAGCGTTGAGGCCATGCTATTGAGAACACAGCTGCGCTGGGCAGGGCACGTCTCTAGGATGGAGGACCACCGCCTCCCAAAGATACTACTCTACGGTGAACACGCCACGGGTCAGCGCAATAGAGGCACCCCCAAAAAGAGATATAAGGACTCCCTGAAACAACATCTCAGGCTCGACCAGATTGACCACCAACAATGGTCCACCCTGGCCTCACTTTGGGAGGCATGGAGACGCACTATCCACAATGCTGCGGCCTCTTTCGAGAAGACACGCCGAACGGGTCTTGAAGAGAAACGACAATGCAGAAAGAACCCCAACTTGGAAACATCACCCAAGGAGACTTTCCGCTGTGCTTTCTGCAACCGAACTTGCCTATCTCAGATTGGCCTTTTTAGTCACCAACGCGCTTGTTAAAAGTGTGGGATGAATCCTTCCTAAGAATCTTCGTTTGTGAAGTAATGGCGAGACATTTACACAGGAAGTACATGCTAACGAGTGGAAGTGTTATTTGCTGCACTCGTTAGGACTGATGCACTGAATATAATGAGGATTGTAGTGCTGAAATCCTCAAAGAAACTAGAAATGTCACAGTTGTACTATAGATTTCCCAAACCTATTGCTACCCAGATCTTCCAGACCTCAGAGTAAGACCCACTGCTTACTCTACAGATCCTGGTGTCCTTTGGTGGGTGAAGTCTACAAGGGCTGGCCTTACAATATAGATATCGGAAGTGGCCAATGCCCGAATAAGGGGCAAGGCATTTCCAGCAGTCCTGAATGAGGCAGGAGGAAAGTACTGACGGAGCTAGGTCTAGATCCCCTGGTTAGGGAGAATTACCTTCTAGTTTCATATTTACTACTTCTGAGCAAGGTCAAGTTGCAGGCAATGCCATGATAGCTCTAAGCAGGTTTGGATGACACTAATTGTTTAGAATAGATCTAATTAATTAGATCTCTTTCTGTCTGGCTTTCAGCTTCCTGGGGTTGGGACATAAATTGGCTCCTGGGTGAACAAATGGGGGCTTTTAATCCTACTGGTTTTCTGTTTTTGTATCACTGACCCTGGTATCCCCTGGATCCTCTCTCTGAGATGGAAGGTGAGGCATTGTGTTCAATGGTTCCGGTTCCTCCTGAAAGGCCAGACCCAAAAACTGTGTGCAGTGCCAAGGGAAATTATGTCACCCAATGTGGTAAGTCACAGAGTCACCTCTATGGCTCCCATATCTGACCTCTCTCTCTCTCTCTCTCTCTCTCTCATCTATCTATCTATGTATCTATGTATATAATAAAAGTCAGTGTTTGCGGAGGTGCGGTGGTACGGAGGGAGGAATATGTTGCAGCATTTCGATTGGTTGCCATTGTGGGATTATTTGCATAAAGGACTCAGATTGGCCAGCCTCAGAACTCCAACAATCTAAGGCACCAGACAGAGGGCATTGGTTGCCACTGAGGAACAATTTGCATAAAGGACTCTGATTGGCCAGCAAAACAGAATGCAGCTGAATGCTTGAGTTAGCCAAATGACTTTTTTCCCGTTGGAAATGGAATGATCATTTTCTGGGAGGTGCCAAGGAATATGTGACAGCGTTTCGATAGGTTGCCACTATGGGATTATTTGCATAAAGGACTCTGATTGGCCAGCCTCAGAACTCCAACATTCTACGGCCCCAGACAGAGGGGAATGGCTGCCACTGAAATGGTATTTGCATAAAGGACTCCGATTGGCCATCCACATTCCAACATTCTACGGTGACTCAGAGGGAAAAGGAAAGGCCTCAGGCAGTCAGACACTGCGGCCCATAGCAGTGATGGATCAGGACCAAACTTGGCACACAGGGGCCCAATGGCCCCCTTCACAACGCGACCCTCACCCAATGACCAATACAGACCAAAATTACCACACAGAGCCCCCTTGACCCACTCAACACCCCGGTGCTGTTTCAAGGAAGATGGACCACAGATGATAGGATTTGAAATACCTTCACTCACCTTCCGAGACCGCTGCAACCCTCATCCAAAAAATGATCAAGACCAAATGTGACACACAGAGCCCCCATGACCCACTCTACATCCTGGTGCTGTTTGGAGGGGGATGGACCATGGCCAGTGGGACTTGCAGTACCTTCACTAAGTTCCTGAGACCACTGCAAGCCACATACACATCTAATAGGAACCAAGCTTTTATATATATACTGTGTGTATATATATATATATACACATATACACATATACACACACACAGTATATATATATATATATATATATCACTATAGATCTCTCTCTCTATATATAGATATAAATATATATATAACTATCCACATCCACTGCCTTTCCTGCGCACTGAAATTGTACATGTATAATTTGTTGTTTTGTTTTTAGATGATGTTTTTAATTGCTAAATGTTTTTGTGTGTTTTAATTGTCTTTTGGGCTTGTCCCTTGTAAGCCACCTCAAGTCCCCAAGGGGAGATGGTTGCAGGGGTATAAAAATAAAGTTATTATAATATTATTATAATACATGTGCATGCACACATAAATATAGTCTTTGGTTCCTTGTTCCCGATGCTGCCCAGAAATTGCAGCATGAGCCACAGCAAGCTCGCATGAGAGGCGAGAAAAAGCAGGGGCGATTTGCAAATACAAAAGGTATGGTTATCCCATCCAGCTGCAAGAAATTTGCTTCTCAGCAACCAGAATTACAAATAAAGTAAATGTTTACCTTCACAAATCAAATTATGCCACACAAAAGCATGTGCTTTGGCATACAGTGGGAAAAACATAAGTCATTGTTGCTGGAGTCAAAGTCAATTTAGCTGCTGGGGAAAGAATCAGGTTTATGGTGGGAAGGAGAATGTGTGTGTGTGCATGCGCGCGTGTGTGTGTAGTCACACACATACACACGTTTTAAAAGGGGGGCTGTTGAAGGAGAAGGGATGAAGCAGAGAATCAATATGTGTAAACTTGTGGGAAAGAAAGGAGGAACTTGGGGGAGCCCATCTGAGCACATTGAAGGGAGGGTGGCAAGAGTAGGTTGAATCTCTGTAAAGAAATCCTGCCAATAAGATCTACAGAGATACTCACAGGAACACCTCAGCAAGTGAGAGTCCGAAAGTGGCAGGTTAAAACCCGGAACCTTAATCAGCGGCTGAAACCGAATGAGTAACCCCCTCCTGGGCACACAGACAACTGGGTAACTTGGAAGGCACTGAACAAACTGTGCTCTGGCACCATGAGATGCAGAGCCAACCTTAAGAAATGGGGCCTCAATGTGGAGCCCAAGACATGCGAGTGCGGAAAACAGCAAACCACAGACCACTTACTACAAGGCAGTCTGAGCCCTGCCACATGCACAACGGAGGACTTTCTCACAGCCACACCAGAGGTGCTCGAAGTGGCCAGCTTATGGTCTAAGAAAATTTTATATAATGCCAAGTTTTTAACTTTGTTTGTGGTTTTCCTATTCATTATAACTGTATTCTCAATTCGCTACTGACACTATCTATCTATCTATCTATCTATACACATAATCTATCTATCTATCTATCATCTATCTATCTATACACATAATAATAGTGAAAAATGTGTATGTATGTATGTGGCGGAGTTGTCCACTTACACAGACACGAAACTTAAAGATACAAGGGACTAAAGTATATCAAACTTTTTTTACTTGCAAATAAGTAGAATAGTATTTACTTCCGTGCATTTATATAAACACATATAAAGGCGCAACTACACAGAGTAAATTCTTCTAATAGACCTTAACGACCAAAGCACAAAGGATGGCATCGGACCGTGGATCATTATTATTTTCCTTTGTGGCCATCGGGCCTTGGATTACAATAACTTTTGATTTGAGTTCCGGATAACACCAGTGGCTATTTCAGCATCGTTTCTCGTCACCTCTTCGCATTAGCATCTATATCTGCATTACCTTCAAGTTGGAACTTTTTCATTCTAATATTTTTCTGACTATGGAGTGGGTGTGAGATTATTATTTCGATTGTATCCACTATATTTTGGCCGTCCACGGGCTGAGGTAACGTGAGTATCGTTGCTTTGGTCGTTAAGTTCTATTAGAAGAATGTACTCTGTGTAGTTGCGCCTTTATATGTGTTTATATAAATGTATGGAAGTAAATACGATTCTACTTACAGTATTTGCAAGTAAAAAAAGTTTGATATGCTTTAGTCCCTTGTATTTTTAAGTTTCGTGTTGTATAGAAGTTAGTAACGTTACTTCTAATCTTGACCACTTACACAGACAGCCTCCGGCCTCCACAAACAGGCTATAGTTCCAAGTGCTGAGTAGTTCACCTTGCATCAAGGCACACCCCCTTCAATAATAGATCTGGATCACATTTGGCATGTAGAGCCCCAATGACCAGGTTTAGGGGGGATTGACTTTGATTTATAGGAGTTGTAGTTCACCTGCATCCAAAGAGCACTGAACCCAGCCAACGTTGGATCTGGACCAAACTTGGCACACAGACTCAACATAACCAACTAGAGGGTTCGGGGGTGACTGCCCTTGGCATATGGGAGTTGTAGTTCACTCTTAGACAGAGAGTACTAACCCCAGTCGACAACAGATCTCAACCACACTTGGCACACAGACTCAACATGGCCAGCTGTGTATACAGGCCTGGTCTAGGGAGGATTGACCCACACGGTTCTGGGAATTGAGGTTCATCCACATTGTTCTGTATTTTCTAACGGGAGAACTAATACAACTGAATCAAAGACTGGCTTTTTTCTAATAAATAATGTCACTAATTAACCACATGATATTATCTAACACCCCAAAACAAACAATGCCTTTTTTTCAAATATCCCAGGCACTGCCAGGTACCCTAATTAGTACATATAATAAAAGTCAGTGTATGTGGGTATGTGCCAGCTTTCTGATTGGCTCCCACTTCCACAGGCCACTGTGACCCGCACGAATGACAGACCTGGACCAAACTTGGCACACATAACCCCCATGACCCACTTTACGTCCTGGTGCCATTTAGGGGAGGATGGACCACAAATGATGGGATTTGCACTACTTTAATTTGCTTCGGCTCCGATAGACCACTGTGAAGCCCACCAATGACAGATCTGGGCCAAAATTGGCACACAGAGCCCCCATGATCCACTCTACATCCTGGTGCGGATTTGGGGATAACGGACAATGGATGATGGGATTTCCAGTACCTTCACTCACTTCCAGAGACAACTATGAGTGGATCACAGGCAACCAATGCCTTTCTCAAATAACCCGGGCACCGCTGGGTCCCCAAGCTAGTAAATAATAAAAATAATAATCCTGCCAAGAGGGGAAAGACAGACATCTCCTTGTGAAACAGCTGTCCAGCAATATTCATCTGCTTTCCCTCCCACCTTGCCAACCTCTCTCTCAGCTACCAATAATGACACCCCACCCCCTGCACCCTCCTAGTGATGATGATGATCATCATCATCATCTTTACTTGTACTCTGCCACCAGGGCGGTCCTACAAGGTAGACCAAGTAGACGGCCGCCTAGGGCGCCATCTGGGAAGGGCGCCATCCTGGCTGCATGGGGCGCCATCCTGGCCCTGCCGATGTTCCTCGGGCAGCGCCACAGCTGCCTGCTTTTGGGCCCGGCCTTGTGCGCTCCAACGCCGCTTCTGGGCATGCGCGGAGGTTTTTCGCGCAGGCGCAGTTGCTCCAGAGCTGAAGTTGAGCGCAGGAGCAACTGCACATCCGAAAAAAAACCTCCGTGCATGCCCAGTAGCTCCCTGCGCAGAAGCCTGTAAGCAAAGCACTCCCTATCGGGCAGGCAGGGAGTGCTTCCCCTCTCCTTTTGTCTCCGCCGCGCGCGCGTTTGCAGGGAAGGAGAAAAGAATCAATGAAGGAAGTGTAAGTGAAGGAATGAATGAAGGGCCTTCCTCCTCCTCTGTGACCTCTTCTCTCCCTCCTTCCTTTCTTCGGCTCTATTTCTGTCCAGACCTGAGGGGCCTGAGGCTATGAGGAGTTGTGGGAGTTGGAGTCCAAAACACCTAGAGGGAGGAGGGAGGGCCCAAGTTTGCCCAGGCCGCGCTGCCTGTTTTTCGACCTCATTTGAGCATTTTGGCTGTTTTCTATTTACATTTACATTGGGATCCTAATTTTGGACTTATGGGAGACTCCTATGAATTATGAGACGGGTGATAGGTAATAGATTCTGATTTTGATGCATTTACATTGCATTTCTTGTTGCTTATTATACAGTTCTGCTTAATATTGTCATACAATATAATAAAAATACAATATAACAATAGCATAATGATATATTTTATATTACATGTAATATTACAAACAATATTGCAGTATAGTGGTATTGTACAAAATAGTAATATATAATATTTTATTTTACATTATTTTGGGTTATTTGAGTTTTATAGGAGTAATGAAAATATTTAGTAGAGGATAATTTCATTTAAATAAATAATTTTATTTATTATTTTATAATAATAATATAATATAATGTTATATTGTATTATAATGTCAATATATTATAATATAATTATATTGTAATGTAGTATAATATAATTATGATATAATATAGTATGAGTATGGTATAATATATACATTGATACAATATAATACTACTAATGGTATTGTGATATTATAACTGTATATTTGTTTTACATGGGGGGAGGGCAAAATAATGTTTTTTTTGGGGGGGGGGGGTCCATCAAAATAATGTTCGCCTACCATTTAAAATTACCTTAGACCACCCCTGTCTGCCACCATCCCTCCGATAGGGACTCGGGGCGGCTTACAGGAGGCCAAGCCCAACATCACAACAACAAAGTACCAGTGCTATTACATCAATTTAATGGACTCTGGAGACGGAGGCATTCGGAGCCTGCGAGGCTGCAGATCTCACTTACTGTCCAGTCCTTCTTTGTTGACTATCGTTGTGCTTCCAAGTGCTTCATAATATTGTTGATTACTCATCAGGGTATGCATGCCAAGAATAGCTACATGAGAGAAAAGAAAAGAAGCAAAGTTACTGATTTTCCTTTCTTGGGAAAGTAATGGTTTGGCCAAGACACACAGCAGACTAAAAAAAAAAGCCTGAAACAGCAGTGATAAATGGTGTTGTTTTATTTCTATTTCGAAGGCAAGGAAGTAGAGGCAGCGGATAATTCAAGAAGGCCCCGATTGCCGGGTGAAGGCCAACACAGCTCAAATGACAACAACGGATACGAGCCCCCTTTCTCCCCATAGACACTTGTGTTGAATGTCAACAACTTTTTTTCCCCCAAATAGTAATTTACTATATCATGTTGTGATTCTGGACCTCTTTTCCATTTCGTGAGCCAATTGTCTGTGCGTTCTGCCAAAGGTTAAGGAGATTTTTATGCCATTGCTTAGACATTTGGGAGAACAGATTATAGCAGCAGTAAACTTCTTCACACCATTTGGCAGGACGTCCAAAGGACAAGCTCAACAAATGGGTTACATACACTTCGTATCCAATTACCAGTGGGCAAGTGTCCAGCGGCATTTGTCTTCTGGGATGCGAGCCACCCACAGAATTTATAAGGGCCTGACAGAAATACTTGAGAAGCCTCTCCAAATAGATAAACAGCTGGACCTTGTTTGGTTTCAAAGTTAGTCTACACACTCACACCATCACTCTATGGAGTGCATTTAGCAGCACATAGAAACATGACGGTCTAATAAAGCCATATCCATCCTCAGAAGTAAATGCTCTGGCAGCATGCAGCATACTATATAGCTGTGAACCTGACCGCAGTTTAGAACAGTTATTTGCCATGACTTTAACCTGATATGTATTAACGGAAATAACTGATTACTTCTCTACTTTCTGATCAATTAGTTGCACACATGTTGCAGTAGGTGCTACAGCTCGAACCCTCAGCTTCTCGGGGGAGGCCCTCCTGTCGCCCCTGCCAGCCTCACCCACTCGTTTGGTGGGCACAAGGGAGAGGGCCGTCTCCTCTGTGCCCCCCCCCCCCCGATTCTGGAATTCCTTGCCCGGAGAAATTAGGAAAGCCCCCACTTTGGAGACCTTTAAAAAACTTGAAAACCTGGCTCTTCTGCTCAGGCCCGGATTACCCATAAGGTCACCTTAGGCCATGGCCTAGGGCGGCAGCCCTGGGAAGGCGGCAGATCCGCCCCCCCCCCCAAGTTTTTTAAAAATCAAAGAAAAATTCAAAAAAAAAATCAAAATAAAATAAAGTAAAAGTGCGCATGCGCGCGGCTGCCTCGCACCCCCTCCCCTTTGCTCTGCTCCCCTCCACTCTTCCCTTGCTGCTCGCGCCGGCCCCGCCCCTCTTCCTTCAGTGAAGGAAGAGGGGTGGGACCGACGCTGAGCTGACGCGAGAGAACAGGGAGGGGGCCCCCTGCAAGCGGCCCCACCCCTACAAGCGGCCCCGCCCCCGCAAGCACCCCCCCCCGCAAGCGGCCCCACCCCCTGGGGCGGGGGCAACACTTCCAGGGTGTTGCCTAAGGCGCCACAATCGATTAATCCGGGCCTGCTTCCGCTGTGCCTTTGGAGAGTAGCTATTTAATTCCTACCATTGCTCTCCTCAATGCCCCCATTCTTGGAGTCCATCCCCCCTCCCTCATAAAATGTTGTTTTCCTGTAAGGATGCTATTCCACTTATCTTACTCTGAGTTTTTAACACTTTATATGTGTGTCTGCGGCCCGTCCTGTACGTGTGATTATTTATATGTATGTATTTTTATTGTGTTTATTGCTGATGTTTTGATTTTATTTTATTGTAATTGTTGTCTGGGCTTGGCCTCATGGCCGGATTACCCATAAGGCCAACATAGGCCATGGCCTAGGGGCGCATGGCGAGGAGGGGCGCAGATCACGGACCAAATTTTTTTAAAAAACTGGCCCGCGCTCCTCTTTCTCCCGCCCCTCCTCGCCCCTTCTCCCAGCAAAGTCTCTCGCTCTCTGGGCTGCGGCAGGGCCCTCGCATTGATCCATTGATTTCCCGGGGAAGCCATCTCCATGGCGACTCGCCTGGCTCCCCCGGCGGCAGACTGTAAATTCCTGCAGCCAGAGCCGAGCGGCAGAGTCTGGGAGAGGGAGGTAGGAGGGAGGGGAGAAGGAGGCAACTAGGAGGAAAGAACAAAAGTAAAGAAAGAAGAGAGGGAGGAAGAGGGGAGAGAAAGGGCGTTGCTTGGGTGGACCTCTCCCAGGTCCCCAGCACGAGACCACACCAACCCAGGCTCGCTCCTGCGCTCTCGGGCCAAACCGGGGCGGCCTTCTTGACCAAAGGGAGCCGCGGGAGGGAGGGAAGGATCAAGGCCAGGGTCTGGCTCTCCTGCCTTCGGGAGAGAAGGGGTGGGGTGTTCTCCTCACAAGTTAATATAAGAAGGCAGGGAACGTCTTCGTATGTAAGTTCAATTATTTATTCATATTCATCAAAATTAAAGTGGAATCAAAGTGGATAAGTATTGCAAGTAGAAAGGAATCCAACTTCCGATCACAACATCCCAAATAAGTAAATAAATGAATGCGGGTAATCCAGATATAGGTTTATACTCCGGGATGGAAAGGAAGGGTGCGGGTCGACGGTCAAAGTGAGGCCTTGCCGTTTCGCCTATTCAGGCTTCATCTGGACCCGATAGGTATTAGTATCCACATATAACAAGCAATTCCACTGGTCCGGAAAGTCTAGTAAATAAATGTATAGTATGCATAACATAAGTATAACAGTATAACAGTATACATATATACGTTCCACATTGTGGAATTGCTTGTTATATGTGGATACTAATACCTATCGGGTCCAGATGAAGCCTGAATAGGCGAAACGGCAAGGCCTCACTTTGACTATCGACCCGCACCCTTCCTTTCCATCCCGGAGTATAAACCTATATCTGGATTACCCGCATTCATTTATTTACTTATTTGGGATGTTGTGATCGGAAGTTGGATTCCTTTCTACTTGCAATACTTATCCACTTTGATTCCACTTTAAATTTTGATGAATATGAATAAATAATTGAACTTGCATACGAAGACGTTCCCTGCCTTCTTATATTTACTTCTCCTGCCTTCGGGAGCAGCCGCACAAAAGCCGCACAAACCCCAACCTGAATCCTCCTCGGTCTGCGGGAGCGCACACCAAACGGACATCTCTCTCTCTCTCTCTTGCTCTTGCTCCTCTCTCTCTCTCTCTCTCTCTCTCGTGCACACCTTTGGAGTGAGTTTGCACTTGCTGCGCTCTCCCCAAGCCTCCCGAGGAGACCTTCAGAGCGCAGCGGAGCTTTCCAGCTGGTGGGAATGGGGACCTTGGAGGTGGCGGGATGGTGCCTACTCGCCTTTCTCTTCTGCTCCGGAGGCACCATGACAAAAGCCAGCCAAGTGTGGGTCTGAGTGGTGCATGTGTGTGTGTGTGGGGGGGCGGCGGTAGAGGTTGGCTTAAAGCGGGCGTAATTCCAAAGTGTGTCCTAGGGTGCAAAAAGGTGTTAATCCTGGCCTGCTTGGCCTCATGTGAGCTGCCCCGAGTCCCCATTGGGGAGATGGGGGCGGGGTACAAATAAAGATGATGATGATGATGATTGGCTTGCCACTTTACGTCTGATGAAGAGTACTTAGGCAGGTGATTCAGCAATACCTTGACCTAGTGTGTCAACCCCAATTCACAATCCAGACAGCTTTTGCAAATACAAAATGAACAAGCAGCAAAACGACTTTGGACGACAGGGCAGAGCAGCAGGCCTAATGCAATGGTGCATTCCTAAAACAGGGCCGTGAGGTCACCCGCACGGTTCTCTTACAGTCCCTCCGCGACTTCTAATGTGATGGATGATGTCATGGGAAAATGGGAGGAACGGGCAGCAGGCTGGAAAAAACAGACACAGTTAAGCAGGAGGGGTGGTTCAGTAGCTATGGGATGAAAAAAAAAGGGGGAAAGACGCAGTGAAATGGTGGTTAACGTGCACTTATGGAAAATAAGCCAAAGCAACTTGAACGAGGTCTTCTTGACTCTAGGCTCGCGTTAGAGACAAGAATGAAAATAGCAACAGCATGTCATCCTCCAGTTTCATAACTCTTAAGTAATAATCTCCTCCGTATCTAACTGCTGTTGCTATTGCTGGGATGGAAGGGAGGGAGGAGGAGAATTCAGATTCGTGACATATATAAGAAAGGGACAGGCATCGTAGAAGGGGACAGAGGAGACAGAAAGTGTAGGCGTCATGCAGGTGTGATCATCTCTAATCTGGTCACACAATTTTTGAGACAAAGGGAAGTATGTCAATCACGAGCAAATGCAGACAATATATTTCTCCTCTTGGAGCCATTTATAAGAGGCACATTCACATGTTCATTAAGCGATTGGCACATACCTCTATGGGCTAGATCAGGCCTGTCCAACAGACGGCCCGCAGGCCGTACACGGCCCGCCAGCCCCTTGGACCCGGCCCCCCAACTCTACAGCAACTTTAAAAAAACCGAATAAAATTCCAAAAAAAATTCAAAAAAAGTGTGCATGCGGCTGTGCGCCCCGACTGCGGGGCAATGCCCGGAGTGAGGGTGACGGTAGGAGGGGGGAGCAAAGGGGGCCCTTGCTCCTCCCCCCTTTACAGCGTCACACACCGGGCAACAGAAATGGCGAAATCGCTGTTCCTCTTGCCCGGTTTGACGCTGTAGAAGGGAGGGAGGCACAAAGGGAGATCCTCTTTGCTACGCCTCCCTCCTACAGCGTCACCCCGGGGGGCAGAAGTGGCAAAATCGCCCTGTGATCCCCCGTGGTTGGCCTCGCCCCCATGATTGGCCCTGCCCCCTGCTTCGGCCCGCCAGGTGCTCAGCCACCGGAATTCCGGCCCTTGGGCCCGTAGAAGTTGGACAGCACTGGGCTAGATCTTTACCACCAATTAATCATTGTCCATCTACAGTTGCTTAATAAGAGAAAAAAGACTGGACCCCAAACTATGTAATCAGCTGATCAACTATTATCTATGTATGTATCCTGCTATGTCACACCATTATTTATTTGTTTGTTTGTTTACTATGCTTCATTACCTTCTCTCTCAGCCTGAAGGCGACTCGAAGGGGTAAACAAGCGGCAGCAAGTGCCCAAATACAACACATCGTAATAAGATAAATACAGCCATATAAAAAACCATATAAATTAAACAGTTAAAACTACAAAATACAAATCTCAGCACCTCATTCTTAAAATCGGTTTCCGTTTCGTTGTTATAATAATCCTTTGATCTCGGTTAATTAAAGTTCGTCTGCGAATGCTTGCTCGAACAGCCAAGTCTTGACTTTCTTACGAAATGTCAGGAGGGAGGGGGCCGATCTGATGTCACTAGGAAGAGCGTTCCAAAGCCGAGGAGCCACCACTGAGAAGGCCCTGTCTCTCGTTCCCGCCAGTCACACCTGCGGAGCAGGCGGGACCGAGAGCAGGGCCTCTCCGGATGATCTGAAGCATCCTGATGATTCATAGGGAGAGATGCGTTTGGACAGGTAAGTTGTACCGGAACCATTTAGAGCAGGGGTGCTCACACTTTTTCAGCATGCGAGCTACTCTTAAAGCAACCAAGTCCAAAAGATCTACCTGCCCCCGCCGCCGTGCGCTCCCGCACGCTCCCGCCGCCGCTTGCTCCCCTGCTGCTGTTTTTCGCCTGCGTAGTGCTTCTTCCGCGTGCGGAACATTGCAGGAAGGAGAAAGAACGAGGCGGGGCATCCAGAGGGAGCGCTCCGCCCTGCCTGTCTCGCCGGCAACAGAGGCTGCACAGCTGCAGCTGGACGAGAGAGAGGCAGGGCGCTCCCTCCAGAGGCCCCGCCTCGTGCTTCCTTCTTCCTGCAATGCCCCGCAGGCGAAAGAAGCACTGCGAGAGCGGAAGCCAGCAGCAGGAGCGCGCGTGTGCGCAGGGTGTGCACGCGCATGGCAGGAGTGCCCCATCCGGCTGGTGAGGCCTGAAGATCACCTGGAAGAGGGCCGAAGATCTACTAGTAGCTCCCGAGCTACCTAATGAGCACCCTTGGTTTAGAGCTTTAAAGGCCAAAACCAGCACTTTGAATTGTGCCCGGTAGCAAACTGACAGCCAGTGGAGCTGTTGCAACAGAGAAGTTGTGCGCTCCCTGCGTGCCGCTCCTGTTATCAACCTGGCTGCTGTCCATTGGACCAATTGAAGCTTCCGAGCAGTCTTCAGAGGCAACCCTACGTAGAGAGCGTTGCAGTAATCTGTACGGGATGTAACCAGAGCGTGGACTACCGTGGTCAAGTCCGACTTCCCAAGGTACGGACGCAGCTGGCACACAAGTTTTAATTGTGCGAATGCTCCCCTGGTCACCGCCGAAGCCTGGGGTTCCAGGCTCAGCAATGAATCCAGGATGACACCCAGACTGCGAACCTGAGTCTTCAGGGGGAGTGTGACCCCATCCAACACAGGTGTAACCCTATGCCCTGTTCGGCCTTTCGACTGACCAGGAGTGCCTCTGTCTTGTCTGGATTCAATTTCAATTTGTTTGCCCTCATCCAGTCGGACACAGCGGCCAAGCACCAGTTCAGGACCAAAACATTGGCCATGGCATAGGTGCAATTGATGGTAGTATCCGAAGTTGAGAAGGAATCTGTTATAATTTTGATGATCATATGAGCTAGTATCATGTTACACCACAATAACAATGTAACATTATAACACCAAGAGAGAATTGGCTGTCTGCAGAGATGTTGCCTAGGGGATGCCCGGATGTGTTACCATCCTGTGAGAGGGTTCTCTCATGTTCCTGCATGGGAAGCTAGTTCTGACAGATGGAGCTCACCCCATCTTACAGATTTGAACCAGGCCCGGATTACCCATAAGGCCACCCTAGGACCCCCCAAAATAAAAAAAATCTTTTAAAAAAGTTTGATCTTTGGGCGCTCCTGCACCTGCTCGCGGAGCACCATAGGCCCTAGGGCTTCTGACACGACCTCCCGCCGCCCCCTCCTTGCTCGCGTTGGCCCCGCCTCTCCTTCCTTCCTTCACTGAAGGAAGGAGGGCCGACGGCGAAGCCAGCGAGGAGGAGGCGGAGGGAAGTCCCGCTGCCCCCTCCTCGCTCACGTCGGCCCCACCCCTCCTTCCTTCCTTCACAAATTTTCAAATGCAGTGTTAAAAAGTTGTTATCCATAACTAAAGGATGAGTATATAGGACAGCAGCACTCACTGGAATGGTTATAATCACTGTGTGCTAAATTCTGTTGTGATACGAGGGCGGGTCAATAAGTCCGTGACTTTTTTAAATTTCCCGCCTCTGAACTGAAAGGGCAACACTGCTCCTGTCAACAGGCATCTGTCAGTTGACTCCTGTCAAAATTTGAACCAGCTGCGTCATTTAGTTGGTGTTTGACAGCCATTGATAGCAGACTACCGCGTGATTTGAGGAGAAAATGAAAAAAAGTGAATTTTGTGTGCTCATTAAACATTATTTTTTGCGGAAAAAAGCCATCACTCAAACCAAGGCTAAGCTTGGTAAATACTATGGGGACTCTGCACCATCAATTTCAATGGTAAAAAGTGGTTTACTGAATTTCGTTGTGGCCGTACAAGCACGAAAAATGCCGAATGTTCTGGATGCCCAGTTGAGGTCTGTACACCCGAAATAATTGAAAAAAATTAATGATATGGTGTTGGCCAATCAGAGATTGAAAGTGCGAGAGATTGTGGAATCCATAGGCATCTCACGTCGCTCAGTGGTTTCAATTTTAAATGATCACTTGGGTATGAGAAAGCTTTCTGCAAGAAGGGTGCCGCGTTTGCTCACAATCGACCACAGATGCAATCATGTGACAATTTCGCAGGAGTGTTTGGGGTTGTTCAACCGCAATATGGACGGGTTTTTGTGCTGCTTCATAACCGTTGACGAAACGTGAATCCACCACAACACACCAGAGACCAAACAGCAGTCAAAACAGTGGGTTTCTCGGGGTGAATCGGCGCCAAAGAAGGCCAAGGTGGGTTTGTCAGCCAATAAAGTCATGGTGACCGTTTTTTGGGATGCACGCGGTATAATCTACATTGACCACCTTCAAAAGGGTAAAACAATCAATGGCGAATATTATGTCAACTTATTGGGTCAATTTAATGAGGAATTGAAAAAAAACATGACCGCATTTGGCCAAGAAAAAAGTTATTTCGCACCAGGACAATGCAAGGGTGCACACATGTGCAGTTTCCATGGCAACAATCCATGAATTGGGATACAAATTGCTCCCTCATCCGCCCTATTCTCCGGATTTAGCCACGAGTGACTATTTCTTGTTTCCAAACCTGAAGAAATGGCTCGGCGGAAAGAGATTTGACTCCAACGATGAAATCGTCTCACAAACAAATACCTATTTTGATGACCTCGACAAATCTTATTTTTTGGAAGGGATAAAAAAATTGGAGAAAAGTTGAACAAAGTGTATAGAGCTCAAAGGAGATGACGTTGAAAAATAAAATGGTTTTTTATCCAAAAACCTGTGTTTCATTCAAAAAGTCACGGACTTATTGACCCGCCCTCGTAGGTTCTTGAGGTTCTTTCCGTTCTTAACAGCCTATAAGGGAAGTCTGGTCTTTCTTCTTGGATTTTAAGTAGACGGGGTTTTGTTGATATCTGAATACTCTTCCATATAAAACACTATGTACTAACGTAAGCAATAACTGTATTACAATAAGTCAAGTCACCAGATCCTTGCATTTTACCTGCAATATCGCAGAGCTCAGCGTCCGAGGCGTTTGCTAAGGCTTCCTCCAGTTCTGGTTCCAGAGTAACACTCTCCAAAACAGGATCAATGGCTTTTTGCTTGGGGACCCAGATTTTTCCTATTAAAAAGAAAGAAAGTGGTGTCGGTTCATTCTAGCAGGTCTGCAGTCATTTTAATGGTGGCGGTCAACATTCCTTGCTGCTTATGACTTTATCTGACAGCCTCATAGCCACTTACTAGGATGTACAGGACTGTAAAGAAAAACCAATACGTTCCACTAGTAAAGTGATACTTTAACTACATAGAACTGTAGGTGTTATTTTAGCACTGATTTAGCAAAAACATAGGTTATAGCAGTGTTTCCCAACCTTTTTTGAGTTGTGGCACACTTTTAACATTAAAAAAATCTGGGGGCACACCACCAACCAAAATGACACTCTAACACAGTAAAGAACGGCTGGGGGTTGGTGGCCTGCTGGGAGCAGCTGCTGGGAGTGCCGAAGCTGGGGAGGGGGTGGAGTCAGTCTGCGCCATGCCCTGCCCCCTACTCCCGGCTTCACCTCTCCCAGCAGCTGCTCCAGCCTTGAGGGGGCAGTGCCAAGCAAGCGGTGCCAGAGCCAGCATAATGCTGGCTTGGCACTGTCCCCTCAAGGCTGGAGAAGCTGCTGGGAGTGCCGAAGCCGGGGGAGGGGGCAGAGCCAGGCTGCGCCATGCCTCGCCCCCTCCCCGCAGCTTCAGCTCTCCTACAGGCCCCGCCATGCCCCGCTCTTTCCCCCCAGCTTCAGCTCTCCTACAGAGGAGGAGCATGAGCGGTGGACAGGCTTCAGTGGGCGGGGCTCCTCCTCCACGCGGCTTCAGTGAGCAAGGGGCGAGAGTCATGGTGGGAGTCATGGCGGATTGGAGGCTGGCTGGGGAAACGGCCGAAGGAGGTGGCGCCCCTGTCCCTTTTTCTTTTTCTTCGCCACTGCCCGGCCCTTCCTCCTCCTCCCCCAAGCAGCAGGAGTTCGGCAGGAGGGGGGAGGAAGGGGGGCAGAGAGCTTTTCTCGCGGCACAGCAGGAGGTCAGTCACGGCACACTGGTTGAGAAAGACTGGGTTATAGCACTGTATGTCGACACTAACTCTCCAATATCTACATCTGTGGTTCCCACAGTGGGCGGTACCACCCCCTAGTGGGCGGTGAGGCGATCCAAGGGGGCGGTGGGAGACTCAGGAGCAGGCAAGGTGGTCCACGAAAAGGCCTTACTGGTACATTATTTAAACTGTTATGTTTATTTATATCATGATCTGATCACCATGCTCATTATATCCCACATTCATGGGGTTATTGGGATAACAATTCAAAAGGTTTGCTAGGGTAGACCCTCTTCCACCCAGTCTCAGCCCCCCGAACCAAACTAACCCCCCCCCCAATCAAAATCCTGGCTACGGCCCTGCTCAGGAGAATTTGGGGGGCACTGAAGCCCTGTAAGGGGCTGGTGGCAGGATTCCAACTCGCAAGCTCGTGGGTTAGTGCCTGCCAGTTGGAAACCCCGTGGAGGCGCTACCTGGAAACCATAGCGCACGCCCCCTTCCTCTCCTCAACTCCACCCACGGCACAGTCCTGTATTGCCCCTTCCAAGCCAAAGGTTCCCTTGGAAGGAAGGGGCGATATGGGACTGCACCGTGGGGGGAGTTAAGGAGAAGAAGGGAGGGCGCACTTCGATTTCCAGCAACGCCTGCCCAGGGATTCCAACTGGCAGGCTGAGACAGTTGCGCGCTTGCGAGTGTGTGCCTGCCAGTTGGTCCAGCGGAGAAGGAAAGCCTCCGCGTCTGCAAATGACCCCTGAGTCGCTGCGGCGTTTGTAGGTGCCTCCTGGGAGATTGCCGTGGCACGAAGGAAAATGAAAGCGTTTCCCAATTTCCAAGGTCCAGTATTCTCTATTGCTCAAGTTCAATTCCATTGCTGTTGGGAGTTCAGAATGCTCTTTGATTGTAGGTGAACTATAAACCCCAGCAGCTGCAACTCCCAAATGACAAAATCAATCCCCCCCCCCCCCAACCACACCAGTATTCAAATTTGGGCATATTGAATATTTGTGCCAAATTTGGTCCAGATCCAGGGTTGTTTGGGTTCAGAGTGCTCTCCAAATGTAGGTGAACTACATCTCCCCTAAATCACTGTCAATTCCTCCCAAACCCCTCCAGTATTTTCTGTTGGTTATGGGGGTTCTGTGTGCCAAATTTGGTCCAGGTTTGTCATTCATGGGGTCTCGGCTGTGGAAGTCAGAGCTGAATTGGTTGAAGGTACTGCAAATCCCATCGCCCGTTGTCCATACTCCCCCAAACATATTGTTTTTGCGATTAATGACTATGCTTTAATTATGTTCAATTTGTAACGATGAAAATACATCCTGCATATTAGATATTTGCATTAGAATTCATAAGAGTAGCAAAATTATTTATGAAGTAGCAACGAAAATATGTTTGGGGGTCACCACAACAGGAGGACCCTTATTTAGGGGTCACGGCATTAGAAAGGTTGAGAACCACTGCATTAATACATATATCTTTCTGTTTAATTGCTATTCCATTCATTGACCGTAATAAATCTTGTAATGATTCCTTACATTTTTAAACAAAATTAATTTCTAGGGGGGCGGTGAGTAATTTTTTTTCTGGAAAGGGGGCGGTAGGCCATAAAAGTTTGGGAGCCACTGATTTACATGAAACCGCTGGGTGAGGCAGGCCCGGATTAGCCTCTTCGGCCGCCCGAGGCCAAGACGCCCCGCGCCGCCCCCCCAGGGCGCGGAAAGCCACGCCCCCAGGGCACGGAAAGTCACGCCCCCAGGGCACAGAAAGCCACGCCCCCAGGGCACGGAAAGTCACGCCCCCAGGGCGCTGCTGCGCATGTGCGGCAGCAGCCCCGGCCGTGCGGCTTCCGTCGCCTCCTCCTCCCGCGACCGGAAGGAGGGCCTGAGGAGGTGGATGGAAGCCGCGCGGCACCGGCCCCACGGCTTCCGTCCACCTCGCGCCTTTACCAAACGGAGAGCGCGAGGAGGAGGGCGGGACTTCCCTTCCTCCTCCTCGCGCCTTCCTTTCGGTCGCGGGAGGAGGAGGCAGCGGCGGAAGGAAGCCCCACGAGCAGTGCCACGCGGCTTCCGTCCACCTCCTCCTCCCGCGACCGAAAGGAAGGCGCGAGGAGGAGGAAGGGAAGTCCTGCCCTCCTCCTCACCGCCTGGGCCGCCCCTTGCAAAGGAAGTAGGCGGCCAGGAGGAGGAGGAGGAAGGGAAGCCTGCTGGCGGGTATGCGTGCGCATGCATGCATGCCCGCCGGCGGGCGGAGCTTCCCTTCCTCCTCCTCGCCGCCTCCTTCCTTTGCAAGGGGCGGCCCAGGCGAGGGAGGGCGCCATCCCTCTCCCGCCCCCTCGCAGCGCTCCCCCCCCTCCCGAGGTATGATGACTCTCTCGGGAGAGGGCAGGGGGAAAGCGCTGCGAGGGGGCGGGTCTTTTTTATTTTTTTTATGTTTTCGGGGGGTCGAATCCGCTGCCCCCCAAAACCTGCCGCCCGAGGCCATGGCCTAGGCTGGCCTTATGGGTAATCCGGGCCTGGGGTGAGGTCAACCAGAGTTTTGGAGTTCGGTGTCATCTGTATGCACAATTCTATTACTTTCCACCTCTGTAATGGCCACCACTTGTGGCAATCTTCTTTCCTGTCAGCAATCTCTTCTTACTTTCTGACTTTTAATTTCTTATCACTGCCACCATATACTAGGAGATTTCCACAATGAGACAGAGAGGCTTGTTGGCAAAAGAACAGTAACTTGGTTTATTTTATGACAGAAGCGTACTGGTTTCAAAGTTACAAGCATAATGGTTACGATGTGTACATTCACTCAAGATGTTGCCAAACAAGGTTTCAATATACTAACACTAGCCAACTGGTTCCTGAATAACTTGAGCTTGACAAAAGGGTCTTGACCATGTGGCCCTTCCACTCCCTTCTAGTTAGTTCTTTAACTGAGTCAAGCTAATCCCTTAACTCCAATTTCCTGATTTACAAGTTTTCTTCAGATTAAAGCTAATCCTTAGCTTTTGCTACCTTCCCTATCAACCGACAGACTTCCAAACCTGACTTCTCTAACCGTCTGCTCAAAAACTGACTGACTTTTAAAACTAAACTCTTTCCTTGTCACCGACAGTTGGCCCCGCCCCTTTTCCCAGCTTGGAGCAGGTTGCCATAGCAACGTTTTTAGCCTATGTTCCCCTTTTAACTGATAGTGGTTGTAAAGAGGCTATTCAAATGAACCAGCTGGACAGGGTGGACCCTCTTTTACTGATCCCACCGCTGCCACTAATTTGTAACGATAAGGTCACTACGTATCTGACATAATGTAAAAGGGTGTTGTATAACTTTAATTTAAGGATCCCTTAAATATGAAGAGATTAGCCACCAGATTGTGAGAACTGTTGTTGTTATCAGTTATCTAGGAGGGTCTGTCACCAATTATTGTGGGACTTCAAACTGTGTAACAAGACAGGTTAAAAACACTTTCCTGTCTTGCTTTACTCTGAGGCTTGACTTTTAAAATACGGAACAGAGAGAGATTGTTGATGAAAAGAACAATAACAGTTTATTTATAGCTTGGCACAAAAGCGTGATGGATACGTTATAACTTCTTAGAGGCTCAACTCATCATGGTTACGTTGGTATTGTAGAAGATACAAAGTTTAAGATGTTTGACTGTTACTATTACTCAGTTAGCTCAGTATGTAACTATCTCACACACAGACCTTCTTTCCTCTTATAGGAACCTTGCCTATCTCTAGCCCTCAGGCTCTATACAAACAGACTGGCTCGCAAGCTCAGCCTACTAGAACTGTCTCTCTACAGCTCCAAAACCAGACTGCCCTCAGAACCTGCTCTCTCCTAGAGCTGGGCTGACAGTTAAACTGTCAAAATTCAAACTTCCCCAGAATTCTATTCTTGGCTGTGGCAGAAAGCTGTTGACTCCTCCCACCTCTGCCTTACAGCCATGTTGCTATGACAACTCTTCCCCAAGGTGGGCCTTCTCTGAAGAAGTGCACCTTCCCTAAACATCTAAACATCTCAATACATATTCAATCCTCAATCCTATAATAAAAAATAAACACTTCTGCACAGTGGTCTTATCCAAATCCCATCTTACCTGAGCAGTATTTTATATACATTCATCTGTAAATAAACAGTTTTAAAGCCATAACAACATTTCATATGCATAACATTCAATGCTTGCACATTTCGAAAAGGCAAAGAACACATTTCCTGAAAGGAACTTATTGTCTTTTCTCACTCGTGACAAGTGTCATCTGTATGCAGATGACACACATTTCTATTACTTGTTTCCACCTCTGTTCAAGGAATCTCCCAAGTTCTGGACCGATGCCTGGCAACTGTGATGGGCTGGATGAGGGCTCACAAAATCAAGCTGAATCCAGACAAGACAGAGGTCTTCTTGGTCAGTCGTAAGGACGAACAGGGGATAGGGTGGCAACCTGTGCTGACACTTGAAGCTTAGGTGTTGGCAGTCGCCGGGAGGGACTATGAACAATGAAAATTTGTAGGGCTGCCTCTGAAGATGGTTTGGAAGCTTCAACTAGTACAAAGATCAGCAGCCAGAAATCCTGGAAAAGCTCTGCCCAAACAAAAAGGCTTGATTCCCAAAATCCCTGGGAAAGGGGGTGGAACAAACTTATCTGGGATCTGTGAACGATGATTGACAGGTACTAGGGACCAATCAATGCAACCTCACCTTTAGAAACTGAGCAGGCTGCAAAAACACAATTCAACAGTGCAAACCTTAGGAACTTAATGTTTTCCATGCAAGTGGTGCTCGCTGCGCCGTCACACAGGGTGGCATGCAAGCAGGGGCGGTCTGTCCATGTAAGCAACCTACGCGGCCGCGTGGGGCGCCATCTTGGATGGGCGCTACCACGCCGGCCGCTCCGCTGTAGTAAACCTCCCTGCTGCCTGCAGCAGCTTCTGAGCATGTGCGGAGATTTTCACGCATGCCCAGAACCTCCGGAGTGCTCTCCCTTGCCCTGTGCAACGCCCCATGGGAGGGGCTGGCAGGGGGAACCAGGAAGCGTGAGGAGGGGCCTTCGAAGGCCTCTCCTAGCGCTTCTTGGTGCCCGCTGCAAGCCCCACCGACGGGGCATTGCAGAGGGCGGGAGAGCGCTCTCCCTTGCCCTGTGCAACGCCCCGTGGGGGGTCGGCAGCGGGCACCAAGAAGCGCTAGGAGGGCCTTGAGAGGGGCCCTCCTAGCGCTTCCTGGTTTCCCCTGCCAGCCCCTCCCACGGGGCGTTGCACAGGGCAAGGGAGAGCGCTCTCCCGCCCTCTGCAACGCCCCGTGGGTGGGGCTGGCAGGGGGAACCAGGAAGCGCGAGGAGAGGCCTTCGAATTGCACAGGGCAAGGAGCAGTGGCACATGGGAGGAATGGAAGGAGTGCGCACAAGGTACAAAGAAAAAAATTGGGAAGGGGCGCAAAAATAATGTTTGGGGGCGGGGGCAAAATACTGCGTGCAAGATAAAGTGGTGGTGGTGGTGGTTGCAGATGAAAGGTTTCCACTTTTTGCAACATTCCCTTAGGTCATTTCTCTTCGGCTTTGAGTATTTAAGTCACAGCGGATAGGCAACAGAAATATAGAAGTTTAATTCTCCATCGGCCCAAAAACTCCAGTCTCTGTTCGAGTGAATAATGAAACTCTCATTCAATTCACAAGGTAAATATATAACTTTGTATTGAATTGTATTTAACAATAACTGGCAAAACATCGAAAAACAACAGCCATCACAGCTACCTTTCTAAACATCCTTTCCTCACAGATATTAAATCCCAACTGTCAGATCCCAACTGTCACTTTGTAACTGACATTCCTCAAGGTTCCATTTAGCAGTCTTGAGAGAGCGCCATCTGGTGTCAAACATGTCACACTGCAGGTCATCTCAAACTGCGAAAATAAATCTTGTGCTGACTCATGAATTGCTATTCAAAATGCAATAATCTGACAATTTCCTTCCAAAAGCTAGTAAGAATCGCTTTAGCGGAAATTTGGTTTTTGCAGAATCTGGATCAGAATTCAAAGAGTGGGAACTGAAGTTGTGCTGTGTGAGAAAGAAGAAAGGGGTCCTCTTGAAACAACGAACTAGGAGTTGTCTATCACAGAGATAGCACACTCATTGCTCCGGGCATGGAATGTGACACCGGGGCTATTTTTGTCCTGGCTGCCCATGCAATGCAGAATGAAAAGGAGGACAAAGACCATGTTGTCCGGAAAGCAGCTTGAAGGTTGAGCTTGGCTAAATTTAGGCCCCACAAAGAAGCAACTGCTTGCTGGGCTGTCCTTTGAGATGAAACAGAAAACAGGAGTCCTTGAAGGAACTGAATTTCCTTTACATTGTAAAAGAAACACTGAGAGAACTTTTTACAATAGACTCATAAATAAAGGTTATACAACAAGAGTTCACTTTTAGACATTTGAAAGACAAGTAATGTAGTCACCAACCCACTGACTGGATTTAGTTTTCCTTTAAAGCAAGGACTGAATAAATACATTATGTTTAAATTCACAAGCTTACATTTTTATACACCTTGCTCAGAGTAAGTCCCTCTGAACTTAGTGCAGAATTGTTATTTTTAGTCTGCCATGTTTTTTGATATTTTGTTTATGTATTTTTTAGTAAATGGAGTGAAACAAGGTTGTGTTCTTGCACCAACCCTATTTACAATCTTCTTCAGCATGATGCTCCAAAGGGCTACGGCAGACCTCGAAGAAGAAGAAGAAGGCATATATATACGCTATCGTACTGATAGCAGCTTGTTCAACTTAAGCCGTCTGCGGGCTCGCATTAAGACTATAACTATCTCGTCTGTGAGCTGCTTTTTGCTGGCGATGCTGCCCTTGTCGCCTATTCAGAAGCAGCCCTGCAGCGCCTCACATCCTGCTTTGCAACAGCTGCAGAGCTCTTTGGGCTGGAAGTCAGCCTGAAGAAGATGGAAGTCCTCTACCAGCCCGCACCACAGGAAGAACACCATCATCCCCACATCAGCATATGCACATCTGTGCTTAAGTCCATTCAGTAGTTCACCTACCTGGGAAGCATCATCTCTTCAGACGCCAAGATTGACAAAGAGATAGATCACAGATTAGCAAAGGCATAGAGTGCATTTGGAAGGCTTCACAAAAGAGTCTGGAGCAACAAACACCTGAGGCAAAGCACCAAAATCAGTGTGTACAGAGCTATCGTACTGTCTATTCTCCTATATGGGTCTGAAACATGGGTCACCTATCGCCAACACCTACGACTCCTTGAGCGCTTTCATCAGTGCTGTCTTCGCACAATCCTAAATATACACTGGACCGACTATGTGATGAATGTTGCTGTCCTTGAGCAAGCAGGGATCACCAGCATTGAGGGCATGCTATTGAGAACACAGCTGCATTGGGCAGGGCACGTCTCTAGGATGGAGGACCACCGCCTCCCGAAGATACTACTGTACGGTGAACTCGCCACGGGTCAGTGCAAGAGGGGCGCCCCCAAAAAGAGATATAAGGACTCCCTGAAACAACATCTCAGGCTCGGCCAGATTGATCACCAACAACAGTCCACCCTGGCCTCACATCAGGAGGCATGGAGACGCACTATCCACAATGCTGCGACCTCTTTCCAGATGACACGCCGAATGGGTCTCGAAGAGAAACGACAACGCAGAAAGAACCGCAACTTGGAAACATCATCACCCAAGGAGACTTTCTGCTGTGCTTTCTGCAACCGGACTTGCCTATCTCAGATTGGCCTTTTTAGTCATCAACACGCTTGTAGAAAGCATGGGATGAGTCCTTCCTAAGAATCTCTGTTCGCGAAGTAATGCCGAGAGACTGTGCTGTGACTTATTTTCTGTAAGCTGTCCTGAGTCCTGTTTGAAGAGGGGACAGAATATAAATAAATATGATGATGATTGTCTCAATGAGCTTCAGAAAAGGGGGAACGGTGGCCAGTAAGTTATTTCCTTTTAAAAGACTTTAAAATGGGTTTTTTGGGGAGGGGTGGGGGCTGTCTTGGGTTTGTTGTGCTCCAGGAACCCAAGAAACCCAAGACGGCTGTACGGATTGGCACCAAAAGTCACATAATGCGATCCCCAAGCACAATCCACACAGCACCTGTCAAATTACTTTGGCACAAAGCAGAGTTTTCCTGATTTGTGCAAAAAGAATTTGTTTTTACCTGAGGTGTCGTTTGGATGCTCCAGGGAAAAACGCAGGAGGGTGCGCACTTTAGGCACTGTCTGGATGTGCCCCTAGGCAGCTGGGGAACATAAGCGCACCAGTTGTGACCAAGAACAATGGGTTATGTACCCTGATCTTCATACCAGATAACTGAGTGTTGTGGGATTATGCTATGGTCTACGTCTGTGTTATGGGAGTTAAACTGGGTATCTTTGAATAAAACTTATCCATGCAGAACACTTACTGTATATACTCAAATATAAGCCTAGTTTTTCAGCCCCCCTTTTAAAGGCTGAAAATGCTCCCCTCGGCTTATACTCAAGCCAAGGTTACTTATTATTTTACTCTATTATTAGTATTAATTCTATTACATTTATTTACTCTATTTATTATTACATGTACATTATTTTACTCTATTATTACATTTACATTATTTTACTCTATTATTATTATTACATTTATTTACTCTATTTATTATTAAATTTGCATTATTTTACTCTATTTATTATTACATTTACATTATTTTACTCTATTATTATTATATTTACATTATTTTACTCTATTTATTATTACATTTACATTATTTTACTCTATTTATTATTACATTTACATTATTTTACTCTATTATTACATTTACATTATTTTACTCTATTATTATTATTACATTTACATTATTTTACTCTATTATTATTATTACATTTACATTATTTTACTCTATTTATTATTACATTTACATTATTTTACTCTATTATTATTATTACATTTATTTACTCTATTTATTATTACATTTACATTATTTTACTCTATTTATTATTACATTTACATTATTTTACTCTATTATTATTATTACATTTATTTACTCTATTTATTATTAAATTTGCATTATTTACTGTATTATTATTTTTATTACATTTATTTACTCTATTATTACATTTACATTAGTTTACTCTATTATTATTTTTTACATTTTTATTTTACTCTATTTATTATTACCTTTATTATTTTCCCCTATTTATTATTGTTATTATTACATTTATTACTTTACTCTATCATTATTGGAAGGATACTGTACGTAAGCACATTTACATAGAAGGAGGTTAGAATAATGGTTTAATCAGAGCTGGACAGTCTTATCTTAAATTACAGTTTTATGTAAATATTCCAAACATATAATCTCCTGATGTAATTAATGTAATTTTATTGGTATCTATTTTTATTTTGAAGTTGACTCGTAGCTGTTGCATTTCCCACCCTCGGCTTATAATTGAGTCAATATGTCTTCCCAGGTTTTTTGTTGGAAAATTAGGTGCCTCGGTGTGGTGAAGTCATATTTCTTTATTACAGGTTTTAAATATGGTTGATATTTATATATATATGTATGTATGTTGAAGGAGTAAAAACTTGGCAAACTCTAAAGGGTTAACAAAGATATTAGCGTACAGAACCTCCAAGGGTTTCTGTTACCGTGGAAACAGGAGGCGGAGCCTGCAACTGGCCTTAGAATCTTCGGATTCAAACAGTTGGCAGTTGACAGCGAAAGCTGAAGGAGAGAGGGTGTGTGGAGAGTTAGAGAGTCCATTTTAGCCAGCCGTCAGCGGGTTTTAAAAAAGACTCAGACTCTACTCTGAGAGAGAGTAGAAGAAAAGCGGTGTTTGAACTGCTAGGAAAGCAGTTGGGTTTAAGGAAAAGCAGTTAGTGTAAAGACTGCTGAGCTATTGGTTCCGGGAGTACAGCTATATAGTATCAAGTTGTATCTCCATAGTTAGTGTATTGTAACCTTAAGATATATGCCTCTAAGAAGATACTGTAACCACCTAAGCTTTGAACTCTGAAACCTCCATGCTTAGAACATTGTTTGAATAAACTTTACAGTTCTTTAACAAAGATATCTCCCCGCATAGTTCCTTTACACACAAGCCTCAAAGACAACTTCTTCCTAGTGGGTAGCCAAGTATAGTGAAGGGTGGCAGCGAAAGTTAACAAATAGTGTCAGTGGGAGTTTGGGTTAGAGGAATACCCTGCCTTGACACAGTAATCGAAAAGGTCAGTGGGAAAGCTGACCT
Source organism: Anolis apletophallus (assembly GCA_030556195.1). Classification (NCBI taxonomy): domain Eukaryota; kingdom Metazoa; phylum Chordata; class Lepidosauria; order Squamata; family Anolidae; genus Anolis; species Anolis apletophallus. The sequence goes on along the minus strand of JARBWK010000006.1, from coordinate 154,717,212 downwards.
GTGTGAATACTTATTACATTATATGGTGGCAGCATAACTCAGGTAACTCAGTGCCAAATAGGAACACAATAGACATCATGCAAGCCCAAGAATACCAAGTAACGAAATGATCCATCTACCTTTTTTCTCCCCTGTAAAAGGAACCAGGTCTTCTCTGTCTTTGATATCGATGGCTTCTTTTTCCAAATGTGCCAGAAGGTCATCTCTTTTGAAGGGGCCAGTAGGATTTTTCTTCGTTTGATCTCTCTGCCTCATTCCCGCAGGCAGCAATGCATTCTGGATTTTTGAAAAGAAAGGAAAATACTTTGGGGAACTGTGACCATTATCCATCTTCTAAAATGAGATATTAGTAAATTGACAAAGCACAGGAGACAGTATACATGCCACTGTCGAGCACATGCTTTTTAGCATACTATTGATTGATTGATTGATTGATTGATTGTGTCAGGAGTGAACCAAACAGTTGTATTGTATTTTTAAAAAACAACACAAAGTTTGCAAACTTGGCATTCTATTGAATGTCCTTTGGCCAGTAGCTGGCCACTTGGAGTGCCTCTGGTGTTGCTATAAGAAGGTCCTCCGTTGTGCATGTGGCAGGTTGCATTGTAGTATGTGGTCTAGGGCAGTGTTTCCCAACTTTTTTAAAGCCGCGGCACATTATTTACATTTACAAAATCCTGGGGCACACCACCAACCAAAATGACACAAAATGACACTCTAACACAGTAATACATATAGTTAATATGTTTTTTTAATGTATTTATACACTCAGTGTGAAACCTGGGCCTGTTTCGATGAACGCAACATAGATATCCTGGCAGGAATGGTAGAAAGACACCCACAAAGGTATTGCTCAACAGCTGTCAGTTTCTCTCTGTGTTTAGTTTATATCGCAGTCACCCGGTCCTCAGGGAAAACATACCCGGTCCTCAGGGAAAACATACCCGGTCCTCAGGGAAAACATACCCGGTCCTCAGGGAAAACATACCCGGTCCTCAGGGAAAACATACCCGGTCCTCAGGGAAAACATACCCGGTCCTCAGGGAAAACATACCCGGTCCTCAGGGAAAACATAACAGGTCCTCAGGGAAAACATACCCGGTCCTCAGGGAAAACATACCTGGTCCTCAGGGAAGCCGGATGGAAAGAGAGCATAATACAATAATGATGACAACAACAATAATAATGCAGTCCTAGAGCTGGAAGGAACCCCAAAGTCCATCCAGTTTGGCCCCATTCTGTCAGGGAGGAAGGGACCGCCAAAGCCCTCTCAGCAGATGGCCATGCAGCCCGAACTTCCTACCTTGCCCTCCAGCTTGATGTAGGCCGCCTTCCCCTTGGTGGTGATGCGCATGCGCCAGCTCCAAGCCGGCTGGTCAAGCTGCCACTCCGCCGACCTGAGTGAGTGAGGAGGGGAAGGAGGGTGTGAAGGAGGCGGAAGGGGCGGGCCTTGGTGGTGGGCTTTGCTTCCTTTCTCCCTGGACTCACTGGAAGCCCCAGTTGGAGGCCCTGAGTGGCACGTGGTAGATGTGGACCTCAGGCTTGACGCACAGCACCAACTCGTACTCGAAGAGAGGTTTTCCCGCGGCACACCAGGTGATCGCTCACGGAACACTAGCGTGCTGCAGAACAGCGGTTGGGAAACACTGGTCTATGGTTTGCTCTTCTCCACACTCGCATTTCGTGGACTCCACTTTGTAGCCCCATTTCTTAAGGTTGGCTGTGCATCTCTTGGTGCCAGAACGCAGCCTGTTCAGTGCCTTTCAAGTTGCCCAGTTTTCTGTGTGCCCAGGAGTCTCTCATTTTGTATCAGTCATTGATTGAGGTTCTGGGTTTCAGCCTGCCACTTTTGGACTCTCGCTTGCTGAGAGTGTATCTGTAGATCTTAGAAAACTATGTCTTGATTTGAGTCTTTGGCGTGCTGGCTGGTATCCAAACAAGGGGTGTGCCGGAGATGTCACTACCTTGGTCCTTTCATATTGGTTGCTTAGCCAGTTGCGCACCGGGAATGTGGTGCAGCTGGCTAAGTGATGCAAAAAACAACAGTGTCCAAGGACAGTAAAACCAGACAGAAATGTCTACAGTGTAGTAGTAAATAACTAGGATCAAACCCTGGGATAGTATACAAAATATATATTATATACATGTGCATGGAGGTAACATCAAGCATTTTGCATTACTTGACCAGCCTGCTCGTTGTTGTTACTGCAGCTGGCTAAGTGTTAGCTGCATAAGATCTCTCTGACCAGTAGATCATGAGTTCGAGGCCTGCCCGGGTCGAGGTGGGTGCTCGACCTTTAAGTGTAGCCTGCTGTTGACCTTTGCAGCCCGAAAGACAGTTGCATCTGACAAGTAGGAGATAAAGGTACCACATTAAGTGGGGAGGCAAATTTTGACTGAATTATGAGGCCATTAAAGAACTCCAGGAACGCTGAGGAATGCGGAAGGAACAACAAGGGACGCTGGGAACGCTGGGAGATGAGGAGTGCGACAGCTCCCCCTGGTGGCCAGAGTTTGCCTCTGTTCGTCTATATGTGTGTTTGTGGAAAACGGCAGGGATTGTCTGCTAAGTACTGTATGTGTACCTGTAATCCGCTCTGAGTCCCCTTCGGAGTGAGAAGAGCGGAATATAAATAAAGTAAATAAATAAATACTTCCCGGCGAATGTCAGGTGGTGCAATACCGGCTAATCTTTATTATCTCCAGGTATATTTATTATGAGGAATACACCCACTCTTCAGCTCAAATTACTACACTCCTCAGTTTTTAATAAGAGTCCGATGTCTTTTCTGGACTGACTTGTGGCAACATTTCAAAACTTTTCTTACTAAAATAAAAGTATAACATTAGTCTATTCTGCATGGGCAGGCAATATGCCTTTGCTTCACCTGAAGGAAGGAGCGACGAGTGAGTCAGTTGGTGGGAGGTTCAAATTCCTTTCATTCCCCCCTTCCCATGATAAAAACAGGCTTCCCCCATACATTTTAAAAGGGGCTATGTCATAAAAAGTGTTGATGTGAAACATGTGTCTGATTCACATTTTGGTGTGCAACCATGCCCTTTGCAGGGCCGTACCCAGGATTTTGATTGGGGGGGGGGGGCTGAGTCTGGGTGACAGAGGGTCTACCCTAGTAAACAGGGGCGGCCCCAGCGATTCCGCCACCTACACGGCCGCGTAGGGCGTCACCGGCTGGGAGGGCACCACCGGCTGGGAGGGGCGCCGCCGCGCCTCCGCGCCCCCACCGCCGCTGCACTGCCCTGCGCCGCTGGCAGCACGCACAGAAGCACCTACAGGTGCTATAGTGCCTGTAGACGTTTCTGCGCATGCGCAAACGTCCGCGCGCCAGCACTCGCTCTCAAGCGCCTGCCGCATGCGTGCAGGTTTTGCGCGATGGCTCCAAAGCGGCAGGCGCTTGGGAGCGAGTGCGTGTCTTGCGGATGTTCGCGCGGCGCAGGGCAGTGCGGCGGCAGTGGGGGCGCGGAGGCACGCGCAGAAAGGTGCGCCGCGGAGGTGTGCCGATGGGGCCGGTTGTGGCGGCAGCGGTGGTATGGCCGTGGCGGCGGGGGCATGGGCATGGCGGCGGCGTGGGCGGAGGCATGGGCGTAGTGGCGTGGGCGTGGCGGCGGCAGTGAGTGACGCGGCGGGGGGGGGGCGACAAAATTTTCTTTGCGTACCCCCCCAGATTAGGTAGGAACGCCCCTGCTAGCAAACCTTTTGTATCGTTATCCCAATACCCCCATGCATATGGGATATACTGAGCATGGTGATCAGACACCACAGTTTAAATAATGTACCAGTAAGGCCTTCTCGCAAACCACCCTGAGAATTTCAGGTGGTCCACAAGATTTGAACAAGCTGCGTCATTTAGTTTGTGTTTGACAGCCATTGATAGCAGACTACCGCGTAATTTGAGGAGTAAATGAAAAAAAAGTGAATTTTGTGTGCTCATTAAGCATTATTTTTTGCAGAAAAAAACCCATCACTCAAACCAAGGCTAAGCTCGATAAATACTATGGGGACTCTGCACCATCCATTTCATTGTGGCCGGACAAGCACGGAAGATGCCGAACGTTCTGTACTCCCAGTTGAGGTCTCTACACCCGAAACAATTCAAAAAATTCACGACATGGTGTTGGCCGATCGGAGATTGAAAGTGCGAGAGATTGTGGAAGCCATAGGCATCTCACATGGCTCAGTGGTTTCAATTTTAAATGATCACTTGGGTATGAGAAAGCTTTTTGCAAAATGGCCTTTGCTCACAATCGACCACAAACACAATCGTGTGACAATTTGGCAGGAGTGTTTGCCGTTGTTCAACCGCAATATGGACGAGTTTTTGTGCCGTTTTGTAATCGTGGACGAAACGTGGATCCACCACAACACATTAGAGACCTAACAGCAGTCAAAACAGTGGGTTTCTCGGGGTGAATCAGCGCCAAAGAAGGCCAAGGTGGGTTTGTCAGCCAATAAAGTCACGGTGACCGTTTTTTGGGATGCACGCGGTATAATCCACATTGACTACCTTCAAAAGGGTAAAACAATCCATGGCGAATATTATGCCAACTTATTGGGTCGATTTAATGAGGATTTGGGGGGGGGGGGGGGACGACTGCATTAGGCCAAGAAAAAAGTTCTTTTGCACCAGAACAATGCAAGGGTGCACACATGCACACTTGCCATGGCAACAATCCATGAATTAGGATACAAATTGCTCCCTCATCTGCCCTATTCTCCAGATTTAGCCCCGAGTGACTATTTCTTGTTTCCAAACCTGAAGAAATGGCTCGGCGAAAAGAGATTTGACTCCAACAATGAAATCATCTCACAAACAAATACCTATTTTGATGACCTCGACAAATCTTATTTTTTGGAAGGGATAAAAAAATTGGAGAAATGTTGGACAAAGTGTATAGAGCTCAAAGGAGATGACGTTGAAAAATAAAATGATTTTTCATCCAAAAACCTGGTAGATCACGTAGGGCAGGGGTGCCCACACTTTTTCATCATGCGAGCTACTATATGAACAATCAAGTTGAAAAGATCACCTGTTGTGCATGTGAGCGTGTGCGCGCATGCGCGTGCGTTCCTATTGCAGCCTTCCGTCTGCGCGGGGCTTCTTTCTTGCCTGCCCACGAACTTGTCAGATTATTGCATTTTTAATAGCAATTCATGAGTCAGCACAAGATATATTTTCGCAGTTTGAGATGACCTGCAGTGTGACATGTTTGACACCAGATGGCGCTGTCTCAAGACTGCTAAATGGAACCTTGAGGAATTTCCGTTACAAAGTGACAGTTGGGATTTAATATCTGTGAGGAAAGGATGTTTAGAAAGGTAGCTGTGATGGCTGTTGTTTTTCGATGTTTTGCCAGTTATTGTTAAATACAATTCAATACAAAGTTATATATTTACCTTGTGAATTGAATGAGAGTTTCATTATTCACTCGAACAGAGACTGGAGTTTTTGGGCCGATGGGGAATTAAACTTCTATATTTCTGTTGCCTATCCGCTGTGACATAAATACTCAACGCCGAAGAGGTTATGGGCCCAGATCCCAGAACACAGAATCTAGAATTGCAGAGGCACAGAGATACTACTTAACCCATAATTCATAGAAAAAGTTTTTGAATAACACTGAAAATTGCAGCAGAAGTCGCTGTTTACCTCAGTGTTAGAGAAAAAAGCTGAAGTGAATTTTTGCCAGGAGCATCTGTAGTGTGAAGAAAGATGGCATTATTTGGAGCACAGCATCATTTAGAAAAACTCAGAGGCAGCTCAAATTATTTAATATGGGCTACCAAAGTGCGAGCAGTTTTGGCAAAGGAGGAGCTGTTATCTTGCTTAACACATCGACCTATTTCTGATGCAGAAAGGTTGAAAGATGGCAAGGCAAGGGCTACCATCATCCTGTCAGTTGACGATAGGAACCTCACATATTTAGCTCTGGAAGAAACAGCCGCTGACTGTTGGAAAAGGCTTGAAAAGCTGTATCAGCAGGCTACTGGAGGCTCAAAAGTTTTATTGAGCAGAGAGCTGTTTTCACTGAAGCTTCTGTCAATGGAAGATTGTGCCAGAGAGACTCATTTGAGTAAAATGCTGAGCCTATTTAATGATTTAGCAGCAAGGGGCACCAATTTTACAGAAGATCAGAGAGGCTTAATTCTACTAAGCAGTTTGGGGCAGAGCTACAACTCATTCATTGACTCCATGCAATCTGTGAAAGAAGAGGACATCAACTTCGAATTAGTTTCGACTAGATTGGAGAACTGGGCTTGTTACAGAAGAAATGCCCAGCAACTTTCAACAAAGAAGATGGTCAACAAAGGCTTCAATAAGAAGAGGAAAGAGACAATCCAGTGTGACATCATCTGTTACATTTGTAATAAAAGAGGACACAAAGCTAGACAATGTCATCAGAACAAGTTTAAGAAGAGTGAATCAGCACAGAGCAAGAAAGAACAGATCAACAATTCAAGAAAAGACTCTGATTCAGGCTGTCTGTTGATGAGTTTACAATGTAACAATGATTTTATTCCTCAGGTACCCTGGATTATTGACTCTGGGAGTGCAAAGAGTTTTGTTAAGGATAGTAAATTGTTAGCAGAGAAGGAACCTTTATCTGGTTCTATGCAAAGTTGTGTGAGTCTAGCCAATGGTCAAAGGTGCAAGGTTTTAACAAAGGGAGAAGTTGAAATTGGTCAACTTAGTCTAAAGTTAGACAATGTTTATTTAGTTCTGAGCTAGAACACAATGTTCTAGGGGTGAAACAACTTGCAGACCATGGTTTATCCATTGTGTTTGAAGGGAGTTATGTAAAATGAGTAATAAAAATACAGGTATGTATAAGGAAGTAAAATTTCAAAATGGTTTCTATAGAATGAATGCTAGTAATAAAATGTCTACAAATAGTATTCAGAGTTTGGAAGGAAACCTCTGCATGGTGACAGATGTCTGCACATGCTACACAGGAAGTTTGGCCACATGAACTATAATATGATTAGAAAGACTGCACAGCTAGTAGGCATTCAAATACCAGAATGCAGAAATTATTTAGAGTGTGCTGTCTGTAACAAAACAAAGTTAAAGGCTTATCCTGTTGCCAAAAGGAGTGATAGAGTAACAACTAAGTTACAGTTAGTGCACATGGATCTAGCTGGACCTTTTCCTAAGAGTATTGGAGGGAATGTATTTCTACTAGTAATAGTAGATGATAGGTCTCGATTTGGCTTCGTTTACCCTCTGAAAGGTAAATTTCAGGTGTATGAAAAATTTATTGAATGGTACAATTTTGTGAAGAACCAATTTCCTGATTTGACTGTTAAACAAGTTCAATCTGATAGAGGAGGTGAATTTGTGAATGAAAGACTTAAGAATTTTTTAAGGATAAAGGAATTTGGCATAGGAAAACAAATCCGTGTGTATCAAAAGAAAATGGAATTGTGGAGCGTCGCTAGGTGTAATTCAAACCATGGTAAAATCAATGCTTGAGGATGCACAAATGTCCAAAGGTTTTGGGCAGAAGCAGCTAACACTGCCAATTACGTGCTGAATAGGTTATGGACCTCAAGTGTAAATGAAATCCCATTCTATTTGTTTTATGGAAGACATCCAAAGGTGGATCATTTTCAAGTATTTGGTGCGCATGCAAATGTTTTAATTCCTATACAGCAAAGAGACAAAAGAGATCAGCATTGGGTAAAGATGCAATTTATTGGATATGAAGGTGGAACGAAAGGCTATAGATTCTGGAATGGCTCTTCTCCAGGGAAGAAGATCACAGTCTCAGATCTGTAAAGTTCGAAAATAATACTCATTGGGATAGAATTCATGCGAACACTGAAGTGTTCATAACCCCAAGTGTTTCTAGAGTAAAGAATGAATCTGAAGTTGTAGAGGTTTTAGATGAGGCAAATGTGGAAGAAAGCAAGGAACAATCTGAAGAAAGTAATTTTCATGATTTTTGCGCCACAAACTCTGACTTAGTGTCCAAATCTGTAACAGAGGTTGATGGACATTGTCAAGAGGAGATTAGGGATGTGGAGGAGACTAAGGATGAGATTCCTAGGAGATCCACTCGTATCACTAAAGGAATTCCACCAGCCAAGTACCAAGTCACGCAAATAGGAAGTATAGAGAGGAAAGATCCTAATTCTTACGCTGAAGCATTGCGTAGACCGAAAAATGAACGTGATTGTTGGGTAAAAGCAATGAAGAAGGAATTTGATTCACTTCATTCTTTAAATGTTTTAGAACAAGCAGATGTAACCAAAGATGTAAAGGTAATTGGTTGCAAGTGTGTATTTAAAAGGAAAACACAAGAATATGGCTGATATGTTTACAAAAGCATTGACTAATTGTAAATTAAATGTATTTTGTAAGAAGATATTGTTCTTATAAGTAATGTGTGTACTTGTGTTGCTCATGAAGGAGGAGTGTCAGATTATTGCATTTTTAATAGCAATTCATGAGTCAGCACAAGATATATTTTCGCAGTTTGAGATGACATGCAGTGTGACATGTTTGACACCAGATGGCGCTGTCTCAAGACTGCTAAATGGAACCTTGAGGAATTTCCGTTACAAAGTGACAGTTGGGATTTAATATCTGTGAGGAAAGGATGTTTAGAAAGGTAGCTGTGATGGCTGTTGTTTTTCGATGTTTTGCCAGTTATTGTTAAATACAATTCAATACAAAGTTATATATTTACCTTTTGTGAATTGAATGAGAGTTTCATTATTCACTCGAACAGAGACTGAAGTTTTTGGGCCGATGGGGAATTAAACTTCTATATTTCTGTTGCCTATCCGCTGTGACATAAATACTCAACGCCGAAGAGAACTCGCCGCCGTACGCACCCGGGAAGGGGATCCTGCACAAGCAGCAGCAGCAAGTGGAGTCTCCATCCCCGCAGCCCCCTCCTCCTCTGGTTCAGCCCCAGGAACACGGCCGAGCCCTCCTCCTCACCCCCAAGCAAGGAAAGAAAGCAGCCCCACACAGCTCGCTCGCCCAGGTCTCGGCTTGGAATGGGAGTCCCGAGGGCAGCAGCAGGGTTTGCGGTGGGGCTTGCTTGGCTTTGCCCCACTTTGCCCGGCCTCCTTCGCCTCTTTCTCTCTCTCTCTCTCTCCCTCACTCCTTCCAGCGCCCGCCTGCCTGCTTGCCAAAAGGATCCAAAAAGTTCTCCGGATTTCTTTCTTCTCTCCTTGGCTCTCTCTCTCTCTCTCACACACACACACACATTCCCTCCATCCCTCCCACAGCCTCGCATCCTATCCATGCGCGTGCCTTCGCCTTGCTTCCCCCCCCCCCCCCCAGCAGCAACCAATGGCCGGTCATGTCACCATACCGTGCGTGGCAAGAAGAGTGCCAGGGCCCGCCCACTAAAGCCTCATTTTGGCAAAAGAAGCCCCACGAAGGCAGCGGCGGGAGCGCACATGCGTGCGCATGACAGGAGCGCGCCATCTGGCTGGTGAGGCCGAAAGATCACCTGGAAGAGGGCTGAAGATCACCTAGGGGCTCCCGATCACCATAATGAGCACCCCTGGCGTAGGGCGTCCTGGTAGATCACAGGCAGGGCAGGAGGAAGGCTCAGTCCCACCCTGCAGGCTCCCGATGCCGCCCAGGTGCAGAAGGAGGTTGGATTGGATGGCCCTTGGAGGTCTCCTCCTATTCTAGGAACCCATTGTTGTTGTTGTTATTATTATTATTATCATCAGAGGCTGAATGGCCATCTGTGAGGAATGCTTTGATTGTGTTTTTCTCTTATGGCAGAAGGAGGTTGGACTGGATGGCCCTTGGAGGTCTCTTCCTATTCTAGGAACCCATTGTTGTTGTTATTATTATTATTATCATCAGAGGCTGAATGGCCATCTGTGAGGAATGCTTTGATTGTGTTTTTCTCTTATGGCAGAAGGAGGTTGGACTGGATGGCCCTTGGAGGTCTCCTCCTATTCTAGGAACCCATTGTTGTTGTTGTTATTATTATTATCATCAGAGGCTGAATGGCCATCTGTGAGGAATGCTTTGATTGTGTTTTTCTCTTATGGCAGAAGGAGGTTGGACTGGATGGCCCTTGGAGGTCTCCTCCTATTCTAGGAACCCATTGTTGTTGTTATTATTATTATCATCAGAGGCTGAATGGCCATCTGTGAGGAATGCTTTGATTGTGTTTTTCCATTATGGCAGAAGGAGGTTGGACTGGATGGCCCTTGGAGGTCTCCTCCTATTCTAGGAACCCATTGTTGTTGTTATTATTATTATTATTATCATCAGAGGCTGAATGGCCATCTGTGAGGAATGCTTTGATTGTGTTTTTCTCTTATGGCAGAAGGAGGTTGGACTGGATGGCCCTTGGAGGTCTCCTCCTATTCTAGGAACCCATTGTTGTTGTTGTTATTATTATTATCATCAGAGGCTGAATGGCCATCTGTGCGGAATGCTTTGATTGTGTTTTTCTCTTATGGCAGAAGGAGGTTGGACTGGATGGCCCTTGGAGGTCTCCTCCTATTCTAGGAACCCATTGTTGTTGTTGTTATTATTATTATCATCAGAGGCTGAATGGCCATCTGTGAGGAATGCTTTGATTGTGTTTTTCTCTTATGGCAGAAGGAGGTTGGACTGGATGGCCCTTGGAGGTCTCCTCCTATTCTAGGAACCCATTGTTGTTGTTGTTATTATTATTATCATCAGAGGCTGAATGGCCATCTGTGAGGAATGCTTTGATTGTGTTTTTCTCTTATGGCAGAAGGAGGTTGGACTGGATGGCCCTTGGAGGTCTCCTCCTACTCTAGGAACCCATTGTTGTTGTTGTTATTATTATCATCAGAGGCTGAATGGCCATCTGTGAGGAATGCTTTGATTGTGTTTTTCTCTTATGGCAGAAGGAGGTTGGACTGGATGGCCCTTGGAGGTCTCCTCCTATTCTAGGAACCCATTGTTGTTGTTATTATTATTATTATCATCAGAGGCTGAATGGCCATCTGTGAGGAATGCTTTGATTGTGTTTTTCTCTTATGGCAGAAGGAGGTTGGACTGGATGGCCCTTGGAGGTCTCCTCTCCTATTCTAGGAACCCATTGTTGTTGTTATTATTATTATTATCATCAGAAGCTGAATGGCCATCTGTGAGGAATGCTTTGATTGTGTTTTTCTCTTATGGCAGAAGGAGGTTGGACTGGATGGCCCTTGGAGGTCTCCTCCTATTCTAGGAACCCATTGTTGTTGTTGTTATTATTATTATCATCAGAGACTGAATGGCCATCTGTGAGGAATGCTTTGATTGTGTTTTTCTCTTATGGCAGAAGGAGGTTGGACTGGATGGCCTTTGGAGGTCTCCTCCTATTCTAGGAACCCATTGTTATTGTTATTATTATTATCATCAGAGGCTGAATGGCCATCTGTGAGGAATGCTTTGATTGTGTTTTTCTCTTATGGCAGAAGGAGGTTGGACTGGATGGCCCTTGGAGGTCTCCTCCTACTCTAGGAACCCATTGTTGTTGTTGTTGTTGTTACTGGTAGTAGTAGTAGTAGTAGTAGTAGCAGAGGCTGAATGAATATTATCATCATCATTATTATGAATAAATTCATGGTCTCATTATACTCACATTTAGTTGAATTCAGCCTTAAAGTATATAATATGGCTCTCACTGAAATAAATTTCCAAATATTTTGCTTTTGTGGCTCTCTGAGTAGTGGGGAGGGAGATCATTTTGACTTGCTTGTTTTATAAGTAGCTCGCATGCTGAAAAAGTGTGAGCACCCCTGTCCTAGATGGTTCATAAGGGGAGAAGCATTCGGACAGTTACGTTGGGCCAAAACCGTTTAGGGCTTTTTAGGCTAAAGCCAGCACTTTGAATTGTGCTCGGTAGCAGCCAGTGGAGCTGGTGCAACAGAGGAGTAGTATTCTCCCTGAGGTCTGCTCCTGTTAGTAATCTGGCTGCTGTCCATTGGACCAACTGAAGCTTCCGAACAGTCTTCAAAGGCAGCCCCACGTAGAGCGTGTTGCAGTAGTCTATACAGGATGTAATCAGAGCGTGGACTACCGTGGCCAAGTCAGACTTCCCAAGGTATGGGCGCAGCTGTAATGTAATCCAACATTTCAGAGTTCAAGTGTTGGAAGCAATTCAAACAATTAAAAGGGATCATTTCCCCAAAGACTCTACAATTGTTGGAAAGGCAGTGAGGAAATAGCAAGGCTTTGCTGAGTAACCTTTTGGCAGGAGTACAAGTACTAATTGCTAAGTGCTGGGTAGCAAAGCTGCCAATTTTAAATGAATTATGCAGGAAAATACGGAATGGCACGCTAACGATGAACCTTTCAGCAATTCTATGTGTGGACAGATTGGGATCAGAGCTTGGGTAAATTACATTTTTGCACTACAACTCCCAGGATCTCCCAACAAGTATCATCATGGTTGACAGAACTCAACAATTCCATTTATGTCAGAAAGGGGGGGAAGTAAGGTGTGCTATAAAATCAAATGTGGAGTTCCAAGGTGTGTGTGTGTGTGTGTAATGTGTATGCATGAATATGTGTATAAAGATAGATAGATAGATAGATAGATAGATAGATAGATAGTAGGCATGGTTTTGCACCCAAAGATGGCGATTCTAATATCAATTGGGGGGGATTTTTTTTATTAGTAAAAGAAAGACTTACAAATTTTTTCTAAAATGTAACAATTACTAACGAAATTCGTTAGTAGTTCGCATGCCAGCGCATGCGCATTCCCAGATGGTTTTTGGCCTACAACTCCCAGAAATCCTAACAGCTGGTAAATTGGCTGGGATTTCTGGGAGTTGTAGGCCAAAACTGGGATAAATCACACTGAATTCTAGATGAGACTCTCCAAATAGGAAGGAGGGAGGGAGGGAGCGGGTATTCTATTCTTGGAAGCAGCAAAAGAAAAGGAGGAGGAGCCCCCCCCCCCCTCGCTCCTCGCTGCCTCTCTCTCACCCCGATCCCGAGGGAGCGAGGGCCCAAGTTTGCCCAGACTGGTCATATACCTACATTCCATGCACATGCAATAATACAGCAGTAATAACAATGGGTATAAGAAGAGGTAAAATTCAAACCGAAGTATTCTGACTGGTCTCTCCTCATGCGGTGCAAGCGGGCTCTTCTCTGTGAGCCCGGAAAAGCCAGCGTTTTCTGCTTGGGTGCACACACATACATATTCTTTGGGGGATTTGCTGCAGAATCTTCTCTATGAGCCTGGGATTCTGCAGCAAATCCCCCAAGAATATGTATGTGTGTGCACCCAAGCAGAAAACGCTGGCTTTTCCCCGGCTAATAGAGAAGAGCCCGTTTGCACCGCATGAGGAGAGACCAGTCAGTATACTTCGGTTTGAATTTTACCTCTTGTTATTGTTATTACTGCTGTATTATTGCATGTGCATGGAATGTAGGTATGACCAGTTGAATTACTTATAATATTAGGCACTTACAGTAGCATTCATTCTATTATACATTATGTTGGTTTCTCACCCCAATACTCTTTGATGCTTTAGATCCTGGCAGGCAGGAGAGGCAGGGAAGCCTGGAAAAAATGTAAACAGAGAGGTTTACTCAGAAGTAAATCCACAAATCCCTTCATCCAAAGTGCCCTCCTTTGCAGATTTACTTCTGAGTAATCCTCTCTGTTTACATTTTTTCCGGGCTTCCAGCCGAAAAGAAGGAGCGAGTTTAGGGCTTGCCTTGCCATAATACTTATTGGCAAGGGAGGCGGAGGGTGGTGAGAGAGAAGGAGGGTGCCCCCTTACGACCTAATAACGACACTTAAGAAAATCCTGGGCCCCGTAGTTCTATAAAGAAAGTCCACTTCCTGGTTGGCGTTCCAGGTGCGGAAATACTCAAATGTAGCATTTCTTACGAATTTCTTACGAATCATTTCATTTTCATAACTTTTTTCTCATGCCTAATAGATAGGGTAAACTTTTGGATACATGGGCCACATTGTATTTTACGATTTGACAGAAGGGACAGGCCAGTGACAGATGGATGGAGAGTGTTTCTGTGAACTAATTGGGGAAAAAAGAACAAATTCTTATGCGCGCTGCATATATCTCATTAGTAGTGCAAGGAAAGGAAGGAAGGAAGGAAGGAAAGAAGAAAGAAAGAACAATAAAATATTCAAAAGGAAGAAAATTTTCAACCAACATAAACTTAATAGTATTTCAGTGGAAGACCCCAGGGGTCATCCAGTCCAACCCCCTTCTGCCGTGCAGGAAACGCACAATCAAAGCATAGCCAACAGATGGCCATACAGCAGGGGTGCCCACACTTTTTCAGCATGTGAGCTACTTATAAAACAACCAAGTCAAAAAGATCTACCTACCCATATTAAGGGACACTACATATTAAATGCATTACTATCAATATCAGCATAAGTAGAGTACTCTATTTTGACAATTATATAATCCTGATTTTATAGCTGGATAATCTGGATTATACTAAAAATCAACATATATGGTTTTCTACATGTTAAATGCATTACTATCAATATTAGCATAAGTAGAATACTCTATTTTGACACTTATATACTTATAGTGGAATATAATCCAGATTATATAGCTGGATAATCTGGATTATACTAAAAATCAACATATATGGTTTTCTACATGTTAAATGCATTACTATCAATATTAGCATAAGTAGAATACTCTATTTTGACACTTATATACTTATAGTGGAATATAATCCTGATTATGTAGCTGGATAATCTGGATTATACTAAAAATCAACATATATGGTTTTCTACATATTAAATGTATTACTATCAATATTAGCATAATAGCTAGAATACTAAAATCTATTTTGACAACTTATATACATAAGTAGAGTACTCTATTTTAACAATTATAAATTTATAGTGGAATATAATCCTGATTATATATCTGGATTGGAATATAATCCTGATTATATAGCTGGATAATGGTTTTCTACATGTTAAATGCATTACTATCAATATTAGCATAATAGAATACTCTGGATTATACTAAAATCAACATATAGCTGGTTTTTATACTAAAATCAACATGTTTTCTAAAAATGCATTACTATCAATATTAGAATAAGTAGAATACTCTATTTTGACAATTATATACTTATAGTGGAATATAATCCAGATTATATAGCTGGATAATCTGGATTATACTAAAAATCAACATATATGGTTTTCTACATGTTAAATGCATTACTATCAATATTAGCATGAGTAGAATACTCTATTTTGACACTTATATACTTATAGTGGAATATAATCCTGATTATGTAGCTGGATAATCTGGATTATATTAAAATCAACATATATGGTTTTCTACATGTTAAATGCATTACTATCAATATTAGCATAAGTAGAATACTCTATTTTGACAATTATATACTTATAGTGGAATATAATCCTGATTATATAGCTAGATAATCTGGATTATACTAAAAATCAACATATATGGTTTTCTACATATTAAATGTATTACTATCAATATCAGTATTAGTACTCTATTTTGCAACATAAGTATCGATATAGTACCCTGTTTGTTTTTTGGGCGCCCCCCTCCCTCTGCCTTCCTACTTCTCCCCTCGCCTGCTTCCATTCCTTTCAGGCGAGGGGATTGGCCCAACCTGCACTCCACAAACCTCGCCATGTAGGCAGCCTTCCCCCCTCGCCTTTCGCCCCCTTCGAGTATGGAGGGGATGGGAGGTGAGCGGAGAAAGCCCCTGGATGGCCTGGCTGCTGCCATGGGGCCGCTTGGCGGGCCCAGTTCCTTCGCTCTTTTTGCAGATGGAGGCAGAGCCTCTGGCTGCAGAACACTCCTCTGGCCCGCTCACCACGGTGACAGCAAGGGGGGGGGGGGCAGGAAGGGAGACTGCATGCTGCAAGGCCCGTTCTCCCGCGAAGCCCCTGCCTGGGCGAGGAGGCCCTGCAGCACTTCCTGGCCGCCCTCCTCGCTGCCAGCCTCCCTGCTTCTCCCTGCTTCCTCCCTCCTCCAGGCTACACGATCGACCAACTTCGTCTTCGCGATCAACTGGTCGATCGCAATCGACCTAATGGGCACCCCTGCCATACAGTCTTTGTACTACTACTAGTACTAGTACTACTAATAATAATAGGAGCAACCCCAGGGGCCACCCAGTCCAACCCCCTTCTGTCATGTAGGAAAAACACAATCAAACCACCCCCAACAGATGGCCATCCAGTCTTTGTAATAATAATAATAATAATAATAGGAGCAACACCAGGGACATGCAGGACAAACACAATTGAAGCACCCCCAACAGATGACCATTTATTTATTTATTTATTTTATTTCACGGTCTTTATATGTCGCCCTATATGTATTACTGTGTTAGAGTGTCATTTTGTGTCATTTTGGTGGTGTGCCCTAGGATTTTGTAAATGTGAAAAATGTGCCGTGACTCAAAAAAGGTTGAGAAACACTGATCTACTCAATTCCCAAAGAGGCAAAAATCAGATGCAGCTACTATCAAATTGAGCAGGAGGGAGAGGGCAGAAAGAGCTCAAAGGAAAAGCAGAGTTACCCGTGTGAGCAGCAACATCTCTCAATGCTCAGGACCAAATCAGCACATTCAGACTGGGTGGGAGCACATTCAAACAGGTTTCATATAGGCCCAGGACCGAATAGAGGCGAGAAGGTCGGGGTACAAAAGTTTTAAATAAATAAATAATAGTAAGCGAATATTATTTTGGTGCACCCAGGCTCTCCAGCCTGGTGGAGATTGCGCATGCGCGTGCCAGAGCACGCATGCGCGCAGCCAGCTAGTTTTGCGCATGCACTATTGGGACAAAGCGCTTCTGTTGGACGGAGTAGCGAAACGCACTCCCAAGAAGATGAAAAGGATGGACGGGGGAACGTTTTGCAGCCGGGGAAGAGCCTCCCACCTCGGGCTACAAAATGTTTCCCCGCCCTTTTCGGCCTCTTGGGAGTGTGTTTAGCAACTCCGTCCATCAGAAGCGCTCCGTCCCAATGGCGCATGCGTGAAAGTTTTGCACATGCGCTATTGGGACAGAGCGCTTCTGGTGGACGGAGTAGCGAAACGCACTCCCAAGAGGATGAAAAGGACTGACGGGGGAACATTTTGCAGCCGGGGCGGAGCCTCGGGCCGGAGAGATAGCACAGCGGTGACAACAGCTGTGTTTGCAATCAGAAGGTTGCATGCTCGATTCCAGGTTGGTCTGGACACCCAGCTGTGAGCCCTGTCCACTGTCCACCTAACAGATTGAAAACAAGCCAGCTGTGAGTAGATGAACTAGGGACCACTCAGCGGGGAAGGATTTTTATAAGGACTTTACAATACCTGAATAAAATAAAAAATAAGGAAGATCAGCTGCGGAATGCGGAACCAGAGGCTCTCATCTGAGGATGAAGCAACAGCACCCCCTTGTGACATAATGGAGCAACTGCACCCACGACGCAGCCAGAAGAGAAAAAAATCCTTCTAATTGCACATGTTTGTCTGCACATGTTTGTCTGTACAATGTATTGTAATTGTATGTCAGTCGGCAGGGACTGTCTGCCGTATGTGTAATGTAATTCACTCTGAGTCCCCTTCGGGGTGAGAAGAGCGGAATATAAATAAAGTGTATTATTATTATTATTATCCTGCCTCAGGCCCGCGCGCCGGCCTGAACCAATGACACGGCATGATGCGCCAAAACTGGTGGCCGCGGCCGAATGTGCCCCTGGCTACGTGTCGCCCGGAAGCAGCCGCTTACTTCGCTTATAGTTAAATCCGCCCGTGTATAGGCCGTATGAAACCGCACCACACCACACCATTAAAGAGGTGCTCTTTGAAACGACTTACATCTGGATCTAGGTCTACCAGTTCCTCCTCTAAAATCTTGATTTCATCTTCTGTCAATGCTCCCAAGAGCTGGTCTTCATCCAGGTCTCGGTACTTCTCTAGTCCTTGCCTGTACGACATCCTGGGAAACTTTTTATGGTAATCTCTCTCTCGTCAGAATAAATTACCTATTTAAAAACAAAAGAGAAGAAAAACACAACAAGATTAACATTTGATTTTTTAAATAAAAACCAATATTTTTTTTGGTGTATGTATTGTTTGATAACCAATAAAATCTTGTTTAAAAAAAAGAGATTAACATTCGAATTTCATACCTAGCCCAAATGTCTGAATAAAATATGCAATGTAAGTTTTTTAAAAGCTTAAATGTGATTAAATGATAATCACAATCAGGGCCGTAGCCAGGATTTTGATTTTGGTTCAAACTGAGTTTTGTTGGGGGGGCCTGAGACTGGGTGTAAGAGGGTCTACCCTAGCAAACCTTTTGTATTGTTATCCCAATAACCCCATTAATGTGAGATATAATGAGCATGGTGATCAGATCATGATATGAATAAACATAACAGTTTAAATAATGTACCAGTCAGGCCTTTTCACGGACCACCCTGAGAATTTCGGGGGGGGGGGTCTGAGGCCCCCTTAGCCCCCCCTGGCTACATGCCTGATCACAATGTAAACATACTAAGACAGAAACGACAAACATTCTGCAAAGTTCTGCATAATTTAAAACTCAGTAAGAAGTTGTTGTTGTTGTTTATTTATTTATTTATTTATTATTTCAATTTATATACCACCCTTCCCAAAAAGGCTCAGGGTGGTTCACAGCAGCGAACAACACAATCACAACATACTTAAACACATAATAAAAACAGATTAAAACCAGGGTAGAAATTACAGCCTTAGAGCAGTGTTTCTCAACCAGTGTGCCGTGGCACACTAGTGTGCCGTGAGCAATCATCAGGTGTGCCGTGGGAAATTGGCACTCTCCCCCCTCCTAGCAGCCCCCTCACAGGTTTCCAAGAAACAAATTGAGCCTCTCCGCTTGGAAATGTTTTTTTAAAAACTATTTTACTGGATTTTTTTGAGAGTTGCCTCCCCCCTGCCCCCCAAGGAACTGTTTTTAACAGCTTCATGACATCCATAGATAACTGGAAGCAAGTTTCACTCAGGGTGAAATTTCACAAAGGTCTGGAGAACAAGCTCTATGAGGAGCGGCTTGAAGAGCTGGGCATGTTTACCCTGAAGAAGAGAAGGCTGAGAGAATACATGATAGCCATGTATAAGTATGTGAGAGGAAGTCATATATATGTTGTGTTCATCGAAACAGGCCCAGGTTTCACACGGAGTGTATAAATACATTTTAAAACATATTAATTATATATATTACTGTGTTAGAGTGTCATTTTGTGTCATTTTGGTTGGTGGTGTGCAGGGGCGGCCCCAGCAATTCCGCGACCTACGCGGTCGCGTAGAACGTCATCGGCTGGGAGGGGCACCACCGGCTGGGAGGGGCGCCGCCGCGCCGACTCGCGCCCCACCACCGCCGCACTGCCCTGCGCTGCCGTCCGCGCGTGCGCAGAAGCACCTACAGGCGCTATAGCGCCTGTAGACATTTCTGCGCACGCGCGAACGTTCGAGCACGCGCACTCCCTCCCAAGCGCGCCTGCTGCTTTGGAGCCAGCGCGCATGCGCAAAACCTGCACTGCACGCATGCGCGCTGGGGAGCGAGTGCACGTGCTCCAGGAGCGCGTGTGCACAGAAACATCTACAGGCGCTATAGCGCCTGTAGGTGCTTCTGCGCACGCGCGGACGGCAGAAAGGTGTGCCGCGGAGGTGTGCCGCGGCCGATGGGGCTGGCGGCGGCAGTGTGGGCGTGGCGGCGGCGGTGAGTGACGCGGCAGCGGGGGGGACACAAAATTTCTTCGCGTCCCCCTCCCAAATTAGGTTGGGCTGCCCCTGGTGGTGTGCCCCAGGATTTTGTAAATGTAAAAATGTGCCGCGGCTCAAAAAAGGTTGAAAAACACTGCCTTGGAGATTGAACGCCTGTCGGAAGAGGTTGGTCTTGCAGGCCCTCCTAAAGGCCTGTAGATCAGTTATTGTTCGTGCCTCCTCCGGGAGGGCGTTCCAAAGGGTAGGCGCTACTACAGAAAAAGTACTCTGCCGCATCGATGACAAGTGGCAGATCTTAAGTGATGGAACCTCCAGTAGGTTTTGATCCATGGACCGTAGTGGTCTCTGGGGAACGTGCAGGGAAAGGAGGTCCCTGGCCCCAGAGACCACTACACTGGCCCCAGACCATGCAAGGCCTTTAAGGTTAACACCAGCACTTTGAAGGCAATCCGGTGCTCGATGGGGAGCCAGTCCAAACGCTGGAGGACTGGTGTGATGTGGCACGATAGTGTCACTCCAGCCAGTAGTCGAGCCGCAGCGTTTTGCACCATCTTCAGTTTCCGGATTACTGACAAGGAAGGCCAATGTAAAGGGTGTTATAGTAGTCCAGTCTCGAGATGACCGTGGCCTGGATTACCGCGGCTCGGTCATCACTGGAAAGGTAGGGCGCCAGCCACCTTGCCTGGCGCTGATGGAAAAACGCTGCTCTGCTCACGGTGGAGACCTGAGCCTCCATCATCAGCAGAGGGTCCAGTTGGACCCCCAAGCTTTTCACCAGAGCAAGGTGACGGGCTAACCACCTCGCCGTCCATTATTGGCAGCCGGAACTCCCCCTCCCCCCCGGGGCGACCCAGCCACAGGACCTCCGTCTTCGACGGGTTCACCTTCAACCTGCTGGCCTGTAGCCACCCAGTCACGGCTTCCAGGCACTGATGGAAATAATCGGGTACAGAGTCCGGCCGGCCTTCCATCCTCAGCACCAGCTGGGTGTCATCAGCGTGCTGATGATACTCCAGACCAAAACTACACACCAGTTGGGCCAGTGGAAGCATGTAGATGTTAAATAATAGAGGATAGAGGATGTTGTTGTTGCTGTTGTTGTTGTTGCTGTTGTAAACCATTCTGGAAGTAAAACTCCAGAGCCTTACTTCAGGCTTGTTTACACGAGCCAATTAGAAAGTGAGATCATCAGGCACACCTGATGATCGCGCACAGCACACTAGTGTGGCACGGCACACCAGTTGGGAAACAATGCCTTAGACATTTTCCCCCTAAAGACAGATTTGTTGTTCCTGTTGTTGTGTACCTTCAAGTTTTTTCTGACTTATGGCAATGCTATCACAGGGTTTTCTTGGCAAGATTTTCTCAGAGCGGGTTTGCCATTGCCTTCCTCCGAAGTTGAGAGTGTGTGACCTGCCAATAGATTTCCATGGCTGACTCTGATTTGTGAATCCCGGTCTCCAGATTCATAATCCAATGTTCAATTCACTACACCGTGCTGACTCTGAGTAGCTGCAAGCATAATCCTTAATTGCCCTGACTGATGGGCCAGAGAATAGTGCTTGCAGTGCTGATTTTAATCGGTTGCAGTGAGTTTTGGCAATGTTCCAGAAGCATTGTCTCCTGACATTTCGCCCACATCTATGGCAGGCATCCTCAGAGGTTGTGAGGTTTGTTGGAAACTTGGCGAGTGAGGTTTATATATCTGTGGAATAATGTCCAGGGTGGGAGAAAGAGCTCTTGTTTGCTGGAGGCAAGCGTGAATGTTACAATTGGCCACCTTGATTAGCATTTAATGGCCTTGCAGCTTCAATTGTAATTGATACGGCCGATTGCAATCTTTTGGCCCAACGCCTTGCCGTTGTTGGAGTTAGGGGAACGGCCTTGAAATGGCTGTTGTCCTTTCTACACAACAGGGGACAGCGAGTGGAAAGGGGGGGTTTGATCTCCGAGAGGGCTCTTCAGGCCCGGATTAACAGTTTGTGGTGCCCTAGGCCACACTCTGGAAGGCCCGCCCCTGGGGGCGGGGGCGCTGTGGGGGCGCTTGTGGGGGCGGGGCCGCTTGTGAGGGGCAGGGGCGCTTGCAGGGGGCGGGGCCACTTGCGGGCATGCGTGGCAGGACGCGAGTGGCTCGGCGCCCTCCACTATGTTCCTGGGTGCTGCAGCGGCCACCCGGGAGCTTACCTTCCTTCCTCTTCCTTCACCGAAGGAAGGGAAGCCCCGGGCGGCCACTGCAGCACCCAGGAACATGGCGGAGGGCGTTGCCCCGCTCGCGCCCTGCCTCGCATGCCCGGCGCCCTGCGTGGTGCCCGCCCCTTTTTGGCAGGGCTGGGTGATGTCAGGCACGGCGGCGGCGGTGAGGGCGAGGAGGAAGAGGTGGAGGGAAGCTGCAGCGCCGCATCCTTTCTGCCTCCTCCGCCATGTTCCTGCCGCTGCAGCACCCAGGAACATAGCGGAGGAGGCAGAGGCTGTGGCGCTCGCAAAGAGCCCTCTCGGAGATCAAACCCCCCCTTTCCACTCGCTGTCCCCTCTGTTGTTCCTGGGGACAACAGCCATTTCAAGGGTTTCCCTTCTTCCAACAACGGCAAGTGTTTGGATAGGCAAAAAAATTAACAATAATCCCCATAGGCTCAAAACTCAGTCACTCAATAATAAAACTCTCATTCAATTGAAATGCTGCAAAACCATTAAATTTAATAATATCTAGCTAATCAAAAACAACAGTGGCTATCTTTCTCCGCAACTTTCCTCCTCGGCCCACTGACAAATCCCAACTGTCACTTTTCAACTGAAATTCCCAAGCCATTCAGCAGTCTTGAAAGGAGCGCCATCTGGTGTCAAACATGCCTGGTCATCTCAAACTGCAAAAATACATCTTGTGTTGACTCATGAATTACTTTTCAAATGCAAGAATCTGACATCCCTTCCTTCGGGGAAGGAAGAAGAAGGAAGGTAAGCTCCCGGGCGGCCGCTGCAGCACCCAGGAACATAGCAGAGGGCGCTCTTTTTCGGCGGGGCTGGGTGACGTCAGGCGCGGAACATGGCGGAGGGCGCCAAGCTGCTCTGTGAAGGAAGGGCGTCTGACATGGCTTCCCTCCGCCTCCTCCTCGCTCACGTCGGCCCCGCCCCTCCTTTCTTCACTGCGCAGGCGCAAAAGCAAGCACCCGAAGATTGAATTTTTTTTTAAAAAAAATTACATTTTTTTAATTTTAGGGGGTCTGCACCTGCCTCCCCATGGCTGCCGCCCTAGGCCATGGCCTAGGGTGGCCTTATGGGTAATCTGGGCCTGGGGCTCCTCTAAGCTGTGATGTCCCTCAAGGAGCTATACTCTCCCCTTTGTTATTTAATATCTACATGCGACCACTTGCTAAGCTGGTTCGAAGTTTCGGGCTGGAATGTTATCAGTACGCTGATGACACGCAGCTTGTTCTGAAGATGGAAGGCCAACCAGACTCCGTACCCTCTTGTTTCCATCAGTGCCTTGAGGCCGTCACTGGATGGCTGCGTGCCAGTAGATTGAGGGTGAATCCAGTTAAGACGGAGATACTGTGGTTGGGTCAACCGGATGGTGGTGTGGTCCGGCTGCCTGCTGTGGATGGTGAGGCACTTTGCCCATCATCGTTAGTAAAAAGTTTTGGGGTTGTTTTCGACCCCTTGCTGTCAATGGAGGCCCAGGCCTCCACTGTCACCAAAACCGCTTTTTTTCCATCTGCGGCAGGCCAGGCGGATGGCCCCCTACCTGTCCAGGGATGACCTAGCCACGGTGATCCAAGCCACGGTCATCTCAAGATTAGACTACTGTAACGCCCTTTACATGGGCCTACCCTTGTCCTTGATCCGGAAATTTAAGCTCATTCAGAATGCCGCTGCTCGACTCCTCGCTGGAGCGCCGGCGAGGAGTCACATTACTCCCATCTTACAGCAGCTTCATTGGCTTCCTGTTGAGCACCGGATCACCTTCAAGGTGATGGTGCTAACCTTCAAGGCCTTCCATGGCTTGGGGCCGACGTATCTGAAGGACCGCCATACCCTCTATCAACTCCAGAGATCACTTGGCTCTGAAGATCTAAATCTCCTCAAAGTGCCCAGCTCCAGGGCCATCCGTCTGCCTTCTACCCGGCGTAGGGCCTTCTCTGTGGCAGCACCAAACATTGCCAGCTGAAGTGCGTGCCCTGCAAGATTTGTCTTCCTTTCCCAGGGCCTGCAAAACCCATCTCTTCAAGCTGGCATTCGACTGCTGATTCTGCTATTCTGCTAGTCTAGCCTAGTTTAATTTTAGATTAGTTAGCTTATCTGCTGTTTTATCTGTATTATGAATGAATAATAGATAGATAGATAGATAGATAGATAGATAGATAGATAGATAGATAGATAAAACTTAGCTGTTTGCTGCCTGGGGGAAATGCTTTGTTGGGAGGTGTTAGCTGGCCCTGATTGTTTCCTGTCTGGAATTCCCCTGTTTTTTGAGTGTTACTCTCTATTTACTGTCCTGGCTTTAGAGGGTTTTTTTTAAATACTGGTAGCCAGAGAGAATGCTGCTGGAACATGGCTATACAGCTCAAAAAACTCACAGCAGGAGAGAATATTTCTGGAACATGGCTATACAGCCCAGAAAACTCTACAGAAATGAACGAAATCTGGCTACTAGTATTTAAAAAAACCTCTAAAATCCGGAGAGCAAATAAAGAGCAACACTCAAAAAACAGGGGAATTCCAGACAGGAAACAATCAAGACTAGCTAACACCCCCCAACAAAGGATTCCCCCAGGCAGGAAGCAGCCAGGCTTTAAAGCTGCAAGGCTAATCAAGGTGGCCAATTGCAACATTCACACTTGCCTCAAGCAGACAAGAGTTATTTCTCCCACCCTGGTGTGGTGAGGTGGTTATTTATGTGTTAATACATGTGCTATATGTTAATCACATGTTTGTCTATGTGTTTAGAAAGGACAGTCTTTAAAAGCTACAGAGAGTAGGCAGTAGAATGTTCGCAACAGCAAGCCTCGGGCAGAAGCTGTTGCCATGGCAACTGGATGCCACTCTAGCTTTAGAATGTTCAGTTTGAAATGACAGTTGGGATTTGGCAGTTGCTGAAGCAGCAAGCTGTCTGTTGGACCTGCAAGTGTGCAGTTCAGTTCTGTGTGTGGGTTTAGGGAAACCCAAGTGTGGGAGAAGTTTAGTCCTAGTTAGGGTTGAGAGTAACCCAGTAGTAAGTAGTTGGCCAGAAGCTGCGACCAGAGTCGGTTGGTTGGCAGTGCAGCTGAGAGAAGCTTGCAGCAACTAGGGAGAGTTGCTGAATATTCCTGAGGGCAGGGCCGTAGCCAGGATTTTGGTTCGGGGCTGAGTTTGGTTAAGTTTGCCTTGAGACTGGGTGGACCACAACCCTGTATTGTTATCCCAATAACCCCATGAAGGTGGGATATAGTGAGCATGGCATGATATGAATAAACATAACAGTTTAAATAATGTACCAGTAAGGCCTTCTCGCGGACCATCCTGAGAATTTGGGGGGGCTGAAGCCCCTTAGCCCCCCGGCTACATGCCTGCCTGAGGGAATTAGTTTATAAAGTGTTGAGTGTTACAGACAAGCAGTAAAGCTTGGGAAATATGAATAGGAAGCCTAGTGGCTTAGTAATTCAAGGTTAGAATTACGTTGTGTTGGAAACCAAGTGTTTTAAGTGTATACCTCTTCGGAGCCTGTTTGAAACCACCTAAGCTTTGTGCCCATTTGTGTAAAATAAACTGTTTAGGTTCTGGTTCAAAACTCTCTCCGTGACTTCATTCAAATTACAAGTCTCCTCACCACTCTTTACAAGTCAATGGTCAAGCCTAAATAAATGGTGGCAGCGGTGGGATAGCCTGCCCTGCCACGGTGTAAAAGTTGGCGTGCGAATACGAATCTTCACAAATTGGTGGCAGCGGTGGGATCGCCTGCCCTGCCATGGTTTAAGAAAGGTGAACAGTAAACATTAAATCTTCACACCTGGACATTATTCCACAGAGATATAAACCTCACTTGCCTAGTTTCCAAGAGACCTCTCAACCCCTGGGGATGCCTGCCATAGATGTGGGCGAAACGTCAGAAGGGAATGTTTCTAGAACATCATCATTTATTATTTCATTATTCGCCCTCCATCCGAGGTGCTCTGGACGACTTACATAGAAACAAGATAATAAAAAGAGTAAACTTACACAAACAGGTATTAAGATGAGATTACAGGTTAAATGCTCTGCTAAAGAGCCAGGTCTTGAGTGCTTGAATAAAGGGCCGTAGGTCACGCATGGCTCTTGTGTAAGGTGGCAACGAATTCCATAGAGCTGGAGCAGAGATTGAAAAGGCCTTGCGCCTTGTACTTTCGAGGCGGACTTCTCTGGGACCCGGTATATAAAGCAGATTTTCTTGGGAGGGTCGTGGCGACCACTGGTGGTGAAGGGGAGAAAGGCGGTCTCTGAGGTACGTCGGCCCCTGACCATACAAGGCCTTAAAGGTCAGGACCAGCACCTTATAAGAAACCCGGTATTTAATTGGCAGCCAGTGTAGATGCTGAAGAGTTGGTGTTATATGGCAGGGCTGTCCAACAGGCGGCCCTGGGGCCGTACACGGCCCCCGAGCCCCTTCCCTACGGCCCCCTAACTTGTTTTAATAAAATACAAATTAAAAATAAAAAACTAAATTAAAAAATAAAATAAAATAAAAATACCTACTTCCGGGTTTAGGCAAGCATCGCGAGACTACGCCAGCCACAGACGGGCTTTCGAGGGAGGTCCCGTCTGTGGCTGCGTAGTCTCGCGATAGCTGCCGAAATCTCGGGTCCCGCGGATTTGCAGCCGGCCTGGGCGCGCCTCCTCCTCCCTCGCGGCTGCTTCCAGGCCAGCCCCATTCCCTCAGAGAGAGGGAGGAGGGGAGTGAGGCAAGGACAGCCCCTCCTGGCTCCGCCCTCTTCCTGTGGAGGGCCCTTGCTTCCCACCCCGGCCTGAGCTTGGCCTCGGCTCCAGCGGGGCTCTTCGGGGGGGGCGGCGTTGGCGTCTCGGCCCTGTGGCGGGGCTCCCGCAGTATGGGTAAGGAAGGGCCTGGCTCGAATCAATCAATCTAAAAACAGTGGGACGTTGGGTGAGGGGGGGAGGGGTCCCTCGGCGGCGGTTTCCTTGGCGACGCTTCCTTCCCCTCCTCCACGCCCCCTCCCCCTTGTTGTGCTGCCTTTGCCCGTGTGCAGGGCACAACGTGGCTTCCGTTGCGCCTGCCCCGCGGCTTGTTTTCCCTTCAGGGAGGGAGGGAGCTCTTTGGGCCTCCTCCACCCGCCTCTGGGAAAGGAGGCCCCATCAAGTCCTGCGACGGCATTGAGGTGTTTGGGTTTTTTTTGGTGTGTCCCAATTTGAGTGTGGACTCAAATAACTCAAAGGTATTAGGAAACATTCCCCCAAATCCACCAGTGTTCCCATTTGGGTATATTGAGTATTCATGCCAAGTTTGGTCCAGATCCATCATTATTTGAGTCCACAGTTCTCTCTGGATGGAGGTGAACTACAACTCCACAACTCAAGGTCAATTGTAAGTAAATTGGAGCCGTGGAGGGGGCGGAGCCGGGAGGGGGCGGAGCTGGGGGAGGGGCAGAGCTGGGGGCGGAGGCAGACCCTTCGCCCCCCCCAGGTGATCAGTGACTGGAATTCCGGCCCTTGGGCCCGTAGAAGTTGGACAGCCCTGTTATATGGCATCTCATAGATGTTTTCGTAAGTAGCCTAGCGGCCGCATTCTACGCAATACAAATCTTCCGAGTCGCTGACATAGGAAGGCCAACGTAGAGTGCGTTACAGCAGTGTTTCCCAACCGGTGTGACGCAGCACACTAGTGTGCCATGAGCGATCATCAGGTGTTCCGTGACTGTGGGAAGACACCGCCCCCCCTCTTCCTCTCTCTTCTCCTTGCCTGATGTGGGAAGCTGGGCCCGGCCTGCTTTTTGGCTTCAGGAGGGAGCCTGGTAGGCATGACCCGCGGGTGGGATCAGGCCGGAGCCCCTCCACACTTCCCCTCCCCTCCTGCAATGGGCCAGCCAATGGCGAGGCCATGCCAGAATTTAGCATGGCCTCCGGCGCCCTGATTAGCTGCGGGCAGTGTCGGCGGGGGCCGAGCGTTCCATCGCAGGACTGCAGTATGGACGCGGCTGCATTGGGCGCTTGTGGGATGGGGTGCCTGGCCAGAGCCTGGGCAGCAGCAGCAGCGGGAGGAGGAGGAGGAAGAAGGAGATGGCTAGCCATTGAAGCAGCGAGTCCGGTGGCTTTGCGTGGAGGGGGTTTCCACGGAGAGGAGGAGGCATTTGGGGAGCGCTCAGGCTCTGCAGCAACAGATGGATTTATTTTGTGAGGTTTGGCTTGTTTCAAATACTGGGAAGTGCCTGCTCCTCCACCCAAGCGTGCGTGCGGCGTTTGCCCTCTCCTTCTATTTCTCCTTTCCCTTCCTTTCTTCTGGTTCCTGCCTCGCGTTGCCAATTGCCTGCCTTGAGTGGACGGGAGAGGAGGCGAGCTACGAAAGGCAGGGAACCCAAGACGCAAAGGGAAGTTTGGAGGTTGGACTGGGCAGGCAGACAGAGCTTCTGGAACACCTCAGCAAGCAAGAGTCCAATAGTGGCAGACTAAAACCCAGAAACTCATCATCATCATCATGATGCTGAAAGTCACTTCTGATCTACAGGCCTACAGAGACCCTCGCTGGAACACCTCAGCAAGCCAGAGTTCAATATGCCAAGTTTGGTTCAATTCCATTGTTGCAAGAGTTCATGATGCTCTTTGATTGTGTGTTAACTATAAATTGTGTCATTATGTGACATTTTGGTTGGTGGTGTGCTCCAGGATTTTGTAAATGTCAAAAATGTGCCTCGGCTCAAAAAAGGTTGAAAAACACTGTGTTACAGTACTCCAACCTAGAGCTGACCATAGCATGACTGTAACATGGCCATACAACCCAGAAAATTCACAGCAATCCAGTGGTTCCGGCAATGGAAGTCTTTGACAACACACTGATTATGTTTGGGCAGGTTTATATTGGTAATGGCCTGTTTTTCAGATCGCAAGGTCCAGCTAGCTGAGTCTCACTGGAGAGAGACATTGGGGCACATTCACATAACTTAAAAACAGTAACAACAGAACATAAAACTATAACCCTTAAGAATAACAAACGACAGGAAAAGCCTAATACTGTAATGTTGTGGGGTTTTTTTTACAATTTGGCCAATTATGTCCTGTCAAATGCTTGAGAGAGTGTTTATGGGAAATGCCTTAGTGACGATGGCTCCTCAGCGGTGGAACAGGCTGCCTTCAGAAGCTGTGAAATCTTCAACCCCTGACATTTTCAGAAAGAGATTAGACAGGCACACCAGAGATACTTGGAGTGTAGAATATCCTGCCTTGGGCTGAGTAGTTAGGCTGGGTCCAGTCCAATTCAATACCTGGGATTCAATCACGGCACTCTTCAGCTGGCAAAACCATTTCTAGCTGAATTCCTTAAAAGGTCGGATTAATGAGAGACAGTACATGACATTCAGTCCCCTATGGTTCCAAGGGCACAATTCAAGGCACCATTTTGATGATGATCTACTAGGCAGCCCCCTACAAATGTGCACTCAAATGATCCTGGCCCTATGTTTACCTAATCAGAGCAAGCAGAAGTTGTGACACATGTGTTTCTTCCCTTGCAAATTGAACATCCTGTAACTTCCTAGCTCGTATGGTGGACAATAACAATAGCATAATTTAAGAACAGCAGCAACAACAACGAAATCCTAAGGACTCCATGCAGTTGCTGGTTCCATCTGGAGTAGACCGACATAGTACCATATTTTCCAGCGTATAAGACGACCCCCAATTTTTCCAGTTAAAATATAGAGTTTGGGATAGACTACCCCCCTCTTCCAACGCACACCAAATAAAAATTTAAAAGAATCAGATTTGATTTCAATATGGAAATTTTCCTATGATTGTACCTCCTTCTCTGCCTCTCAGATCTCGCACATGCGCACCTGCACTGCTTCAATGCAGGCCCGGATTACCCATAAGGCCAGACTAGGCCATGGCCTCGGGCGGCAGGTTTTGGGGGCAGCGGATATGACCCCCCGAAAACATAATTTTTTTTATTTAAACGCCCCTCGCAGCGCTTTCCCCCGCCCTCTCCCGAGAGAGTCATCATACCTCGGGAGGGGGGGGGGAGCGCTGCGAGGGGGCGGGAGAGAGGAATGGCACCCTCCTCACCTGGGCTGCCCCTTGCAAAGGAAAGAGGCGGCGAGGAGGAAGGGAAGCTCTGCTCCGCCGGCGGGCATGCATGCATGCGCACGCACGCGGACTTCCTTCCTCCCCCTCCTCCTGGCCGCCTCCTTCCTTTGCAAGGGGGCGGCCCAGGCGGCCAGGAGGAGGGCGGGACTTCCCGTCCTCCTCCTCGTGCCCTCCTTTCGGTCGCGGAAGGAGGAGGAGGCGGCGGACGGAAGCCTCACGAGCAGTGCCACGTGACTTCCGTCCACCTCCTCCTCCTCCTCCCGCGACCGAAAGGAAGGCGCGAGGTGGACGGAAGCCGTGGGGCCGGTGCCGCGCGGCTTCCGTCCACCTCCTCGGGCACTCCTTCCGGTCGCGGGAGGAGGAGGCGACAGAAGCCGCACGGCCGGGGCTGCTGCCGCACATGCGCAGCAGCGCCCTGGGGGCGTGGCTTACGCACCCTGGGGGCGTGGCTTTCCGCACCCTGTGTGGGGGGCGGCGCGGGGCGTCTTGGCTTCGGGCGGCCGAAGAGCCTAATCCGGGCCTGCTTCAATGCAGTCTTCAGGAGCGAGATCTGAGAGGCAGAGGAGGTATGATACAAGGGTGGGCCAGACAGGAAAAAGAGGTGTGTTTTTCTGGGCCCAGAGGCACTCCATCTCTTTTTTCCATACCCCAGTCGCCCCGGACGCCTGCAGCTTGCTCTGCCCTTCACGTACATCTTCCCGGTGAGGCACCCTTTCACCTCACCATCGGGACCGCATTAAGTCCACGAATCCCCATGAATGGATTTTCTTCTACCGTACTTCTACAGCGTCGCCCGGGTTTGAGGAATGGGATTAAGGAAGCACCCTTCCGCCTCTAGAGCCAGGATGCAACTGAGAAGCAATGGAGGCGCTCTCCCCATTAAATAGACGCAGCTTGTGTAAGACACATCGCAGTGTTCTTCCATTCTGATTGGTCCAACAGACAGGACTCATAGAGAAACCCCATACGAGCACGCGACAGGCTTTTCAAGCACTGTGTGAAGCCGAATAGGAGAGGAGGAGCCGTGATTGGCTGTTGCGTGGCCTGTTTCAGCTGGGGAAAAAACATCAGCTGAGCCCTTGCCGTTATGGCCAACCGAACAAGCCGGATTGGCCGAAGGAAACAGACCAAACTGAATCTGTGCACAAGCCTAATAACCACTGGCAAGTCTATCCTACGTCCATTTGTCTACTTCCTTATAAGATCCATCTGAACTCTAGTACTTGATCCCTGAGATATATCTACCTCTCTTATTTTCTCCTTAAATATTTATTTAAAACCGTTATACCTTGGGCTGGTTCTACATGGTAAAAGTAATGCAGTTTGACACCACTTTAACTGTCACGGTTAAATGCTATGGAATCTTGGGAGTTGTAGTTTGGTAACAATGTATTGTTTTCATTTCGGATTCATTGCCCACTTACAATTGCCCACTTGCTGAAGCAATAAATCTACAATATTGCAGGCACCTGAATAGTCTAAAGCAGTGATTTTTAACCAGTGTGCTGCAGAACACTGGTGTGCCGTGAGAGATCATCAGGTGTGCCGTGGGAAATTATTTTCGAACTTCATTCATATATAAACTATTAGGTGCATCTGTCCCTTTAAGAAATGGAACCATAGCACTCTCGCATCATCTAAGAAGTGGCATGAGAGTGCTACGGTCGCGCCATCTTGGATTCGCTCAGACGCGGCTAAGTAAACAAAGTTAGAGTTAGTGCTGCAGCTGCGCGTCAAATGACAGTGTCAATTTGGGATCACAGCTGTTGAGCAAGAGCTTCGTGTGTGTCTTTCTACCATTCCTGCCAAGATATCTATGTTGTGTTCATCGAAACAGGCTCAGGTTTCACACCGAGTGTATAAATACATTAAAAACATATTAACTATATGTCTTACTGTGTTAGAGTGTCATTTTGTGTCACTTTGGTTGGTGGTGTGCCCCAGGATTTTGTAAATGTAAAAAATGTGCCGCGGCTCAAAAAAGGTTGAAAATCACTGGTCTAAAGCAGTGGTTCCCAAACTTATTTGGCCTACGGCCCCCTTTCCAGAAAAAAAAAGAAGCTCAGCTAGAAATTAATTTTTTAAAAAATTAATAGCAATTAAACATCACTTTTTGACCTTATGACCTTGGGGAGCGTCAGAGGCCCTTTGCGTCACTTTTTACACCACTTTTGGTGCTTCGCTGGCCCCACAGCTTGTGGGGAAGGCAGGGGGAGGCGGCAGGCCCTTTGTTCCCTCCCCCGCTTCCTCTTTTTGCACAACTTTCAGCGCCCCACTGGCCCTTTGCTTTCTCCCTCTGTCTTGGCTCGCCCCATGCACATTGCGGGAGGCGAGAGGGAAAACAGCAAAGGGACCTTCGCTCATCCCATGCGCGTTGCTATTCGTGCCACTTTGGGAGATCCAAAGCCTGGGGATCTCCCACCTTCTCCATAGGCTTAGGCTTCTCAGGGCCTTTACGGCGCCCTGCATGTGGCACATGGAACCTGGCAGCCATTCCAGGAAGGCGAGGGAGGCGGGGCCTAAGGAGGCACTGCCGCGACCCCTCTGAAATTGGCAATTTTACCAAATGGCAAACTCCTCTCTTTGATCCCGGAAAACTGAAGAAAGTTCAGACTCTGAGCAAACACCAGTTAAAATGGGAACTGAAAAGATGCCTCAGTCCCCATTTTAACTGGTGTTTGCTCAGAGTCTGAACTTTCTTCTTCATGAACTAATTCAGCTTCCTCTGACTCCTCTGTAACTTTCTTCTGTCTCCTGGTGGTCATGTTGTGAGATCTAACTTTACCTCACAACTTTTACCTCAGAATTTCTTTCTAACATGGCCTTAAGCGCTGGATTAAGGGTGTTACACGTATCCCGTCGTCTGCCACCAATTTGTAAAGAGGCTATTCAAATGAACCGGCTGGACAGGGTGGACCCTCTTCTATTGATCCCACCGCTGCTACAAATTTGTAACGATGAGGTCACTACGTATCTGACCTAATGTAAAAGGGTGTTGTATAACTTTAATTTAAGGATCCCTTAAATATGAAGAGATTAGCCACCAGATTGTGAGAACTGTTGTTGTTATCTGTTATCTAGGAGGGTCTGTCACCAATTATTGTGGGACTTCAAACTGTGTAACAAGACAG
Organism: Anolis apletophallus; assembly: GCA_030556195.1. Lineage (NCBI taxonomy): Eukaryota > Metazoa > Chordata > Lepidosauria > Squamata > Anolidae > Anolis > Anolis apletophallus. Next base: position 154,684,112 of record JARBWK010000006.1, on the reverse strand, counting down.
GTTAAAAACACTTTCCTGTCTTGCTTTACTCTGAGGCTGGACTTTTAAAATACGGAACAGAGAGAGATTGTTGATGAAAAGAACAATAACAGTTTATTTATAGCTTGGCACAAAAGCGTGATGGATACTTTATAACTTCTTAGAGGCTCAACTCATCATGGTTACGTTGGTATTGTAGAAGATACAAAGTTTAAAATGTTTGACTGTTACTATTATTCAGTTAGATCAGTATGTAACTATCTCACACACAGACCTTCTTTCCTCCTATAGGCACCTTGCCTATCTCTAGCTCTCAGGCTCTATACAAACAGACTGGCTCGCAAGCTCAGCCTACTAGAACTGTCTCTCTACAGCTCCAAAACCAGACTGCCCTCAGAACCTGCTCTCTCCTAGAGCTGGGCTGACAGTTAAACTGTCAAAATTCAAACTTCCCCAGAATTCTATTCTTGGCTGTGGCAGAAAGCTGTTGACTCCTCCCACCTCTGCCTTACAGCCATGTTGCTATGACAACTCTTCTCCAAGGTGGGCCTTCACTGAAGAAGTGCACCTTCCCTAAACATCTAAACATCTCAATACATATTCAATCCTATAATAAAAAATAAACACTTCTGCACAGTAATTTCATCACCGCCCCCTGGATCGTTCCAGCGCCCACAAGGGGGCGGTAGCACCCACTTTGGGAATGACTGGTCTAACGTAAAGATAGTGTAATTGCTGGTTCATTTCTAGAAACAGATAAGAATCAACACATACCTCTGAAATGTCCCCAAATCAACAGGCCGCTGTTGTCTGGAAAACAGAAAAACAAACACAAAGTACATTAAGATGAAATGCCTTACATGTAAAATAACCCAAAAAACAAAACACCTGCAACCCTAAGGACAGATGGTTTCAAATTAAGGGAGAAGAAAAGCAAAGTGTAAACGGAAATGTAAGATTGATTCTAAATTAGTATTAAAAATGAAAAACAGTCCTTTAGTTAGACAGCCAGACCCTAGAAAGGCATCTCACAAGACCTGTAACTTAGTATGATTTGTGGATACTGATGGTAGCTTGTTCAACTTAAACCGCCTGAGGGCTCGCACTAAGACTCCAAACTAGTCCGTGAGCTGCTTTTTGCTGACGATGCTGCCCTTGTCGCCCATTCAGAAGCAGCCCTGCAGCGCCTCACATCCTGCTTTGCAACAGCTGCAGAGCAGTTTGGGCTGGAAGTCAGCCTGAAGAAAACGGAAGTCCTCTACCAGCCCGCAACACAGGAAGAACACCATCACCCCCACGTCAGCATAGGCACATCTGTGCTTAAGTCCATCCAGCAGTTCACCTCCCTGGGAAGCATCATCTCTTCAGATGCCAAGATTGACAAAGAGATAGATCACAGATTAGCAAAGGCATAGAGTGCATTCGGAAGGCTTCGCAAAAGAGTCTGGAGCAACAAGCACCTGAGGCAATGCACCAAAATCAGTGTGTACAGAGCTATCCTCTGAGGATGCTTGCCATAGATGCATGCGAAATGTCAGGAGAGAATGCCTCTAGAACAGACCTGGGCAATTGCTGGCCCTCCAGGTGTTTTGGACTTCAAATCCCAGAAATCCTAACAACTGGTAAACCGGCAATTGCCCAGGTCTGCTCTAGAACATAGCCATAAGCCGCCGCCCCCAAACCCGACAACAACACAAAGTTAGAACAGTTTAAAATCATATGGAAGTTGGTTTTGGAATAGATCAATTTGGTCCCAACAGCTTTGAATACACTCAAATATGGACTCAGATAACCCAGTTCAAGGCAGATATTGTGGGTTATTCTGCCTTGATAGTCTGGGTTATATGGTTGTGTGGAAGGGCCAGGGGCGGTCCTACAAGGTAGGCCAAGTAGGCGGCCGCCTAGGGCGCCATCTGGGAAGGGGGCGCCATCCTGGCCGCATGGGGCGCCATCCGGCCCTGCTGATGTTCCTCAGACAGCGCCGCAGCTGCCTGCTTTTGGGCCCCGGCCTTGTGTGCTCCTTGCCGCTTCTGGGCATGCGGAGGTTTTCTGAGGCGCAGTTGCTCCAGAGCTGAGGTTGAGCGCAGGAGCAACTGTACATCCGCGAAAACTTCCGCGCATGCCCAGTAGCTCCCTTGCGCAGAAGCCTGTAAGCAAAGCACTCCCTATCGGGCAGGCAGGGAGTGCTTCCCCTCTCCCTTGTCTCGCCACGCGCATTTGCAGGGAAGGAGAAAAGAATCAGTGAAGGAAGTGTAAGCGAAGGAATGAATGAAGGGCTTTCCTCCCTCCTCTGCGACCTCTTCTCTCCCTCCTTCCTTTCTTCAGCTCTATTTCTGTCTAGACCTGAGGAGCCTGAGGCTATGAGGAGTTGTGGGAGTTGGAGTCCAAAACACCTAGAGGGAGGGCCCAAGTTTGCCCAGGCCACGCTGCCTGTATTCGACCTCATTTGAACATTTTGGCTGTTTTTCTATTTACATTTACATTGGGATCCTAATTTTGGACTTATGGGAGACTCCTATGGATTATGAGACGGGTGGTAGGTAATATATTCTGATTTTGATGCATTTACATTGCATTTCTTGTTGATTATTATACAGTTCTGCTTAATATTGTCATACAATATAATAAAAATACAATATAACAATAGAATAACGATATATTTTATATTACATGTAATATTACAAACAATATTGCAGTATAGTGGTATTGTACAAAATAGTAATATATAATATTTTATTTTACTTTATTTTGGGTTATTTGAGTTTTATGGGAGTCATGAAAATATTTAGTAGAGGATAATTTTATTTAAATAAATAATTTTATTTATTATTTTATAATAATATAATAGAATGTTACATTATATTATAATGTCAATATATTATAATATAATTATATTGTAATGTAGTATAATATAATTATGATATAATATAGTATGAGTATGGTATAATATATTGTATATACATTGATACAATATAATACTACTAATGGTATTGTGATATTATACTTGTATATTTGTTTTACATGGGGGGGCAAAATAATGTTTTTTGGGGGGGCACCAAAATAATGTTCGCCTACCATTTAAAATTACCTTAGACCGCCCCTGGGAAGGGCCCTCGGTTGCTTTACGTGGTCTTCGCTTTTTCTGAACTACCTTCAGACATAAGTCAAGGATAGTGGGAGTTGTAGTTCAACATCAATTGGAAGGCTATACACTCACCCTGTGTGTCTTTAAAGAGAGTGTTTCCACCTTCTTTCACATCCGTTCAATCATTTTTTGTGTTGCCTGCACTTCATGTGTATAGGATTCTTTTATTCAAAAGAAGGGGTGGAAAAATATTTTCAGAGTCAGAGGTGGAGAAAGTAAAAGTGGACTCTGCAGGAAATACTTCAGCTGTAATCCACAAAAAGGAAAACCAACCTGTTTAGCAAACTTTGCAAATGCTGATATATTATCAGTAAATGCTTAATTTTATACCTATTTTATGCACCTATATACCTGGGGTCACGGAAATATTTCCCGAGCAGAAAGCGGTTGCGAGTGGAAAAAGTTGAAGAAGCCCAGGTTTAGATGACAGCTTTGGGCTGGAGTGCCACCAGTATGCTGATGACACCCAGCTCATTCTGAGGATGGAGGGCAGGCCCGAAACCATACCAGATAATTTCCACCTCTGACTCGAGGCTGTTACTGGATGGCTGGGAGCCAGTAGGTTGAAGGTGAATCCAGCGAAGACGGAGATCCTTTGGCTGGGTCGTCCGGGCAGTGGGGATGTCCAGCTTCCGACCCTGGATGGCGTGGCATTATGCCTGTTGTCTTCAGTAAAGAGCCTCGGAGTCATCCTCGACCCTCTGCTGTCAATGGAGGCCCAGGTCTCCGCTGTCAGCAGAGTGGCATTTTTCCATCTTCGCCAGGCTCGGAGGCTGGCCCCTTACTTGTCTCGGCACGACCTGGGCATGGTGATCTAAGCTACGGTCATCTCAAGGCTAGACTACTGTAACGCTCTCTACATTGGGCTGCCTTTGTCGGTGACCTGGAACATTAAGCTGGTGCAAAACGCCACAGCTCGGTTGCTCACGGGAGTCCCCGCGAGCTGCCATATTACACCAATTCTGCGGGAACTGCACTGGCTCCCTATTGAGTTCTGGATCACCTTCAAAGTGTTAGTTTTGACTTTCAAGGCCTTGTATGGTCTGGGGCCAGTGTACCTGAGGGACCGCCTAACCCCATACTGTCCCATGAGAACACTTAGATCCGAAGAGGGGAATCTTCTAACTGTGCCCAGTGCCAAGCAATACCGGCTCACCTCAACGCGTAGAAGGGCATTTTCAATCATTGCCCCAGTCCTCTGGGATGCGATACCTCTGGAGGTTAGGGCCCTGCACAATTTGTTGGCTTTCCGGAAGGCCTGCAAGGCATTCCTATTCCGGCAGGCCTTTGAGCTGCGATATGCTACCGTGTTTCCCCGAAAGTATGACACCCCCGATTGTAAGACGTATCGGGGGTGTCAGGGGGGGTCGGCTAATGTAAGCCACTCGAATGTAAGCCGTACCGCCGTCGCACGCCCACGCCGCCGCCGCCGCCGCAACCGGCCCATCGGCCGCGACACACCTCCGGCACACCCTCCTTTCTGCCAGGCCTCCAAGGGAGGGGGAAGAGAGCCAGAAGCATGGCAAAGCGTGCGCTGCGCCAGAGTGACGTCGTCGCTTGCCCGCCCTGCTCGCTTCCCCTCCTTTCTTTCTCCAAGAAAGGGAGGAGGAGAAGCCGGGGCGGGCAGAGCCGATGACGCGGTCATTACCTGATGCGTCGTCGCTTGCCCCGCCCGGCTCGCCCCCTCCTTTCCTTTCTCCAAGAAAGGGAGGAGGAGAAGGAGGACAAGGGCAGAGCGACGACCGCGTCACTCTGACGCAGCGGCGCTGCCATGCTTCTGGCTTTCTTCCTCCCTTCCTTTGTCCAGAAAGCTGCGCCGCGGAGGTGTGCCGCGGCGGCGGCGGCGGCGTGGCGTGGCGATGGGGTACATCTTAGTTTATATAAGACGTACCCGAAAGTAAGACGTGGGGGACTTTTGGGGGGAAAAGAAAGTAAGACGCTGTCTTACTTTCGGGGAAACACGGTATCTTTTAAGATTGTGTTTCTTTTAGGAACTGTTTTATTATGTTTTAATGCTGTTGCTGATTGTGATTCTGTTGTGATGTTTGTTGTAAGCTGCCCCGAGCCACTGGGAGTGGCGGCTAATAAATCTAATAAATAAATAAATAAAAATAAAAACTTCTGCGATGAAGACCCGAGACAGGCTCCTCACCTGCTTTAAATACGCACAAGCAAACCAGCCACTTTTATTTTATTCCTACACAACATACTCCTTCTCGCCGCATGGCAACCCACCCACAAGCCACGCTTTATGAGTCACTTCAGGGATTATGTAAAACAGAAAAGCAAGGAGAAGACGCTGTTCTCAATTCTGGCAGAAAGAGCATTGAGGTTTATCTCTTTTCTGGGTGAAGACTGAGGGCCCTTCCACACAGCCATATAACCCAGAATATCAAGGCAGAAAATCCCACAATATCTGCTTTGAACTGGGTTCTCTGAGTCCACACTGCCATATATTCCAGGTCACGCCATCACCCTGTGAACACCCGTCTCTTGTCCAATTTTGGAAGCAAGGTTAAGTCTCCATAGAATCTGGATGCAAGCAGGACTGGATTAACACCTTTTTGCGCCCTAGGCCACACTTTGGAATTACGCCCCCTTTAAGCCAACCTCTACCGCACCCCCCCCCACATCACTCATACCCACCCTAAAAAAAACCTTATTTTCTCCTCCCTCCCTCCCTCCCTGGCGGGCCTGAGCTGATGCTGCTGCCGCCGCCAGGCCCTCTCCCCTGCCGAAGTGGAGGAGGCCTCCCTCTGGGGCAGGCACCTGCAGCCGGGCGCGCTCTCCTCCGCCGGCGCCCATCTGGGAGGGAACGAGACCTCCAGCCCCCCCTCCCCTCCACCCTGGCTTGGGCCTGGTCCCGTGAGGAGGCTCTTGGTTGCCACCTGCGCCCCCCCCCCCGGGCCCAGGGACACTGCTGAGCACAGGATGACACACGCCGCCGCCATGCCAGAGGAGAGCAAGCGGCCAACCCTCCCTCCCTTTCCTTGCCAAGGCCGGGGCAAAGGCCCTGCTGAGGCCGGAGACCCGCCAGGAAGAGGGAAGGGCCTCGACCCCGGAAAGAGAAAGCAACCGAGGGATGGAGGGGGAAGCGGACCCAAGGGACCACTCGCTCGGGCCCCAGCACACACGCACGCACCCCCCTTACCTTGCCCTCCCGTCCCCCTCCTCTCTCCCGGCACCGTGAAAGCATTCCCTTTCCCTCTCTTCCGGAGTGAGCTCAGGAAGCGCGTTGCCAGAGAGGCCTCTTTCTGCTGCCTCTCTAGGAAGCGCAGGCTGCCCCTCTCGCTGGACTTCCGCCCAGCACAAACATGGCGGCCACGGGCAGGCGCCCCAAAATGTGGCCAGTCTTCGCGTCAGAAGGATGGAACCGGAGCCCCAGAACAAGAGAGAGAGAGAGAGACTGGGGGGAGATAGCGTCCACCCCCCTCCTTCCCTCCCTCCCACTTTCCTCGGACGCCACCCCCCGGAATCCACGGTCCTTAGGCCACAGTGGCTGAGGCTTCTGGGGGAGAAGGAAGGGTGGAAGGGAGGGCGGAATGGAGGGCGGGGCTTGGGAAGGAGAGGGCCTGAGGGGGGCGGGAAAGAAAGGATCCGGGCGGGCCACCGCCCTCCCCTTCTCTGCGGGCCACAGCCTCTCGCGTGGGCGACTCCCTCCCCCCCTGTGTGGAAGGAAGGTCCTCCCGGGCGGCGGGGTCCCCCTGGGGGGCGCGGAGTGCTCCCTGTGGCCGCCTGGCCCCGTTTCCTCCCAGAAGCACGCTCTCCTGATGTTTCGCCCTCAGGGGCTGCGACAACATTTTTATTTTTTAAAAAATTTGGTCCGTGATCTGCGCCCCCCTCGGCTTGCCCCCCTCGGCCATGGCTTAGGTTGGCCTTATGGGTAATCCGGGCCTGGATGCAAGACCACCTGGGATCTCTAGGTAGGTTCAGAAAGAAACCAATCTAAATCCCAAAACAATAATTGCTGGCTGAAATTGAAAGGCATCAGCCATAATTATTGGGTTCAATATAATGCAGTCCATCCATACAAAAGATGAAGGCAGGTGGATTGATTTAGTAGTATTCATAAGTTATTGATGCGAGACCAAACAGCACATGCACAGGATACATCTCTCACCCGGTGCCCTAACCAGTGGTCAGTGTGATATCAGTCAGATGCAAAAGGTGTGCCCCAGATTCCTTACGAGATCACAGGAGGATAGGCCTCTTCACCTGATGCCATGCGGATTTTGACCTAGATATCAGCCAAGGGAAGGGTCAAGACTGCTGGGAACTTATACTAGTATTTAGTGGCATGCCAATAAATGCCTTGTAAATTTGCAAACTCTGGGTCTTGGCCCCAAATGAGGTCCCCTTAGCTCAGGGGTCGGGAACCTACGGCTCGGGAGCCAGATGTGGCTCTTTTCAGGATTGCATCTCGCTCTCCAGAGCAGCCCGGGCCTCGGATTCCCAGCTTGCAGCGGGAAACCTTTCCTTCTCTCCTTCCTTTTCCCTCCCTCTTTCCCCTCCTTCTTTCCTCCATTCTCCCCCTTCCTTCCTTCCTTCCTTTTCCCCTTCTCCCTTTCCTTCTTTCCTCCATTCTCCCTCTTATTTCCTTCCTCTTCCTTTCTTCCCCTTCACCCTTTCCTTCTCTCCTTCCTTTTCCCTCCCTCTCTCCCCTTCCTTCTTTCCTCCATTCTACCTCTTCCTTCCTTCCTCTTCCTTCCTTACTTTCTCCCCTTCACTCTTTCCATCTCCTTCTCTTCTTCCTTTACCCTCCCTCTCTCCCCTTCCTTCTTTCCTCCATTCTCTTCCTTCCTTCCTCTTCCTTCCTTTCTTTTTCCCCTTCACCTTTCCTTCTCTCCTTCCTTTTCCCTCCCTCTCCCCCTTCCTTCTTTCCTCCATTCTACCTCCTCCTTCCTTCCTTCCTTCCTTCCTTCCTTCCTTCCTTCCTTCCTCCCCTTCACCCTTTCCTTCCCCTCTCTCCTTCCTTTTCCCTCCCTCTCTCCCCTTCCTTCCTTCCCCCACTCTCCCCCTTCCTTCCTTCCTTCTTTCCTTCCTTCCTCTTTTATTCTCCCCCCAAGTCTTCCTTTCCTTCTCCTTCCTTTCTTTTCACTTCCCTCTCTCTCCCCTTCTTTCTTTTCTTCTTTTCCTTCATTATTTTACTTTTCCTCACTCCCTTTCCTTTCTTTTCCCCACCCTTTCCTTTCCTCCCTTCCCATTTCCTTCTTTCTTTTCCCCTCCTTGTCTCTCTCCTTTTCTTTTCTTCCTTTTCCATAGCTCGTTCTTCTTTTCTTTCTTCCTCTCCCCCTCCCTCATTTCCTCTGTCTTTCTTTCCCCCTTCCTTCCTTCCTTCCTTCCTTCCTTCCTTCCTTCCGCCTTCTGTTCCTTCCCAGAGTCCTGAGCATGCCTTTTGCAGAGCCAGGTCTGAAGCGTCCCGTCATTCTGCCGGGGGAATCCTTTTCTCATTGTATGTACGTATAGACTCACATTGAGTTGGATTCAGTCTTAAAATATATTATATATAATATATGGCTCTCACTGAAATAAATTTCCAAATATTTTGCTTTCGTGGCTCTCGGAGTCAAAAAGGTTCCCGGCCCCTGTCTTAGATGGTTGACCTTACAGGGTTAGACGAGCGCCATCTGCCCGGATTTGAAATTAGAGTTTTCCTTCTCTTAGGATGGTTGCCAAAAGGCTAGAGAGCCCATCCGGCCCATTGACGCTCTTTATCAGACCTTTTGGTTGTGACCTGTCTGGCATGGGAGGCCCTACCGGTGGCTATTATGCCACAGCCAGCATGGCTCACAACTTCTATAGTAATACAGTAAATAAAGAAGTATAGAATAAAAGGGCTATGGCAGACCTCGAAGAAGACGGCATATATATACGTTATCGTACTGATGGCAGCTTGTTCAACTTAAGCCGTCTGAGGGCTCGCACTAAGACTCTAAACTATCTAGTCCGCGAGCTGCTTTTTGCTGATGATGCTGCCCTTGTCGCCCATTCAGAAGCAGCCCTGCAGCGCCTCACATCTTGCTTTGCAGCAGCTGCAGAGCTGTTTGGGCTGGAAGTCAGCCTGAAGAAAACAGAAGTCCTCTACCAGCCCGCACCACAGGCAGAACACCATCATCCCCACGTCAGCATAGGCACATCTGTACTTAAGTCCGTTCAGCAGTTCACATACCTGGGAAGCATCATCTCTTCAGACCCGAAGATAGCCAAAGAGATAGGTCAGAGATTATCAAAGGCATATAGTGCATTTGGAAGGCTTCACAAAAGAGTCTGGAGCAACAAACACCTGAGGCAAAGCACCAAAATCAGTGTGTACAGAGCTATCGTACTGTCTGTTCTCCTCTATGGGTCTGAAACATGGGTTACCTATCGCCAATGCCTACGACTCCTCGAACACTTTCATCAGCGCTGTCTTCGCACAATCCTAAATGTACACTGGACCGACTATGTGACGAATGTTGCTGTCCTTGAACAAGCAGGGATCACCAGCGTTGAGGCCATGCTATTGAGAACACAGCTGCGCTGGACAGGGCACGTCTCTAGGATGGAGGACCACTGCCTCCCAAAGATACTACTCTATGGTGAACTCGCCACGGGTCAGCAAGAGAGAGGGCACCCCCAAAAAGAGATATAAGGACTCCCTGAAACAACATCTCAGGCTCAGCCAGATTGATCACCAACAATGGTCCACCCTGGCCTCACATCAGGAGGCATGGAGACGCACTATCCACAATGCTGCGGCCTCTTTCGAGAAGACACGCCGAACGAGTCTTGAAGAGAAACGACAACACAGAAAGAACCGCAACTTGGAAACAACATCACCCAAGGAGACTTTCTGCTGTGCTTTCTGGAACTGAACTTGCATATGTCAGATTGACCTTTTTAGTCATCAACACGCTTGTAAAGAAACGTGGGATGAGTCCTTCCTAAGAATCTTCGTTCGCGAAGTAATGCCGAGAGAGAGAGAGAGAGAGAGAGAGACAGACAGACAGACAGACAGACTTGTCTGGCATGTATGTATGCGTGCGGGATATGTGGCAGCATTCTGATTGGCTGCCACTTTCACAGGCCACAGCGACCAGTGCGGGTGATGGACCAGCACCAAACTTGATACACATAACCCCCCTGACCCCCTTTACATCCTGGTGCGGTTCGGGGGACAAGGCCCCACGGATTATGGAATTTGTAGTACTTTCAAACACTTTGGTTCCCACAGGCCACTAAGGCCACCAAGACCAAACTTGGCACACAGAGCCCCCATGACCCACTCTACATCCTGCTGTAGTCGGGAGGAGGGCAGACCACAGATGATGGGACTTGCAGTACCTTCAGTAATTTCATGATATCACTGCGACTCCCAATAATAATGGATCAAGACCAAACTTGGCACACAGAGCCCCCCATGACCCACTCTACGTCTTGCTGCACTTCTCAAACTACCCGGGCACCGCCGGGTCCCCAAGCTAGTAGTAAATAAAGAGATCTAGAATATGGAACATGGCCCTACAGCCTGTAAAACCTGCAACACCCCAGTGATTCTGGCCATGACAGCCTCCTCCTCTCTTTTCAGGGTCTCAGAGGCAAGGCTGCCCAGAGAAAGTTTGGGCTGCCTTAGAGGAAGACCCTGAGCCTTTCTCTCTCTCCGAGGGGGCCACTCAGAGGGGGCCACGGCTTGCCAGGCCAGAGGAGGAGGGAGACCTGCTGCTGGAGGGCTATTTATAGGAGCGCGCCCGCCTGCGCTGTGGCCAGATATGGCTTCGGCGGCGGCTCCGACTCAGTCCCCGAGGCGCAGGGCTGGGAAGAGAAGAGGGGCCGCCTGGCTGCTGCCTGGGCCGGGACACACAACCCAGAGAGGGACCCACGCGAGGCTGGAGCCTCCCCACGACACCCTCCCTCAAGGCTTCCCTACCTGGGCAGGAGGAGGAGAAGCACAGCCGCGGAGTGGAAGAAGAGGCGCTTCCCCAGAGTTACAGATGCAGCGGGGCCGCCCGCCCTTCCCCACGCCTTCCTCCCTTCCTTTCGCGGGTGTCACTCAGAAAGGACGCCCGAGTGGACGACTGGCAGGAAGGGGGACCCCTCCCACTGGTGGCAGTCCACGCCCACGAGAGAGAGAGAGAGAGAGAGAGAGGGTGGCTCTTCCCAGCCAGAGATGAGAGTTGGGTTGAGAGGCTGGGAAGGGAGGAAGGGTCAGCCTTCCTCCTCCTCTCACATCTCTTCCTAATAATAATAATAATAATAATAATAATAATAATAATAGAGAGGGGAATGCGGCACCGGTGACCCTGCTTTTCAAAGGAGGGAATGGCCCCTGTTCTATAATAATAATAACAACAATAATAATAGAGAGCCATGAAAGCAAAGTATTTGGAAATTTATTTCAGTGAGAGAAATGTTTATATATATATATATAGAGAGAGAGAGAGAGAGAGAGAGAGAGAGAGACTAAATTCAATTAAATGTGAATATATATATATATATATATGAAGGCTAAATTCAATTAAGTTTGAGTCTATATATATATATAAGACTGAATTCAATTAAATGTGAGTCTATATATATATATATATATATAGACTGAATTCAATTAAATGTGAGTCTATATATACAGTATATATATATATATATAGGCTAAATTCAATTAAATGTGAGTCTATATATACAGTATATATATATATATAGGCTAAATTCAATTAAATGTGAGTCTATGTATATATATATATATATATATATATATATATAGGCTAAATTCAATTAAACGTGAGTCTATATACAGTATATATATATATATAGGCTAAATTCAATTAAATGTGAGTCTCTCTATATATAAAGGCTAAATTCAATTAAACGTGAATCTATATACAGTATATATATATATATATATAGGCTAAATTCAATTAAATGTGAGTCTATATATATACAGTATATATATAAAGGCTAAATTCAATTAAACGTGAGTCTATATATATATATATACTAGCTGTACCCGGCACACGTTGCTGTGCCCTATTTTGGAGATGCAAGGAAGTCTGAGTATGTAAGGGTTGGAGTTGTTGTTAGTTATGGTGTTGTTGGGGTCATGGCTGTGTTGTTGTGGGTTGTTTTGGTGGGTGGGATGTTGGAGTCCCGTGGAGTTGTTGTGTGGTTTTTCTGGCGTTCTGCATTGCTTGTGGATATACAATGTTTTTGTCTTTCCGTCTGCTGTGTTGATGTAGAGGTTGATGCTTGTGTGGGTGGGGTACTTTGGAAGTGAGTGGAGGTACTTGAAATCCCATTATCCATGGTGTGTCCTCCTCTAATCTGCAGTCGGATGGAGTGTGGGTCATGGGGTGCATTGTTTGCCAAGTTTGGTCTTTATCGGTCTTGGTTCTTGGACACAGTGGTCTGTGGGGAATGATGGGTTTTGAAGTACTACAAATCCCATTATCCATGGAGGTACTTCAAGTCCCATAATCCATGGTCCACCCTCCTCCAAATTGTAGTAGAATGCAGCGTGGGTCATAGGGGCTCTGTGTACCAAGGTAGGTTACTCTAAATTCAGGCCATACACAGTGTCCCATGAGCTGAGGCCTAGTCAGGAACAGCAAGTTAATGAAGCCTTACTGTCAATTCAGGCCATACACAATGTCCAATGAACTGAGGGCTAGTCGGAGAATCAAGTTAATGAAGCCTTACTGTCAATTCAGAGCGTAAACAGCATTCCATTAAGTGAGGCCTAGTCAGGAAATTAAGTTAATGAAGCCTTACTGTCAATTTTGGGCGTGGTCTGTGATTTGTAGGGGTGTAAATTTTCTGTGGGAAGTGAATTGGGTGTTTGTGTTTGTGCCTCAGCCCTTTGCCTTATCCTCCTCTGACAGTTTATTATGGGTCGGAATGTTCATGTTGGCTGGCCAGTACAGGAGTTATGCAAATCCGCCCTTATTGGCAGCCAATCATGTTGTCAGAATGTAGAGGCTGGGAGAGTGGTTGGCAGCCCCGGAGGATGCTGGGAAATGTAGTTTTTTACTCGTTGTTTTGGGGGCTTTTAGGTTTGGGGGAGTTTCTTTGCTACAAAACGTACCTTGTCTGAGGCCTATTTCTGTTGGCAAGTTTGGCGTCTCTGCGTTGTAAGGTTTCTCTGTTTGGGACTCTTCCTTTATATATATATATATATTAGCCTATATATATATATATATATATATATAGGCTAAATTCAATTAAATGTGAGTCTATATATATATGTTGTTTCCAAGTTGCGGTTCTTTCTGTGTTGTCGTTTCTCTTCAAGACTCTGCAAAAGGCACGCTCAGGACTCTGGGAAGGAAGAGAAGACGGAAGGAAAGAAGGAAGGAAGGAAGGAAGGGGGAAAGAAAGACAGAGGAAATCAAGGAGGGAGCGGGAGAGGAAGAAAGGAAAGAAGAACGAACTATGGAAAAGGAAAAAAAGGAAAGCAGGAGAGAGACAAGGAGAGGGGAAAAGAAAGAAGGAAAGGAAAGGGTGGGGGAAAGTCAAATAATGAAGGGAAAAGAAGAAAAGAAAAAAGGAGAGAGAGGGAAGTGAAAAGAAAAGAATAAGGAAAGGAAGACTTGGGGGAAATAATAAAAGGGAGGAAGGAAGAGGGAGGGTGAATGGAGGAAAAAGGAAGGGGAAAGAGGGAGGGAAAAGGAAGGAGAGGAAGAAAGGGTGAAGAAGGAGAAAGGAAGGAAGGAAGAGGGAGAATGGAGGAAAGAAGGAAGAGAGAGAGGGAGGGAAAGGGAAGGAGAGAAGGAGAAGGAAAGGGTGAAGGGAGAGAAAGGAAGGAAGGAAGAGGGAGAATGGAGGTAAGAAGGAAGGGGAGAGAGGGAGGGAAAAGGAAGGAGAGAAGGGAGGAAAGGAAAAGGAAGGAAGGAACGAAGAGGGAGGGAGGAAAGAAAGTAGGGAGAGAGGGAGGAAAAAGAAAGAAGGAAAGGGTGAAGGGGGAGAAAGATAAGAAGGAAGGAAGAGGAAGGAAGAGGGAGAATGGAGGAAAGAAGGAAGGGGAGAGAGGGAAGGAAAAGGAAGGAGAGAAGGAGAAGGAAAGGGTGAAGGGGAGAAAGAAAGGAAGGAAGGAAGAAGAAGGAAGGAAGAGGGAGAATGGAGGAAAGATAGAAGGGGAGAGAGGGAGGGAAAAGGAAGGAGGGAAGGAAGAATGGAAAAGGAAGGAAGGAACGAAGAGGGAGGGAGGAAAGAAAGTAGGGAGAGAGGGAGGAAAAAGAATGAAAGAAAAAGAGAGGGAAAAAGAAAGGAAGAGAAAGGAAGGAAGGGGGAGGAGGGTGCGGGGCCAAGGCGGACCTTGGTGTTGACGTTGGTGAGGCAGTCCCTCCGGAAGGCGTCGAAGAGGCAGCAGCTCTTGAGCTGCCCAATGATGAGGGCGATGAGCTGGGCGTCCCCCAGGGCAGTGAGGCTGGGTCCGTGGCACCAGGGCCAGAGAACGAAGAGGAAGATGAGGTACCACCACCAGGCTCCGCCATACTCGGCAAAGAGGGTGCAGGGCCCTGAGAGCAGCGGGGAATGAGGAAGAGGCGGCGATGGCGGAGCAGAAGTGATAGTCGCGGCACATTTGCGTTACTCCTCCCCGCTGCATGCTGGGAAACTAAGGCCCGGGCTGCTCTGGAGAGCCAGATGCAATCATGAAAAGAGCCACATCTGGCTCCCGAGCCATAGGTTCCTGACCCCTGGCTTAGACACTGCATTTCCTCCCTGCTTTCCTCCATCCTATTTTCTGACTTTTTAATTGTCTTCCCATATCTAACATCCGTAGCTACAACACCCACGGCCGCCTACTCCATCCCATCTTCTCTGAAATTGTTTTATCTGACTGTGAATCACCTAGTAATAAATTCACTGTATTTGCATCTTGCTTTGGTAACAAATTAAATTAATCAGGTTGTAAGGATTAATTATTTTTAATTAAATTAATTAAAAGAGGATTGCAGCGTTTGAATTAATCATACTATTAATCTCTCTGCTGACTGATTTTCTAATGAATTCTTGTAAATTCGTGCTACCCTCAAACACTGATATGGAGGCATGAGGTTAAATTTGCATCGATGCATTTACTGTGCTCGAGTTCCAGTCATCATTCTTCCTAGAAATGCCAGGATGGAAGTGCTGTTTCCTGTTCTGCTCTGTTCCTTTGTTCCATCACTTGAATTTTTACAGGCGTCCTGTGTATCATACTGTATTTCACTGCATAGCAGCCACTAGGCCTGGGCAATCATGGTTCTAAATGGTTCTAAAGTACTTACAAAACTAAAGTTCTGGTGGTGAACACTAGGTGGCTCTGGTGCTTTGCTTCTACGGTGTTGCTAAAGTTCTGGTGGTGAACTCTAGGTGGCGCTGGTGCTTTGCTTCTACAGTGTTGCTAAAGTTCTGGTGGTGAACTCTAGGTGGCGCTGGTGCTTTGCTTCTACAGTGTTGCTAAAGTTCTGGTGGTGAACACTAGGTGGTGCTGGTGCTTTGCTTCTAGTGTTGCTAAAGTTCTGGTGGTGAACTCTAGGTGGGGCTGGTGCTTTGCTTCTAGTGTTACTAAAGTTCTGGTGGTGAACACTAGGTGGCGGTGGTGATTGCTTCTCTACGGTGTTGCTAAAGTTCTGGTAGTGAACACTAGGTGGCGCTGGTGCTTTGCTTCTACAGTGTTGCTAAAGTTCTGGTGGTGAAAACTAGCTGGCGCTGGTCCTTTGCTTCTACAGTGTTGCTAAAGTTCTGGTGGTGAACACTAGGTGGTGCTGGTGCTTTGCTTCTAGTGTTGCTAAAGTTCTGGTGGTGAACTCTAGGTGGTGCTTGTGCTTTGCTTCTACAGTGTTGCTAAAGTTCTGGTGGTGAACACTAGGTGGCGCTGGTGCTTTGCTTCTACAGTGTTGCTAAAGTTCTGGTGGTGAACTCTAGGTGGCGCTGGTGCTTTGCTTCTACAGTGTTGCTAAAGTTCTGGTGGTGAACACTAGGTGGTGCTGGTGCTTTGCTTCTAGTGTTGCTAAAGTTCTGGTGGTGAACTCTAGGTGGCGCTGGTGCTTTGCTTCTACGGTGTTGCTAAAGTTCTGGTGGTGAACTCTAGGTGGCGCTGGTGCTTTGCTTCTACAGTGTTGCTAAAGTTCTGGTGGTGAAAACTAGCTGGCGCTGGTCCTTTGCTTCTACAGTGTTGCTAAAGTTCTGGTGGTGAACACTAGGTGGCGCTGGTGCTTTGCTTCTAGTGTTGCTAAAGTTCTGGTGGTGAACACTAGGTGGCGCTGGTGCTTTGCTTCTACAGTGTTGCTAAAGTTCTGGTGGTGAACACTAGGTGGCGCTGGTGCTTGCTTCTACAGTGTTGCTAAAGTTCTGGTGGTGAACTCTAGGTGGCGCTGGTGCTTTGCTTCTACAGTGTTGCTAAAGGTCTGGTGGTGAACACTAGGTGGCGCTGTTGCCTTGCTTCTACAGTGTTGCTAAAATTCTGGTGGTGAACACTAGGTGGCGCTGGTGCTTTGCTTCTATAGTGTTGCTAAAGTTCTGGTGGTGAACTCTAGGTGGCGCTGGTGCTTTGCTTCTACAGTGTTGCTAAAGTTCTGGTGGTGAACACTAGGTGGCGCTGGTGCTTTGCTTCTATAGTGTTGCTAAAGTTCTGGTGGTGAACTCTAGGTGGCGCTGGTGCTTTGCTTCTACAGTGTTGCTAAAGTTCTGGTGGTGAACACTAGGTGGCGCTGGTGCTTTGCTTCTACAGTGTTGCTAAAATTCTGGTGGTGAACATTTCAGAACTCTAAGAAAACTTTCAAAACTTATTTCATCATTGGCAATTTTTAACAGAACCAATTAGGAACTGCCATTTATAATGAAAGTTTGAAAGTTTTGTTAGAGTTCTGAAATGTTCACCACCAGACCTTTAGCAACACTGTAGAAGCAAAGCAACGGCGCCACCTAGTGTTCACCACCAGAACTTTAGCAACACTGTAGAAGCAAAGCACCAGCGCCACCTAGTTTTCACCACCAGAACTTTAGTTTTGTAAGTACTTTAGAACCATTTACAACCATGATTGCCCAGGCCTAGTAGCCACCACAGCATTGTAGTTGCACCCCTTTTTGGTCTTGATTCACTTCCCCAGTGTACTGCTAACAGACGTAACTGAAAAGGGAGCGGGCCAGCATGCAGGTAAAGCTGTTTGTACAGTGCAGCAAGCAAGCGGCACGAAGATGGAAGCCTGGAGTCTTGCCTGCACTACCTAAACGAGTGTTCCTCAACCTTCCTAATGCCGCGACCCCTTAATACAGTTCCTCATGTTGTGGTGACCCCCAACCATAAAATTATTTTCATTGCTACTACATAACTGTAATTTTGCTACTGCTATGAATCATAATGTAAATATCTGATATGCAGAATGTATTTTAATTCACTGGAACAAATTTGGCATAAATACGCCCAAATTTGAATACTGGTGGGGTTGGGAGTTGTAGTTGTTGGGATTTATAGTTAAGCTATAATCAAAGAGCATTCTGAACTCCACCAACAATGGAATTGAACCAAACTTGGCACACAGATCTCCCATGACCAACAGAAAATACTGGAAGGGTTTAGTGGGCATTGACCTTGAGCTTTGGGGTTGTGGTTCACCTACATCCAGAGAGGGGATAAAAAGTGTGACTATTATGCAGTGAATCCGATATACACTTATATTCTAGCTCCTTATTATTTACCTTTGTTTTTCTGTTGCACAGTCCGCCTTACTTTGTTCCGTAGCATATGACTTAGGCTTTTTGAAAGAGGCTTGTGAAGAATTCTCAGGATTATAATTATTATTTTGAATATTATTAGTCCTCTACCAGCCCGCACCACAGGAAGAACACCATCATCCCCACGTCAGCATAGGCGAATCTGTGCTTAAGTCCGTTCAGCAGTTCACCTCCCTGGGAAGCACCATCTCTTCAGACGCCAAGATTGACAAAGAGATAGATCAGATTATCACAGGCATATAGTGCATTCGGAAGGCTTCACAAGAGTCTGGAGCAACAAGCACCTGAGGCAAAGCACCAAAATCAGTGTGTACAGAGCTATCGTACTGTCTATTCTCCTCTATGGGTCTGAAACATGGGTCACCTATCGCCAACACCTACGACTCCTCAAACGCTTTCATCAGCGCTGTCTTCGCACAATCCTAAATATACACTGGACCGACTATGTGACAAATGTTGCTGTCCTTGAGCAAGCAGGGATCACCAGCATTGAGGCCATGCTATTGAGAACACAGCTGCGCTGGGCAGGGCACCTCTCTTGGATGGAGGGCCACCACCTCCCAAAGATACTACTCTACGGTGAAGTCGCCATGGGTCAGCGCAAGAAGTTGCCCCCAAAAAGAGATATAAGGACTCCCTGAAACATCATCTCAGGCTTGGCCAGATTGACCACCAACAATGGTCCACCCTGGCCTCACATCGGGAGGCATGGAGATGCACTATCCACAATGCTGCAGCCTCTTCCGAGAAGACACGCCAAATGGGTCTCGAAGAGAAACGACAACACAGAAAGAACCGCAACTTGGAAACAACATCCCCCAAGGAAACTCTCAGCTGTCCTTTCTGCAACCAGACTTGCCTATCTCAGATTGGCCTTTTTAGTCGTCAACGCGCTTGTAAAAAGCGTGGGATGAGTCCTTCCCAAGAATCTTCGTTCGCGAAGTAATGCCGAGACACTGTTGGGAAGCAGTCAGCAATGCCGGATTCCCTATCCACATTATCCATGCTTTGTTTTGAATTTGAGGAGACGCTTCCACAGAAACTATCTCTTCTCCAAATGATTTCCTTTTCGAGCATTCTCCATAGTAAGCAAAGGCAAAGGTTGTCCCCTGACATTAAGTGCAATTGAGTCTCGCCTCTGGGGGTTGGTGCTCATCTCCATTTCTAAGCCGAAGAGCTGGCGTTGTCCATAGACATCTCCAAGGTCATGTGGCCAGCATGAATGCACAGAGCACCGTTGCCTTCCTGCTGGAACGGTACGTATTGATCTACTCACGTTTGCATGTTTTCGAACTGCTAGATTGGCGAAAGCTGGGGCTGACAGCAGAAGCTCACGCCGCTCCCTAGATTCGAACCTGTGACCTTTCGGTCAACAACCTCAGTAGCTCAGCAGTTTAACCAACTGCACCACCGCGGCAGTAAATAGTGCTTAAATTAAGTAATATTGGCAAAGGCAAAATGGCATTTAGCCAGGAAGGCAAGAAATTTAAAAAAATAGGTGAAGGCAAATGAGACAACTGTATCAATGAGTAATTAATATTGGGTACCAAACTCCTGCTTTGTGAATTGGCATATAGGAAATAGTCCAATTTTGTGGATTGGTCTCTTCAGCAGTGTTTCCCAACCTTTTTTGAGCCGCGGCACACTTTTTTTACATTTACAAAATCCTGGGGCACACCACCAACCAAAATGACACAAAATGACACTCTAACACAGTAATACATATAGTTAATATGTTTTTAAATGTATTTATACACTCGGTGTGAAACCTGGGCCTGTTTCGATGAACACAACACAGATATCCTGGCAGGAATGGCAGAAAGAAATGCACGAAGGTCTTGCTCAACAGCTGGGAGTTATAGTTCACCCGCAATCAAAGAGCATTCTGAACTCCACCAATGATGGAATGGAATCAAACTTCCCACACAGAACTCCCATAACCAAGATAAAATACTATAAGAGTTTGGTGGGCATTGACCTTGGGTTTTGGAGTTGTAGTTCACCGACATCCAGAGAGCACTGTGGACTCAAACAATGTTGGATCAGGACCAAACTTGGCATGAATACTCAATATGCCCAAATGTGAACACAGATGGAGTTTGGGGAAAATAGACCTTGACATTTGGGAGTTACAGTTTCTGGGATTTATAGTTAACACACAATCAAAGAGCATCCTGAACTCTTGCAACAATGGAATTGAACCAAACTTGGCCTATTGAACTCTCATTACCAACAGAAAGTACTGAAAGGGTTTGCTTGGGAATTGACCTTGAGTTTGGAAGTTGTAGTTCACCTACACCCAGAGAGCACTGTGGACTCAAACAATGTTATGTTGTGTTGTTGTTTGTTTTCTATCCAGAATCACAATGTTGGAAGGGGCTCACCACTTTAAGGTCCCTAAAAGAGGCATGGGAAAACTTCGGCCCTCTGGGTGCTTTGGACTTCAACTCCCACCATTCCTAACAGCCTGAGGCCCTTTCCTGCTTAAGTGGCTGAGGGGGAAAAAAGGAAAAGGGCCTGAGGCTGCTAGGAATGGTGGGAGTAGGAGTCCAAAACACCTGAAAGGTCCAAATTTGCCCATGCCAGCTTTCGACAGAGACCTCTTCCTCCCCCTTCGTGCCTTTTCTTCCCCCTCCTGCTGAACACTTACTTTTTCTTCTCCACTCGGGCTCCCTTCTTCCCAGCCTCGCTCTGCTTGCTTTGCTCACACTGCCGCTTCTGCCGCTATTTTGATCCGAGGGGGCAGAGTGAGCGTGTTCAGTAGGGGAGGGGGGAGGGAGGAAGACGTGGGGCGAGTCTGCGCAGTAGCGGCCGCTCGGGTCACATCTTCCTCCCTCCCCCCTTCCGCAGAAGCGGCAGCATGAGCAAAGCGAGGCAAAGGGAGCAGAGCGAGGCTGGGAGGAAGGGAGCCCGAGTGGAGAAGAAAAAGTGTTCGGCAGGAGGGGGAAGAAAGGGTATTGGAGGTTCCAATTTCCCACGGCACACCTGATGATCGCTCACGGCACACTAGTGTGCCACGGCACACTGTTTGGGAAACACTGCTCTACAGTATCCAGTGAATACTCCTGGCTTCTTGTGACCGGAATTGAGCACAAGCCTCAGATACTGAGGATGGGAAAAAAGCCTATATACTGTATATGTACAATTGTCTGTCTTGTCTGTATAAAACCGCATTGAATGTTTGTCGTATATGTATGTTCTGTGATCTGCCCTGAGTCCCTTTTGGGGTGGGAAGGGTGGAATATAAATGCTGTAACTCGATGCTATCTGGTCTTGAGAGACAGTAGCTTCTTCAGTGTTTCTTTGGGGATAAATTCTTTGAGTCTTTAATGAGAAATATAAACACACGGGAAGGCCACCAGAGTCCGGATAATGTTCTCCCGAGAGCGACACCTAGACAGCATGCCAACAACCAAATTACCTTGAAATAATTTTTAATCTGGAGAAGAAGGAAAGTGTTCCAGCAAAGTAAATTAACAGAAATATTTATTTTTTATAGACAACATCCTAGTATTAAACAGTGCAAAATCAGATGTAAACCAAAAGTTTTAGTCACAGATATATTAAGATTCGTATTCTTATTGCTAAACTTAGTAAACTTTGAAAAACTCATTAACTTGTCTTGGAAATCTCCATACAATACTGAGTCATAATATCATGAATCCATATATCTGTGTCGGGTAGTGATGTGTCCACTAAATAAACAACAGCTTTTCGGTCCCATGAATTAGGCGCATCAATAATCGCTTGCATCTGCGCCACCAGAGGTTTCTTCTCAATGTGATTTCGGAAGACGTTTGAGGCCTCCTCTGACCACGGCTGGCACTCTACGCCTAGGGAGAAAGCGTCACAGAAACAAGTTCAGTGCAGGCATAAAACTCTGCAAGGAGATATTGCAAATCTTTAGATAACATCTAACTAGCAATTTAGTTTAAAGACATAGACATAAGTCTATGTGATCATCTGCACCTGAAAATCTGGCCCTTTTACATACGAGGGCGGGTCAATAAGTCCGTGACTTTATGAATGAAACACAGGTCTTTGGATAAAAAACCATTTTATTTTTCAACGTCGTCTCCTTTGAGCTCTATACACTTTGTCCAACGTTTCTCCTTTTTTCCCCTTCCAAAAAATAAGATTTGTCGAGGTCATCAAAACAGGTATTTGTTTGCGAGATGATTTCGTCGTTGGAGTCAAATCTCTTTCCACCGAGCCATTTATTCAGGTTTGGAAACAAGAAATAGTCACTCGGGGCTAAATCCGGAGAATAGGGCGGATGAGGTAGCAATTCGTATCCCAATTCATGGATTGTTGCCATGGAAACTGCACGTGTGTGCACCCTTGCATTGCACTTTTTTCTTGGCCAAATGCAGTCGTTTCCCCCCCCAAATCCTCATTAAATCGACCCAATAAGTTGTCATAATATTCGCCATGGATTGTTTTACCCTTTTGAAGGTAGTCAATGTGGATTATACCACGTGCATCCCAAAAAACGGTCGCCATGACTTTATTGGCTGACAAACCTACCTTGGCCTTCTTTGGCACTGATTCACCCCGATAAACCCACTGTTTTGACTGCTGTTTGGTCTCTGGTGTGTTGTGGTGGATCCACGTTTCGTCCACGGTTATGAAACGATGCAAAAACCCGTCCATATTGCGGTTGAACAACGCCAAACACTACTGCGAAATTGTCACACGATTGCGTTTGTGGTCGATTGTGAGCAAACGCGGCACCCATCTTGCGGACAGCTTTCTCATACCCAAGTGGTCATTTAAAATTGAAACCACTGAGCCACGTGAGTTGCCTAAGGCTTCCACAATCTCTCGCACTTTCAATCTCCGATCGGCCAACACCGTATCGTGATTTTTTTCAATTGTTTCGGGTGTAGAGACCTCAACTTGGCATCCAGAACATTCGGCACCTTCCCTGCTTGTACGGCCACAACGAAATTCAGTAAACCACCTTTTAACAATTGAAATGGATGGTGCAGAGTCCCCATAGTATTTATCAAGCTTAGCCTTGGTTTGAGGGATGGGTTTTTCCACAAAAAACAATGCTTAATGAGCACACAAAATTCACTTTTTTCCATTTTCTCCTCAAATCATGCGGTAGTCGGCTATCAATGGCTGTCAAACACAAACTAAATGACGCAGCTTGTTCAAATTTTGACAGGAGTCAACTGACAGGTGCCTGTCAACAGGAGAAGTGTTGCCCTTTCAGTTAAGAGGCAGGAAATTTAAAAAGTCATGGACTTATTGACCCGCCCTCGTATTATATCAGTAGCCTAGGCTAGAATTCTTGCTGAACTATTCAGCTTCTTACGAGTAGGGATGCCCTCGTAGCATACAGAGCAACGTTCTGTCCTTTGTTTCCTACCATGAGTGTACTGGCAAGGTAATGTCTAATACATGATGGGAGGCAACAGGGGCGGTCTAAGGTCATTTTAAATGGTAAGCAAACATTATTTTGGCGCCCCCCCCCAAAAGATTATTTTGGTGCCCCCATGTAAAACAAACGTTTTCCCTACCCTTCCTCTTCTTTCCTTCCTCTTCCTTCCTTCCTCTCCCTTTCTTTCTTTCTCTCTCTATCGGAGGAGGAGCTGCCGCTCGGTTCAGCCGCTCAGCGGAGAGGAAGGGGGCCGGTCAGGGAGGAGGCGGCGCCGCCATGCAGTGCTGCTGCTGCTTCCTCCTCCTCCTCCGCTCTCTCCTCCTTGCCACTTGGCTCAGCTTCTGGGCATGCGTGGAGGTTTTCACGCATGCGCAGTGGCTCCGGAGCTCAAGTTGCGCTCCGGAGCAACTGCGCATGCACAAAAATCTCCGCTCATGCCCAGAAGCAGGTGCAGGCGCTGAAGCCTGTTAAGCCTTCGGCTTCAGCGCCTGCAGCAGCTTCTGAGTATGCGCGAAGATTTTCGCGCATGCGCAATGGCTCCGGAACTCAAGTTGAGTTCCGGAGCCACTGGGCATGCGCGAAAATCTCCGCACATGCCCAGAAGCAGGTGCAGGCGCTGAGGTTGACGCAGCAGCGCGGGTGGCGCGACCACGGCGGCGCCCCCCCATCAAGATGGCGCCCTACGCGGCAGCGTGAGTTCGCGTATATGTAAGACCGCCGCTGGGAGGCAACAAGGGCATATGCCCTGACTTGTTGAAGAAATTTGGTCAGTGACTTGTCCAAAATGGCTGGCTGAATCATCTCCAAGGTTTCAAAGAAGAGGTAACAATAAATTCTTACAACAGCATGTTCACTAATATGGAGCAGACGTCCTGCTGAAATACATCTTCAGCGAGGAGAAAAAAATCGTTTTGCGTTAAACTATTTCAGTATTTATATGTCACTGCAGACTGTGATAGTGAATTCAAATGGTGAACTCCTCTTTAGGTTCACTGAACGAAACATGTCTGACTGTCAATTTCATTTATATATTTGTTATTATCTCCACATGCTACCTTTAAATAATCCAGAATGAATCGCCTACCTGCAAGCTGGGCTGTTATAGCCTGAAATGGCAATTTTCTGAATATGCTCACTCATTATACTGACACCAGTCCATTCGCCAATATTCCTTTTATTAGCACTCTGAGCCACCTAAGAGAGAAAGGACACAAATGCAGTATGGTCAATCTTAAGGAGAGTGTCCTCTGGATGCCTGTAGCACAGCAGTTCTCGTTCGTGCCTGGGGGGCAGGGGACAGGACCAGGGGTCCCATTGGCATTGGGGCCTGCAGCAGCGGAGATGGATTCTGAAGAGGATTTAGAAGGGTTAGCAGAAGGAGAGTTTCCCATCACTGGGCCTTCTTCTCCCACAGAAAGCTTGGCTTGGGACGAAGGTTGGCCTGACCCTTATGACGAGATAGATAACCAGGTGCAAATGGAAAGCAGTGATAGCGAACCTACGAACGGCCAGGGGGAGAGGTTCTGGGATCCTTTAACTGAAAACATGGAAGAAAGCGGCTGGGAAGAATCTAGGGAGGAGAGCTCTCACGGAGATAGCTCAGCAGATGTTGGGAGGCAAGGCCGTGCTCGATAGGAGAGCGAGACATCGAGACTAGCAGGAGGGGTTGGTTTCATAGCCTAGACAGACCGAGGTCCCGCACCACAGATTGGAGAAGGAGAAGCCTAGAGCGTCGGGGACCTCGGCAGAAAGATTAAGTATAGGATCTGTGGGAACGGATCCTCAGTACTTCGGCCACGTCTCATCTGAGCAGATGTGTAGCCGAAGCTCGACGACCAGGCCCAAGTCTGGCTAGTGGCCCTCTCAAGCCTTGTATTGTACCTTGCAACCTTGCTTTGTTCCTTGATCCGCTTTGCTGAGCGGAGCCTTGCCAAGCTTTGGAAACTTACAAAGTGTTTTGGACTATTGCTCACCTTTTGCCTTGGATTTGCTTTTGCTATTTTTATGGACAATATACCTTTTTGAACTGTTTATATATTCAATAAAGTAGTTAGCCTTCAGTCCGTCTCTGTGTGTGTGTGATTAAAGGGCCGGTCAGAATCGTGCATCGTGACAATGCTCCGTGTTAGCCGGCACTTTCCCAAGTGATATAATGAGGCAAACAAAATCTCATTATCTAAACAGCCTCTTTCTCCATTTATTTACCTCTTTTATTGCCATTGTGCCCACAGCCCGCACTAACCCTGCCATCACCAAAGACTGTAGTGCACCAATAGCACTCCATTGAATTACCTAGTATAGGGGTCAGGGAACCTTTTGGACTCAGAGGGAGTCATGAAAGCAAAATATTTGGAAATGTATTTCAGTAGAGCCATATAATATATATATATATATATATATATATATATATACTGTATATATAATATTATATATATATATATATT